>QLOC01000027.1:0-634848 GCA_003413675.1 Phytopythium vexans
TGTACGTGCCGAGCATGAACAAGAATCTGCTGTCGGTACGCAGATCAACAAGAGCGGCAAGTTCCAAGTCGTGTTCGACGGCGCCAGCATGCACGTGGCGCGCAAGGGTTCGCAACAAGTAGTGGCAACGGCGGACCTTGTGGACGGCCTCTACTGGCTTCGCGTACCAGCGCGGTCTGCGAACGCGGCGACGTCGGGACGTGATATCGATCTGCACGCGCGCATGGGCCACGCTCCGGTGGACGTGCTTCGCAAGATGGTGAATAGCGGCATGATCAAGGACGCCAAGGTGCCTACGAAGTCTAGCAACCCGAGCGTGTGCCGCGGGTGCCAACAAGGCAAGATGGTGCAGAAACCGTTCCCGAGCAACCGCGACAAGCGCCGCTACGACGTCTTCGAGCTGCTGCACTTCGACATCTGCGGACCCATGGAGCAAGAATCGCTGGGCGGCAGCAAGTATCTGCTGCTGATCGTGGACGAGGCCAGCGGATGCATGAAGGGTTTCTGTCTGCGTGCCAAGTCGGAGAGTGAAGACTGCATCAAGCGCTACATCACCAAGATCCACGCGCAATTTGACAATAAGGTCAAGTTTGTTCGGCACGACGGAGCGCGAGAGTTCGCGACCAACTCGCTCAAGGCGTTCTACGAGGACCAAGGCATCGAGCAGCAGACTACGGTGCCGTACGCGCATCAGACAAACGGCACGGCGGAGCGCGCCATCCGGACCATCGTCACGATCGGCCGCAGCATGCTGCACCACGCGAAGCTGGATAAGTGTTTCTGGGCCGAGGCGGCCATGACGGCCATATACATCAAGAACCGGCTGCCGTCGCCAAAGGTCGCGGACAAGACGCCGTTCGAGATGGTGTACGAGTCGAAGCCAAGCGTGAAGCACATGCGTGTGTTCGGGTGCCAAGCCTTCGTGTTGACGCCGAAGGAGAAGCGGCTCAAGTGGGACCCGAAGGCCCGCGCCGGTGTGTTCCTGGGCTACGAGGAAGTGTCGAAGGCCTACCGAGTGTATGACATCGAGGCGGGGAAGGTGGTGATCAGTCGCGATGTCACCTTCGACGAGTCCGTGTTTGGCGTGTCGACTACTGTTGCGAACGACGACGTGGAGGACGCGGCGATCGACTTCGGGTACCTCGAAATTCGCGACGACGACCCGAGCCAGAGGGACTTCCGACTGGCCGGGAAGCGCAAGAGCCGCTCGGACAATGACTCCGATATGCGTGAAAGTGCGCGTCCCACGCGTCGTGGCGCCGGCTTGGAAGAGGCGAGTGCGCCGGACGAGTTCGCTGAGCGCCGTCCCAAGCGCCGATCGGGTGTGCGAGCGGAGCCGGAACCAAGTGATGAAGAAGAGAAGGACGGCTCCGACGACCAAGAGAGTCCCCCAATCTTCTGGCGTGCGAGCGCCAACACGGTGGAAGCGAGTGACCTGAGCGAGCCGAAGACGTTCCAAGAAGCCGTCAACGGACCCGACCAAGTACACTGGCGCAAGGCCATCTGCGCCGAGCTCAAGTCGATGCGGCTCCGTGGCGTGTTCCGTGCAGCCAAACTGCCGACAGGTCAACGTGCCATCGGAACCAAGTGGGTATTCAAGCTCAAGCGGAAAGCGGACGGCAGCATCGAGAAGTACAAGGCACGTCTGGTGGCAAAGGGGTTCAAGCAGAAGTACGGCATCGACTACACCGAGACGTTTTCCCCAGTGGTCAAGTACGTCACGCTGCGGATGATCATCGCGATTGCCAAGTACTTCGGCTGGCCGCTGGATCAGCTGGACGTCGTGACTGCGTTCCTGTACGGCGTGATGAAGGAGAAGGTGTTCTGCAGTGTACCTGAAGGCGTGGAACTGGACGATGGTTTCGACTGCGTGGAGCTGCTCAAGGCGATTTACGGACTCAAGCAAGCTTCACGAGTCTGGAATGAGACCTTCGACGAGTACGTGCGGTCCATCGGTTTTCGCGTCTCAAGCTACGACCCCTGCCTGTACATCAAGGTCGTCGATGGCGGATGCGTTCTGCTACTGGTCTACGTGGATGATGTATTGGTGACCGGGAACTCGGCCGACCTGATCGCAGAAGTCAAGCGTCAACTCAAGTCGCGGTTCGAGATGACCGACAGTGGCAAGTGTTCCTTCATCCTTGGGATTGCGGTGATCGACAACGCGGATGGCAGTGTTACGTTGAGTCAAGCCCGCTACATCAACGACATCCTTGAGCGTTTCGGCATGCAAGACTGCAAAACTGCTGCAAGCCCGGTTGACATCAGCATGAAGCTCGTCTCAAGCGACTCAACCATCAAGTTGGACGCACCATTCCGCGAAGCTGTCGGTGCACTCATGCACTTGATGACATCGACTCGCCCGGACATTGCGTTCGCAGTTGGGTATGTTTCGCGCTTCATGGAGAACCCGCAAGCGGAACACTGGATTGCGGTCAAGCGCATTTTTCGCTACCTGCAAGGGACCAAGTCGCACGGGATTCGCTTCTCGCCAGACAAGAACGTCGACTTTCGAGGTTACTCAGATGCCGATTGGGCTGGTGATCTCAGCGATCGCAAGTCGACGTCGGGTTATCTGTTCCAAGTCGCCGGCGGACCGATCTCATGGGGTTCCAAGAAGCAGTCAAGCGTGTCGCTCTCAACAAGCGAGGCCGAGTACATCGCTCTAAGTTTGGCGATTCAAGAAGGCAAGTGGGTGCACAAGCTGCTGTGCGAGATCCTGGTTGCTGCAGACGGGGTCACGCCGGAATTGAAGATTTTCGAAGACAACCAGTCGTGCATCAAGATGACCAAGAACCCCGTTAACCATGGCCGCGCCAAGCATATCGACATCAAGTACCATCACATCCGCGATGAGGTCAAGCGCGGAGAAGTGATCGTCGAGTACTGCGGGACTGCAACCATGCTGGCCGACATCATGACCAAGGGACTCGCCGGGCCACGCCACAAGGAGTTGACCACAGCGCTCGGCGTTCACGCGTATTCGCATTGAGGGGGCGTGTTGCAGGGTAACCGGTCCCAATGCTTCCCGCTGTGATGACGCCACCGGTGATTACGCCACACGTGGGTACAAGATTGTGGGTGCAAGATGGGCATCCACGTGTCGCTGTCTGATTGGCTCGAGTAACTCAGTATCCGGTAAAGAATCCAGCAGGATGTACCCAGCAGGTAGGACATTGGCTTAGAGGTAGCAAGTAGACTTGCGAACTAAGGACCAAATCAATCACTTCTGAATTTCCATTCAACCCCTCAAGTGTTCTTCCTCGCCTCGCCTCAAGCCTCGGCAGCGTCAAGACCCCAGTCGCACTGTGCAAAGACCCGAGTTAGCCTTTCAACAGGTTATGAGCCCAAGCACCATGTCCTCTGCCCAAGACGTTTCGACCAAGGTCTCCATCGACAAGTTCAACGGCGACAACTACGCCACCTGGAACCGCTACATGCGTGGCGTGTTCCTGACCAAGTCGGTGTGGCATGTCGTGAACCGCGAGACGACGCCAAGCTTCACGGATCCTCGGGCCAAGGATGACTATGTCAAGGCGAGCAACATCGCGTTCGGACTGTTGTTGCTCCACATGGACGCGGACTACCACCATGTGGTCGACAACTGCGAGGAAGCGTGGGTGGCGTGGTCACGCCTGAAGACGCTGTACGGTGGATCGCAGAAGGCTGGTCGCATCTACCTGAAGCGCCAGCTCTTCAGCATGGAGATGTCGGAAGGCGGCAATGTGTTGCATCATTGCAATGAAGTTCTCAACATCAGCGCCAAGCTCAGCAGCATCGGTGCCAAGATGGAGGACGAGGACGTGGCGATCTGCTTGCTGCGAAGTCTACCCAAGAGCTTCGAGAACGTCGTGCTCAACATCGAGATGAGCAACGCCGAGCTACGCACGCAAGACGTGGTGAAAGTGCTCACGAACGAGCATATCAAGCGTCAGGGCGAGAAGACTGCAGCTGTGAAGACGGAGGAGGCAGCGAAAGCGTTCGCCACCGAGCGAGAGCGAGAGCCGCGAGAGTGTACCTACTGCGGCAAGCGCGGGCATACGGTGGAGCGCTGCTGGACGAAGCAAAAGGATGAAAATCGGAACGCGCGACGCGGCGGCGGCAATGGCCGTGGTGGACGCGGCGCGAACAACATCCAGTGGCGGGACGACGCGGACGACTACGGCTACGACCGAGTGGCGTTCGCGGTCTCTCTGGAGCGCGGCATATCGATGGGCAAGGGCATGTCCGGGATGTGGGCGATCGACAGCGGTGCGACGCACCACATCTGCAATGACAAGAAGAAGTTCGCTGGACTCGACGAACGGGACGAGGCGAGCTGTCTGTAGCTGATGGCAACAAGGCCAGGATCAAGGGTGTGGGGACCATCGTGGAACGGGTGGTGCTGCCCAACGGCGACGAGCGCGACATCGAGATCAAGGATGCGCTGTACGTGCCGAGCATGAACAAGAATCTGCTGTCGGTACCGCAGATCAACAAGAGCGGCAAGTTCCAAGTCGTGTTCGACGGCGCCAGCATGCACGTGGCGCGCAAGGGTTCGCAACAAGTAGTGGCAACGGCGGACCTTGTGGACGGCCTCTACTGGCTTCGCGTACCAGCGCGGTCTGCGAACGCGGCGACGTCGGGACGTGATATCGATCTGCACGCGCGCATGGGCCACGCTCCGGTGGACGTGCTTCGCAAGATGGTGAATAGCGGCATGATCAAGGACGCCAAGGTGCCTACGAAGTCTAGCAACCCGAGCGTGTGCCGCGGGTGCCAACAAGGCAAGATGGTGCAGAAACCGTTCCGAGCAACCGCGACAAGCGCCGCTACGACGTCTTCGAGCTGCTGCACTTCGACATCTGCGGACCCATGGAGCAAGAATCGCTGGGCGGCAGCAAGTATCTGCTGCTGATCGTGGACGAGGCCAGCGGATGCATGAAGGGTTTCTGTCTGCGTGCCAAGTCGGAGAATGAAGACTGCATCAAGCGCTACATCACCAAGATCCACGCGCAATTTGACAATAAGGTCAAGTTTGTTCGGCACGACGGAGCGCGAGAGTTCGCGACCAACTCGCTCAAGGCGTTCTACGAGGACCAAGGCATCGAGCAGCAGACTACGGTGCCGTACGCGCATCAGACAAACGGCACGGCGGAGCGCGCCATCCGGACCATCGTCACGATCGGCCGCAGCATGCTGCACCACGCGAAGCTGGATAAGTGTTTCTGGGCCGAGGCGGCCATGACGGCCATATACATCAAGAACCGGCTGCCGTCGCCAAAGGTCGCGGACAAGACGCCGTTCGAGATGGTGTACGAGTCGAAGCCAAGCGTGAAGCACATGCGTGTGTTCGGGTGCCAAGCCTTCGTGTTGACGCCGAAGGAGAAGCGGCTCAAGTGGGACCCGAAGGCCCGCGCCGGTGTGTTCCTGGGCTACGAGGAAGTGTCGAAGGCCTACCGAGTGTATGACATCGAGGCGGGGAAGGTGGTGATCAGTCGCGATGTCACCTTCGACGAGTCCGTGTTTGGCGTGTCGACTACTGTTGCGAACGACGACGTGGAGGACGCGGCGATCGACTTCGGGTACCTCGAAATTCGCGACGACGACCCGAGCCAGAGGGACTTCCGACTGGCCGGGAAGCGCAAGAGCCGCTCGGACAATGACTCCGATATGCGTGAAAGTGCGCGTCCCACGCGTCGTGGCGCCGGCTTGGAAGAGGCGAGTGCGCCGGACGAGTTCGCTGAGCGCCGTCCCAAGCGCCGATCGGGTGTGCGAGCGGAGCCGGAACCAAGTGATGAAGAAGAGAAGGACGGCTCCGACGACCAAGAGAGTCCCCCAATCTTCTGGCGTGCGAGCGCCAACACGGTGGAAGCGAGTGACCTGAGCGAGCCGAAGACGTTCCAAGAAGCCGTCAACGGACCCGACCAAGTACACTGGCGCAAGGCCATCTGCGCCGAGCTCAAGTCGATGCGGCTCCGTGGCGTGTTCCGTGCAGCCAAACTGCCGACAGGTCAACGTGCCATCGGAACCAAGTGGGTATTCAAGCTCAAGCGGAAAGCGGACGGCAGCATCGAGAAGTACAAGGCACGTCTGGTGGCAAAGGGGTTCAAGCAGAAGTACGGCATCGACTACACCGAGACGTTTTCCCCAGTGGTCAAGTACGTCACGCTGCGGATGATCATCGCGATTGCCAAGTACTTCGGCTGGCCGCTGGATCAGCTGGACGTCGTGACTGCGTTCCTGTACGGCGTGATGAAGGAGAAGGTGTTCTGCAGTGTACCTGAAGGCGTGGAACTGGACGATGGTTTCGACTGCGTGGAGCTGCTCAAGGCGATTTACGAACTCAAGCAAGCTTCACGAGTCTGGAATGAGACCTTCGACGAGTACGTGCGGTCCATCGGTTTTCGCGTCTCAAGCTACGACCCCTGCCTGTACATCAAGGTCGTCGATGGCGGATGCGTTCTGCTACTGGTCTACGTGGATGATGTATTGGTGACCGGGAACTCGGCCGACCTGATCGCAGAAGTCAAGCGTCAACTCAAGTCGCGGTTCGAGATGACCGACAGTGGCAAGTGTTCCTTCATCCTTGGGATTGCGGTGATCGACAACGCGGATGGCAGTGTTACGTTGAGTCAAGCCCGCTACATCAACGACATCCTTGAGCGTTTCGGCATGCAAGACTGCAAAACTGCTGCAAGCCCGGTTGACATCAGCATGAAGCTCGTCTCAAGCGACTCAACCATCAAGTTGGACGCACCATTCCGCGAAGCTGTCGGTGCACTCATGCACTTGATGACATCGACTCGCCCGGACATTGCGTTCGCAGTTGGGTATGTTTCGCGCTTCATGGAGAACCCGCAAGCGGAACACTGGATTGCGGTCAAGCGCATTTTTCGCTACCTGCAAGGGACCAAGTCGCACGGGATTCGCTTCTCGCCAGACAAGAACGTCGACTTTCGAGGTTACTCAGATGCCGATTGGGCTGGTGATCTCAGCGATCGCAAGTCGACGTCGGGTTATCTGTTCCAAGTCGCCGGCGGACCGATCTCATGGGGTTCCAAGAAGCAGTCAAGCGTGTCGCTCTCAACAAGCGAGGCCGAGTACATCGCTCTAAGTTTGGCGATTCAAGAAGGCAAGTGGGTGCACAAGCTGCTGTGCGAGATCCTGGTTGCTGCAGACGGGGTCACGCCGGAATTGAAGATTTTCGAAGACAACCAGTCGTGCATCAAGATGACCAAGAACCCCGTTAACCATGGCCGCGCCAAGCATATCGACATCAAGTACCATCACATCCGCGATGAGGTCAAGCGCGGAGAAGTGATCGTCGAGTACTGCGGGACTGCAACCATGCTGGCCGACATCATGACCAAGGGACTCGCCGGGCCACGCCACAAGGAGTTGACCACAGCGCTCGGCGTTCACGCGTATTCGCATTGAGGGGGCGTGTTGCAGGGTAACCGGTCCCAATGCTTCCCGCTGTGATGACGCCACCGGTGATTACGCCACACGTGGGTACAAGATTGTGGGTGCAAGATGGGCATCCACGTGTCGCTGTCTGATTGGCTCGAGTAACTCAGTATCCGGTAAAGAATCCAGCAGGATGTACCCAGCAGGTAGGACATTGGCTTAGAGGTAGCAAGTAGACTTGCGAACTAAGGACCAAATCAATCACTTCTGAATTTCCATTCAACCCCTCAAGTGTTCTTCCTCGCCTCGCCTCAAGCCTCGGCAGCGTCAAGACCCCAGTCGCACTGTGCAAAGACCCGAGTTAGCCTTTCAACAATTGTGGGTACCTATTGTAGGTACCTATTGTGGGTGCAAGATTGTGGGTACAAGATGGGCATCGACGTGGCGTTCTCTGATTGGATAAGGTAACTGTGTATCCAGTAGAGAATCCAGTAGGGTGTACCCAGTAAGAGGTATCCAGTAGCAGGCTTAGAGGTAGCACGCGATTGCGAACTAAGGACCTGAATCGAATCACTTTGCATTTTGCCAACTACTGCTCAAGTGCTCTTCCTTTTGGTTATGAGCCCAAGCCCCGTCTTCCCTGACCAAGACCCCGACTACGCCTTCGCCATGGACGCCGCCCCGACCGCGACCGCCCGCATCAACAAGTTCGACGGAACCAACTTCCACACGTGGAAGTTCAAGATGCAGATGGTGCTCGAGGAGCGCGAACTGTGGGAAGTGACGAGTGGGGAGTTGAAGGTCGAGCAGTGCACGACCGCGGCGGATCAAGCGACGTTCCGCAAGAAGTCGCGCAAGGCGCTGGCGATCGTCTGTCTCGCGATGGAGGACTCGCAGCTGCCGCTGGTGCGGTCGGCGAAGGACGCGCATGATGCATGGTCAAGACTGGAAGGACACTTCGAGAAGAAGAGCCTGGCGAACAAGCTCTTTCTTCGTCGACGGTTCTTCACGGCGATGATGGACGAAGGTGATGATGTGCTGGAGCATATCAACAAGCTCAAGACGCTGGCGGAACAGCTCGACGCGGTCGGCGCTCCGGTCAGCGAGGACGACTTGGTGATCACGCTTCTTGCCAGTCTGAGCGAGTCGTACCAGTTCCTGATCACGGCGTTGGAATCGCGTTCCGACACGTTGACGTGGGAACTCGCGACGTCTCGGCTCCTACACGAGGACATGAAGCGCAAGGAACAAGGTGGCGGTGCTGATGGAACTGCGCACGCTCAAGGTCAAGCGTTCATGACAAGCGACAACGGGAAGCGCAAGGGACGGCAGGCGCAAGCGCAGAGGACGAGCGCCTGTCACTACTGCGGCGAGCACGGACATTGGATCGCCAAGTGTCCGGTGCGGATCCGCGAGAACGGTGAGCGGCAGAGGCCGCAGCGAGCGAACGTCGCGCAGGTCGAAGACGACTCTGGCGACTTCCTCTTCTCGGTTGGTGGCGACATGGGTGCCTCCAAGCTGAGTGGCATGTGGCTGGTCGACTCGGGTGCGACGCAGCACATGACGTACTCGAAGGAGTACATGAAGAACTACAAGAAGATCTCTCCGGTGGACGTGCATCTGGCGGACGACGGTGTGGTTCAGGCGGTGGGGAGCGGCGACATCGTGATGTCGATGCAGACACCGCGCGGCATGAAGAAGGGTGTGCTCACGGGTGTGTGGCACATCCCGAAGCTGTCGCGCAACCTGTTCTCCGTCGGCCGCTTCACCAAGGACGTCGGGCCAGTGACCTTCGAGAGCGACGGGTGCTTCGCGGAAGTGAAGGGTCTCAAGTGGAAGCTCGGCGCTCGTGAGGGCAAAGGACTGTTCAAGCTCTGCATGACGCCGAGGACGCCTGCTGACGAGGCCAATGCGGCAAGCTCGAAGAATCGCCAAGGGGACACCACGTCGTACCTCTGGCACCTTCGACTTGGTCACATTGGCCATGGTGGTCTCGACGCCATCGTCAAGAAGGGATACGGCACTGGCATCCCCATGACGTCGGTGAAGCAGTGGGAGGCGTGCGACGGGTGCGCACTCGGCAAGCAAACGCGAGTGAGCTTCATGAAGTCGTCGCCGAATCGTGCGAAGCAAGTGCTGGAGGTCGTCCACAGCGACGTGTGCGGTCCGATGCAGACGGCGACGTTTGGAGGCAAGCGCTACTTCGTCACGTTCATCGACGACAAGTCGCACTTCTGTGTGGTGTACCTGCTTCGGAACAAGTCGGAGGTGGCTGCCAAGTTCGCTGCGTTCGTCGCGTTGGCTGAGACGCAGACCGGCAAGCGGGTGAAGACTCTCCGGAGCGACAACGGCGGCGAGTACACTTCGGGTGCGATGGCCAAGTTGTGTGCGGATCGCGGCATCGAGCAGAAGTTCACGCCGCCGTATACGCCTCAGTTGAACGGAGTGGCCGAGCGGATGAACCGGACGCTGGTGGAGTGTGCGCGCTGCATGCTGGAGCACGCCGGGTTGTCGAAGGAGTATTGGGGAGAAGCGGTGATGACGGCCACGTTCCTCCGCAACCGGTGTCCGACGCGCGCCATCAGCCACGACAAGTCGCCGCACCACGTTTGGACCGGCAAGAAGCCTTTGCTGGCCAACCTCAAGGTGTTCGGGCGCCACGCGTTCGTGCACGTGCCGAAGGAGAAGCGGTCGAAGTTTGACGCTCGGTCGGTGCGCTGTCGTTTCCTCGGGTACTCGGAGCACGAGAAGGCGTATCGGTTCGAGGAGATCGAGAGCGGTCGTGTGTTGGTGAGCCGCGACGCGCAGTTCATGGAGGACGTCTTCGACGGTGGGAGACGCGACTACGCTTCGAAGGAGGTGTTGGTGGGTCTTCCGACAGATGATGATGAAGACACCACGGATGAAGAGACTCAGTCCGGATCGGATGAGAACAGAGAAGAAGCTGCGCGGAATCAAGAATTTGAGCCCGGCAGCAAGCGACACCCGCGCACGCAGTCGCTCGAGGAAGCCGTGGAGGTTCCGAGCGCCAAGCGGTATGCGGTGCCGAGACGACAGCAGCCGCTGGACGAGATGTCTGCCGCGGCACAAGAGAAGGAAGACTTCGAGGCTGCGTACGTCGTGGATTCAGTGGGAGAGATGCCGACGACATTCAAGTCGGCAATGGAATCCAGCGACGCAGACAAGTGGAAAGAGGCGTGCGACTCGGAGGTGGAGTCGCTCCGCAAGAACGAGACGTGGATCCTTGTGCCTTTGCCGAAGGGACGCAAGGCGATCGGCTGCAGATGGGTGTTCAGCGTGAAGGAGAACCAGTCTGGAGAGATCGAGCGGTTCAAGGCGCGACTGGTGGCGAAGGGATTCTCGCAGAAGTACGGCATCGACTACGACGAGACGTTCGCGCCGGTGGCCAAGTTCACGTCGATTCGGGTGTTGCTGAGTCTGGCGGTCAAGTACAAGCTCACGGTGCACCAGATGGATGTGAAGACCGCGTTTCTCAACGGCTTGCTGGACGAGGACATCTACATGGCACAGCCGGACGGATACGTGGACGAAGATCGGCCCGACTACGTGTGCCGGCTCAAGCGTTCGCTGTACGGCCTGAAGCAGTCGCCGCGGATGTGGAACAAGACGATCGACGAGTTCATGTTGAAGCTGGGGTTCAAGAAGTGCGAGTCCGACCACTGCATCTACTTGAAGCGGGACAATCACGACATGATGTTCGTGGCGCTCTACGTGGACGATCTGGTCCTCGCGAGCAGCAGCGACAAGATGCTGAAGGACACGAAGCAGGCGCTGAGCGACCGCTTCGAGATGACCGACATGGGCCAGCTCAAGTACTTCCTCGGTATGGAGATCGAGCAAGATGTGGCGACTGGGAAGGTGTCGGTGCGGCAGACCAAGTTCGCGAAGGACATCCTCGAGAAGTTCAAGATGGATGAGAGCAACCCTGTGAAGACACCGCAGGATCCGGGTCTGAAGCTGACCAAGGCCATGTGCGAGGGAGGCTGCAAGCACGACGAGACCATGGCGAATGTTCCGTACCGGAACGCCGTGGGCTGCCTCATGTATCTCATGGTGGGGACTCGTCCGGACCTCGCAGCGGCAGTGGGAGTGTTGAGCCAGTTCGCAGCGGACCCATGTCCGACACACTGGCAGGCGCTCAAGAGGGTCTTCCGCTACATCCGAGGCACGAAGACGCACGGCAGGAGGCGGTGTGGCTCAAGGTGTTTCTGTGCGAGCTCGGCGAGATGGCAAGCGATGAAGCGGTGAAGATCTACGAGGACAACCAAGGCTCCATCGCGTTGGCCAAGAACCCCGAGTTCCACAAGCGCACCAAGCACATCGACATTCGCTACCACTTCGTGCGCGAGAAGGTCGAGGACGGTCAAGTGGTGTTGCAGTATGTTTCGACACTCGACATGCTGGCGGACATCATGACGAAGCCGATCGCAGCGCCGCAGTTCGACGCGCTCAGGACGAAGCTGGGCATCGTGGTCGCTGACGAGTCGAGTGGGAGTGTTGTCAAGACTGATGTGACGACGCCTCGCCAAGCGACCATGTGACGCGGACGCGTCATCAGTGAGGTCGGCGTGACCTTCACTGTGTGGTACCGCAATCATTCCTGTGATTACGGGACGGTGATTACGTCACGGTGATTACGCCATGATTGTGGGTACCTATTGTGGGTACCTATTGTGGGTGCAAGATTGTGGGTACAAGATGGGCATCGACGTGGCGTTCTCTGATTGGATAAGGTAACTGTGTATCCAGTAGAGAATCCAGTAGGGTGTACCCAGTAAGAGGTATCCAGTAGCAGGCTTAGAGGTAGCACGCGATTGCGAACTAAGGACCTGAATCGAATCACTTTGCATTTTGCCAACTACTGCTCAAGTGCTCTTCCTTTTAACCAAAGCACGTAGAGGCGTTGCAATACCATCCACATGGACTTGGTGTATGATCAGAGAGGACCTCTGATTGACACTGCCATCACTCTTAGTGGAAACTGCATGTGCATGATGCACATCGGGGCCAGAGTCCTGTGTCTCCACAATGTCCACAGTCCTCTTGTCGGGCCCAGTAGGGAGCCCCGCCCCTACTGGTTGTTCCCGTTTTTTGACCCTCGGGAACGATCGAACCGGCGGCCAGCAAATCGTCTGCCGCTCGCGTTGAATCGCGATCCCTGTGTCTCTTGCCCAGGTGGCAATGACACTTTGCAGTTCCGAGCGAAGTGACCCAGCTTTCCGCAACGGAAACACTTCACATCGTTGCGAGGTTCCACATTGTTGGTTTGTTGGACGTACGACAGATCCATCGGTTCTGGTCCATCATTCGTCGGCGACGACACACGAACTTGACGTGAAATCGGACCACCAAACTTGGCTTGCTTGATGCTGAATTCTTCTTGCATCGCCCTCTCGATAGCTTGGTCCAGCGAATCAGGATACTCGCGGAAGAGTTGGTCCCTGATCGGTCCATCGTCCAGTCCCGCCATGAACGTGACAACTTGCGTTGCAACGTCAATCGGCTGCTCCACGATGCTTGACACGAGGAATCGTGCGCGTTGAGCATACGTGTGGAGGTCTTGGCGTCCTTGTCGAAGCTTGAGGAACTCGGCGCGAGCGCGGAATTCGCTCTGCGGAGGCTCAAACGCGCGCTTCAACTCACGCTTGAAGTCGTCGAGGTTGTAGAAGCAGTTGACATCCGACAAACGCTTCCCAAACGCCCAACTCTTAGCCCGACCCGCAAGGTTGGACATCGAGAACAACACTTGCTGCTCAGGGTCCCGAAGCTGTCGTGCAACGATAGCTGCATCCAGCTCGACGAACCATCTTGCGAGAGGTTCGTTCTCTCCGCCGCGGTACGGAGACACGTTGAGCTTCAGCGGCGTCACTCTCATGGTCGAAACAGGAGTTGCGGGCTGTCGACGAGAGTCCATGACCTCATGGTGCATGAAGCTCACTGCCGCGTTCTTCTGTTCATCAGGAGTAGCTGATCTCAACAACGTGATCACAGCTGCCTCTCCGATGACAATGCGCATCCGTTCGAGCGCTGCCCACTCGTGCTCTGACAGATGAGGAAACTGCTCATTCGTCAGGGTCACGGTCTCGTCGGGCAACATGCTCGCCGGAGTCTCCATCCCTTCCGATGTCTGATCCGCAGACAGGGAGAGTCTTGACTAAGGATGTACAAAGGGCAACGCCGCTTTGACAATCCTTCGCTTGAACAGGGATCTCGAAGTGCTCACGCTCTTCGGCTGTCCCTCTTGGCTTGGTCGCTGAAAGGACCACGAAGTGCTACCAGGTGTAACGGGACGCTGTCAACGACAGTTCCCGATAACACGGCACACACGCTTGCGCTGACGAGGAAGACTTGGCAGAGTCCCGACTTGGAGGGACGAAGAGGGAGGAGAAGAGTGAGTAGGAGACTTGAGCAGAAGACGGCAAATTTGCAACTGAATTGAAATGAGCTTATGGTTCCTGAAACCTCTCCCTAGAGTCCTATGGGGTTAAATGCAATCACCCTACAAATGCAGAATAAACCTTGGGTTGAATCAGGTTGAACTTGAAGCTGAGCGTGAAGAATATTCTCACTTCAAGGAGAAACTTGAACTTGAACTTGAGATTCTTCTCCGAAGAATCTTCTGTGTACGGGGAGTTGTGATTGGCTGATATCAACAACATTGTACCCACAATGACACGTCGGCTTCGTCAACAGATAGTTTCCCAGCAGGAACCATCACCATGCGCAAAGACATGTGCGCAGGCAGAGAACACTCGAGAATGTTCGAGAACATTCCGTGCGGAAGTAATCAATGATTACTCCGTGAGTGTCGGTGTGTAGACATGAATCAGGGATCATGTCTATGACACCTGGCGATCCAAAACAATTAGTGGTAATCACTAATCCGTAATTGGACATCGCCATGTAATGGCACTATTGGATAGGCCCATTACAGAAGACTATTTCTCTCGTAAAGTCTGCTATGGTTTGAACGCTCAGCTTATATGCGGCGGTGAGTGTCGCATTCGGTACATTTACCGTGGTTGGCCGGCCTCTGTTCACGACAATTGTGCATGGCAGCACTGCGCTGTCTACAAGTCGCAATGCCTTCATTTCTCAAGCAAGGAGTACATATTGGTAGACTCGGCATACAAACCAGGTGGACACGTTATTCCTGCTACAAGAAAGGAAGAGGCATGCCACTTGCACTCGGCAAGGAATACTTTAATGCCGTAAACCGGTAGGCAAATTCACGCAGTTCTTGACAAAGACCTTGATTCGGATGCGGAGGATTCCCAGCAGACGTATGTCTGCACGTCCTGGATCCTAGCGCTTGGGTCTCCCGTCGTCCTTCGAGCGGTGCCGACGGTCTTGGATCACCATGGGCCTGACCGCGAGTGGGGAGTGCGCTTGGGCCGGGGACGTGTTGCCTCAGCCTTACCGCTGGGGAAGTGTCCTCAATGGGATATCACCCCTGGACCTGGGCCGCGAAGCCAGAACCCGGGTGGGGGGGGACCGTCTTGTGGGGTGCCGGGTTGTGAGGCCGGCACGCCCGTCCTTCTTCGCGTGGCTGCGCCGACGGTCTTGGCGCTTGGCTGCACGCGGGTATTGCCACGGACCGGCGAGGCCTGGGCGGATCTCTCGCGGGATCCCCCAGGCGGGCCTGACCTTACGTGGTCTTGCCCGGTGATCCGCTTGGCGGCAGGCCGGGAGTTCGGGGATGTAGGTTTAACGTCGCCTCCTGTTGGCGACGGGGTTGAGGGGTGTGTGCTTCGGAACTCCCTGGCCTTCCCTTGGCCGCTCCCTAGGGATCCACTTGTGCAGAAGGAGGTAAATTCCGAAGTTAAATGCCTGTGTCCCGTATCCTAAGTCTGTCCTAGTGAAAGTACCTAGTCCTAGTCCTACCCTGATTTTTTGTGCCTAGTTTAAACCTGATTCTGGTACCGTGTTCCACGTTCTAGAACATTCGATGAGTTAAAGTAGCGCGCGGCTTTCCCGCTTCGGCGGATCCTGTCGGGTCTTGAGGATCGCGTGGGATCCGATGGTCCGTATACTGCGAGACTTGGGTCGCGATGCTGGTCCGGTGATCCGTGTCCGCCAAGCGAGGTCGCCCATGGTTGGTCCAGATCAGCTGAGATCGAGCGAGATCGGGTGACCCAGAAGCCTTGTGTGCTGGCTCTTGGCGGATCGGAGTAGGATCTAGATGGATCCCTCATTCCCCAATCGACGTGCTGCACCTCAACAGACTCAACTCGAGCCGACACACCATCCTGAACGGTCGACGCGTCCTGATCCGCAGTCTGGCGGCGACGATCGGCCAGATCCTAGCATCCGACTGATCTTGTATTTCTCCCCGTCCCGATCCCTCCAGATCTGGCTACCGCTTGAAGTGCGACCGTGGTCTGGGCCATCTCTCTGTCGCACCTCAAATTTCCGCTAACGTTTTACCACACTATCGCGCTCTCGGAGACTGCTGCTCGTCGTCTTTCAGGCGACTGGAGCGCGTCTCCCGAAGTAGCCGCGTGCGCATCATCACATTTCCAACTGGAGGAAGGCATGGGAGTTTCTCCCATTGGGTTTACCCCACGCCATGCATGTGACGGTTGGAGGAGCGGATCCTACACAGGCATCACTTCTCGATTTCCACAAGGAGAGGCAAGCGCAAACGGGCGAAGACCACGTCTGAGAAGATACGCTCCAACCGAAAACGTCGGGCTGCCGGCATGCCGGACGAGCTCGACGAGATCGATGAGGCCGACGAGGCCGACGAGAGCGAACAGTCCGAAGAGCGCGACTTTGCCGACGGTCCCGACGATTTTGAAGATCCCGAAGTGCCAGATGAAGAACACGGCAGGACTGAGCATTTTAGTGTGAAGTGCTCGTTGAGGTCGATCTGCAATGATACCTCAAAAGCTTTGCCTTGGGATACACTCATGAAGGACCTAAACAAGACAACAATGGAAGCGCGCGTTCTGGCCAACATTATAATGGGGTTACACAGCCTGTAACTGGGTTACAGAGCAGTACAGTCGGACTGTACTGCGTTAGGTGTGCCACGCTAGCATTTGTTGGGTACATTTTAATATTAGTGTTACCAACACTAATCCATACATAAATTCGGTCGGAGCGTCCGTGACCAGTCATGGACGCCTCCCAAAATACATGCATTAGGGATTAGAGGGTTGGTACCTAGGCAGAACGCTAACAATAAGACAGTTCTCATTTTGGACACTAGCACAGACTTCAGTTCATTTGTATTGAACTGTACAGTGAACTGTACAGTTTGTATACAAATTTGTATACGCTTCCTTACACGCGCTAGTGTAAGCCAGTAACCGAGCGTAAGCCTCGCCCGGTTCCACCTGGTAGCACTTTGTAGTCCGTCCAACGACCGACTACATCTCGTGCTCAACATGAATGAGCACGCGGGGGAGAACCTGCCACTGGACGCCGGCGCGTCCAGCGGTATCCACGTGATCACGCGAGAGGTGTGTCCACACCTCTCCGATTCGGAATGGGCTGCGTTCCAACGATTGGCGGCAATCGTTGGAGAGACTTCGGTCGCAGCCATGCTGCGTTCGCAGACGCAGGACCAACACCTGGCTGCGATTCGCGGGTTCATGCTCAATGAACTCGAGCAGCAGCAGCAGAAGCGCACTGCTTCTGCTGGTGATGGAGCGCGAGGCACGTCCATCAAGCTGACGGTGCCTCCCTACCACGGGAGGAAGGACGAACCACTCCTGCGGTGGTTCGTGGAGTTGGAAGACTCCATCACGCTTCGTCGGATCACGGATCCGACGACCCAGGTCATGTTCGCCATGTCCTGTTTGGGCGGCAGCGCACAGCGCTGGGCCTACGGACGTAGGCTCGCCGAACCTACGTGCTTCAGCACGTACGAGGACTTTAAGCGCGAGCTGCGCGGGTCGTTCGAACCCGCGCAGAACGAGTTTGTAACGGGGCTCACTCAGAGAGCCCCAATTACTTGCTTACACGTGGCAGGTGAGGAAGCGCTTGCGCCTTCGGAGGGAAATTAAACTCTGAATTGAATTTTACCGTGGCGCCGCTGGGCGGACGCCCGGGATCCACCCATCCACGCGGTGGACTCCCATAGGGTAAAATCCCTCCTAGTTCCTAATATGCACCAATGGCGTGTAAGGGCATGGCCCCATTACACTACCCCTCCCCAAAAGTGCGCTCACGGGGCGCGAAGGGATACAAATGCAATATCCTAAAAACCTAAACACATATATGCAAATCTACCAAACCTAGCAATGCGACAAAGATCCGCGACAAAAGTCCGCGACACACGGTAGTAGGTTCCAGAAGGTTCCAGAATGGTCGAGAGGGTTCCAGAATTCTGGAACGTTCCAGAACATTCCAGAACGCGGCGGACGTGGACGAACCGCGCCGACACGATGGGAGCGGACACACCGCTTCCTCATAATCGAACTCGCCATGGAGAGGAACGACAGCTCGCGCGCGACGACAACGACGGCGACCGACGAGGCGGCCGCAGCGACGACAACGTCTGGAATGCCGACAACACCGGCGGCGCCGACTACAACGGCGCCGGGGACAACGGCAAGCGCGGCGACTGCGTTCGAAGCTCCGGGGTCTGCAGCGGCACCGACAACAACGGCGCCCTCGAGTGCTGCGAGCATGGCGAGGGCCGAGAGTACTCCGCCGACAACTTCAACGGCACCGACAACGGCGGCACCGGAGACAACGGCTGGGATTGGGAGTTCGGCCTCGAGGGTGGCTGCCAACACGACGGACGACAGCGCGGCGTCGCTCACTTCGACGCCCTCAACTGCAGAAGCTTGGCCGCGTCACGGGTACCGCTCAGGCGCGCTGTTCGCACGCCCACACGACAGCTACTTGCGGCCATACGCGCTGTGGGACTTGAGCGGCGCGATCAACCCGAGATCCCTGTCCGAGATGCGCGACCTCTTCGTTCGCTGGCGTGCTGGCTTCCGCAAGCTGATGGATGTGGGCGATGAAGCGCTCACGTACTCATGGAACGCCTTCATCAAGCGCTGGAACGTCGACGACATGGACGCGGTGATCGCGGCGCGAGAGACGGAGCGCCGCACCTACTCGCGGCGCTTCTTGGCCGAGGAAGTTCATCGCATTTGCTGGGAGGAAGACCGGACGTGCCTCGCGCACGTCCTTCGAGCTGGGTGTTGGTGCTGCGACGGTACGGGTCCAGCACCGCCGCGCCACATGTGGGATTCCGAGGTCCGAGATCGCCCACTTGACGATCAGCTCCGCGGATTCGTGGCGCGCCTCGAGCGGGCCGTCAGTCAGGCTAGGCGCGCCGAGCCAGCGCGCGCTCGTAGTCTGTTACAGCATCGCGGACATCTTCGAGGAGTCGAGCCCGCGGCTCCCACGTGTCCGCATCCGGCGGATACCCGAGCCAGCGCACGCGGTATTGACGATCGCGGGGGACGCCGCGACCCGAGGAACGGCTTCTTCCGCTCCGATTCTCCGGATCGGCGTGGTCGACAATACGATCCAGCACCCAACGCTCGTTTCCTGCCGAGTCGAAGAGCGGGGGAGGACCATCGCGAACGAAGCGAGGAAGCGCCGCATTATCGGCACCGCGAGCCGGGCTTGCAGAATGTGTCGGATCAAGCGAGTTCGGAGGACAGGGAAGTCGAGTTACTTCGGGCAGAGGTGCGGCGCCTGACGCGCCGCCTCGAGTTCGCGGACCAAGATGCGGAGAACGCGGTCTCGACTGCAAATGAGACCGAGGCAAACTTGGAGACGCTGGCGGACCTTCTGCACGCGACTCAGCGCCGCTTGGACTCGCTTGAGCAGTCCCACCGGGCGCTGATGGAGCAGCGCCGACGCGAGCGCCAAGGTCTACCGCCGGTGTCGCCGCCGAGGAAGAAGCAGCGGGGACCGTAGCGCGACTCCTAGAGGCGGGAACCGAGTCATCGGCGTCCAAGTTCATGTCCGTCGCATAGTACTTCTTGAGTCTCGAGACGTTGAATGTAGGATGGAGTCGCATTACTGTGGGGATGTCGAGCGTGTAGGCGTCGCCCCTCTTGAACGTCACCGTAAACGGTCCAATATATCGGGGCAGTAATTTGTCTGCCCCAAGGTTCGTCACGGAACTGGGTGCGATGCCTTCGGTCGAGAGCAAAACGCGCTCACCTACTTCGAACGTCGATCTGTTCCCCCGGTTGTGTCGGTCTGCTTGTTCCTTCTGCTTGTCCACGGAGCGCGCAATCGCGTCCCTCACAAAGCGGATGATCGCTTGGCGCCGCATCACGAAGTCGGCTGCCTTGGCGTCAGAGTCGCTCATCGGCTCCTCATTGCGCGTGAGGTTCCCGACGGCAGCGTCGCGCGACACCGCGGAGGTGTCCGCTTGGGAGCGACCTTGTCGTGGTCGTTCCGCCGAGGGGAACGTGGGAGCAGGGTCGCGAATCAGCTCGCGTGCGGCCCATTGAGCGACAGACGACATCCGCGTGGTTGGCGTCGACGCGTGCGGCGCCTGCGAGCGAGTTTGCACCGGAGCAAGCTCTCTGACAGCATGGGACCTCACTGGAGGCCCCGAGGCGATGGCGACAGCTGCAATTGGGTCGTCGGAGCCATCGCGTCTCTCTGGACTCGCGACTAGCGAGTCCCCTCCCCCACCAAGAGTGGAGCGACCAGGTTCGCTCCGCAACAAGGCTGGAACACGCGGGTGTCGCGCCGACGCGACGAAGAAGGGTGACAGCCCCGTCGAGGAGTGCACGGCATTGTTGATTGCGAACTCAGCCATTGGGAGGAAGTCGCTCCAAGACGACACCGACGTTGCGTAGCTGCGCAAAACGTCACCAAGGACGCGGTTCACTCGCTCCGTTTGACCGTCGGTCTCAGGATGTGCCGCGGTCGACATTGAGAGACGGGTGCCGAGCATTTCGAACAGCCGGGACCAGAATGCGGACGTGAAGCGAGGGTCGCGGTCGGAGACGATCGTGTCTGGGAGTCCATGGTGTCGGAAGACAACGTCCAAGAAGATCGTGGCCGTTTCTTCGGCGGTCACTGACGAGCGCACCGGCGCAAGATGAACCATCTTGCTCAGTCGATCGACGAAGACGACGACTCCTGTGTTCTGGTGCCGGTCCGGCGGCAAGCCAAATACGAAGTCCATGCTCACGGAGGACCACGCGTCCGGAGGGACTGGCAATGGTCTCAGAGGTGCCCGAAGAGCGGGTGCCGGTTTCACGCGTTGACAAGTCTTGCAGGTGCGGACCCACTTCCGCACCCATCGATATTGATGTGGCCAGAAAAAGTCACGCGACACCGCAAGGAAGGTCTTCTCTCGTCCCAAGTGACCGCCCACGGCGGCGTCGTGATACACATGGAGGATACGTGATCGCAGGTCATCATCGTTCGGCACCACGGCGCGAGGAGGGTCGTCAGGCGCGACCCTATATGTCAAAATCCGTCCGCGAGTATCATATCGGTGCCGC
Source organism: Phytopythium vexans (assembly GCA_003413675.1). NCBI lineage: Eukaryota > Oomycota > Peronosporomycetes > Pythiales > Pythiaceae > Phytopythium > Phytopythium vexans. The sequence continues at coordinate 20,853 of QLOC01000027.1, forward strand.
GCCGACTGCAACGACGTCGGTACCTTTTCCAAATTGGCGGGTGTTGGGTCAATCAAGTATCGTAGAAGTGGGCCATACCAGGCATCGCGTTCCAACGATGACGCCAACATTTCCCATAAGTCGGCGGTGGCCGACACAGCAATTGCTGCAACGTTCTCGGTGATGCAAGCGGCGCATGACTCGTCCTCGTCGTCTTCTGGGGTGGGTGTCCCGCCCCTGGCGTCGTAGTCCGGGCGGCGAGACAGCGCATCGGCCAAGATATTCGACTTGCCGGGCTTGTAATGAACCACGAAATTGTAATCGGCGAAGAACGACAGCCATCGGGCCATCCGTTGCGACAAATGAGGGCTTTTCATGGCGGTGCGCAGCGAAGCGTGGTCGGTGTACACGGCGAAGCTGGCTTCACCCAAGAGATACACGCGGAATTTCACCAAGGCGTATCGCATGGCGAGTAACTCCTTGTCGTGAACGGGGTAGTTCCGTTCCGCCGGCTTCAGCTGGCGCGATTGGTAGCTGATCACTCGCTCGCGTCCGTCGTTGTCGAACTGCATAAGTGCGCAGCCAATCGCGAAATTGCTGGCGTCGCAGACGACGTGGAACGGTTTGTCCGTGTCCGGCAGAGCCAATACTGGGGCTTCTGCAAGACTTTTCTTCACGTTTTCGAACGCGGACTGGTGCTCAGGGAGCCAGTCCCATTCAGCGTCTTTCTTCAGGAGCTGCGTGAGAGGACGGACCAGCTCCGCGTAGTTGCGCGTGTACTTGTGAAGATAGTTCGCGAGACCAAGCCACTGCCGGAGATCCTTCGGATTCTTTGGAATAGGCCACTGTCGGATCGACTCCACCTTCTCTGGGTCAGCACGGACTCCATTTCGTCCCACGTAGCAGCCGAGAACTTGGATCTCCGGCTTGCAGAAGACACACTTCTTGAGGTTCGCGTAAAGGTTGTGTTCACGGAGGACCTCGAAGACTCGTCGAAGGTGCCCGAGATGGGCTTCCACTTCTGATTTGCCCTTTTCCCGCTGACTGTGAACGAAGACGTCGTCGAAGTAACTTGGAGCGAAGTCACGAAGGGGTCGCAACACATGCGATACCATCCGATTGAATGTCGCTGGGGCGTTCTTCAAGCCCTGTGGCATCACGAGCCATTCCCAGAGCATTCCACTCGGCGTGCTGACTGCGGTGAGAGGCACATCGCTCTCCCTCATCAGGATCTGATAAAAGCCGTCTTTCAGATCCAAGCTGCTGAAGATGGTGCTCCCCGTCATCGAGTCGAGCACCATGTCCTTCCGAGGGATCGGCGTTTGCGCGGGCACGGTCGCGTCGTTCAGCTTGTTGTAGGCGTGGACGATGCGCCACCCTCCCGTCGCCTTTTTCACGCAGAATGTCGGGCTGCAGTGAGGAGACGAGCTCTCTCGAACGTGACCAGCTCGGCGGCGCTTCTCGAAGAAGTCATCAATCACTTCGACTTGTTCTCGCGGGAGTGGCCATTGCCTGGTCACGCAATACTTCGTTCCGGGTGCGAGATCGATCTCGTGCCGTACTCCGCGGTCTGGGGGAAGACGCTCTGGAACGTCCTCCGGGAAGATGTCGATGAACTCCTTGACAAGCTTGTATGCCGGGTTGCGCGAACGGCGGAGTGCTTCGAGGGACTGGTGTTCAAAGCGCTCCTCTCGGGCCGACTTCGGTTCGGCCCCGCGCGGACGACCCACGTCTGCAGGAGAGGAGCCGACAAACGGCTCTGGCACGATGGAGCACACCTGCTCGACATCGCCGGTCTTCAACTCCTTGAGGAATGCCTTCCAACCCATCTGCGGAAGGTCCAAGAGCGACTTCGCTGCGCGAGGCGGGTTCGACACAGTCGCTTTACTGTGGATCGAAGTCGTCGCGCCATGAATGACAACAGCGATCGTCTCCGAGGCATCACGTACGCTCTCTCCCTTGTTGTTGCTGTCGTCATCATCATCGTCAACATCTTCGTCATCCAAAACCGCGAAGCGGTTCGAGCACGGGACGTGCTTCGTAATCAGCTCATCAATGGGGGCCGCCTTCCCGACACACGGGTGGCGCGGCGGCCTCTGCTCAGTCGCGCGGCGGTCTTCAACTGGAGGGTAGTCCCGACCCTCCCCCGTTTCATGAGGCGAAACCCCGGTGGCGCGCACTTCGGAGCGCGCCGACGTCGACGCTTGGGCACAGGAGGGGCACGAAGGGCCATCGCACACTTCGAGTTCCGGTGCCCTGGGAGCGGGCGTCTCAACAACTTGGACGTGCGACCACGCGCCGCCGGAGGCGCGGAGGTGCTCGTCAACGACGGCAACGCAGATGTCACGTTGTCGTGGGCGTAGCGAACGACGGACCCAGTCGATCTCAGGGCGGTGCCGTCTCAACCACGGCATTCCAAGGATACAGTCCAATCGCTTGTTCAGCTCGACCACGAGGAAGTCGTCGCTGGCGCGGAAATCGTCAAATTCATACGAGAGGCGGACAGACCGCCTCGGGACCCGGCTCTCTTTCCCATCGGCAAGCCGGATCGTCAATTCTTGGGGCAATTCTCGGACAATTGTCCCAGCAGGCAACGAACTCAAGGCCTCGGTACGCATGAAGTTGTCCGTGGCGCCTGAGTCGACAAGCGCAGTCAGAGTGCGCTTGGCGCCCGCGATGTGCAGATCGATGAGGATCAGTCGCGGGTCATTGCTGGAGGTGGTGGCGTTAAAGCATGTTGTGGAGCGAGGCGGCGCGGTCGCCACCGATGTACCGCAGGCCGCTGTATCCGACGCAGTAGGCTGCTCGACGACAGCCACCCCCGAGGTCATCGCATGGGCAGCGACGGGAGCAGGCGCGCGGCATTCAGCAGCGCGGTGGCCGCGCTTCCGGCAGCGGTAGCAGGTGATGCCTGGCGACGCGCGGCGTCCGCCAGAGGCACCAGACTGAGGAGCGGGTTGTTCACGGCGCCGCTCCGTTCTCATCGCGTCGATCTCCATCGGTTCCGGTTCGCTTGGAGCGGCGGAGACAGAGGGCGCGGTCGCATGACCGTAGAGCCGCGCCATCGACGCGCAGTAGTCCTCACGGAGCGCGATTGAGAACGCCTCCTCCAGGGTAGCTGGGTAGTGGCGGAACAACTGGTTCTTCACAGGGCCGTCACGTAGGCCCATCAGGAAGGTGTGGACTTGAGTGGCCATGTCAATCGGACTGGTCACAACGCAAGCAACCAGGAGGCGCGCGGTCTGCACGTAGTCTCGGACGGAGGTGTTCCCCTGCTTCAGTCCGAGGAACTCCGCGCGCACACGGAATTCATCATGAGGGGGTTCAAACGTGGCGCGAAGCTCATCCTTGATCGCGTCCAGCGTCGGAAAGCTGCTGGCGTCGGACGCGCGACGCCCGAAGGCCCAGTTCTTGGCCTTGCCGGTCAGCTTCGAGAGCAGGAACATGATCTTGGCCTGCTCGTCGTGAAGGCGTCGGGCAGAGATGGCCATGTCCACCTCGGAGAACCACTGGATCAACGGAACGCGGTTGCGCTCCTCGCCGTCGTAGGAGGAGATGTCGAGCTTGATCGACTGGGACGTCGAGGACTGTCCCTGAGGCGCGGGAGTTTGGCGCTGGCTTCTTGCATCTGCCAGCTCGCGCTCGAGGTACTCGTGCGCCGCAAGGCGCTGCGCATCAGGGTCGCCCGAACGGAGAAGGGTCGTCACGACCACTTCTCCCGCAGAATCGGCGAGACGATGAAGCGCAGCCCATTCCACGCGAGTCAGGTGCGGGAACTGCTCCGCATCCAGGGTCTGCGCGGGAGGCGCGGGTTCCATTCCGAAGTCGCTTGAGCTCATAGCGCTTGGTCGTGGGAAGGACGACAAAGTGCTACCAGATGTAACGGGGCTCACTCAGAGAGCCCCAATTACTTGCTTACACGTGGCAGGTGAGGAAGCGCTTGCGCCTTCGGAGGGAAATTAAACTCTGAATTGAATTTTACCGTGGCGCCGCTGGGCGGACGCCCGGGATCCACCCATCCACGCGGTGGACTCCCATAGGGTAAAATCCCTCCTAGTTCCTAATATGCACCAATGGCGTGTAAGGGCATGGCCCCATTACAGAGTTCCGCTCGAGGGCTCAGTTCCTCGAGCTGAAGCAGGGTAAGCTGGATATCCATGCTTACGCGGAGCGAGCTCACTATCTCGCTTCGAACATCGTGAGCGATCCGCTCACGGAGTCCACGAAGGTCGTGACCTTCATGAAAGGTCTCGTAGATGGGCCTGTGAAGTCCCATCTCTTTCGCGTCTACCCCAAGACGCTGCAGGAAGCAATCGATGTTGCTTTCTCGGAAGACTTCAGCCTGCGCCAGGCTGAAGAGTACTCGGCGGTTCAGCATCGGCGTTCTCGGCCGAGGGCCGACGAGCCAGAGCCGATGGATCTCTCCACTGCTGCTGTCGCCCCTCGACAGCAGCCATACAAGATGCCAAAGCACGAGCAGCAGTGCTTTGTGTGTGGCCGCACTGGCCACTACGCTCGTGAGTGCACGCGTGGAGGCTCGCGTGCACCTCAGCGCGGCGGTCGTGCTGGCGGATATCGCCAGCACCGGCCAGCAAAAAACGTGGTGAACCAGTAGGGGCGGGGCGTCCTACTGGTGTGGTGGCGTCACATGTCGATGTCGGACACGTGACGGCCACGGCCCCCAGTGAGAGAGGCTCTCACTGCAGCGACGAGAACGATTCAGAGAGGCTGATCGTTCTCGAGGTGAACACGGAGGGTCGGACCCTCCGAGCATTGGTGGACTCTGGCGCGTCGAACAACTTCGTTCGACGTCAGAGCCTACGAGGATTACGTTTCGAGGAGAAGGGAATCCCTCGAAGCGAGTTGGTGGTTCGACTGGCGACTGGCGCCAGTCTGAACGTTCGGAAGCGCGTGGTTTCCCTACGCTTCCGCTACAAGAAGCGAGTCTTCAAGGAAGACCTTGTCGTCCTGGATTTGGACGACAAGTACGACATGATTCTGGGGATGCCATGGTTGCAACGGCATGTCCCCGTGATCGACTGGAACACGCAGTCGATCACAAGGTTCGATACGGACAGCAATCGTACAGCCGTCGCGGCTGTACGTGTAACAGAGAGCGTGAGCCTTGTTAGCGCTGCAGCTGTATCGAACGATACAGTTGACTGTATGGAAGGGACGACAGTGAGCGATGGCCCTGTCAATCCCTCCCGACAAGTCAAGAAGCGTGCCGCTCGCAAAGGTTGCGAGCGCAGCGAGAGTCTCTCGGTTCTGGGAACCGAGAACAGGCGCTGTGCGCCGAGCGTTCCTCAATCGGATGAGGACGCTGAGAGTATTTCCCCTCTGCCGCGGACGCGCAGGCAGAGCGAGGTCAGCGAGACGTCTCTTTCCCGGGGAAAGGAGACGCGCAGCCCGTGCATTCCCACGGGCGACAGCGAGCAAAGCACGCTCGCTGCGGAGCCCCTCCAGACTGGGTCTGAAGAGGAGGCCGAGGCCGAACACGATGACAGGGTCCGTGTTCGTGTCGACTCTGGGCAGTCGACGCGCGTAAACAAGCGCAATGTCAAGGCGATCAGCGCCTTGACTTACGTCCAAGGTCAGGGTTCTCCACTGCGTTCAAGTGCATTCCAACAACGAAAAAGTGTCTGCGAGTATCCGATGTGAAAGGGGGCTGCTCGTCGGGCTGACTACCCGGGGACAGACAGCCGGTATACCCAGAGAAGGATGTGTGGGAACTCCGGCAGTATTGGTTTGACGGTTAGTGATTACGCTTTAGGCCAACTTTTATGTAGGACATAGCCTCCTTTTAGAGGTGGCAATGCGTATGAAGCCCACAATACATGATGACGACTGACAGTCCTACCTACCCCGACAAACAGGATGGATCGGTATTTACAGCGGTTCAGAAGAGATCCCATCGAATTCTGTACATATTTGCCTTTCTAGGTGTCGCTCCTGTCAGACACCGGAGTGCCGTCCTCGAGCTCACCCCTAGACGGCAGCATCTCGTACCGCTTTTTCTTGAGATGCAGACCATGAGGGAGTTCGACGACAGCCACACTAACATCGGACTTGGCCTCGGTGGTTTGCAGGTGGCGCGGACTGCTCGCCTCGGAGGTTGACGAGGAAGAGCACGTCGGCGAGCTGGCGCAGCTGTCGCTGCCCGTGTTCACCTTGTGGTGGTAGAGATACATGGAGATGATGAGCACCGCCAGGCCGCAGACAAACTCGAGCGACGGCGTGAACTGGAAGAAGATCATCGAGAAGAGCATCGTGAGCATCATGGCGATCGCGTGCGAGTAGACGCACGCAATGTTGTCGAGGTACTTGAGGATGAACCCCATCGAGATGCCGCCGACGCAGTTGACGACGATGACCGCGACCGTCCAGTTGCTGTAGCCGTGGAAAAAGCCCAGCGTCGAAATGTCCTCGAGCTCGGCGAACAGCGCCAGTCCGTTGAAGAGGATGCCGAAGACGTAGAACTGGACGTTCTGCCACATGAACGAGCACTCGGTCTTGCGCTTGAAGGCCCACTCGGTGAAGACGCTCGCGCACGACGAGAGAGTCACGCCGACCAGCACGAGCGCGATCCCCACCATGAAGTCGCGCGGCTTGGTCGCGTCATCGTCATCATTGGTGTCGGCGTTGGCGTTGGCGCTGACGTGGACCCCATCGCCGGTGGCAGCCTTTTGCGCGGTCGCCTCCTTCTCAATGTGGTCCGACTGGCTCGTCACGACGCCGAGCAGCAGCAGCACGATGGCGATCTTGCGCAGCTCCGTCAGCTCGCGCTTGAGCACGAAGCGGAAGAGCACGGCCGTGGTGATGATCTTGAGGTTCCAGAGCACCGCGAGCGTGGCCGGGTCGAGGAAGCGCAGCACGACGTACGTCAGGTTGTTGTCGAGCATATAGAGGAAGGAGGGCACGGCGTAGAGCGCGGCCTCGCGTATCGGGAAGCGCGCGGGCGGCGGCGCACCCGTCGCGGCGATGGCCGCCAGCATGAGCACGAGCTTGAGCACCTCGATCAGGAACGTGGCCGTCACGCTGCTGTACGGCACGACGCCGTTCTGCTTGGACGCGTTGATGCACAGGTTGCCGGCGCACATGAGCGCCGCCACGACCAGCATGCCGCCGATGGTGCGCACGAGCCGCAGCATGGTCGGCGGGTGGCGGAGCGAGGCTTGGGGCTGGGCTGGGTCGCGATGCGGTCGCGCGCCGGAGTCCGGACGACGGTGCTCTGGATCGAGAGCAGCCGTACGTGGCGCTCCGGCTCGACTCTACCGGAACGATGTTGAGATGTTGAGGCGAGATAAGATGAGGTGGCGCGAAGGTCGCACGAGATATCAGATAATGTACTGAGATGACAATCACACGAGGCAGTACTGACTCGACATCAAGCATCGATCGCAGCAGGCAGCAGCAGCAGCGGATGAGCGGGCTGGTGGCGCGCGGAGCCGCGCTGGTGGCGCGCGCGGCGTGCGCGGGCCGCGAGATACGCAGCCTCAAGGGAAAGTCGAGCGCCAGCGCGCGCTGGGTGCGGCGGCAGTGGCGCGACCCGGCCGTCAAGCAGGCCAAGCGCGAGGGTCTGCGCTCGCGCGCCGCGCTCAAGCTGCGCGAGCTCAACGAGGTGCGTCGGATTGCAGCTCGAGCCTTCATTAACGCATACCTGTCGCCTGAGCTCTGCGTTCTCCGTACCTAGAAACACCAGCTCATTGCGCGCGGCGACGTGGTGCTGGACTTGGGAGCGGCCCCCGGCGGCTGGACGCAGGTGACGTCATTCATTGTCCATTCATTAGTTACCTCACTAAATACGCCAGGGTATTGACAAAGACTAACACTCGCCACAGATCGCAGTCGAGGCCGCGGCACCGGACAGGGCCAAGGCCAAGGGCGACGCGCCGCCGAGCGTCGTGGCCGTGGACCTGCGCGCGTTCGCGCCGGTGGACGGCGCGGCGGCGATCGTGGGGGACTTCCGTGAGCCGGCGGTGAGGCGCGAGATCGACTCTAGGCTCGGCGGCCGGCGCGTCGACGTGGTGCTCAGCGACATGGCGCCGTCCTTCTCGGGCACGTTCCTGGCGGACAGCGCGGCGCAGCTGCGGCTGTGCCACAACGCGCTGTCCATGGCGGAGCTGTACCTGCGGCCCGGCGGCCACTTCGCGACCAAGGTGCTGCGGTGCGAGGCCGCCGAGGAGTTCCGTGCCGAGCTCAAGGCGCGGTTCGGCGTCGTCAAGGGCGTCAAGCCCTCCTCGTCGAGGCAGGAGTCCACCGAGATGTTCCTCGTGGCCAAGGGATTCAAGACCGCTTCTCGGCCGCAGGAATGAAGACGCGGGACATGATCACAGCACAACGATGGATGGTTCATATGGGTATTTACTGCGCCACTCCGCTCGTCTCGCGCTGCTTGTCGTACAGGACGAGCGTGTCGGCGAACTTCTTGAGCACGAGCGTGGTGCGCGCCACCAGATGCGGTACGCGGGCGGCAGTGGCGGCTAGCTGCGGTTTCAGCAGCGCCATCGTCTCGACCAGCCTCGCGACGACCCGCCCGCCGAGCTGGTCGTCGTCCATGAGCAGCAGCTTGAGCTGGTAGTCGAGCCACTCGGCGTTGAGCAGGTCGGCGTCGTCCCGCGCGTCGTCGCGAGCCTCGGCGTCAGTCAGGCTCGTGACGCTGCCGCCCGTGCGCGCCGACAGCTCGAGCAGGCCGTCGACCTCGGGCGTGTGCTGCAGCGCCGAGTCGCCCGGCGCGAGCAGGTCTTTCAAGTACTGAGCCAGCGCTTGCTCCCGCCTCGCGATGAAGAGCTCGCGCCGGTTGTGGCGCAGCAGCGACGCGATGCGGTGGCGCGTCGGGAAGTGCGGCAGTCGCGTCGCCGTCCGCGCCGCGCCGCTCGTCAGCGACGTGTGCAGCGCGCGGAACTCGCGGAAGCGACGCGCCACGAGCCAGGCCGCGGGCTTGTCTTCCTGGCCGCCGGTCTTGACGCCGGGTCGCCAGGACACGCGCAGCACGTACTCGACGTGGCGCGCCTCCCAGTTGTCGTCGCGCTGCCAGCGGTGGCCCAGCAGCGCGCACGTTAGCCACCCGCCCTTGAAATACACCTCGCCGGTATCGCCGCTGTCGCCATTGGCGCCGGTCGCGCCATAGGGCTCGTCCGCCGCGGGCTCATGCATGCTGGCCGCGAGTGCGCCACCTTCGACGGCGATAGGCGCAATGACTGGCCACTCCCGCGGTGTCGAGTGCGGCGTAAGACGCGCCGGTCGCGCTGATACGTCGGCAGCGCGATTTGGAAGCGCGGAACGAGGTGAGAGTGGCACGGCATGTGCACCCAGGAACCGAGGCGGCGTGCGTGGTCAGTGGCACTGGCCCGCAGGCGAAGGGCGGCGCGTAGGTACGCACGCGTGTGATCCCCTGGCTCGAGTGCCACGATGGCGCCGCCCGTCACCACGAATCATCGTGGGCGGAGACCGGCCATGGTGAGCCCGGAGCTAGTATCAAGCAGGCAGACACAGGGGACGCGACAGTCCAGTGCAGTGCGGAGCTCACACAGATGTCCCAACGGATCAAATCTCACCACCTCAACCTCAACAACAAACACCACACCATCAGCGACAACAATCGGCCGGTCTATTATCCAACGATGGCGACGCCCTACATGCGCGCGCGCGGTCGTCGCGACACTAGCGCCAGCCGACCTGCAGACCGGGAGACCGACCATGCTCCCGCCGCCCTCTTCGATCGAAGGCTCCGTTCGACTGCATCGTGTCTGTCGTTCGCTGCCAGCGGCTGTTTCGTGATATCGCGGCCAGTTCATCTCCGTTTGACGCTGCGCGGGCTCGGCAGCGCGTACATGCAAATCAAAAACAGCTTCACTTCTCCCCTCCCGACTCATCACATCGTCGACGACCGCTAGTTGAGGTCCTGGCCCAGCCGGATGGCCAGCAGCGTGTCGTTGTACTGGCTGAACGCGTCCTGGATGTCGTCCTGCAGCTGCATAGCGAGCGGGATGAGCTCCACGTTCACGTTGCCGCCGATCTGCGCCGACGCGTTCACGCGCGGCTGCAGAACCTTCACGGCGTGGATCATCTCCTGCAGCTCCGTGTCCTGGCGCACATCACCCGCCGCGTAGATGATCTTCTGCAGCAGCTGGTGCACGAGCTGCTCCACCTCCTGCAGGTCGGCATCGTTGAGCGGCTCGGCGTCAGCGGCGTTCGCCAGCGCCTCGCGCTCCTCCTCCTCCCAGCGCTTGCGTGCCTCCGCGTACGCCTCACGCTCAGAAATGTCTTGCGTGCGCAGCGTCAGGTTCAGGAACCGGTCCAGATGGATGTTGAGCAGCGCGTCCGGCATCTGGGTCAGCACCTGCGTCATGTACCGGTTCAGCTCCTTCTCGCGCTTGATGATGAACTTCTCCTCCTGGTTCTTGCCGATCATGGACGAGAACGGGTGGCGCTTCGGGAACCGAGGGAACCACGGAGCGCGCTTGCCGCGACGGCCAGACGCCGCCGCCTTCAGCTCCTGGTGGAGCGCGTTGAAGTCGTTGTAGCGTCCACCCACGAGCCACGCCGTCTTCGACTGCTCGAGAATGTCGCGGCCCCACGTGATGCGAAGCACGTACTCCGTGTACTCATCGCCCCAGTTCTCGTCCTGCTGCTTGCGGTGGCCGAGCATCGTGCACGTCATGATACCACCCTTGTACGGGATGGGCGGACCAGTCGGGAACTCGTACAGCTTCTGCACGGGGTTCACCAGGTTGTCGTCGTCCGCCGACATAAGCGGGCCTTGCGGAACCTCGCCACCCTCGCCGAACAGATCGCGGCCGGCCTGCGCGAGCTGCTCCTGACGGAGCGCATCACCCGCCACAGCCTCACCTTCAATCTTGGCGTTGTCCTGCGCCATCCAGCTCAGATCCGCGCTCTGCAGCGCCTCCTCGCCGACCATGGCGCCAGCGACACCAACTTGTCCAACGGCGCCAATCTGGCCGGCCTGGCCAGTTGTGGCATGCAGCGGCTCGACCGAGCCCAGCTGCGCCGGGATAGCGCCAGCCGTGCCAGCAATAGCAGGCGTCGCCAGAGCACCGGCAGTGCCCACCGTAGCCATGTTGGCACGCACAGACGCGCGCTTTTGCTCGTCGTACGCGTCCAGGCGGCGCAGCGCATCGGCCTCAGCATCGTGCGCCAACGACGCCGCTTCCGCAGCCTGCGCGGCTTCTTGAGCAGCCATGGCGGCGGCAAGAGCAGTCGACTGCGCACGCTCAACAGCGGCTATGCGCTTCGCCTCGCGGCGCGAAAGCGAACCGCGGTACGCACGCTGAATAGTCGAGGCAGCGCCGGCACGCTTCGCCGCAAGCGCGCGCTGGCGCTCTTCCTCCTCTCGCTCGGCCTCGATGCGACGCTGGCGCTCCTCCTCTTCGCGCTGGAGCTGCAGCAGACGCTGCTCCTCGGCGCGGCGCTTGGCCTCTTCCACAGCAAGACGGGCCTTGCGGATGTGCTGGAGGCGCTGAACCCAGTGGCGCTGAGCCGCCAGCACGAAGTACGCAGTGTGCCACCGCTTCTTCGCCGACTTCTTCCGCTCCAGCTCCGCAGCAGCGGCTTCCTCGGCGAGGCGCTTGCGCAGCTTCTCGTCCATAATCTGGTCGCGGCGGTTCTGAGCACGCTTCCGACCGAATCGGCCACGCACAATAGACTAAAGCACAGAAACACATCAGCTTCCCGTTCATGCTTCCACTGGATCAACATCCAACGACACGTGCATACCTGGATCTGAACGGCGGCCTCGTTCTTCTTCGCGAGCTCCTGCACACACATCAAGGGATACACAATGAGACAACAACTCGATGACAAACGAGACGACAGGATAGAGTACATACCGCTGCCAAGCGAACGCGAGTGCGCTCCAGCAGCTCCTGGAAAGCGTTGCGGGCCATCACGGCGCGAATCGCAGTCTTCCAGCGCTTCTGCGCAGCTGCCTTGCGACGCAGAACAGCACGACGCGCATTGCGAGCCTTGATGAACTGCTTCCGGATCGTGAACATGCGCAGCAAAGCTTGCATCTTGACGGCTGCAGCCTTTCGCTTCTTCGTGTACTCGTACAGCCACAAGAACGCACGCTGGCCCATGATCTTCGCCGCAGCGTACCGCCAGCGACGGCGAGCGAGCCACTTGCGCAGACGAGCGACGATCCATGGACCCATCTTCTTCATATCGACCTTCAACAGCGCGTCCAGCAGAGCGATCTTGCCAGTCTTGAAGAACACCTTGGTGCGACCGAGGCGGTACGCATCGGGGTCCACACGGAACGACCACAGCACGGCCTCCGTGAAAGTACGATCGTTGTACTGCGAGAACATCGGGACGACAAGCGGCGGAAGCACCGGCTTGTAGATGCGGCAGATCTCGTCGTACGACACACGAGTCGGCAGACCAACCTTGAGCAACTCACACGTCGCCAACATACCAGTGCAACGTAGCTGATCCACGACATACCCGTGGTCGAACACTCCAGCAGTCATCGTCGGGTTCGGCTTGATGCAACGAATGAAGTTGCAACGAGTCGCATTCAGCGTGTCCACGAGATCCTTCATCTGGTCGCAGAACTTGGCCGACACAGTCAATTTGCGGAGCTGGCTGCTGCTCGCCGGACCGTCCATTGTCTCAATATCCGTCTTGGACGAGTACAGCTCCTTGATGAGGAACGAATTGCTCGACATGACAAAGTCTTCCAGATCCTTCGGGATAGTGTCGTTGTTCTTGTCAATGAAGTTGCCCACCATGTACGGAACGCGAGTGGCAAAGTGCTTGACGATGAACACGTATTTCTTGTCCTTCTCGTGCGGCGCCAAAAAGTGCGGGTTATTCGCGTGAGTCTTGTGGAGCGTCGCGTTCCACTTCTCATCCGACGGCTTTGGCATCTTCGCTTCTTGGTCAAGCAGCGGCAAGATACCATTCGGCTTCATCGAAATCAGATCGATGCACTCGCGGTTGTCCGGCCACACAATCTTGCCCACGTCAATGCCTTCCTGCGCGAACAGCTCCTGCTCGGCGATGAAGACTTGCTGGTTGAACGTCGCCTGCAGGGCCTCGTTCGCGAAGTTGATCAGCAGCTGCTCAAAGTCGTTCTCCTCGAACGACTCGAAGCCGAAGATGTCGAGCACGCCGATAAACGGCAGCGAGCTCGCGCCGTGGCCAAGCGAGCTGTTGATCTTGTACAGGATCCATCGGAACAGGTGGTTGTAGATCGACTTGGCGATCGCGTCACGGACGTAGCCGCCCTCCTTGGCCGTTCGCTTGATCGTAAAGTTCTCGCCACGCGTCGAAATCTCGCGCTCGGTGATGACGCGCATCAGGCTTCCCGTGTCCACGCCAAGCAGAGCCGCGCACGACGCCACGTAGCGCTCACCCTCCGGGGTAACCTCGCCGGCATCGCCCTCGGCTGTCTCGCGGTCCTTGAGCCGAAGGTTACCGAGATGCAACAACCCAGCAAGCACAGTCCAGACCTGCTTCTGCAACGATGCATCGATACCAACCGTATCAAGCGCGCGTCCAACCTCATCAAACAGCAGCTCGTCGTCGACGTTCGGGTCCGTGTAGCACCCGCTTTGGTTGAGGTAGTCAAAATTTGAAGCAGGCTCCAGCTTCAGCTCCGAGGACAGAGTGTCGCTGGCACCCGAAAGCAAAAAGTAGAAGATGTGGAAGTTGCGCTCGCCAGGGATCTGCGCCACGACGCGGAACTTCTCAAGCAGGTAGGTCTCGATGAACGCCCCGACGAGAATATTCGTCTTTGGCTCGAATTGCAGCTTCATGAACTTGCCGAACCGCGAAGAGTTGTGGTTGCGCAGAGTCTTGGCGTTACCGAACGCTTCGAGGATCGGGTTCGTGTCCCAGAGGCGTTTGTCCAGCTCCTGCGCAATGTCCTTCTCTTCGAGGTGGGCCGCCTTGGCGATCAAATGCTCGCGCGACGTCAGGTAGCGTAGCACGATCTTGGACGTCTCAGTCTTGCCGGCACCCGACTCGCCCGAGATCACAATCGACTGGCATTGCGCGGGTTCACGCAGCGCCATCTGCTGGAAGGCGACCTCGGCGATCGCGTACGGATGCGGCGGTCGGTCTCCCATCTGCGTCTTCACGTAGTCCTGCACCTTGGGCTCAACCGTGCGCACCAGCGGGTTGACGGCCACCAGCACATTCGCCATCAGCGTGTACGGACGCAGGTTGTCCATCTTGGAGCGCGCGTGCAGGTTCTCCAGCACGCCGGCCTCGTGGATGTAGTACAGACTCGTCATGTCGTCGACGACGCGCGGGTTGACGCGGTAGATGTCGCCGATGTCGCGCAGGTCGATCTTCTCCTGGCCATACTTGCCGTTGACCGTGAGCACCAGACCCTTCTCCGGGTCCTGGTCGAAGTGCACGACCTCGACGATGCGCCACACGCGCTCCGGGTCCGGCACCCAAATGTGCGCGCCGACCTCGACGGGCGTCTCCTTCAGCGCCGCCAGCACCTCCTGCGTGTTGCGGCGCCGCAGCGTGCTCTGCACGCGCTTCTTGTTCTCGAGCACGAGCCGCTGGGCCACGCTCAGGTTCGACATGTCCACCGGAGCGCCGCTGTGCGCGCGGAACCGGTCATACGACGGCAGCGCGCTCGACGGGATAACCCCGACGCGCTGGTTCCCCGACATGGCGCTCGTTGACTCGGCCGCGTTCTTCTTCCCCCCTTGTTCTTCTCAGACAGCCGGCCGGAGAGCTTCTGAGCTTTCGGCGCGGCTCCGAGCGTTCGCTCGCCCGGACAACAAACCGAACCGGACAGTCGGACAAAGAAGAGGTCGTCCGCGTCGCGCGCGTGCCGGCGCGATGAGTCGGCGCTCTCCCTCGGGTCTCTGGCCGGCTCACGTCCGACTCTTCCTAGCGTTCTCTCCACTACGAGGCTCGGCGGCGTTCGGCAGGCGTTCGGACGACGCGCCAACTCCCCCCTCTCTATGGAACTGACACCGCGAGCTGGGCTTCAATTCGAGCAACCCTCGAATTTCCTCCCCCCTCTTTTTCCCCCTCTTCATATCCAGTTCAACGACGGTACGACCTGCATTCCGACGAGGGTGGACTCGGTTTCGATCGGTATTGCTCGGTATTGGAAGCCACAACCGGTTCGATCGGTACATCACCGGTATGCTCGCACATCGCAGGAACTAGAGTGGCCCACGCTAATCTATGTGACATGACTGCGCGCGTGTTTCTGTCCTCCCCCGTCAAACGCCATAGCCACCGCGATGACCGGCGGGTGTCACGGCCCAAGCGACCCCGATCTGGTCCCGTCACTGCTCCGCCCACGCGCGAATCTTTTTCGCCCGCCCCCTCCTATCGGCCTAACGGCCGGATTGCTCGTGTCGTAGAGATCTTTCGCCTTTGCTTGCTCCTCGCGTTTGGTTTTGCCCGTGGGGTCTCCTCTGGTGGCCGCTGGCTGCCATTCCCCATTTTGCGCCGCGCAGCAGAAGCCGACAACCGTCTCCTTCCCTCTCCCCTCTTCCCCACCAGCCATGGCCAAGCTCAGCATCAAGAACGTCGACGTGCAGGACAAGCGCGTGCTCATGCGCGTGGACTTCAACGTCCCCTTCGCGCAGGACGGCTCGATCTCGAACACGCAGCGCATCGACGCGGCGCTCCCCACGGTGCAGTTTGCGCTCGAGCACGGCGCCAAGGCGGTGATCCTCATGTCGCACCTGGGCCGTCCGGACGGCCGCCCGAAGGCCAAGGACTCGCTGAAGCCCGTGGTGGCGGTGCTCGAGGCCAAGCTCGGCCGCAAGGTGACGTTCCTGAACGACTGCGTCGGCGCCGAGGTCGAGGCCGCGTGCGCCAACCCGGAGACCGGCAGCGTGATCCTGCTCGAGAACCTGCGCTTCCACGTGGAGGAGGAGGGCAAGGGCAAGGACGCCTCGGGCAACAAGGTGTCGGCCACCAAGGACGAGATCACGGCGTTCCGTGCCAGCCTCACCAAGCTCGGTGACGTGTACGTGAACGACGCGTTTGGCACGGCGCACCGCGCGCACAGCTCGATGGTGGGCGTGACGCTGCCGACGAAGGCTGCGGGCTTCCTGCTCGACAAGGAGCTGGTGTACTTCGCCAAGGCGCTGGACAACCCGACGCGTCCGTTCGTGTCGATCCTCGGCGGCGCCAAGGTGGCCGACAAGATCCAGCTGATCATGAACATGCTGGACAAGGTGGACGAGATGGTGATCGGCGGCGGCATGGCCTTCACGTTCAAGAAGGTGATCAACAAGATGGAGATCGGCTCGTCGCTGTACGACGAGGAGGGTGCCAAGATCGTGGAGCAGATCGTGGCCAAGGCTGCCGAGAAGAACGTCAAGCTGCACCTGCCGACGGACTTTGTGATCGCCGACAAGTTCGCTGCTGACGCCGAGCACAAGGTCGTGAGCCAGGAGGAGGGCATCCCTGCTGGCTGGATGGGCCTGGACGTCGGTCCCAAGTCGAGCGAGGAGTTCAAGGCTGCCATCCTGCGTGCCAAGACGATCGTGTGGAACGGCCCGGCTGGTGTGTTCGAGTTCGACGCGTTTGCCAACGGCACGAAGGCCGTGATGGACGCCGTCGTGGAGGCCACGGCCAACGGCGCCACGTCCATCATCGGCGGTGGCGACACCGCGACGTGCTGCGTCAAGTTCAACACGGAGGACAAGGTGAGCCACGTGAGCACGGGCGGCGGTGCCTCGCTCGAGCTGCTCGAGGGCAAGGTGCTCCCGGGTGTCGACGCTCTCTCGAGCGCTTAGGCGCATCGGTGACGCTGGGGCTGGCGCGCCGCTCGATCGCACGGCTGCGGTGCCGGCGCGGCATTTGGACGCCCATTTGTTAGTAAAACCCTACAAAAATCGAAATCTGTACCTTTGGAAGTGACGTCACCTCGCTCATGCGAGTTGCTTTGCAACGCGTCAATCGTACAACGGTACGCAGCCATGAGCGCGTCGTGACCATTCGCTGAGTGCACCTTTCTGCAATGTCGCACGTGACGACCGCCTGCTTCAACCGCGGATGGATCGCTTCCTCGTCAATGATGCTGCTGCACGTTGAAGTGACCAGAAAGCAGTTCAAATCCTTCGAGAACATGAAACACGTCAACCAGATGATTGTTGATTTGCTTTACCAGGCAGTCGCCATTGTGTGTTCCTCCTTCTATCGCCTGCACACCTCCAGGACGGCGCGCGGGCGTCAAAAACCAGCAACAACAAGAACCATGTACAGCGAACGACTCGGGGACGCACGGGGCGTTGAGTTGCCGGGAGCTTCACATACACAACAGTCGCGCGCGCAACGGTCGGCGAGGCGCATCCAGGAGGGATGGTGAGCTGGCTGGCGCGCAGACAAGCAGGCCGGCGACGAGGGACCGCCGCCGCCTGTTCCACTCAATGCAGTAATAGGCGAAACGAGAGAGGCCGCGACCGACTGCCACGCGACGATACATCGACGAGTCGGTCGGTCGAGGAGCGAGTTCGCAGTCCATTAGACCTCAGTCGTCGAGTACGAGGCCGAGTAGCCAATGTTGTCGAAGCCCGTCATGGCGCCGTAGTTCGAGTACTGCTGCGTCGACTCGGCAAACTCGCGCGCCGCCTTCGAGTTGTTCCACTCCTCCATCTCGCGCTTGTAGCGCGCGCGGTCGACCTTCTCCTTCTCCACGAACGGCGCCTTCTGCTCGTCCGTGGCCTTGGACCACGCCTCGCCCAGCTGCTTCGAAATCTCCGTGTTCTTCATGTCCTGGTGCTCGGCCTTGATGCGCGGACGCATCACCTGCGAGTAGAAGAGGAAGGCCGAGGACGCGCGCTTGGGGGCGTCCGGGTGCTTCTTCGCGCGCTTGTTCGGCACGCGCAGCGGACCGTCGTAGTTGGCCATCTCCTCCTCGTACCGCTGCTTGTCGGCCTCGGCCGCGGCCTTCCACGGCGCCTTGTCCTCGTCCGACATCTTGCCCCACGCGTCGGCGATGGCGCGCATGATGTCCGTCACCTTGGCGTTCTCGGGCAGCTGCGCCTTGATCTCCTCGCGCTTCTCCATCGAGAAGAGGATGTAGGGCGACTTGCCGCGCTTGGGAGCTCCCGGCGCCTTCTTCTGCAGGCGCTTGCGCTTCTTGCCGTCCTTGTTGAGCGCTCCCCAGGACGCCCCTGCATGATCCGACGTTCCACCGAGAGGCTCCATACTAGCTAGGTAGGTAGGTAGTGTTGAGAGAGCTCGCGGTCCGAGGTTGTCTTGCCTTGTCTATGCGTATACTCAAGTCGAGCAAAATCGAAGACTGCGGGATAAACTATACCATACAGAAACTCAAACTGGCCCTCGGCTGGGCATCAAACGGCGCTCACTGGTGGGTCATCCCTCCGTTCAATCGAGCGCGAGCAGGGCATGTTGAAAGCAGACAATTAGGCTGGGCGACATGATGCTTTACTGTTTCAAACAGTTTTATACTGCTCATTGTTTCAAATGACCTGCGTAACCCCTTTTCAAACCACGGACGAATCAGCGGGCACGACAAAGGGTTTCCTCCAATCACAGCACACAATTTCGAATTTGAATCTGTTTGAAGAAGAGAAACGCGATAAAAATGCGCGCGAAGCACGAGGCAGCCACGCGACCATCCTTTCCAACCAGCGCTCGATGTCATCACCATCGCGGCGGCACTGCCATCGACAGGCAGCGCGAGCGTTTCGGAGCCCTTCGAGGCGTGCAGTGTACTTACAGTACCGTCAAGACAGCGCGTCACTCGCCATGAAAGCCATGCGCGGCCCGTTCGCCGATCTTGCTTCTCGCCGCACAGTGTTGGGACAGGGCGCGTACAGCCGATCTCCTAACGATTTAGTAATAAATAGAAACATAGCGTTTTATATGCGGTAAGGAACGATTTATGGACCGTCTGCTGCCAAGACTTGTAGATACGGTCGTATGGTGCCCACGACTTCATCCCTCGCAAATGTGATTCATTTCACTTTGATTTTGTATGACAAAAGCAGAGCAATGTATACTTAATGTATACCAATGTTCAGTCCCGGGGTTCAATTGTATTGTACAAATAGAGCACATATCTACTAATGCCAGAGAATTTTTATACCAATCGTTGTTAATAGTAAACGCGGTCAGTATCAATTTCACATGGATTTGACTACTGACCACGAATATTTGTGTACGCTGTGATGTTCACTAACGCCAAGACCTGACAACTGCAAAATATTTGATTTTACCTGTATAAACCGCTAAGAGACGTATTGAATTGATTCTGAATTCAAATAAAATTATCCGATTTTTGGTTTGTAAAGGTATCTCATTTACAGTGATAGCTTAAGCTGTGTTTCTCGATACACATAGTATGCCATATGAAAGGTTTGGTAATTTATTGTATTTGGTGGGTGGTATCAGCGTGTTCATTTGTGGGTATGGCGCGAATAGAAGCACTTGGTACAGATACCCGCACAATGTATCACACCAAAAGTGGGTTCGCTGCATCGTAGTGCACGATAAGTGGGTGGTTTGAAAAAATGAATCAAACCCTCTTCTGTCGAAATATTTGGCTTGACAGATATGGCGGACCCACTTATGGCGTTACGACACAGTACATTGACCACCTCTCAGTTATTGACCAATCCTCTCGCGTTCGTTGACAAATAGTATTATTGTCCAATAGAAATGGATACTGTATATTTCTCACCAATCACGTGGCTTTCCGAGCCATGAGTCGCCTTCGCCTTTCTCCAAAATCAAACCCTTGCCAGCAACAACCAGCACCATGGCCAAGCACCACCCGGACCTGGTCATGTGCCGCAAGCAGCCGGGCGTCGCGATCGGGCGCCTGTGCGAGAAGGACGACGGCAAGTGCGTCATCTGCGACTCGTACGTGCGGCCCTGCACGCTCGTGCGCGTCTGCGATGAGTGCAACTACGGCTCGTACGCCGGTCGGTGCGTCATCTGCGGCGGCCCTGGCATTTCGGACGCCTACTACTGCCGCGAGTGCACGCAGCTGGAGAAGGACCGCGACGGGTGCCCCAAGATCGTCAACCTCGGCTCATCCAAGACGGATCTCTTCTACGAGCGCAAGAAGTACGGGTTTAAAAAGCGCTAGTCGCCTGGATACACTTTCCATTTCTCTCACTGCATTCTACCCTTTATGGTTCACGATGTGGTTCAGCTCTTGGTCACAGCCGTGGTCGCGGTGGCGCCGGCGCGCCGCACCAGGAAGGCGTGTCGCTGCCGCAGCTCGGCCAGGCGCCGCGTCAGGTCCTCCAGGTCGCCCTCGCGCTTGGCGAAGTCGTCCGTGAGCTTGGCCGAGGCCGCGAAGCCGTCCTTGCTCTTGAGCTTCAGCGCCTTGGTGCGGTGTGCGTCTCTCGCGGCCTTGGCTCGCGCGAGGGCGTCGCGGTTGGCGCTCAGGGCCTCCTCGAGCGCGGCCGACTCGCGCTTGAGCGTCTGGTTCTCGGCCAGCACGAACTGCAGCTTCTCCTTCAGGTGGGTCAGCACCTGCACCGTGCTCGTCGTCTTCTTGCGCAGCTTGTGCAGCTCCTCGTTGCGCTCCTCGATCTTCTCGTTCAGCGTCTGGTTCTCGATCTTGAGCTGCTCAAAGTCGATCAGGTGCAGTCCCTCGGCGAGCTGCTCCTTGGCGTGCAGCTGCTGCTCGAGCTTGCGCAGGTGCGTGCGCAAGTTGATGTGCTTGAGCCGCACCTTCTCCACCTCGGCGTCCTTCTTGGCCTCGCTCGCCTCGAACTGCGTCAGCACGCGCGCCGGGATCGGCTTCCCCGTGCGCAGGTTCTCGGCCGAGCGCGCCACCTCGCGCTTGAACTCGACGAAGGCGTCCGCTACCTCGGTCACCTTGGCCTCCTTCTCGTCCAGCTTGGCCTGCAGCTCGAGCGCCAGCGCGTCGAACTGCGCCTGCGACGCCGCGCTCTGCGCGCGCACGTCGTGCACGCCGCGCAGGCACTCGAGATAGCGCTTGGCGTTCTCGCCCGCCGCTCCCTTGTCCTCGCGCCGCGTCGTCTGCACCTCGCCGCCGGCGGTGCCACCGGTGTTGGAGCCTCCGCTCCCGCTCGTCTCCTGCATCTTTTGCAGCAGTGCCGCCACCTTGCGCTGCAGTCTGCTCGGCACATTGCACAACGATCCAGTCACTCTCAGTGTCGAGCTGCATCATTCAGATCTCACACAAACACTCGCCAAACATACTTGAGATTGCGCTGCTGCAGCTCGTCGCGTCGCTCGACGCCCTCTTGCACCGCCGCACGCAGGCGACCAGCCTCGAGCTTGGTGTCCTCCTCGGGCACTTCATCCTCTTCGTTCAAACTCGCGACGGACGCGGACGCGCTGCTCGCCACAGCAGTCATCGTCGTGTCTGATGCGACGAATCTCGACTTCCAGTCTGGAGGACGACGGTTGATCACGAACAAGCGAAACCCCCAAAGCCAGCACAACGATACTGGCCGAACATGAATGAGTTCTCTCTATTTATTCGTTTGCTGTCTGTCGTCACCAGTCAAAATGGAGCCGCAGCATCAGCGCAGGAGCGTCCCGCATCTCGTCGTCCGCATGACCTGTCTCGAGCTCGACACATACTCGACGACTTGCGTGAACCAGCAGATCAGTCGGCATTTGGCCGGGTTGAACGTTCTCGCTGCCACATAATGCCACCACGTCGACGCGCTCGCTGCATGCTGTTGCAACAACGAATGCGCTGGGTGAGAAGACCGAGCCCAGAACCACGAGCCTGCCATCGCTGTCGATGAGGTGGAGGTGGAGTGCGTAGTAGCGACCGTCGGTGCCGACTGTCGGTCCGGTCCATCGCTGCAATACGGTCCTCGTCGCGTGCAAGGCGGTCGACACACTATCCCCACAGTGGTTAAGAAATCGCTCTCGACACTGAGCGGCTCGGTCTTGGTCCATGCTCAAGGATATTGTTAGAGAGACGAGACCACCCTCGTCATGGCGCTGATGCAGTTGGTCGTCGCCTCCGCGCCGAGACACGCGAACCAGCGAGCACAAATGCGTCATGAGAACCGAGCGTGATACGCCGCTGTCGGAAACGACCACAGCAGCGGCGGTCTCCTCTGGGAGTCCTAGCATCATAGCAACTGTCGCCAGCGGCAGCTCGATCGAACCGGTGGCGCTTGTGCTGGGCTCGTACACCGTGATCGCCATGAATGTACCGGGGACGTCAACGAGGAAGACCGTCAGAACGACTTGACACGCACTCACAGCACGCACAGTCTTGAACAGCAGCACACGCTTGTCCTTGTCGTCACGAACTGCCTCCATCTCGGCTGCGGAGATGAAATACTCGGTCAGGAACAAGCGCGCGCAGCGTCCGTCTCGCCTCCGCTCCACACCGACGTGATCCAGCACAGTACGGGCGAGCTCGCGCCGCTGATCTTGCTCAAACAGCGAGACACGACTGCCAACCACATGTGCAAGGTCCGCCGCCGACAACACTAGTGATATGCGCTCGCTCGAGGAGCAAATGTATGCGTCGACGCGCCAGCATCGACCTTCAGGTGCCAGACCACTATCGAAGAACGTCAGGATCGCACGACCACAGTTGTCGAGCACTCGAGTCGCAGAGAGGACCTTGACGCCGCGCTCGCTCGCTCGGTCGATCAGCTTGGACGCGTTCGCAGCGGCATCTGCATCTAGAGATGCGGTCACAGGCGTGACCTTGTGCTTGGCAAACAGTCTGTCTCGTAGGAACACGACTTGAAGCGCGGTACTCGGACGTGCCTTCCCTTCCACTGGGCTGAGCACCACTTCCATTCGAGCCTCAATGATGTGGCGCAACATCGCTTGAACGCTTGTAGATGCGATTAGTGTCGCTCTGTCTGGCCCGACCACCTCGCGGAGTTGGCGCCGACCGTCGATCGCTGCCGTGGTGCGACTGCTGGACGCAGGGTGATAGCATTCGAACGTGACGACAAGCATATCTTCTTGCACGACGCGGTCGGTGGGAACGAGCGGTACGAGCCGCTCGCTGATCACGACCTTCATGTGGACACGCACGACCAGCAGCTGGCCGTTAGCGCGGTGAGTGCCACGATGCACGAGCTCGTCGACACCGTACTGGAAGCACCACTTGCTGGGCTGCACCACACCGTCGTGGTAGTCTTCATCCTCCTTGTCAAGCAACACTGTACAGGAGGTGACCTGAATGGACGACGGCGTATTGGCACCTGCTGTCGACTGGACTGCAAGCTCAGGAGGTTGGGCGGATGGCTGCTCGACCGGGCCAAGTGGCGTACGACGCGACATGATGACCCCGCTTGGCAGTTGAGCACAGACGTGGCCACTACTCAAGTCTCCCTCGCGCGCTTCCTCCCACACAAAGGTCGACTGAACAAGGGCTCGGCTTCCACGCCGTCGTGTGTCGGTCGACGCTAATGCCCATGCACTTCCACTCGGTAGCCACGTCTCGATCTCGCAGTCACTGATGGAAAGAGTGTGCTTGTCGCACGAATCGGGCAACCAGACGTGAAAGACCAGGCAGCGAGCTGACCGTCCCGGTTTCGTTGCACTGTCGACAGTATCGAGCGTGCTCGACTCGACTTGGACGTACGCTCGGACACTTCGGTGCTTGCTGATGAGCTGGTGCCGATCGGTCGCGACTGGCAGTGCTACTGGGAAGCGCGCCAGCACACGGCAGAGCTTGAAATCTGTGGTGGTATCTGACAACTCCACATCGCTCTCGTTGGCGCTGTCGTCGATATCAGCGTGTACTTGACCAGTGATCTTGTATCTTAGTGCCTTGGCCATGATACGACGTAGGAGCGCTGGTCCCGTAAAGCGCGAGAACCGCAGAAAGTCTTCGAGGTCGCGCGTGGACAGCGGCACCGACAGGCGATCGCATGTGCGCGGCTGGTAGAGTTGTGCAGCGAACGTGCCTTGGACATGCATCTCAACAATCGACACAAGCCACACGGTGACCTCGCCGTTCGGCGCTGTCAACCGAACGGCACGGCGAACGAGCACGTGACCTGGAGCTTTCTCAGTTGTGCGCACACGAAGTTGAACGTTCAAATTCGCTCGCACGATAGGTTCAGGCTCCAACTGGGCAGCAAACGTCGGCGGTCTGGCACCTCGAAACACTTGCGAGTGTCTCAGGCGACTCGGAGTTGTGGGGTAGAGATGGATGCGGTCCAGGACTGTGTTCGCCAGATCCGAGAGCTTGACTGTCGAGTGGCGTGCGTGGTGAGCACTCAGCCGGTCGAGGACACTTTCGAGACCGACCGTCATGCTCACCAGCCCGACATTGTTGGCGCCACGTACTCGTCCGCGGCAGTATGATTCCGTCGAGCCGTGCACAAACGCGTCGACTTTGACGTGGCCGCGCGAGAGCTCAGAGATCGTCACTGTCGCCAATTGTCCGCCGATTCGGAGCACGCGTCGGAGCAGCCGAACTTTTCGTGGGCAAACTACAAGCTGCATGCCATCGATTGACTTGGCAACATCACCGATGGAAATGGGAACCGCCGATAGCGTCTGACTGACTCGCTGGTCGTCGTGCAATGGATGTCTGCCTTCGAGCACACACAGTCTCACCAGTCGGTCATACATCTCGACTCGTGTCGCGGGCGGTCGCTTGACATCTGCACGCTCAAGCGAGTTCGGTGCAAGCAGCGAGTCGACATTCAATTCATCGATGACAGTGAGCCATCGATAACCACTGGTTGGCGAGTATGCGCTGAAGAAAAGACGCAGACAGTCGTGATAGACCGATACGATGCACCGGCCTTCGTCGAGCGGGTGTGCCGCGCGGTATACACGCACGTCGGTCAAAGACGCCTCGAGTACCTCACGAATTGCGGTATCTTCAGCGGCGGCATATTCGGTCGGAGCGTTGCAATACGTGACGACGCTGTCAAAGAGCCCGTGTACCGGTGACTGGCGCGTGATGGACGGCGCCAGTCCGTTTCCGTCGATGACCAAATGCGCCACCTTGATAGTCGCTTCGACCCACGCTGAGAGAGTAAACACCACATGAGCTCCATGAACCAACGAGTGTGCCCGGTGCCGGCTTGGCCATTCGCTGTGTGCGAGATACCGATCAAGCGCGGCGAGGTTGTCCGGCGGTACAGTGTCTGCACGGACGGCGGCCACCTTGCTCTGGAAGAAGGCTGGGAAAGCCAGCAGGCGCTGTGCTAGTTTCCAGCTCACTGGAATCGCCTGAGGCTTCGGACCTTCGTACATTTTGCCCGGCGTCAGCAACACGATGACCGCTTCCATCACCAGCACGAGCGATAGCGGAGGATCATCCGCAACCTTTGCGATCACTGTGGTCATCTCGTCCGCTAGTTCACTCTTCAACAGTGCGGACAGCTGTTCGGCAGCCGTCTCCATAGCTCCTTTGAGATCGGCATCGGCCATGGCCTGATCCGCACCACACGTCGACGAATCACTTTCATCAGTCTCGCTCCAACCTCGGTTGCTTATTGACCCCTGAACGAGGATACAGAACGGTGCCGGATGCAGTGCGGCCTTGACTGCTGCGAACGCGCTTAGGAATTGTCCCCGTGCATGGTCTCGCAGCCCAATGTCACTTTCGAGTACGACGCCGTAGCCGAGAGCAGCCGCCTCGCGGATCGCAGCAAAGTTGAAAACGGACTCTCGATTGTGATTCGCGACGACATCTTTGCCACTAGCTCCGTGATTCACAGTCACAAATAAGCCGGGCAGGAGAGCCATGAGTTTGCCCACGATACGTCGTTTGACTTGCATCGGGATATCGTGTGCCACCACAAGAACCACGGCGCGGGGTCGGTGATGTGGGTATCTGCCGGCGCGAACGAGCTCAGCAGGAACGAATCGACGCTCAGTGTCGTCGACCCCATGCGCAGTCTCCTGTGCTTCAACGCGATCTTGAGTTTCCTCCTGAGCAGTGAGGGCGTGCGCGACAACGAATACGCCGTGGTTAACCTCATCGTCCGCAACTTCTAGTGGCGGCAGCACTTGCTGTAGCTCTGCGACCGTCGCGAATGCTGATGCCCATCGGAAAATGGCGCTTGCTGCCTTCCACCCACGCGGGAGTTGCTGGAAGTGCTCGACGCAGAAGTCCCTATCACCCGACAAAGCAGTACGCAGCGCGACGCCGAGTTGCGAGAGTCGCACATACCTCGTTTCAGTAGCGAGAGCCACCTTGTGCATTCTCCGCAGCAATCCACGTGAACAGCTAAGGAAAGTTGCGGCTTCGCGCCATCGGACGTTCGGAATATCCCACTCAGTGTCCCCGTCGGATGTGAACAGCATCAGCAGGCGGACGAGACCCAATACGAGCGGCGAAAGCGGTGTCGTTGCTGGTTCTGCGACACTCAAGCTTGGAACTGATACCATACGCCAGCATTCGGCGGCAAGCTCCTGGAGGTCAGTGAGTTCGATCTGTTCGGCAGTTGCTACAAGTACACACCGAGCGACAAGCAAACGTCGAACTTTCACCATTCGATTGCGACCCATGCGGCCGCGGACAGTCTTCTGGATCGTCACGGCGCCCCGATACTTCAGGCGATCTCGTCGCATGGTCTCAACTGCACGTCGTGCCAGCATGCCGCGAGCCATCCGCTGGATCTGGGTAACTGCGAGGCGCTGACAATATAGCCTTGCGACGCGCCGTCGTGCGAGGAACCCCCGCACTCCCGCTTGGATGTACTTGCTTGAGACGGTATATTCGACCCGCATGCGACCGAACGCCTCACGCGCCAGCATTCCGCGCGCCATCTTCTGGATTAACGTCGCACACAGGTGCTGTACAACTGGAGCCGCGCGTTTATGCGTGCGGAGCTCGGCATCATGCTGTTTGCCTTGCTTTTGGTTTGTGTCTGTGATGGCAATCGAAGTAGTGGCAAGAGGTGCACTCGAGGCACGTGCTCTGCCGGCGTCAATTTCCGAGCGATACTGTTCGTAGAATCGATTAGCGAATGCCCATCACGAGAGAAACGAGCAGTGGAGACCCACCTGGTTGTCGATCACAGATTTTTGTTCGTGCTTGTACATGTCGAGGATACCCTCCTTTCTCGCAATGTTGTCTCGCTTGCGTTCCCACACGTACCGCTTCTCGGCAAGCTCCTTGCGGAGTCGGGACACTTCCATCCGTGCTGAGACGACAAAATCCGAGAGCTCGCTGCCGAAGTGCTGCAGTCCTGCAATGCTCTCGAAATATGCCACGTCCATTTCCTTGCGCTCGGCCTCCTCACGAAGCGTATCAATGAGCGACGCGAGTTGTTCGAGTGCGCGCTTCTCAGACGATAGTGCGTCTTCAAATTGAGCGCCTCGAGCTCGCCGCCTTGGTGGGTGGTGCTGAACGGGTTTGGCGGCGAAGCTCGGTTTGGTGATCTTTCCTAACAGCCCCGTGCGCTTCTTCGTTGCGAGTTTGCCAGGCAGCGCGCTCGCTTTGTCTCCATTTGCAGCAATTGTCTCAGTTCGAACGTCATCTGGACCAGCGACTCCGCCGACGAAATCGGTCTTCTTGCTCGACTCGACAGATTGGTGCTCCGTCGTGACCTTGTATGCGCCGCCTGATAGCTCAACCATGTTGGCGCGTCGCTGAGCCTCGGACTCGGGCACAACGTGTCCCTGCAAATCACGCGAGAACCGTCCGCACTGAGCCTCCTCTTCGAGTATCACTGCGCTAGCATCCAAGATACGCGCCATGTCGAGCTCGCCGATTTGAGAAGGCAGTACTGTAGGCGCGATTCCTCGAGGCGCTGGCCGAACCGGAGAGCTCGGCGTCTTAGCCGTGCTGGGAAGCGATGTCCGCAGAAGCGACGACGGCAACAAGTCCTCGTCATTTAGCACGCGGGTCTCGTACGGATTCTTGGCGCGTTTGCGTTCTGCCAGTGCCGCCGCCGCCGCGCTAGACCTTGCATCTCCCTCACGCTGGGGTTCTAGTCGCCGTTTGCCACCAACCTCAATGAACCGTGTCGAGTCTTCGAGCGAACTGTCAGCTCGTTGTATAGCAGGATTATCGACTGAAAGCTTGGCACAGCAGTCGAGAGGCACAGGGAGGACGAACGGATTGCGTACGAGCGTGAAGCCCAACCATTGCATCAGCCCTGCGTGTTTATCGAGGAAATCGAGGTCGGACGGGATCTTGAGCAGGTAATTGAGGTTGTTCCAGCGATAGGGATCGCCCACGGCACGCTTGGTCTTGCGGCGCCAGCTGACAATTGCTTCGACGGCCTCGAGCGTAGCGACACGCACAAGGTCTAGCACATCGACCGTCTCACCCAAGTGCGAGCCGCTCACTTTGTTGGCTGCGCTTGCGCGCTCCAACCGCTGCAAGTATCCCTCACGCACCAAGATGCACTTGAGCACCTCGAGTTCCTGTCAGTGAAGGAGCAAACTCGTCAAAGCAACCTGGCCAGTCTGTACCGGCAAACAAGGCGTACCTCGCCATTATCCACTTCCGGAGGACGACTCGCAGCAGCCGCAAACGTCACCGACGATGTACCAACGCGTGGTAGTGTCGCCGCCTGCATCAAAGCAAGTGGTTAGACTAGACGATCCATTCGCTCTCAGCAATAGCGTAATTCGAATCGAGAAACCTTTTCAGGGGAGGTCCGCTGCCGCTGACGTGTTGCCGCCGCTCCATCTGCTCGAGTTGTAGCGCGCTTCTTGATGACAGGAAACTCGACACCTCTCGTTGCTGTCCGTTGGCGCTCCTTGGTTGGGGAGGGCGACGCTATGCCTTGTTTCATGACAGCTGCCCCTCGCGCACGCTTGCCACCAGCAGCTCGGGGGCATCTCCTGGTCACTCACTCCGCGACCGTCGTCACAACACCATAGAGGACAAACAAGCCGCGGGAATCTATTCCCGCTTTGGGCTCCAGGCGTCTGTCGCCAAGAGCCGCCGAGGTATATTGGCTGCGACGTTTTGGAACGCTCGGATCTTTATAGCAGGAACGGCCACTGCAAGCGAAAAGTGGCGCGAAATGACAAGCACCTACCGAAGACGTCAAAGTGAGGCACTACATTGAAAAATGTTCCCCAGTCATATGCATTCGATCTTATTATGTTGAGAGCAATCATAGCATCGTCCGTGTCTCAACTTCGACCATTGTCGAAACAGAATATTCGACTTGGTCAGTCACGGGATCAGGAAGTTTAGCGGTGATTTCCTGATCTATGTGGAGAACGCAGTAGTCGAAAGATCGGAATCGGTCCAAGTCGTCGTCGTCATCGCTGGCAACGCGCTCTGCTACATTACCAGCCGTGCCCGTCGTCGCTGTTGATCGGAGAAGTAAGCCGCTGAACTGATCGTCGGCCAAGTCGAATGCGAGGTGAAGCGGCGATCGCTCGGGGGACACTGCAGTCGGCCAGTCCAATTGCGACACCGAGGCCTGAGAAGGTTCACTTTCACCCAGACCAGTCGGTGCCGGTGGCAACACGTTCGACTCGAGCACTGCTGTCGCTGCGTGACCAAGTGGCGGCTCTTCTAATATCTGGTCACAGTCGTTCATTCGTTGGGCTTCTACCTCTAGCTCAGTTTGATATGTCTGTTCGCTTGAAATTGCGGTTGCATCTGTTGCGGCTGCATCGACGGTCGCTGAGGTGGTCGAAGGTATTGTTTCATCTTCAGGTACTGTCGCGACGTCATTGGATGACGAGCTGCGGGTTCTCAGTTCCAATGGGATCAGCTCCTGCGGTGTGCGGTTGTCCGATTCTGCACCTTGGTCTGTAGGGCTCAAATCTGTTGGTGGTGTGGCACTCCTTCGATCCGGTTGACATATTGAATGTTCTGATTCAACCACGCCAAGGTCAAGCGATGCTGCCACAGCAGGATCTCCACGTGGATCTCCACCATCATCAGGATCTAAAGAGTGCTCCTCCGAGTCTTGCAAAGGCATGCAAGTCGAAATGTCCCCATCCTCGTCGGCTGCTGTCTTCGACAGCGGTGCATCCTCAATCGGACACGCTTGACAATCGATCGATATCAATGCAACAGGTTCTGTGTCGTGTACGACCGCCTCATCATCTGCGGTGCAATTTTCAGGTTGTGCTTGGTTGTGACTGCTGGCTCCTGACTGCGAAGGCGAGATGATCGTTGCGTCCAGTGGCCACGAAGGTGGTTCTCGCACCGGCTCCTCACTGCTACTTGCCTGTTCGGAAATTGGCCGTATCGCCGTTTGACTCCCATACATATCTTGATCACTGCAACTGCCATTCGACGGAAGCGGGGCGAGAACGACACTGCGGATAGCCTGTTCATGTGTCGGCTGGGGCGGAAGCTTTGGAACACCCGAATGCAGCTTCGTCAAAACGGCAGAAATGGCTTTGCCACCACTGAAAACTGTCGACGAACCATTTTGTTCGGTTTTGGCCGGATCGATTTTCGCTTTGTCTGACGGTTCATGACGAATGGGACTGTTGCTTTCCTTGATGCATCGCTCCATGAACTCGATTGACAAAACCTCGAGCTTGGCCATGCACTTGCCGACGTAAAACTCAATCACTTGACAGATCGTGCTCGCTTCAGGCGTCAGGAATAGGAGTTCGTCGTACTGGTCGACATTCCCGCCGGGTAATGAGCTTGGTTGTTGCTCTACACTCCCGGTCGCGTTTAGTTGTTGCTTTGTTGATAGACAGCTTAGTAAGCAGCATGTCCCTCGCTGGTGGATCACCACTGACCACTTTCGAATGTCGGTAAAATACCACGAGTGCAATATCTCTGCGTCATCGTCGCCACCGTCTCGTGTTATGCATACACCATGCGCAGAGACCTCGAGCACGGCTTCGCCACTGTAGAGAGGATTGAGCGTAGACAGGCTTTTCGTTTCTGGTGTCTCTACAGTCACCATCGTCACGGGAAAGCGAATATGTTTGTCCGGTGCTGTGGCGGAATGCTGTTCCACGAGCTCTGTCAATACATGCAACCATATCTCATACTCCTCAGGATCCGATGCAGCGAACGTCCAGTTGCGATAAAGCGTGACAATATCAAACGCGTAGTTGGGAGTCGAGCTGTCGCCTCCGGACGGTGACTCGGGACGTATGCAGAGCACCGAGCTCAGATCAATCACTCTGCGTTCCTTGGGAGTGTCCGTCATCCCCGGACAATGCGCGAGTTTGTCATAGTAGCACAGCAGTCCGCCGACCGGGGTTTCCACCAGTACTACGATTTTCCGACTCCACATTTTCTTGACTTGATACTTTGCACCGCCTCCCTCGATTTTCTTCAAAAGCGGACCTTGATATCTGATCATGCGCGAGAAATGGCTCGACTGCACAAGCGACACCATGGTGCGAAGCGTCTTCGACGATCGCTCTCGCGGGAACATCGGGCCACGCTTAGGGGGTGATCGTCGTCCACACAACATTGCAGCGTGTTCATCACACAGGCAACCGAGTCCAACGCGCAAGACACTCGACGTGCAAGAAGTCTCAAGGTCGTGGATCACGTTTGCTGAATTGGCCATCATGCTCGACGTGGACCCGTCAGTCGCCGTGTTGCTGTTGGAGGGCGATTCACATCGTCGCTGACATCCAATCATTCGACATCTCAGATCAATTCGGCGGTGAAGACTCTCTGCGTCCCTGAAGCAGGACAAAACACGTTGACGTCGAGATTTGGCGGACTCCAATTGGTGATCACTACCTAGAGTGCCTTTCATAGCATCAGAAGATGCTTGCAGCGCGCGTTCTCGGACCGACACCTCATGGTATACACCATATTTCAAGTACCACACCGCTTCTCGAATGTGCTGAGCCTCCAGAGTCTGGAACGAGAGATATGCAGGCTGCTTTGCACAGCTTGCTCGCTTGAAGCGAAACTCAAGGCGTCCTTGCGTCGCTCGGCATGCCTCAAGACTGTCGATTCCATACGAGAACAGGCAAGCATTTCGGTCGTGGCAATCTGGCGACGGGAAGACGCTGATAAAGAACATGTCGAGCTTGAGGCCACGGAGATCCCCCACGATGGAGCAAGTGAACGAGATATAGCCATTGCGAAAGTACTCCAGACCCAGCTGCTCGCGACTGATTGATCCGCGTACTGGCCTTTCCTGCAGCAGCAGTTCCCGGCGCTTCGGACCCGTCAACACCGACTGCGGCGAAAATGTCATGGATCCACGACTGGTGCTGGGAGCATCTTGAACAGACGGTCGCCGTTGCTGGATAGGAGATGTAAGAGTGTTTCCTGCTAGCACGCCAATGTACGCTTGCCTCGGTCGACGTGACGGATCAATGTCAGTCAGGAGAGATGATATGTGAGCTTCGATCTGTCGACCCATTCCGAACAACCAAAGTCAGTTGGTAAACAGCGAGCATTGACGATGGATAACAAGAACGAGAACATACCTGGCGGAGTGCCGACAGCATGAAGGTGACAGGTATTTGCTTAGCGAGCATCACAAACTGGACTGACTTCTCTCGATGATCCCACACGATTTCAGTCATTGCAGCGAATTGGCCCTTGAAATGGACCATCTTGGTGCTCATGCTCGTTGCTTGGACCCCCTCTGGCGTCACAGCAATTTCGACGTCCATCGCAGCATCGGTTGGGCTGACTTCCCCTTTCCCTGTTGATGGCTCTATCGGCGACGAGGGAATGAGCTTGGCGCGGTAGCTCCCAAACGCCGCCGGCTTGCATTGCTTTGCTGCTTCACCACCTGCGAAACTCGTCGAGCCCCGTTTGCCGGAAGCAGTCCTCGCATTCCCACTCATGACTGCTTCAGTCCGAACCGCGAACAGTATCCCGAGACAACAATGTGAACCTGCCGAATAGATATCGGTTCAAGGCGTTTACACAACAAGCACCGACTGAAAATAGCCTACAATGAAACCGATTTACTAATACTGGTTGGTTATCGACGCTTCAGACTCGGTTCTTGCCCCCGTGAACCGTCATCGTCGTCACCATTGGCTGCACCGTCACCGCCACTCCCGTCTTGAGACTCTCCTTCTGTTTCGGTGTCATCTTCAGCGTCTTCGCTGTCGCTTGCACTGAACTCCTCGAGCTCCTCTTTCGAGATGGTTGTTCCGTCAATGCGGCGATTCTTGAGCACGCCGGTCGTGTAAAACTCGAGGATGCCGTTCGCGCTTGCCAACGCTTCTCCGCGGTAGATGAACTTCTCAAGCAGCTTCTTCACTTGCGGCACCTGCGACGCAGTGGACTGGTCTTTGATCAGTTTCCCGTGCGCGCACAACACTTGCATTCGTCGTGTCGCGACTTGCACGTCGCCGATCAGCTTGATGACTCGATCTGTGTACGACTGGAATTGCTCCTCAAAGAACGGCATCACTCGGAGAATGGTTTCGATAAACCTACGACCAGTCTTGAGAACCGTCGCAACAATCGTGGACTTGTGGAAGCTCTTGGTCATGCACACGAACAACTTGAATAGCAGCACGGCTTGTGCGAAGTAGTTGAATACGAGATCGGGATCACTCACCCCGACGTCCAGTCGGGCAGTCGAAGATACCAACGCAGCGAACATGACCCGGTGGTAAATCACTACGGTCTTCTTATCCAGCGTCGGGAACTTCTCCAGCCGCTTGCCGTTCTGTTCGAGCAACTCGATAAATCCTGCGAGCGCCAACTCCTGAATACTGTCCAAAACGATGGGGCCGTGGTAGATGTAGCACTTGATGATAAACTCGATTTGTGGTCCTGGATGAGCATACTTCGGGTCTCCACCTGACCAGTCTGTTTCCAAATATGAAAGCGCCAACTTGCTGATATCTTGAGCCATTCCCGCAGCTGTTCCCTTCGAACTCTTGCTGCTCCCACCAAGATCGATTGACCGTGCATGTTGAACAACCTCCACAGAGTCGAAGCCGTACACAAGAGATAATAAGGACGTAAGACACTTGAGGAGAGCCACTCCAGCCGTAATGTCATCCTCCACGATGCACCGGTAGCGCTGCGCATGGGCAAAGCATCTTTTCGCAACCTATGTTTGCAAATACAAACGAGTCGCATTAGTTTAAAGTGTCGAGGATATTTACCACGCAATACTGACACAATAATCACATACCAAGTTCAGATCGTCACCCGAAGGATCACTTGCAGCCTGGATATAGTCTTCTGGTGGCACCATGAGCTGTTGGAGCTGGATGATGAGCGATCTCGCATTGGAATTCTCGTTCTCGCTGTTCGACCGAAATCCGTATGTCGCTACAATGGCAACACTTTTGAGATATTCACTCAGGATTCTCTTCAGAGGAACAGAAGTCTCCTTTGTCTCTGCCTCTGCCTCGGCGTCCTCGTCGCTCTTGGATTCTTCCGCAGCGGCGTACAGTCGCTGATGTTCTGATATGTTCGCCAAGAACTGACGTGCGTATGTGCCGGAAGCAGTCAATACTCCCGAAGATTCGAGCTCACACAAGAGCTGTGAACCAGTCTTGACAGCGACTTGGGTCGAAAAGCCATCACCCGATTCTCGTTGTGACGCTTTGTTGTTCGTCCAATGCGGTGCAACCTTCTTCTTGTCGAGCTCGCAGCACGATTCAAAGTAGGATGATAGCAGCGAGAACAGGAGCTCGACACATGCCAGCCTTTTGCGATCGCTTGTCGTCTCGAGTTCATTTTGATCTCCGCTTGCATATGTGCCAAGTAGTTGAGGGTACGTCAAAATGTTCAGAACCTCCGGCTTGAGAGGCAAATAGCTCTGCTTCATACCACTGGAGCAATCGGTCTGCTCTCTCGCTGCCTTTGGAGGGCGACCGCGCTTCTTGACCTCGGAACCTCCGAACAGTGACTTGGTTTTGCCTTTGCCTTGGATGTCGGCCGAGAGAGCCGAACCAGGAATACCAAATGTCGGACACAACGGAAGTACATCGTCAGCCAGGAGCGCCTCAAGGTGAGAGAGGTCTTCCAGCCGCTGCAGGACTTTTCCGACATAGTAGTCCTTAGTCTCGGACGCGAAAAAGTTGAGAACAGATCGTATCCAGTTGATGGCAAACCACAGGGAGGAGCACACCGCATGCTGCACCGATCGATCCATGCCAGACAAGTCTGCGATGACTGATTCTCTGTGATAGATACGCCAACAAACACACATCTAGTCAGCATCTTCGCACAAGCTCAAGATTGAAGGTAACACAATACGCTTACTCCATCAGCTGTAAAGGGCAAATGAGGACACACTCAATTTCAGTCACTTGGCCTCGTTTCCGAGCACACGACATGACAAGACCGACAAGCGAACTCAGATACAGCAGCGACTCTTGCTCCACGACATTTGGCGAGACAACGAGGTCTGCGATTCTCAAATACACAGGCGAGCGCTGAACACAATGTAACACGATCAGTCAAATGCAACGCGTGCACGACCAACCAAAAAAAGCAGAAGCCTCACCTTTTCGTCGATACCGAGCCAAAGATCCGACTTCATCGAGCCATCTAGGACAGGTTTCGTGTACGCTCCTTCAGACCTCTTGGTCCAGTCGAAGTCATCCATGAACCGAGTCGACAGCACATCCATGTAGTAGTCGAACACAATGCCGACGAGAAGGTCTGAGAACTTATCCACCGTCACGCGCGACACCAAATCCGTCAACTCATCCAGCATAAAGCTTATACTTCGAGCACTCGACTTGCTGCTCTCGTACAGCTCGACCAGTATCCCGTTGAACGCCTTCGCGACTGCAGTCTCTGGTTTTGAATCTGTCGAGCCTTTCGCAGCGGCAGACGCCGGTTGGATATCATCGTCGTCAGTCATGGGTTCAGATTCGCGAAAATGTTCCAAAACTCGCCGCAGCCGCGAAATGGTTCCGACAATGCCACAGTAGCGATATCGAAGCTGCTGATGAAACCCTTGCTTTCTCAGCACGTTGCAGAGGTCCGGGTCGTCATACCCTCCAATTGTAAACAGAATATCGTACATTTTGCGGACTTGGTCCGCGCTGTACGCCTCCATAACGTCAAGCATCTGCTTTAAAGACGGCAAGAACAGTTTCAGTCGCTTGCAGCGTTCGACCCGGTCGCGTCTTAGCAGAGCGTGGTCTCCTTGGTGGCTGCTTTGCGATCGTTCGGATGATACTAGCGCTGATAGCGTATCCAAGCCTACTGTTGTGGAAAGCGTCCCATTGGCCAAGCAATATCCAAGAATGGCAGACACGATCTATAAGGTAACAGCAGAGTCAGCCACATGACAGATACATGGAATTGGTCGATGACATCGCTGCTGTGCTCACCTCGCCCTGGTAGAACGCCGATTGAGCACTGCTGCCAGTGCTTGTCGACAAACCCGCAAACTCATCGAACAGGATTTGATACAGAAAACTACCGAGCTCTCTGCACTCGGAACTCCCGGCTTGATCAACAAGGATGCCTGCGATCCCCATCAACGACGAGAAATACGGCTTCAGCGCATTCCCATGACCTGAGATCCCGACAGCCAACGCGCCAGGAGTGAGAATACTGCTCTTAGCCTTCTTCACAAGCAGCTTTTCCAGCTTTAACTGGTGCTGCGGGATCGAGTGAACGCCGACAAGAATCCACAGATCGAGCAGGAGCAACTGCGCAGCACTTTGGATCTGAGCCACAAACGCCTTCATCAAATCATCTCGGAAATACATGCCCTGTACAATACTCCCGAGAATCAACGCTTCTTCCTCCACGCCGCTGCCGTTCACTGAGTTGTTGGCACTCGGACTCTTGGATGGTTTGAAAGCGAGCATGGAGCTGAGCTTCTCGCGGATCTGGTGCACCATTTTCTCCACATCCACAGCCGGGGCTTCTTGGATCAAGTACTTGACAATCACCGGCAGATCGACAAGCGGAGAGGAGTCCAACCGCTCTAGAACGCACTCAAGAATCGACGTCGTTTGGTCATTCAGCACGTTGAAGTTGCCTAGCGCCTCGATGCAGCACACGACCATCCCGGCCTCGTTTCGAATGAGCTCCAGCAGCGCATTCACCACGATCTAGACACAGCGTTCGACAAATAAGACCGCGTGCAGCCTCAATCAAACAACGCGAAGGTGATCCGTACCACGGCGTCTTCGTCGCTAGCGAGTTCTGGCAAGATGTATATGATCTCCTGCTGCAAACTGGGCGGGAAGGCCGGGAGAGCGGCGATCAGCTTCTCCACCAGTTGCTTCGAATCTACAACGTGGTCCAGCCATCGAAGCTCGCGCAGGATGAGCTTCGGAACATTCTTGTCCATCATTTGCGCGTCCAGGATGGCGGCGAACTCGGCCAACTGGCATAAACCCAAGACCACCATCATTCCACCTCTCCTATCACACTACCCAGGACCAACCAACCAAACACCTACCTTCTCCAGCAACACGTCCACAAGCGCAGGCTGCAGAACCTCCTCGCGCAGCAAAATACCCATGAAGCTGGAGGGCGACTCGTACACGCCGTTGAGCCCTGTGCTCAGCATGAGCAGCAGCACGTCCTCGTCCAACAGAAACGTTTCCATCTCGCGAATGAACTCGGCCACAGCCGGCGCGTCGGCGTCGACACCAATCTTCCGCCGGACCGTGCGGTGCACTGTGGCCTCGTCCCCATTCTCCTTGTACACGGTCCACACCTGCTCGAACGTGCCCATGGCACCGCCCGCCACTACCGCCAATAGCGCACTTGGCGCGCAATCTGCAATTGAGTTGCAGCATTGAACCTCGATCGAATGACTCGCCACTTTCTCGAGGTAAATGAATCAGAGAAAGTATACACGATCAACTGTGTATATCAGAGTATACTTATTTTGATCCTGGTCACACGAGATCGCGCTGTCATGTCGTCGCTGTTGGTGCTGACGCGGCGCAGGATGCGGGCCGATGGAGCGTCCGTGGCGTTGCTGGCGTTGCTGGCAGCTGTCGCTCTCGCGACGGTGGTGCGCGCAGACGAAGTCGAGACCGAGCAGCAACAGACAGAAGCACATGGGGTGGATGTGGCCAGCGACATGGAACCGCTCACTGCGCCAGCCACATTGACGATGGTAAGGTTCCTGTCGTGCATTCGCTGGCGCATTTTGTGGCTGTGCTGATGATAAAGATGCTCGCTCGAACTGCTGTAGGACTCGGTGGTGACGCAGGGCATGGGAATCCTGTCTCAGTATCTGCCTGATATGAATGTGTCGCTCAATGCGTCGTGGGAGTACCTGCCAACGTTCACGAACACCACGGACTGGGAAGCCATCGGACTAGCTTTCGAAGACGCCGTCGTGGGGACGTTCCATTTTGTGCGTCTGTGGATTGCGTTCCTGCTGCTGGTGGCGGTGCCAATCACGCAAGGCGCGATCAAGATCGGAGAAGCGCTGCTGCCGCATTTCATCATGCTCACCAAGATCGCGACCGACTTCGTTAGCGATCTGGATCCGGTTCACCAAGCGGCGCTCGCGATTGCGGTGGTTGTGATCACTGTTTGCATCCGGAAAGGGTACTTCAAGAAGGCGAGGCTGCGATACGTGCAGTTCCGGAGAGATTTACAAGTGCGATACCGAGTGTTCGTCGATTCGCTCAGCGCCAAGGGGCGGTTCGCTGCCAAGTTGCTCCCGCACGTTCTTTTCTTCACGCTGGCGTATGTGTCGCTGTACTGGATGCCGGGCATCGTGGTCGAAGTTTGGAACAACGAGGCGGTGCTGGGCTTCTTGTCCGTCGGCTACCCGCTCATCCACTCAATCGGTGTGATCCGCCATCGTCGGCTGTACCGGAACAAGCGCAGATCATCGCAA
Source organism: Phytopythium vexans (assembly GCA_003413675.1). NCBI lineage: Eukaryota > Oomycota > Peronosporomycetes > Pythiales > Pythiaceae > Phytopythium > Phytopythium vexans. The sequence continues at coordinate 59,426 of QLOC01000027.1, forward strand.
GTGGACTCTGGACGAAGTGAGAGAGGCGGAAGGGGACATTCAGGCCGAGGTGGAGCAAAGATGCTTGAGTTGCGTCAGCGGTACGAACCCAACTTGCTCGAGAACGAGTGGCGTCCGTACGAACCGTCGCTCAAGTTTTGGGTTCTCTGGTCGGTAGCTCGCTGCTCGATCGGGTTGTTCACACTGTTCGTCCCGGCGTTTGTGTCGGATTTCCTGTCGGTGCCGATCTATCTGCGCAACGTGTTCATGCTGTGGATCCACTCGCCGTTCACACGTGGGGACATTGCGTTGTACACATGGGTTGGACCGCTGATCAGTCCGTACGCGAACCGATTGCGAGATGTGGATGTCGCACCTCAAGAGAACCAGAATGACGCGGCCAACATCATGATGCGGACTTTGATCGCGCTCCGGATTGTGCCCGAGAAGCACGTTCATTTCATGAGCGACATGTGGTCGCAGGGTCCCGCGCTCGGAGGTCTCATGTTCATTTTCACGCCGGGATTCGTCACATCTCGTGGATGTTCTATCATGGGCTTCGGGTTCCCAGCGTACTGTGTGATTGGGACGCTTGGAGACAAACGCACTCGGCGGTATGAGTGGTGGCTCTCGTACTTCTGCGTCGCCGTCATGGTCGACTTTGTGATCAACGCGATCAGCACGGAGCTGTCGTGGCTCCCGTTCTTCTACCACGGCAAGCTGGTCGTCATGATGTGGCTCCAGTTCCCGTACTTTCGAGGAGCTGAGCGTATTTTCGACGCGGTCTTTTCCAGTGTGTTCATCGTCCCAAAGGTGAAGGACGAGTGAGCCAGTGGTGAAGTGCATTCATAGCTCGTTAGCCAGTGCAGTTTTGAACATGTAGCCGCGTTTCGACAATGGATCATCAACGAGTTTGGCTCATCATTCCTGGTTTTCGGTGGCGTTCCGTTTCTGCTCTAGCATGAGCTGGTGGATACGGCGCAGCTCGCTCATGCGCTCCAAGATTTCGCGTTCCACCGTCTGCGCTTGGTCGGGTCGTCCGAGCGAGATCATCTCGGTCATGTAGCTTTTGCGTGCCTCGACTTCACCCAACACGTCGGCGTATAGATCTTCTAGCTGCTCCAGGCGGGTCTTCGGCGTCTTGCCCTTGCGAAGCGCGTTGGCGTGCGAAAGCTCTCGATCGAGCAGATCTATCCACGTTCAGGTACAGTGTTGAGAGAGCTCTGCATGTATCGTGCGACTAGGTTCTATCGTACCTGAACCAGGCAGCATCTCGCGCGGCAGGATAGTCCCTGCCGAGAATGCAAAGACTTGTTGGAGCTTCTCCTTGTCCTCGTTCGGGCGTTTTCTACATGACACAAGTCAATGGTGCGGTAACAATGTAGGGGAATGCTTGACTGGCCACTCACTTGATGGCAGATCCTCGGTAGCCCTCCATTTGGCGTTTGATCTCGTTAATCTCCTTTTCGATTTCCGCAAGCGGTTTCTTTCTCAGGCCAGGGTAATCGATCTGGTGAAACTGGACGGTGCAATCGCCACAAACAATTTGCCAGTGAATACCAGCGGAAACCTCAACGAGCAGAATAAGCATGTACCTCGGGGTGGCCTTGCCATTTCGAGAACGATGGCACCTTGACTGCTCGCTCCGACACCTTGATTGATTGGTGGCGGGTCCGCGAGTCGACACCTAGCGTGCCTCCTCCAGGGATGAACGGCGCAGCGACGATCGCATCACGCGCCTTAACCTTGAGCTCTGTGTGCGTTGTTTGTTAGCTCAACATCTTCGTTTGTGCAAGTTGAACAGGATCTCGTACTGGGGTATGTGACCTGCGGCTTGGCGCTGCCACAATACAGCTTCTTCAGCAGTCTCCCGGCCTCCGTGTCGTTCCCGAAAGCTCTAATCGCGGTGGCAAGCGCGACATCCTTCAGTTTCTTTCAATGGAACCACATCGTCAAACGTACGCACTTCCATGCATCCGTGGTTGTCACTCGCGCAGAATTGTTGCCATCGGAGCTGCTCATAGAGCAGACATTGCAGAGATGCGTCAATGATAACTCAGAGCACACACATACGACAAGACAGCTCGCTAAGTCGCACCCTGCATCGTCCGCCATGGTTGATTCTCGTTGATCACTCGGCGACAATGGAATAGCGAAACGACCCGATTCCCTCGTTTCCAGCTGAAACGCGGGACCAACTGCAACATTGAAAAGCGACCAACACTCTGGTCCACCCTTTGAAGTTCGCTCGAACGAACAAGAAGAACACCGTGCGATACAAATCCTGGTCGCCACCTCTCGCGACCGCTTGGCTCGCCTGCGCTTCTCCGTGGCCTGCCGCTCGCACCGATGGAGTCTCTGCGCCGGCTGACGAGCTCCGTGTTCGACGGAGCGCCGGGCGTGCGGCGGCGCCACAGCGTCTCCGACCTGAGCACCGACGCTCGCTCGCTCGAGCTGACCTTCGTCACCGACCGACTGCTCGTGTCGGGCTTTCCCGTGGACCGGCCGACCGACAAGAAGCTCAACCATGTCAACGTGGACGAGCTGGCGCAGTACCTCGACGCGCATCACCGAAACCAGTATCTGCTGTTCAACCTGAACGCGCTGGAGGACGTGGTGCCGACTGTCGAGCCGACCAGACCGCTATCTCCCGTGGGTGTCATGGGTACTGCACAGCGGATTGAGACGATCGCTGCCAAACTCCACGAGCAGCTGCTGGAGTTCGGGTGGGAGCGCGACGGGATGAAGGCGCACACGCCGCCGCTCGACCTGGTCTTCCGCATCTGCTACGCCATTTTCGCGTGGCTGTCGCTGGATGCGCGCCACGTTGCGATCATCAATTGCCAGACCGGGAAGACGAGGAGCGGAGTCGTAGTGGCCTGCTACTTGCTGTATGCGAGGCTGGCTGAAGATCCTATCGAGGCGTTTGTGGAGTTTTACCGGAAGCGCTGGGATATGAAGGCGCTCACACCCCAGGCGCTTCGGAACAAGACACCGCCGTCCATTCAGCGGTTCCTGACCAGCTTCTACGAGCTCGTGGAGCAGCAGAAAGCTGTTAATGACAAGCCATTGCTGCTCAAGGCGATCATCTTCCGCCAGCTGCCAGTCGAGATGCAGCCGTGTGTGCAGATATGGGACGACTACAGGATGATCTTCTGCACAGACGGCATACCGGCGAGCGAGGCGGACGCACCGGTGCTGGATTGGAACGAGGAAGATGGGTTCTTTGCGCTCCTGTGGGAGAATGGGGTTGAGTTGGACGGCGGCTTTTCGATCTTGTGCTCGTTCGGCGAAGACTACGGTGGCGCCGAAGAAGTTGATGCGTCCTCGCGTGTGCTATTTCGTTATGCGGACTCGACATGGTTCTTGAATCCCGGGTTGGTGACTCTGAAGAAGAACCAGCTAGATCTGATGAAGCAGTATGAGCATGGTTTTGACGACGAGCTCTTCTCGATGGACCTCGTTCTCCACGACAACAACAGCATGAAGCGACGCCAGACCGTGCGTGTCGATTACACCGGAAACAACGCTGTTCGTCAAGGACTGATTGAGATCACGAAGCACCACATGGTGCTCCCCGACCCAGCGATGCACTCCAACTTCATTCGAATGGGGTTCAGCGAGACGCCGACGACGTTTTCGCTCCAGAGGTCACAGAACACGCCCAATGTTGCTCTTGACTATTTGCACTTGGACGGATTGTCTGCATTCTTTCGGCAAGACACTCCCGATCCAGTTCCCGAAGGCAAGGAGCCGGTCACCAAGAAGTCGGAGTTACCTGAGTCAGCGGTGGTTGATAGTCCCTCTCCAGCGATCCAGAGACAAACTACTGCTGATATTGTCGCAATGCAGTCTGTGCGGCGGCGGTACTCGACCCCGACAGTGACCGAGTCGTCGTTGTGTGCTGTTTGCAGAGAAGACGACTATATGATGCGGCCGCAGGTCGTACAGTGCACTGGCGCGTGCAAAAAGCACTACCACACGACGTGTGTCGGGCTGCGGAAGGTGCCGTTCGGACTGACGACGCTGAGTGATCGCACCAATCATTCCGTGTACGTCAAGAAGTTCTTCAGTTCTTGGCAGTGCGATTCATGCGTGAACGCAGAGCAAGGAGCACATGTCGGAGCTATCCCATCTGACATGACGCTGGTTCCCACGTCCTGGGTGAAAGATCGCATTGCTAATTCAGTCTCCTCCAGCGATGATGCCAGCGCCAATAATTCGGCAAATCCACAGGACATTTCTGGTGCCGCCGCCACTCCCGCGATTGTGTTCCCACAGCTGTTCCAAGTGGACAACAACGCCACAAGCACGAAAGTTGCACCAGATCTCACATGCCGCAATCAAGATGACGACAATTTAGACAAGCTCCGAGCGTTATTGGTGTCGTCTGGAATGTCGATTGACGATTTATTGAAAGCAGCGACCACTCAAAGCTCGGCACCGTCGCCGGCCCCACCTGAGCGCAATGTTGCAATTGGAGTGGCTGGTGGCACGACTGACGATGCGAACGAAGATGGAATTACTGCTAGCAGTCGTTCGTTCCTCAGTGGGACTGCAACAACTGGAGACTCATCAACTGCAGTGAAGGTCGTGAATGAACTGATCAAACCGGAAAGTGATGTGCATTCTGGACTGGGTCTGAATGCTGTTCCGGCATCTCTCTCTGCGACGGCACAGGAAACAGTATCGACAGTGAAATACCAACTGATGTTGAAGCGAGGAGTTCCTTTCGAGGCGGTGAAAAACTGTATGGTGAGAGATGGCGTCGATCCGACAGCACTACTCCCTCTTGCTCCTCCGGTTGCCGCCCCCGATGTCAGTTCAGAAGGTACACAGTCAAACGAAGAGAAAGCACAAATCACGCGTTTAAAAGACGTCGCTGAGTATCGGCCGTATTTCAACATGTTGCGGATGGGATGTCCACGAGAGGCAGTGAAGCAAAAGCTGGCGATAGATGGACTGGATCCACACATTATTGATCTCGGTCCGGAGGCTAATTTCGAAGACGTGAAGCACCGAATTTCTGAAGCACAGTCGTGTTCGAAGCTCCAGGACAACATCAAGCTTGCGAAGCCACACAGAGTCGATGCAACGGAGATCGTTGAAGGCGTCGACAAACCAGCAACGTTTGAAACGCGAGTGGCTTCTGTACCGGATTCTCCCCAGGATGTAGCAGCCAGTGGTGACGTCAAGTTGAAGGAGCATGAAACGTATGCGAAATACTTCAAGATGCTGAAGATGGGTCTTCCTGAGGACGCGGTTCGACACAAGATGAGAGCGGATGGGGCGAATGAGCGTGCCTTGGAACTTGGTGGAGACGCGCTGTTTGCACTCCTTGTGGTACCTGTAGAAGACAAAGGTGTTGCAGCTCCGATTGCAGAAAGCAACGAAATCAAGCTGAAAGACCACGAGGTCTACGGAAAGTATTTCAAAATGCTGAATATGGGACTACCCGACGGCGCTGTCCGCCAGAAAATGAAAACCGACGGCACTGATGAACGAGCGCTAGATCTCGGGGGTGAGGCGCTGTTTTCGCTGCTGATCGTCCATCCAGCGAGCAAGAGCGATATCAAGCTGAAGGACCACGAGGTGTATGGCAAGTACTTCAAGATGCTTCAGATGGGTCTCCCCGAAGGAGCTGTACAACAAAAGGTTCAGAAAGACGGCGCAGATATTCGCGCGTTGGTTCTCGGCCCAGAAGCCCTCGCATCCGCTCTTGAGGCTCCAGCCACGGCTGCTACCACTGCTTCAACAAAACCCAAGGCGACAAAACCACCTCGTGGAAGGAAAAAGCTGCATTGGCAGCCCATCTCCGAGGATCGATTAAGCTCGATCAACCAGCAGACGATCTGGGAGGACAAGGAAGAAGACATTGTGGAGTTCGAGATGGACATGGACGAGCTCGAGACTCTGTTCTTCGCGAACCGAGACGGCGCAGCCAAGAAAGCGGCTGCGCGAGGCGGGAAAGTGCTCAAGCGCAGGCAGAGTGTCACGCTCATCGACGGAAAGCGTGCGATGAACGCGGCGATCTCGCTGGCGCGAGTCAAGCTGTCCTATTCTGCAATCGCAGCAGCGATCCAGCAGTTCGACCCCAGCGGGTTGACGGTGCAGCAGCTCTCTGGGATCAACGAGTTCCTGCCGACGCAAGACGAAGTGGCAGCTGTCAACAAGTATGTCGGCGATGTTACTTTGCTCGGAGAGGTATGCGAATCTGATACTGATACATTCTTGGTCCGAGAGCTAACAAGCAGGATGTGTGGTTGCTATCATGTGCGCAGGCCGAGAAATTCATCTTGGAGATCTCGAAAGTCAAGCGCTATGCTTCCCGGACGGAGTGTCTGATATACAAGCTGTCGTTCTCGTCACGGGAAGCAGATTTGTCGGCGTCGTTGAAGAATGTTCGTGGTGCGTGCGAAGAAGTCAAGAGCAGTCGGCTCCTGAAACAGTTGCTCGGGATGGTGCTGAAGCTCGGCAACACGCTGAACGGCAGTGGCGACGACAATGGGATCCGCGGCTTCACGGTGGACTCACTCTTGCGACTCGGCCACACCAAGGCTGTCAACCAAAAGACGACTGTGCTTCATTATCTCGTCCGGCTGGTCAAAAAGAACCTTCCGCCGGTGCTCGAGTTCAAGGATGAGCTGCGCAGTGTGCCTCTGGCAGCTCGCGAGCCGTTCGAGGTCATCACTGACGACTTTTGCAAGTTGCAGACAGGATTGTCGCGGCTCAAGACGGAACTGGCGCTGTTAGAGAAGGTGAGTTTGCTGGACTTGGAGTGTCTGCCTGCTTCCGTCTATCGTGATGCTGACGTTCCACCCAATTTCGTTCTGTAGGAGTGTCAAAAAGGATCGTACGAATCGATGCTGTCCACAATGCGCTCTAGCTGCGCTCATATCGACAAACAGCTGCACGAGCTGGATGCAGTGATTGCTGCTGCGCACGAGGAGGTGTCGAGTGTTCTGGAATACTTTGGCGAAGACCCCAAGCGTAACCCCACCGACTTCTTCACCACACTCGCCTCGTTTTGCTCGGTACTGTACCAAACTCGTCGAGATTACTTGGACTGCACTGACGATGTTGCGTGTGTGATTTGTGTGAACAGGCGTTCGAGGCAGCTCGGAAAGAGGTTGACGTGGAGGATGAGGCAGCCCACCGAGCCGAGCGCCTCAAAGTGCGCGCCACCGCATCTGTAAAACCCGGCACGACTGACACCTCGCACTCCAGAGGCTCAATATTCCGCCTCGGTCGCAACCGAACGCAGAGCGAGCGCAGTCTGGGAACATCGTCCAGAGGCAATGGTGCTTGAGTGCGTCTCGTTATCCGCCAGCGATAGTCAAGGTCTCGACAAGATGCAGATGGAGAAGCAGATCGATAAATTACATGCTTGGGTTGCCACACGCGCGCCAAGTTGGATCGTCGCGGGCGGCCGAAAAGGGTACGACTAGTGTTGCTCACTGCTGCTGTGCTGTGCTGCCAGCTGTGGTGGCCATCCGTCTTCTATCGCGAGCTACCGCCACCCAGCATTCCACTTGGGTTTCTGGCGGGTCGGCGTCGCTGAGGCGATTCGTCTAGCAGGAGATCCCTGCACGCCGCTTCCGGTAGCCGGTGCGAGGACGCGCGACGCACCAGTCGGACTATCAACATCCATACCAGACACCTTCAGTCAACAGTTCTCAGCATGCCAAGGACACACACGCAACACGTACATGCGACGAGCAGATGCTGGCGTTCGAAGCGGCGCTATGGGCTGGCGACCGGCAAGCTGAGGAACGGCCAGCGGAGATGCTCTCACCGACAGATCGAACGACACTTGCTTTGGCGCCACTGGTTGTCCGTCATTGTCGCGCTGTTTCTTGAGGATGCTGGATGCAGACCACCACGAGCGTGAATTTTCAAAACCGACAATCGTTCATTTGGCACCAACGTGTACCTTCGGACTTCGACTTGTGGTTCTGGGTGGTGGCGTTTGGTTCCAGTCCGACGAATGCTGGACGCCGAGACTGACACGGACGGCGACTGACGCTTGTCGGTGGTCGACAAACTGTGGCGCCGCGTTCGCCGTTTGGGGGTCGCGAGACCTGTCGGCAAGCCCGTCGGCAGGTCCTCTGCGAACGACACGTCGCCGTTGATTGGCGATTCCTCGCTGCGCAGAATGTTCTCGGCGATATTCTCGATGCCGTTGGCGGCGCGCGCCTTCATCCCTAGACTCTCTCTGTCGGCACCAGCATTGGAGTCAGTGATCTGCCTGTCGTCAGGACAAACACGAGGCGACAGAGTTTATCCCACCTGCGTGTGTACAAGCTCCATCGTCGACCGCCCAGCAGTCGCTGGTCCGGTGGACTCGTGGTCTTGACCCCGGCGTCGTCCTCCCGCGTCTTGCGCCGCAGCTCCTCCTGTCGGTAATCCTCGAGCCGCTTCTCGAACTTCTTGCGGAGCTCAACCTCTGCTGCGAGCTTGTCCTGCATCGCTTGCAGCTGTGCCGCCTGTGACGAGATCTGGCACATGACGAACACAAGTCGAGCGTCAAAATGCGATGCAAATCAAGCAGCAGGGTCAACAGAAAGCGAACGCACCACGCCGTGGAGCTTCGAGATCTCCGCGCGCTGGTCGCGGCCACTCGACGGCGTGCGACTCACGCGCGCGGCGAACTTGAGCGAGTTGATCGTCTCGGCAGCGTCGGCGCGCGCAGGACTCACGTGCACGAGCAGCAGCGCGTGGTTGTTGGGGCCACCGAGCGAGTCCTGCAGGAGGTGCGTGAGCTTCGAGTTGCGGTACGGCACGTGCTTCTCGCGCGCGAGCACGGCGGCCATGACGTCTCCGACGGCGGCCAGCGACTTGTTGATGTGCTGCGCCTCGCGCTGCGCCGCCGCCGACGTCGCGAACGAGTCGGTCTTGGCCAGACGCTCCGACCCGGCGAGGTCCACGAGCGCGAGGCGACCCGCGCGCTTGGAGCCGTCGAACTTGCTGACCGACGTCACGTGGAGCAAAACGACGCTGTGCGCGCGGTTGGCTCGGTCAGTGGCCGACGCGCCGCGCGTGATGGCGGCCGTGACCTGCGCGGCGGTCGTGACCGTCACGGTCGCCACGTTCTTGAGGAAGATGCCGCGGTCGCCGTGGCGGATCTCGCCTACGGGTGGGGAGCTGGACGCGGCCAGCTGCGACGGCCCCATCAGTCCCGTGGCGCCTGCGTGGATGCCATTACCGACCGGCGTCGACGGCGATGACGCGGCCGAGCCAGTCGGGTCGTGCAGTACCGAGACGCGGTCGCCGAGCAGGTCGTAGATCTCGTCGTTGTAGACCTCGACCATCTGCAGCGCGACTCTCCAGTCGCTCACTTGAGCTCGCTCGGCCGCCACCTCGAACAGCAGGCTCGCCGCGCGGGCGTAGATACCATACTGGTCTTCTTCCTGCGCGTCGATGTCCCCCGCGAGCGTGTGCGACTTGCCGGCGCCGGTCTGGCCGTACGCGAACACGCAGGCGTGGTGTCCGTCCGCCGCGGCCTGCACGAGCGGCGCGACCTCGGCGAAGAGCTGCGGCGGCGCGGCTGCACCGTCGAAGACGCGCGGGAAGGCGAACCGCTTGGCTGCGCGCGCGGTCGTGAGCACCGTCACGTCCGTCTCGGTGGCGACGACCGCCGGGCCGCTCGGACTGCTGTCCCCTGTGTCCTCGAGCGCCAGAGGCGGCCGCACGCGGCACAGCACGCGCAGGTTGCCGCGCAGCTCGGCGAGACTCGCAGCTAGACGCTCACGGCCACGTTGCTCGTCCTCGAGCGCCAGCTTCAGCGCCTGCTCGCGCCGGTCGCGAGAATGCAGGGCCGCCACGAGCTGTCCACCGAGCACGCCAAAGTCACGGCCGCAGAGCCGCAGCGAGGCCGCCACGTCGCGCCGCAGACGCCCGAGCCCGTCCCGCAGCTGCGCCGCGCTCGCGAGCGCGTCCTCGCCGGCCGTCGGCGCGCCCGAGCGCGTTGGAAGCGCCGGAAGATCCATCCACGCGCTTGGGGGAGACCGGCCACTAGCAAACCGCGCGCTTTTGCTTTGAATTCCAGCTGATATTTTTGAAACGCTGGGCGGGAGATTGGATCTATCCGCCACGTATCGGTTAGAGTTTTCAAAAACAGAAAGTAGCGTGGGCCACCGCAAAAAGTGAGTTGTGTGCTGTAACCCAATTCGCGGAGGTGTACGTGACGGGCACTGCATCATTGCAGCACTGGGACGGCCCCATCTCCGCTGTAGCGGTATACCGATATCCGGAAGTCGTGATGTGCGCACACTCAGCGACAATGGTTGGTGCCCAAAGGCTCCACCGCCGAACGCCACGTACCAACCTTACGCGTCAAGCTTTCAGCGGTGAATGCGTCAACCCGTATATCCGTATCCGGACAGGCAGATGTGCCGACCGCTGAGGAGGGGGGAGTCGCGGTTCCGAAGCCTGCCGGTTGCGAGCTCATCAAAGTTGGCACTCCCAGTTGCGGGCGGCCTCGAGATGGCAGAATTGGATTGGCGCGCGCTCGTGCTCGTGTCCGCCACGGCCTGTACGCTCACAGCCGCCAGCATCTTCCTGTACCTGTCGGCGACCCAGTCCCGCCCCCGCTCGCCCTCTCCGCCCAGCCTCTCTGTCGCCACCCGCCGCAAGATGACGCAGCTCCAAGACAAGCAAGGTGAGGAGGGAGGAATGACTGTGAGGATGGACACACAATCTGCAAGGAGACTGACGTGGCAGTGTCTTGTGTGTGGGGATGCACGCAGTGGTGTACCTGAACAACGCGGCCGCGTGCTTCGACTACTCGGTGGGGAGCCACGACGCGGACGAGTTCGAGGATGTCAAGGTGGTCGTGAAGGAGATTTGCCCCGCGTGGTAAGTTGCTCGTCCGGCTTTGTTCTGCGCTGTGTTCGTTCCGACCCTGACGACCCGCGGCTGCTGTTTGTTGACTCGACTGCAGGCGTCAGGCTCCCGAGAGCGATATCGCCGTCAAGATCATCGTCGGCGGCATCACGAACCGCCTGTACCGACTCATCTGGGGAGACAAGTCGGTGCTCGTGCGGCTCTACGGCGACAACACGGAGGCCTTCATAGACCGCACCGTCGAGAACAGTACGTGTCGGTGGTGGGTCGAGTTGCTGCTTTTTGCTCTGTGTGCTGAAGGAGGTGGTCGTGTCGCTGCAGATCTGTTTGCCATGCTGTCGGAGCGCGGGTTCGCGCCGACGTACTACGGTCGGTTCACGAACGGCCGCATCGAGGGCTGGATGGACGCGCGGCCGCTGGAGCCTGAGGAGATGGGGCAGACGCAGCCGGTCGACTTCCTCGGCATGATCGGCCGCGAGCTCGGCGTGATGCACACCATGGACATCCCAGGGTCGCAGAGCCCCGTGCTGTGGGAGGTGCGTTCTCTTGTGCTCGGCCTCTGGCTGCAACTTTGCACCTCACGTTGCTTTTGACGTGGACTGCAGAAAGTGGAGCGCTTCGCTAAGCTGGCGTTCGCGACCGAGATGCCCGACGCGACCAAGGCGGCGACGCTCGAGAAGATGGACCTTCCCGGCATGGCGCGCCGGCTCGAGTGGCTGCAGACCGTGCTTCCCTCTGCGCACAACGACAACGGCCGTCAGCTCCTGGCAGCCATGGACGTGGACGAGGTGACCAAGCAGGCGAACGCGTTCGCGGGCGACGTCGTGTTCTGCCACAACGACGCGCTGAGCGGCAACATCCTGCACAACGATTCGTGGGACCGCGTGCAGATCATCGACTACGAGTACGGCGGCTACAACTACCGCGGGTTCGACTTCGCGAACCACTTTTGCGAGAACTGCGGCTTCGAGTTCGACCTGGCGCTCTACCCGGACATCGAGCAGCAGTTCGCGTTCTTCAAGGCGTACATGGCGACGGCGGCGCCGGCGCTGCTCGCGCAGCTCGAGGCGAGCCGCGAGTCCAAGGCCTTCCTGCACGCGCTGTACGACGCCGTGAACCGCTACGCGCTCGCGTCGCACCTGTTCTGGGGTTTCTGGGCGGTCGTGCAGGCCGGCCACTCCAAGATCGACTTTGACTTTCTCACATACGCCGGCAAGCGCTTCAACGCGTTCGACCAGCAGAAGAGCTACTTCTTCGGGTGAGGCCGCGTTGCTGGTGCGAGCTCCATGTGTAGTTGGTTAGTTACGTGTGGTCCAAAAACTGCGACGAACCAGGATTTTAAGACATTCGCATTGCGTCACGCGGCACTGAGGGGGAGGGGAGGAATCTTGGCCTACATGTCCGTCCTGAGTGAAGCTCAGCGCTTGCGCTTCGAGTCGCCCGACTGCTCGAGCGAGAGGTCGAAGGCCGGCAGGTTCTCGAGCGACGTCGACTCGCTCGTCTTCTTGAAGTAGCGGTGGATGACGACCGCCGGCTTGTCCGGCAGCGTGAGCGTCAGCTCGACGTGCATGCGGCCGGCGGCGTCCACGTCGCGCACGTCCGTCAGGATGCCGCGGTAGCCTGAGAGCGTCGTGACCGTCTTGATGTGCGTGGCGTCGCCCGTGACCTTGATGAGGTTGCCCTTGACGTTCACCTCCTCGCCGAACTTGAGCGACTTGGTCTCCATGAAGATGCGCGTCCGCCGCGTGATGACGAACTCGCCCGCCGTCTGCGCGATGATCACCATGAGGTCCAGCTTGTCGGCCGCCTGCCGCGCGATCAGCGGCAGTCCCTGTCACAGTGCATACAAATACACACATGCCACGTCAGTCGGCATCCCACACTCCTCAATGTCTCTCTCTGCCCACGCACCATGGCCTCCAAATAGTCGTTGGTCGAGTCCGAGTCGTCGCGGTCGAGGCTCCAGCGGCCCGTGAGCTGCAGCGCGCCGGCGCCGGCCGTGTTGGGCACGGCCGCGGGAGCCGTCGAGGGGACGGAGACGCCGACGACCGGCACGGCGGGCTTGAAGGCCGCGCGCATCGCGCCGATTCCCAGCGGCGCCGCCGGCGCCTGCGCCTGAGCCTGCGCCGGGGCCACCGCCGCGACCGGAGCCGCACCCACGCGCGGAGGGATGGGGATGGCGCCGCTGCCCACGACGCTCGCGGCGTTGGCCGCGTGCAGGTTGGACGCCGTGTTGAGGTTCATTGCTCGCCGGCCGCTTGGTCGATCGATGTGTCCTGTGCTTCTGGCAGGCGCGACCACCAACACTCTCTTCCGTCAACTTATACGGATACGTGAACAATTTGCCAAGGTGAATGCCTCGATAAAGTGGTGGGTGTGAGCCACTTTTGGCGGGACACATTTTCGAGTTCCCGCGAAAAAGCTGTTTGGCGATGTCGTCCGAGCAGGAGTCGGCGGCGGCGAGCGGACCGGCCGCGACGCTCGTGACGGCCGCGAGCTTCTCGAGCGACTCCTACCGACTGCTCGAGCTGAACGCGGAGGTGGAGCAGGCCATCGCCGCCGGCAGCAAGTGAGGCGCCAGCTATGATGGGGAATCGCGACGCATGCTCGGTGGATCTAACCGCGTGCTGCGCCAGGCTCGTGCTCGTCGGCGCACCGGATGAGCGTGCCGTGCTGTGCACGCCCGACAAGTCGTACTACTTGGCAAAAGAGGACACGTCCAACCTGCGGCTGCTGACGACGCACACGGACTGGACGGCGCCGCAGCAGGGGAAGCCGGCGCCGGCGATTGAAGTGCAGGGCTCGGCGCTCTTCCACTATGTGGTGCGTAGCTGTCGCGACTCGTCTGAGGGTCTTCACATTCAGAGCTAACTGTTGCCTTGGTGCTTGGTTTGTGCGAGCAGCTCCAGCCGAAGACGCCAGACCTCTCGCAACTGCGCGAGCTGCTGCTCGAGTCTCCGTACGACAACCCTCGCGGCGCCAAGGTCGCCTCTTGCTGCCTTGCCCATTGTCCTCACTATCACCACAGTGTCCCTTACATGGTCGTTTATCGATAGGCGGAATCTCTGGTCAAGCGAATCAAGCTCGATACCTCGCTCTACTCGACGGAGGCGCTCGTCGCGGCGCTGCAGACCAGCGAGCATGAGGTGCTTGCTCTGCTGCTCGAGCTGCACGCGTTCGTGGACGCCGGCGTCTGGCGGGTACTGCGTCCGTCCTACCAGGTGCGCGTCTTTGGTGACATGCTCGATGCCGTGGTGCAGCACGACTGGCCAGCGCTCTCCGCGCCTGGCGTTTCGATCGCGCAGTTCGTTCGGGAAGTGGACGAGCCGCTGGTCGCTATCCGCCAGTGCTGCCTCACGTACGGCGCTGTCTCGAGTGACGGACCGGACGCTGAAGAGCGGTGCGTGCTGGACCCGGTCAAGGTGGCAGTGTTTTGCGCCAAGGCGCTGTTCGACGAGCGCGCGGCCGAGGCGAAGCTCGCGCAGCAGCACTCGCAGTTCCAGACGCAGTCTCTGCAGGCTGCTGCCGCTGCGTCCGAGGACGGCTGGCCGCTGGACGAGTTCATGGACAAGTGGCAGCTGCGCGTTCCCGACGGCGTGACCGTGACGCTGGATATGCTGCGCGGCGTCGTGCTGACCAAGGTCGGCAAGCCTGGATCGTCGCGGATCGTCTTCTTCCCCGAGGACGCGCTGCCGATGGACCCCAAGGCGCGCTTCGAGCAGCTCTTCGCGGTGCAGGACAAGTGGACGATCGCGCAGCTCGAGCCCTTCATCAAGTACGTGGGCTCTTGCATTTCAAATGGTAGTGGCTGTCTGTCTGGTGACTAAAGGATCGTTGCTGTGCTGCAGGTCGCTGGTTCGTCCTGGCGTGACGCAGGCCTCGCTGCTGCTCAAATTTGCGCGGTCCTCGCGCCAGGCGAACTCGTCCGAGCGCCTGTACAGCAAGAGATGATTGAGTGGAATGGGTGTCCTGCTGGTGATGAGGGCAATAGAGTATTATTTGTATGAAGAGCACTGCTCCAAGCACACACGCGACCTCCTACCGACAGCTCTACTCGTCGTCGCCGGCCTCCGCGGTCTTTTGCTTCTTCGCCTTTTTCTTCTTCTCCTTCTTGCGCTTCTTCTTGCTGCCCTCGTCTTCGTTCCCCTCCTCCTCCGAGTCGACGCCGCTCAGACTCTCGTCGCTGTAGTCGCCTCCGGACGACTCGGACTCGTCGCCCGGTCCAAAGTCCGAGTCCTCCGACTCCTCGTCCTCGTCCTCGATCTCGCCCTCCTCGGGTCCGAGCTCGTCCATGTACTCGTTCAGGCCGCGCTTCTTGCCAGACCCGGCGCCGTCGGCGTGCGACTCCTTGAGGTTGCGGATGCGCAGTTTCTTGGACGTGAGGAACTGGCTCAGCTCCGGGAACTCGCGGCGATCGATCGCCGAGAAGATGAACTCGCGCGCGGGCTCGCCGCCCACCGACTTGCAGCTCACGAGCAGGTCGAAGTTGCGGCTCGCGGACGAACCGCTCTGGCCGGCGTACCGCTGGAACTCGATGAACTCGATCTCCTCGTACCGGATGAACGTCGTGGGCTTGTGGATGAACATGAACGACTTCTCGAGCGGGAAGAGCACGCCCGACTGCGCCTTGACGGCGCACTTGACGGCGCGGTCGCCGCTGTGCGTCTTGAATTTCCCCGACGTGTACACCTTTTTGCCGATGATGAACTTGAAGAGCGTGGCGACGATCTGCGGCAGCGCTCCCGACATGCGCTCGTGGATGTTGCCGTTGTACTTCTTGATCTCGTCGACCGACAGGTTCACGTCGATGTGCACGTCCTCCTTGCTCAGCTGCAGCACCAAGTGCGGGTAGCCCTGCTTGCCCTGGCGGATCGGCTCCTCCAGCGAGATCACGAACGCCGTGTTGATGCCGTTGGGCAGCTCCAGCAAAAAGCAGCGGTTGATGTTCGAGTACATGATCTTGTAGTCGAACGTCTTGCCGTGCATGCGCAGGAAGGAGCCGTAGATCTCGACGCCGTAGCGACCACGCGGCGTGAGGAACGTCCCCATGCTCTCGTCCAGGTCCACGATCGACTTGCCCGTCACGCTGCGGATGTTGGCGCGCTGCAGCACCTCGTCGCGGAAGATCTCGGCCGTGATGAGCTCCTCGGCGCCGTCGCCCGGCGGCAGGTACAGCCGCATCTCGACGAGCGTCTCCTCGTCGCCGGCGACCGTGTCGTCCTCGTGGAACTGCAGCTCGACCTCGTTCTTGCCGGGCAGCGCGCACTGCGACACCTGCTCGAGCGGCAGCTCCAGCACGCTCGCGCTGCCGCTCGCGTCGCGGAAGTTGAGGTTCGGCCCCTCGAAACGCATCTCGCCCCAGTTGCCGCCGGCGCTCGCCACCTTCTCGAGCTCCAGCTCGCGGTCGAAGTGCGACTCGACGTGGCCGCGCAGCGTGTCAATGTCCTTGCGCTTGAAGCCCGCGAAGCGCACGTACTTGCCGCCCTTCTGGTACACCTTGACGTGGTGGGTCTTGTCCCCCACGGGCGTCCACAGCATCGTCACGATGTCGTCCTTGAGCAGCTTCTTCTGCGCCTCGGTCGAGCGCGAGCGCCAGAGCAGCCCGGAGGCCGACAGCACCAGCACGCCGTCGCTGTGGCCCCAGAAGATGTTGTTGAGCGTCGCGTCCGCCATGCTGGCAGCGGGGAGGGGGAGGCCTGGAGGGATAACCGAGGCGAGCAACCCGCCTAGATATCAAGCGAAGCCTTGTTCGCGCGCCAAAAACGTTCCCGCCGCGAAGGGCAGCTCTTCGCCAGCCAGGTTCCATAGCGTCCACCACACTATATTTTGTAACCCTCAAATTTAAGGTGGTCAACACTATGTCGGATCGAGAGAAGAACGAGTTGAAGCCGGAGCAAGTTCAAGCGGACTGCCGACTCGAGGGATGCGCCGCTTCATTTGTGTCATGTGGGGATGTAGGCGGTTCCCGCCATCAGATCCCACTCCGCGACCGAGGCAGTCGAGCCCTCAAACTCTGGAAGACACGCCAGTCAAGCAGAGAGCCTCGCACCTTTGAGCCATGGACGGGGATCGGCGTCGCCCTTTGCTGCCGAGTCGCAACGCCGCGAGCCGTGACAGATGACGTCACGAGCCGGAATATTTAGCGGCACCTAAGCGGTCGTCGCTGAGAAGAGCTGTGCACACGAAGGCTACAGATTTCCAGACATCTCAGCTCATATTGCAGCTAGCGCGACCGATCCGTTGATGTGTGTGTAACTCAAACAGTCGGTTGCAGGAGGCGATGTGCCGTAAACGTTTCGTGATTGGGTCGAATATGGCTGGAGGACATTCATGTCATTTTGCCATTCACTAAGTCGACGCAAATGTCGACCTAATATTATTGGCTCGGATGGGAGAATCTTTGAGCGAGAACTCTCGATGCAATGTTCCGTGACCGCATCAACGAATTGTCACCCACACTTGGCTACGGCACAACAGTGGTTCGGTCCGCTTCAATGCTCCAGGATTGGCTCGAGGCCCGACGCGTCAACCTTGAAGTGCAAGGCTCGCGGCTCAGCTTCAAGCGGCGAGAACCACTGAGCGACCACATGCGCGGTTTTCTTCGCAGGCCGCAGTCGCTTCCGCTATCGCCACTTCTCGATTCGCACCATAGAGCGCAGACAACTAAGCCTCTCGCAATCACTCAGTCATGGTTCGATGGGCTGCATTAGCGACGGCCGTCGCTGCGGTGTGGTGCTCCTCTGTCGATGCTCAAGTGCGTGAGAACGACGAGGTCTGCGAGCTCCACGGAGCCTCGAGCGGCTGCGCCGTCGACGACCTCAAGCCGTCCGAGCTCGACAGCAGCGTGCTCATCTTCCCGGGTGGCGACACGCGCTGTGCGTTCGACGACTTCTACAACGAGTCGGTGCCGTTCGCGACCAACTCGAGTTTCTTCTTCCAGGTCTTCCCCAACACCGCCGGCGACCGATCCAAGCTGTTTCTGTACTTTCGCGGCGGCGGCGCGTGCATCGACGACATCACGTGCAGCTTCGGACTGCAGTGCATCGTGCAGACGTTCACGCCGAACGCGACGACGATGAGCACGGGCGTCGCGAACCGCACGGACCCGGACAACATGTTCAGCGACTGGAATCTCATCCACATTCCCTACTGCACGGGCGATCTGCACGTGGGCGACCACACGGCCGAGGTCGCCGACGACCCGCTGCTGTCGCTGCTGGACACGCCCGAGTGCCTCGGACACAACATGACGCTGCACCAGGTCGGGTACACCAACACGATGGCTGTGCTGGACTGGGCACTCGCCAACTACCCAGATGTGAGCCAGCTCGTCATCGGCGGCTCGAGCGCCGGTGCGCTCGGCGCGCAGATCCTGAGCAATCTGGTGGCCGAGAAGTGGCAGGTGGAGGAGAAGGGGATCGAGTACTCAATCCTGGCCGACAGCTACGTGGGCATTGTGCCGGACTCACACCCTGCTGGCGAAACCCTCAAGTACTTTGGCGTTTGCGATGTGGACCTGAACTTCCCGGCCAATATCTCGGACAAATGCGCCGACGGTAACTTGACGACCGTCGAGCTCATGTCGTCCATGCTCGAGGGTGTGCCGTCGGCTGACTGGCTCTTCCTCGACACGGAGGGCGACTACGTGCAGCGATACTACTACGCGCTCGTGAACGAAGGCATCCTCGGCTACCCGTTCACGAACACGCTCATGAGCACCGCCGAGCTGTACGGCAACATGACGGCGACCCTGGACGCGTACCAGGCCGTGAGCGACAAGGTCTCGACGTTCTACGCCGCGGGCGAGCAGCACACATTCCTCATGTTCAACGACTTCTATCACAACGCGACGGACCTGGTTACGGGCGAGTTCCTCGGATCGGTCATCAATCGGTGGCTGGCGGCTAACTCTTCCATCGACGGCACGTACAACTCTTCGAGCTCCGCTGGCGGCGGCGGCAGCGGCTCCGGCAGCGACAACGGCGCGTCCCGGCTGTCGGTTACTGGATGGGTTGCTGTGGTAGCGATTGCGATCATCTCGGTGGGTCTCGCTTGAAGAAGCTTCGTCAGGTCAGTCAGGTCAGGGTCAGGGTCAGATCCAGTCACCACTAAGTCAACGGCGTCGACTTTGCGAGTGATTTGCAAGGGGTAGGTCGTGAGTGACGTCGCATGAGTAATCTGTCACGCGTTGAGCCCATCCCGCCAGTTGCCATGCGCCGTGAACGTCCGGTTCGCAGGGGCGGGCCACTCGTTGTGAGTTAGTGGAGTGGCCAACGGTCTCGACGTTCCTTCAGCTCCGCTCCCTTCATTTCCCCGCCTGCCTCAGCCCGCGCACGTCGCTCGGCCAGACTCCACACCTCGCAGTCCTCATGTGGAAGCCAGTCGCGGTCGGCGCCGCGCTCTGCGTGCTCGCGGCCGTGAGTGGCGATGTGGCCATGGCCCAGCCGCGTGACGGCGACGAGTACTGCGTGGTCAGCGACGGTAGCGCGTGCGTGCTCGAGGACCTGACGGCGTCGATGCTCGACAGTTCGTCGCTGATCTACCCTGGCGGCAACACGCGCTGCGCGTTCGACGACTTCACCAACTCGTCGGTCGACTTTTCGACGAACGCGACGTACTTCTTCCAGGTCTTCCCGGCTCCCGAGCTCGCCAAGAAGAAGCTGTTCCTGTACTTCCAGGGCGGCGGCGCCTGCATCGACGACCTCACGTGCGACTTTGCGCTCCAGTGCATCGTCGAGACGTTCAACCCGAACGCCGTGCCGCTCAGCACGGGCGTGCTCAACCGGTCGGACCCGCAGAACATGTTCAACGACTGGAACATCGTGCACGCGCCGTACTGCACGGGCGACTTGCACGTGGGCAACAAGACGGACGTCATCACGGAGAGCAACCTCTACTCGCTGCTGGACAAGCCCGAGTGCCTCGGCCACAACATGACGCTGCACCAGGTCGGGTACGAGAACACCATGGCCGTGCTTAACTGGGCGTACGCCAACTTCCCCGAGCCGGAGGAGATCGTCATCGGCGGCTCGAGCGCCGGTGCGCTCGGCGCGCAGATCCTGAGTCTGCTCGTGGCCAACAAGTGGCAGATCGAGGAGAAGAACATCCGCTACGGCGTGCTGGCCGACTCGTACGTTGGCGTTCTCCCCGCCGACTACTCGGCCGGCGAGCTCATCCAGTACTACGGCACGTGCGACGTGGACCTGGACGTGTCGACGGCGGTCGAGACGGCGTGCGACGACGGCAGCCTCACGGTCGCCGAGCTCATGTCGTCCATGATCGAGCAGATCCCGACGGCCGAGTGGCTCTTCATCGACAGCAAGGCCGACCACACGCAGCGCTACTTCTACGCGCTCGTGGACGAGGGCATCCTCGGCTACCCGTTCAACGACCTCATCAGCGGCGACGTCTTCTTCGCCAACATGTCGACCATCCTCGACGCGTACAAGGCCGTGAGCGACAAGATCTCGACGTTCTTCGTCGAGGGCGAGCAGCACGTCTTCCTCACGGTCGCCGACTTCTACGACAACGCCACGAGCACCACCGGCGCGGTGCTCGGCGACTACATCAACGAGTGGCTCGTGACCAACTCGTCGCTGGACGGCGGCTCCTCCAGCACCTCGGGCAGCGTCGTCGCGGGCGGCTCGGGCTCGAGCGGCTCGAACGCCGCGCCGGTTGTGTCGGCCTCGACGCTGCTGCAGGCCGCTCTGCTCGTCGCGGCCGCGGTCGCCGCGCTGTAAATTCGTTATAAGCTGCGAGAGAGCTAGAGGACGGCGCGCACGCCTTGTGTTTGGGGCGAATATACTCTGTTTTGACTCCTTCCCTGTCTTGAAGCCTCGTTGAAGCCTCCATGTGGACACTTCAGAGTTCAGCACGCTGTGGCTCACTCGCTCATCCCTCGCGTGAACTGCGCATCTTCCGTCGCCAAACGTCGCAGACGCAGCATCACTGCGGTGCAGCTTGCGTGCAATTGCTCATGAGTTGTGTCGCACTACCATTCAGAAGGATGAAGCTACATTGAGTCTGGCGTTGCACGCCTCAGTTGGATTTCGCCCAACAAAAGTCGTCAACTGTGTGCTATTGTTCGGAGCGTGTCCCAGACAAGCGAGATTCCTATGGTCAACGACATGCACCACAAGAACCCAAGCTAGTTGGCTACCAACTGCAATCGAGTCCATCTGCATTCGGTCCAGACTGTCGAGATGGCCAAAAAGTATGAGAAAAGGTGAATGAAGACGCCATTCCTGCGACTCCGTCAGACGAAGCCAGCCAAGGCAGAACTCATTCGAGCGACTTGCACGAGAGCCACGCAGACGTTGAACTAGCCGCAGTCCAGCGTCAACCTGTGGTGCCTTCAATGAGGAGTCCTGACGTTTGCACGGCCACCCACGGGATGGAGGAAAGGCGAGCCTCATTTCCATCAGGTCGTGCGGCGATATGTGATTCGGCGAAATGGCAGTCCTCTCATGCATCGGATTGGATGAGCGCTCATCAAAATCACCAGACCGCCGTTCTCGCCGCTGATTGGCTCGCGATAGTGGCCGTACCTACCATTTTAATTCTCGATTGCGAACTTCAACCCGGCGCTCATTCGTCCGATTTTGTTACTCTCGCTGGCAATTGGCGGAAAACGCGCTTTTTGCGGGGGAGGGGGATGCGCGCAGCAGTTTGAAGTTTCAGCCCGCGATTTCATGGAAGAAGCGCAACATTGCATATGCCACAAGTCGCACATTAGATATCCGTGCATCTTTGAATATCGCAGGTCGTAAAGTCCGTTATTCATGTCACTAACACCAATTACACACATATTCACTTTCACGTAACATGCATTGATGCTGACCTCTGGTTGCGTCGCATCCATCCGCGACGCAAACACGCTCGTTTGCGGTACGGCTGGCGGCGCCGCTTCCGCGGGAGGTTTTCCCCCCGATGGGTGTGCCTCGGACCTCGCGACCTGCCGCGACCGGGTTCAGTACTGCTTCGCCCTCGTCGAGGCAACGTCCAGCCACCTGTCCGTCGACCCCATGCCGCTGCTGCGCGGCCTCCGCCCCACGTCCGTGCAGCGTTCGGCCACGTCCGGCGCGTCCTCCGTCACGCTGGTCCGCCCCAAGCTCGCGGCCGAGCCTGACGCGCTGGCCGCCAAGGCAGACGACGCGCGGCCCGCCGAGCCGCTGCCTGCCGAGGCCCAGCGGCTCAAGGAGCTTTTGCTGCGGCAGCGGTCGCGGCTGCACCGGTTCAGCCTGAGCCGCATGCGCAAGGTGGTGGTGCCCCCCGTGGAGATCCCGCCGCCGCTGGACGTGCCCGGCGGCCTCGCCTACCTCGTCTCGGGCGTCAAGATCCCCATGACGCTCGACATGTTCCTGCGCCACCGCAAGCGCCTGCTGCGGCACCTGCCCGCCCGCATCGACGAGGCCGCCGCCTACTGATCCCCGTCGATCGCGCGCCTGGTATTTATGCTGTGCACTACTCAAGAACTCTCGTAAGGCGTAACACGATCACTTTCCATCATGTTCTTATTCCGCTCAATGTTTGACACTTAATAAAATAGATACAACATTAACAAGCAATGCCTCAGAGCAGCACCGCATCGTCACTGCCTTCATCCTCGCCCTCGGGCGGCGGCGGCAGCGAGATGGCGTCGTAGCGCGCGTCCAGCACCACGTTGAGCACCGTCTGCAGCGGCGTGAGCTCGACGCCCGTGAGCACGCTCTTGAGGATGGCGGTCGAGAAGCCCGAGACGAGCGACACCTTGGCCTGGCCGCTGAAGGCCGGGAAGTCGGACGTGGAGCCGTTCACGTTCCAGAAGACGAGGTGCGGCACGTCAAAGCCCGCCTGCGCGAACTCGCGCTTGAGCACCTCGTAGTTGCTCTCAAAGTTGCGGTCCGCCGTGTCGAACTGCATGTCGGACACGACGATCAGCCGCTGCGGGAGCTGCTCGCGACTGAGCTTGGCGGCCGTGGCGAGCCGCAGGATCTCGCGGAACGCGGCCGCAAAGTTGGTCGAGCCGCCCCACGGCGCGTTCTTGAGGTTGTGCACGCGCGCGAAGAACGTGTCGCCCTCCACGTGGTGGAACTTGGGCCGCGACTCGAACGTGAGCACCAGGTCCTTGTACTCGTCCTGCGCGAGCTGCGACACCATCAGCCCGAGCGCGATCGACACCTCCATGGGGCGGCCGGACATGGACCCGGACACGTCCGACAGCACGAGCGTGCGCTGCAGATCCCCCATGCTCGCTGCCTCCTCGGCGAGCACCTTCCACTGCGCCTCGACCAGCTCGTCGACCTCGATGCGACTCAGGTACTCGGCCACGAGCTGGTGCGGGAAGAGCGCCTTGGCGTTCACCTTGGCCTCGCCCGTGCTCAGCTGGCCCTTCCACTCGGCGAACTTGTGCTCGAGCCGCTTGGGAAACGCGTTCTGCGGCTTCCCGTGGATATGCATGGCCACGCTCGGCACCTTGCCGAACTCGATGGCATCCCACTCGTTCGCGCACATGCGGCGCTCCAGCAGCTCGAGTCGCTCGCGCAGCGGCGACAGGAACGTCTTGCGCAGCTCCGCGGGAGTGATCCCCATGTGCTTCGCGAGCTTCTTGTGCATGCGCAGCTTCTTGTCGAGCGCCTTGTTCTCGGACGGCACCCACTTGGCGCACAGCGACACGGGCTGCCGCTTGCCAGTGTCTGCGAGCTTGGCCTGGTCCTCAACCAGCTGAGCACGCAGCAGCTCGAGCGCCTCGGTCTCCACCACCGTGCCAATGAGCGCCGCCGGGTCGTCGAAGCGGCCGTAGTCGCCCACGAACGCCTTGAGGTTGTGCGCCAGCTCGCGCGGGTGGTTGTCCGCGAGCCACGCGAGTGCCCAGCGGCCGAGCTCGCGCTCGCCCTTGCCGCCGCGGCAGTCGCGCACGTACGCCGCCAGCTTGAGCGTGTGCAGCGCGTCCTCAGCGTACGACGCGGCCAGCAGGTTCACGAACCGCTCGCGGTCCACGCCGCGCACGGCGCCGAAGAAGAAGTCGACGCGCGCGCTGCCCGTCGCCGCGTTGGACTTCGCGCCGTTCCACGTGACCGCCGTCGCCGTCGTCGGTGCTGGCGCCGGAGCGGCGAGCTGCTGCTTGACGACAGTGGCGAGCGACATGACCGAGCGGTGGGTAGTGGTGAGGCTTGAGCACAAGGTGGAAGGAGGTGGAGTGAGCACTTGGATCGGTGGACGAGCGGTGGACTAGAACAGGTTGAATTGAAGGTTGAGATGAAAGGATGGGTTCAGAAATGGGCCGATCCGAATGTGAATGAAGGTCGATGTGACAGAACACACGTCATTAAAGTATGGAGATCGAGTGAGTGCTGGTCATTTTGAATCATTCGTCCAGGTGGCAGTGCTTGAGAGGAGGATCTCTCTCTATCACTCACTCATTTACTTCATGTGGAAAGATCGCAGCAAGGTACATTTTGCACTACTGTACGGCACTGCAGTTGCGCTGCTATGCCCAGATCTCACTGCAGGGCAGTAGCGCTAGACCAGTGTTGGTCTGCAGATCATTGGCGAGCAGTGAGCGAGACTGCGTCCATCGCATTTCGCGAAGTTACTGACGAAGCACTGTCCACTAGTCATTATGCTCGTTCTTGTTTCCATGATGGGGGGAAGAATGTTCCAGCTAATTCGATTCTCTGCTGCAATACGTCATTACTGTAAGCCTGCACTGAACGGCGCGCTCACGACGGTGGTCTCAGGTGGTTGCCGATGGTAGAGCGGGCTTACAATGTACAGGCTAAGCACTACTTAGAATAGCAGACGCTTGTTCATCGCTAGCAGCATCTGGATCATTCCAAAGACCATGTTGGTTGGATATTGGTTGCAGTCCTTGATGAGTCACCACAGCACGACACTTCAAAATTGTATGCAATCGAACGGACCAATCAAACGCCAGGATTTGGAGAACGACCGACTTCAACGCCTCCTCCTTCTTCCCCCAACAATTGCACTTTGACACGCAAACGCATCCACTTGACGACGCCGCATTCCTCAATTTGCCTCCCAACCATGAACTGCAGCCCACATCACTCGACGCCGACCGTGTTCGTGCTCTCCTGGGAAGACGTGCTGGTCCCGTCGGCGGCGCTGGCGGCCCGCATCGGTCTCCAGTCGACTCGCACGGCGTTCGACGCCGCCAGAGCACTCTACCAGCAGGACTCGTACCTGCAGCAGGCCGTGCGCGCCATCGAGGACCAGGCCGTCGAGCTCGTGCGTGTCGCGTCTCGACTCGGCCCGGTCGTGGTTGTCTCGGACCACAGCACCAATTATCTGGACCTCGTGAGCGCCGCCTTCTTCCCGCGACTGGCGCTCTGGCTCTCCAACGCCAATATCGCGGCCGCACGCGGCGAGCGCTTCCGTGTCGAGGTGGTCGCCGCACCGCGCAAGTTCGCGTCCGGCGTCGAGCGTGCGGCCTGGCGCGCTGGACTGTACCAGGACATTTGCCGCGCTGCGGTCGGCGCGACCCCCACGAGCCGCAAGGCGCCGTCGACGCTCAAGCAAGGACAACGCATCCTGCAGTTCCCCGAGAGCGGCACGCTCGGCCTGCTGAGCGTGAGCGCGTCGATCGCGGACCGCTTCTCGTGCCTCAAAGCAATGGATGTGGCGCCGTTCCTCGTGCCCAAGTGCGTCCACGTCCCAGGGGGAGACGCGACCGACGCGCTCGGTCTCGAGGAATTCTTCGCGCAGCTGCGCACGCTGCAGCAGTACCTCGCGACGGCGGCGGCCCACCGCAACGCGTTCGCGACGAGCCTGGTCGAGGCGTAGCCAACCGCGAGTACAATACCGACCACCCACCCCAAGCGTACACTGAGAATTGATTCCACCAAGTAAAAATATAGTTAATTTCCACGGCTTCGCTGTGCGCTCGCCATCGCTCGTTTGCATGGCACAGTGTCGACGAGATGGTGATGTCATTTCGACACACGTCACATGTTGCAGTTGCAGCATGTATCCAAAACCGATTGTTTCCGTTAAATTGTTTCGGCTCGGCTCGGCTCGTCTCATCTCGGTCACAGCTGGAACGGCTTGACTCGGCTCGGCTTGATTCGACTCGCAACCTCGGCTCGGTCTGGCTCGGCTCAGCTCTTCCAGTTTTTTTCCTTCTCCCGCCCCAGTCTGACGCGTTGACAAGTGAAGCGGTCCGGTGCTCGGTCGGAGATCCGCTCGACTTCTCTCTCTCTCTGTGCCCCTCAAGCCCCGCGACCTGGCAGCCATCAGCCATGCGCATGCAGGAGGAGACCGCGGGCCTGGAGCGGGCGGCGCTCACCACCGCCATCGACATGCGCGTGCTGTCCGAGCCATCGTCGACGAGCAATGCCTCCGCCTCGATTCTCGGCCACGGACACCGGCGCGAGGGTGGCGGCCGGAGTAGCAAGCCGCGCATGAAGGGAGCGCGCGGCCGTGGCGCCGGCGAGCAGGTGTTCCGCTCGGTGTCGGCTTTGCCCGAGTACTTTGCGCGCGCGCTGGACTACCGGCAGATGGACCTGGACGCCACGTTCTACCAAATGGTCACGCTGTGCGTGCAGCCCTCGAAGGTGTACAAGAGCGCGTACTACCGCAAGCAGACGAAGAACCGGTGGGCTCGCGACGACCCGGCGTTCGCCGCCATCCAGTTCCTCTTCCTGCTGGTGGGTGTTGATGCTGATGGGTTGCCTTGGGAGGTGCAATCTTGCTCACGAGTTTGTGCTCTGATGACGATGGCAACACAGGTGGCGACCATCGCTTGGGCCGTCGCCTTCCACGGCGCGAGCTTTGCCTCGATCGCCTCGCTGCTCTTCCACGCCGTCATCGTCGAGTGGCTCGCGTTCGGGCTCGTCATCTCGACGCTCTGCTGGTACGGAGAACTGATGAATGCAGTGGTGGAGCGCAGAGCTGACCCTGTGTCTCGACTGATTGGTGCAGGTGGATCGCCAACCATCACTTTCGCCTTCGCGGCAGGTACGTCGAGCTGAAGGAGTGCAGGGGGATCGTGTATGTGGGGAGAGCTGAGTGAGTGGTGTGGTGCTTGTGCAGCGGCCAGGGAATGGGCGACACGTTCTACGTCGAGCAGCGCGTGGAGTGGCAGTTCGCGTTCGACATCCACTGCAACTCGTTCTTCGTGCTCTTCCTCTTCCTCTACGTGCTGCAGGTACTGAGCGTGTGCTATTGAGACTTCTGCTGCATTCACTACTGACGTTTCCACTGCTGCCTTGTCCCAGTTCCTGCTGGCGCCGCTGCTCGGGTCCGACTCGTTCGCCGCGCTCTTCCTCGGCAACCTGCTCTACTCGGTCGCGTGGGGCTTCTACACGTACATCACCTTCCTCGGCTACATGGGTACGTCCATGCCGTCTTTCGTGTCCTCATGAGTTTGAGGCCAGACGACTGATTCGTGTCTTGACTGCCGACCCGCAGCGCTGCCGTTCCTGCACCGCACGGAGCGCTTCCTGCTGCCGCTCGTGCTCATCGGCGGCGTGTTCCTGTCGACGCTGACGCTCCAGGCGCTCTTCGGTGTGCGCGTCAACTTCGCGCACATGTCGACCAGCTATTATTATTCATAATGAGGTGCACTGGCCGAGTTGAATGCACTCGCACCACACGAGCCATTTCCGATGGCGTTGGGGGTAGATGGCAATGCACACGAGATCATAGATGTCCAGCCCAACCTGCGTTCGCTGCGCGTGTCGTTGCCAGAGGTTTGAGAGAACACGGCGAGCTCCAGTCCACACACGAAGCGTCAAAATATTATAAGCGCGGACCAGCCACGAACACATAATGGGCCAGCACCGCACGCGCTCGCCACCGCCGGCCGACCAGTCTCTCTAGCCTCCGCGGGCCTCGCCTCTCCTTGCCTAGTTCACTAATTTCCTGTCCGCCGCGTCAAAAGCTCCCCTCTATCGCACCGCGCGGCGCGCTCGGCCTGCACAAGCCAAAAAAGCAACAAAGCGCGTCCGCGGCATTCCCCCAGCGCCGCCACCTTGGCCCGGGGATGCTGCTCGGGTCGCTCGCTTGCCTGCGTCCACGCCGCTCCGTAGTCATCGGTCGTCGTCCGAGCAAGCCCCGCGCCACAGTCATCGGTCGTCGAGCTATTCGCTGGCTCGACCATGGCAGCCCGTCGTCAGCTCGCTTGCGCTCTGCGAGTACGCTCGGCCTTCGCTCCGTCACGCCGACAGCCGACCCTTCTTGCTCTCCACCATCGGACTGTCCGACGTGCTGCCCTCGAGCCGGCGTTTCCGGTCGTTCGCAGCCGATTCCTCGCCGGCGACCGCCGCCAGCGCGCTCAGCTGCAGCGTCGAGCCCGTGGGGATGCCCGAGTTCTCGGACGACGCGACCAGCGACAGAATGTCTTCGATGGACGAGTTCCGCGGGAAGTTCGACTTGAGTCCACCCAGCGAGCTCAGCTTGTCGAACGACGGGCTCGCAGACAGACCCGACAGGTTCGAGAACGACGGGAAGCTGCTCAGGTGATCCGACGACCCGAAGCGCGACAGCATGTCCGAGCTCGACGACACGCGCGCCAGCCGGTCCAGCGACGGCACGCGCGGCAGCTTGTCCGTCGACGGGATCCGCGGGATGCGCTCCATCGACTGCGAGTTGTGCAGCTTGTCCATCGACGGGATGCGCGGCAGCTTGTCCAGCGACGCCACGCGCGGCATCTTGTCCAGCGACGCCACGCGAGGGAACTTGTCCATCGATGCCACGTGCGACAGCTTGTCCAGCGACGGCACCCGCGCGAGCTTGTCCAACGAAGGCACGCGCGGCAGCTTGTCGAGCGACGGCACGCGAGGGAAGATGCCCGACGAGCTGCGCGGCATCTTGCTCAGCGGCTTGGGGATCTGGATCTGGTTGCCGCTCGAGCTGGGGCCGTGGCCGCTCGGACTCAGCCGCTTCGCGCCAGCGTCACCCTCCACGCCGCGGTTCGGCTCGTCCTTGAGCTGCACGCCGCCGTCTGGGCCGCCCCGCCGCTTGTCGATGATGCTGCGGCCGTGGTCGCCACCGTCCTGCCGACCAGCGGCAGCAGCGCTCGACCGAGGACTCGACGGGGATGGCGCGTGCTCCTGCAGCAGGTGCGAGAGCTGCTCGAGCGACTGGATGTGCGGCACGTACGCATTCATGCTGTCCCCGAGCGTCAAGCCCTTGGCCATGCCGCTCGACGTCGTGTCCGAGTACCCGCCCGAGACGCCGCTGGTGGCGGCGCCGAGCCCGCCAAAGCCCGGCGGGTGGTGGCCGCCCGCCATCTGGAAGTTCTCGATCGACGCCACGCGCGGGAAGAGGCACGAGAAGCTGTCGATGGACGACACGCGCGGGAACGCGTCGCTCGACTGCTGCTGCTGCGGGTGGCCGCCCGCACCGCTCGTGACGGCCACGTCCAGCTGCTCACCACGCTGCTGCTGCTGTGTGCCGGCGATGCCGAGCACCGAGATGCTGTTGCTGCCGGCGGCGGCCGCGCTCGCCTCGCTGTTAAATAGATGGGCCGACGAGGTCGGCGGCGGCTGCAGCGGGTGTCGCGGCGGCTGCACGGGGAGGCCGCTCCGTCCAGCGGACGCCACCGCGTACTGCTGCTGCTGCTGCTGGGACGGCGCCGACGTCTGCGGCTGGTACGCAGCCATCGACTGCTGCTGTTGCTGCTGCTGCTGCTGTTGCGGTGGTGGTCGGGAGGCAGGCGAGGCCGCCGCGCCGCTGTACCCCATGGACCGCGCGGCGAGGAAGCGGTTCTTGTCGCGCGACAGCTCCGACTCGAGCCGCTTCTCGCGCCGCCGCTGGTTGTACTGCTCGCGCTCGAGGTACGTCTTCTCGAGCTCGGCGAGCTCCTTGCGGATGGCCTCCATGTCCTCCTTGGAGATCTCGTCCTCGCGCCGGCGGAAGATGATCTTGCCGATGCACTGGTCCCCCGTGTACTTCTTCGAGATGCGCATCGGGTCGCAGTTGAGCAGCTTGGAGAGGAAGGTGCGCAGCGTCGTGCCCTCGGCCAGCGGCAGGTTCCCCTTCTTGAACTCCTCGATCAGCCGGTCGCAGTACGCCGACTCTTCGGCCGTCCATTTGCCCTTGCGCATCGCCGCCGCCCCCGCCGCCGGCGTTCCCGCCAAATCCGCCACGGCCGATGATGATGTCGGCGCCGTCGATGGGTCCATCTGTTGTTGCTGCTGCAAATGTTGCTGCTGTTGCTGGTGTTGCTGCTGTTGCTTGACTGCGTCCGGACCGGCGCCGTAACCGGCCCCCGCACGCAGCGGCGCATACTGCGGCATGAGCCGGCGCAGCGACTGCGAGGGCGTCCAGCACGTCGGACACACCTTCTCCTTGGTCTGCCACTGCTCGATGCAGCCCGCGTGGAACTGGTGGCGACACGGCTCGAGCATCACGTCCACCTGCGGCGCGTAGCAGATTAGGCACGTCCCCACGGGCGGAGCGCCTCCACCGCCGGCGGCCGTCATGTACTGCGGCGGGACCTGCGCGTTCTGGGCCGGCGGGGCCGGCGGGTACGCGCCGAGGCGCGGCGAGTACGCCTTGGCCGCGTCGGCCACGTCCAGCGCCTCGCCTCCCATGGCGACGCGAGTCGAAGGGAAGGAACCGCGGGGCGGGCGGGGAGGAACCGCGGGAGGTGGTGTCGGGCGAACGCCTGCCCGTCCGCGGGTGATAAGTCTGGTTGTCCCGAGGACAAAGAAGGCGGCCTCGCCGCGGCGGGGGGCGGGGAACAGGAGAACGCGGCGGCGGGCCAAGCGCTAAAATTATAGAGCCAAGAGGTAGTTTTGACCAATCATGTATGGAATTCGAGTTTTCACGGTAGCGGATTGGAGGATTTGATGACTAAGCGAGGGGTCGGGCAGCTCACGCACGAATTAGCGGATATAAAGCGACGAATTGCGCGACGATTTAGCAGAGGCGCTGGGGAGAGGAGAGCGAGCGGCGCGGGGATGCGTCGTCGAAGCACCTAACCCTTCCGTCCGAGCGCAGAAAGGCGCACCGGCAGCAGTAGAAGGAGGAACGCGGCGAAGACGAGCGCAGCCAAAAATAGCCGCGCGCCAGCTGGTTTCTCCCGCCCGCCCAAGTTCAACCAATCAAAACCGACCTGCCGCTCACGGCCAGCCGCCGACACTTGCGCTTTGTATGCCGCCAGTTGCAGTGTCTGTGCGGCCGGACCAGCCGAGAGTGCGGTGGGCGACCCACCCGCACTCGCCGACCAAAGCTCTACAGTACGGTATGGTGCAGAACAACAAGCAACATCTGCAGCAAAAAAGGAAAAACAACAGATCACGTGACGCAGGCCGCGTCCGGGACGCCTCCAGACCCGCGGGGCTTCGACGGAATCCCAGCAAACTTCAGTTTGGACGGGCCGCCCGCCTGCACCAGAACGCTCGGGTTGACCTTGAAGGCAACGCGCTGGGGCTTCAGACGCCGCGAGAAGCAGCACCTGCGGGCAAGGGGAGTGCTCGCGCGAAATGATTGGTCGTCCCGTAGTTCAAGTAGGGCTAGGGACTGCTCACAGCTGCTCCGGTAATCAGTGGGTCTCTGATGCTAATTTTTAGCCGTAGCAGCCACTCGCTGCCCGACCCCCAGCCGCAAATCCTCGGTTCCCGAACCGCACGTTTGCTTTTTTTTTTTTCTCAGGTCTGATGCGGCGCCGGCCACTCTGGTCGCCCGAGTAAACCGCCCCACTCCAACTGCAACCTACGGTTTGACAGGCTCACCGAGCCATTCGCCTCGTTCTTCCACCGTCGGCTTCTCCTTCTCGATTCTCGCTTCTCAATTCTCGCTTCTCGATTATCCGCTCGCTGGATATCACCAGCGTACGTCGAGGCAGAGAGTGAGGGATTCTCCCTCCGCCGGCGACAAATATCCGCTGCAAAAATCTAGCAGAGGGGGATCGGATTTTCTGCTCCCCCCATTCAAACCACACGGCCCTGTCTTCACGAGGTGCCGCACGGTACTCGCCGCACCACCGATAGACGCGGTAGGGTTGAAGTCGGCGTGAGTGTAGCCATCTTGTGGTTGAAGGTGTCAACGCTGGCGAGGTTGAAGCTGTCAGTGCGTGGCAGACACTTCAACCGCTTCGTCGCCCGGTGGTCCAACCGGTTCGACCGCCGCGCATGTCGGTTGCGCCGACGACGCGTCGAACCGATGGGTCGAGCGTCATGGGGGCGGCGACGCCTACGGAAATAGCCGCCCGAAGATCCTCGCGAGCTGGCGGCGACGGATTGTTGTTGGCCGCGCAACGCCCGTTGGTCGATCGCTGAAGCACACCATCGCCCGCCCGCCCGCCCACCCGCCTCCCGTCGAGCCGTAGCGCCATGTCGGGTCGCTCGACGACCAGCTCGTTCTCGCAGGCCGCGAATGAGAGCGCGGGCGACGCGATGCCCACCGAGGGAGCGCAGGCGGCCGTGCTGAGCGGCGACGGCGCCGAGATCGCGCAAAAAAGCAAGCTCGTGACGGACGGGCTCAAGAAGCTGTACGCGAACAAGCTGCGGCCACTGGAGAAGAAGTACTGCTTCGAGGACTTCCACTCGCCGCTGCTGTCGGACGCCGACTTCGACGCCAAGCCGCAGGTGCTCATGATCGGCCAGTACTCGGTCGGCAAGACGTCCTTCATCGAGTACCTGCTGGGTCGGCCGTTCCCTGGCCAGCGGATCGGCCCCGAGCCCACGACCGACCGCTTCGTGGCCGTCATGCACGGCGACGAGGAGCGCACGGTGCCGGGCAACGCCGTGGCCGTGTCGCCCGACTTGCCCTTCGGCGGTCTCGCCATGTTCGGCACCTCCTTCCTCAACAAGTTCGAGGCGGCCCAGCTGCCGTGCAAGATCCTCGAGAATGTGACGGTCGTCGACACGCCGGGCATCCTGTCAGGCGAGAAGCAGCGCATCGCGCGCGGCTACGACTTCGTGCAGGTCGCGCGCTGGTTCGCCGAGCGGTCCGACATGATCCTGCTGCTCTTCGACGCGCACAAGCTCGACATCTCGGACGAGTTCCAGCGCGTGATCGAGGTGCTCAAGGGCCACGACGACAAGGTGCGGTGCGTGCTCAACAAGGCCGACCAGATCGACGAGCAGCGGCTCATGCGCGTGTACGGCGCGCTTATGTGGTCGCTCGGCAAGGTACTCAAGACGCCCGAGGTCATGCGCGTCTTTATCGGCTCGTTCTGGGACCAGCCGCTGCTGCACACGGGGAACGCCGCGCTCTTCTCGGCCGAGGAGAGCGACCTCATGACGGAGCTGCGCGCTTTGCCGCAGAACGCGGCCGTGCGCAAGATCAACGAGTTCGTCAAGCGCGCGCGGCTCGCCAAGGTGCACTCGTACCTGATCGGCCACCTCAAGGACCGCATGCCGACCATGGTGGGCAAGGAAAAGAAACAGCGCGCACTCATCGACAACATGGCCGACACGTTCCGCGACGTGCAGCGCAAGTACCACCTGCCGCCGGGCGACTTCCCCAACCTCGAGGAGTTCGCCAAGAAGTGCGCCGCGTGCAAGTTCACCAAGTTCGCGGGGCTCAACGTCAAGCAGATCCAGGAGATCGACGACCTGCTCGCCAAGGACATCCCCAAGCTCATGGCGGCGTTGCCCAAGCGCGAAGTCATTAGCAGCAACGCTGGCGTGGTGGCGGCTGGCGGCATCGTCTCGCCGACCTCGACCAACCCGTTCGCGATGGCGGGAAGTCCGTTCGCCGACCAGAACCAGTGGGTCGTGCAGCCGTTCAAGGCCGAGTACGACGCCGTGTTCCGCACGCTTGGCACGGACGCCATGGGCCGCGCCACGGGGGCCAACTGCCTCGGACCGCTGCAGGCGTCAGGCTGCTCGCAGGAGACGCTCAAGGCCATCTGGGACCTCGCCGACATGGACCACGACGGCGCGCTGGACGCCGACGAGTTCGCCGTCGCCATGTACCTGTGCGCGAAAGCCAAGGACGGCGAGGCTGTCCCCACTGAGCTCACGCCGTCGCTCGTGCCGCCGTCCAAGGCCCACGCGGTGCTCCAGGCCTCCCCCTGCGTCTCGCCGCACTCGTCATCGCTCACGTAGCTGGCCAATGGGTCAATGTGCATCCAAACTGCGTGTCTTCTCCATTATGTCGACGATTGCCACCGCATAAATGAACTTTGCAGTGCCTCTTTAGCTACCGATTCCGAGTGGGCGACGCCGCGAGCTGCTCGTCGCAGTGGCGCGTCGTCAGGTTCCGCGCCGCGAACCGCTTGAGCTCGTCGTAGGTCAGCGCTCGCTCGCCTTCGTCGTCCTCGTCCGGGTGTTGCTCCTGCGCTGGCATTGCGGGACTGTCCTCGTTCTCCTCCGACGCTTGATGGCTCGCGACCACCGCCTTCGCGTCGCCAGCGACCGCGTCGCTGCTGCTGGCGGCAGCCAGCGCGGCGTCGAACTGCTGCTGCGACATGGACTTGTGCGGGTAGAGCTCGAACTTGCTGGGCTTCTTGCGCATCGGCTGCGGTTGCTGCGTCTGCATCTGCTGCTGCTGCGGCTGCATCTGCTGCGTCGACATCCGCTTGCTCGGCGACACGCTCGCCATCGGTGTCACCGACTCGGCAGGCAGCACGATCACGCCGTTGAGACCGCCGAACGACGGCACCTGCACCTGTAGCTTGTGCTTCGGGTCGGACGGGAGCGTCGCCGGTCCGTGGCCGAGCGGCAGCGACGTCGAACTCGAGCCGGGGTCGATCCCATGGCGGACAGCGGACGATGGGGAGGCGATGGACTGCGACGAGCCTTCGTCGAGGTCGTCCGACGGCGTCTGCACGGCGAGCCGGCTCGCGTACGTCTCGATGGCGCGCAGGTACTCGAGCACGTTGGCCTCGGTCACCTCCCGCGCCGACAGCGGCAGCGCCGTGGTGTCTGCGGGCTGGAACCAGTCGCCGTTCGCTGGAGCTGCCGAGCCTCCACCGCTGCTGTTGGCTGCATTGCCAGCCCCACTGACGCCGCCGCTGGACGCTGCGCCGCCTCCGGCCGCCGCCGACACCTTGGCGCCGCTCGCGTGCACGAGCATGCTGTGCACCGAGTGCACGGATGACTTGACGCGCGCGAACACGGTCTGCAGCGCCTCGGTCTCCATCTCGAGCTCGTGCGAGGCACCGACCGCGGCCGCGAGCCGGCCCTGCGTCTTGCGCACCTGCTGCTTCTGCGCGGCGCTGCTGGCGATGCCCTCGCGCGCCTTGAAGGCGTCGAGCTCGGCCGCGAGCTCGGCCACCTGCGCCTGCAGCGCCACCTGCTCGCGACTCAGCTCCTCGACGCGCTTGAACCGCTGGAAGTTGGCGTCGTCGCGCGCGAGCAGCTCGCCGCAGAGCTGCGCCATGTCGCGGATGCCCGTCGCGCCGCGGATGGTCTCGAACGCGGCGTCATATTTCGCGACGAGGCCATCGGAGCCCGTGACGAGCGCGCGGTCCACGCCGATCTTCCACGAGGACCGCGCGGCCACGCGGGCGAGCGCGTTCTTCTTGCGCTGGCCACCTCCGTCCGCTGCATCCACTGATCGGTCTACTGCTGCAGTGGAGGACGCAACGGAGGCTGCGGTCGGTGAGCTGGGAGGCAGCGCCAGGCCGAGGTCCGAGCCGTCGTGCTCGAGCATCCAGAGCTCGAGCTCGCGCTTGAGGTCGGCGAACTGCCGCTCGAAGCCGCGCTGCTCGGCGGCGGCCTCGGCCTGGACGCGCTCGACCTCGCGGTCCACCTCGAGCCGCGCGGAGGTGGCTCGCTGCAGTTCCGTGACCTGCAGCGTGTGCCGAGCGCGCGACTCGCTCGCCTCGCGCTCGAGCTTCTTGTAGATGCCGTCGAAGATGACGCGGTCGCGCCGCACCTTGTCGATGAGCGCGAAGAGATGCTTGTTGACCGAGTCGAGCTCGTTCTTCTTGACGAGCGACAGCTCGAGCCGGTTCTCGAGCGCGCGCATGCGCCGCGCCGCCGCCGCCCCCGACGGTTCGTTGCCACCGCCACCCGATGCGTCCATGTCTTTGGCTGGCATTAAGCCATTGCTACTGCCAACGTCGTGGCCGTGCAGCGCGAGCCGCTGCTGCCTGAACGTGTTGAGCTCGTTCTGCCTTTGCTGCGCGAGCTGCTCGACCCGCGCGAGCTTGCGGTGCTGCTGCGCCACCTTGTGCGCGAACGCGGTCGCGGTCTGCTGCAGCGCCTCCATCCGCGCGCGCTTGTCCTGCGCCAGCAGCGCGCGCGTGTCGCGCGACTCGATCGACAGCTCCTGCCGCAGCAGCTGGTTGTGTTCTTGCAGCCTGCGGATCACGCTGCGCTGCTCCTGCACCGAGCTGAAGGCCGTTGATGCTCCGCCACCGCCTCCGCCACTGCCTCCGCTCTTCTTGGTCGCCACTCGCAGCTTCGTGGGCGAGTCGCTGCCGTCGCTGCCTTGCGTTGGCGTCGCCACTGACCCATCGAGTCCTGCGCTCGTTGCATCAGCGGCAGCCTCGGCGTTGTCGGCTTCGTCGTCGCTGGCGGCGTCGCCCTTGGCCGCGGCGAGCGTGAGCGCCGCGATGATGCCGAGCGTCGTGTCGGACGTAGCGAGCAGCGAGGCCGCCTCGCTCGGGTTGCTCATGGTGATATGTATGTGTGCTCGTTGGTCTCCCCAGTCGATCCGGTTGGTCGTTTCGTGTCGAGTTGCAGGTCTCCAACGACAGACTTCAAGGCTCGGCCGTCCATATATTATTAGTTATAGCGACAAGCGTGAAGCGTGAAGGTGGTGGTGATAACATGGCAGCGTGGTGAGCTACTGCTGCCTGCCTGGTGGCCTCGCTCGTTGTCGAGCGGTGGAGATACTAACTTACTGGTACTACGGCGTTGGACGCCGTGGATCGGCGTGTCAATGGCGGTGGACTGGATCAACCGCTGGCACTGGGGACTTGGACGTCAACGACTCTTCTCGACACTCAAAACACTGGTGGACGGCGCTCAGCAAGCGGCCTCGAGCGGCCGGCCCTTGTGGAACCGTGTGCGGCGAGGGTACACGATCGGCACGGTGCGCATGACCGACTTCTCCTGCCGCTGCCTGCGCTCGGGAGGGATCGCCGGCTCGTCGTCGCTCTGCGGCTCGGCCGCTTCTGTGCGGCTCGCCGTGGCGGCCATGTCAGCCTCGTCGAACTCGATCTCGGTCGTGACCGACAGCGCCAGGTGGTCCATGGACGGCATGTGCATGAGCGAGAGCACGGCGCTGCTGCGCCGGCGCCGTCCGCGGCGGAACACGACGCGCCTCGGGATCCACACGCCGCACTGCGGCAGCTCGGCCGTCTCGCTCACGAACTGCACGCCCGGCAGGCTGTCGCTCGACGACCCGCGCTGCCGCTCGTCCTGCTCGGCCTGCACCTGCTCGTCCGTCTCCTCCGCGATGCCGTCCGCCTGGACGGGTGCTGGCTCGCTCTGCGGGTCGGCACTCGTCGTGTCAGTCGAGTTGGAGGAGTCGGTGGTGCCGCACAATGGGTCGTCGACCGGGTCGGTGCCGTCCTTGGGCCGCAGGCTGCGGTAGTGCTCGTCCTTGAAGAGCAGGTGCAGCGTGCGGTACGGCTTGGCGGGCGGCGGCGGCAGTCCCTTGCTCTGGCTCGTCGGGTCGCTCGGGTCGTCGTTCTCGATGCGCAGGCGGCGCAGCGGACCCTGGTGCACCACGAGGTGGATGTTGAACGACTTGGCGGCCGCGTACAGCTCCGGGTTGCCTCCCCACTCGCCGCTGCGCCGCATGCGCGTGCAGTAGGCGTCCATGGACTCGCCCTCGAGCTCGACGAAGGGGGCGAAGATGTCCTTCTCGCGCGCGATGAAGTCGACGAGCCGCTGGCGGATGTCCTGGTGGAACCGCTCGCTGCCGTAGAGCTGGTCGCTGATGGCGCGGAAGAGGCAGTTGCCGTCCTTCTCGATGGACGTGACGCGCCACCCGAGCCGCTCGTAGTGGTGCTCGACCTGCTCCTCGCTCACCCAGTTCGAGTCCATCCCCATGACCTCGCGCAGCAGCTTGCCGAGCTCGTACTCGACGCGCGGCTTGTACATGGGGGACGCGAGCGCGCCGTCGGCCGCGCCATGCTCGGACGAGGACGAGGATGAGGACGCCGTGGACGAGCGCGTGCTGTTGGCGCTGCTGCTGCCGCCGCTGCCGATGCTGCTGAGACTGCTGCGCAGCCAGCGGAATTTCGTTCGGGGCGGCTTGGCGCTCGTCATTGTCGGCGAGCGGCGCGCGGCGCTGGTAATGGCCGCAGCCAGTGCGGTGTGGCGATGCAGCGGAGCGGTCGAGCGGTCGAGCGGTCGAGTGCGGCGCCTATGGCGGTGGGGCCGTCGCGCCAACTGAAGCACCTCGAGCGACTGAACGACCGCGGCGACACTCGGAAGCGCCGGCTTTCTGGCCAAAGCGGGACTGGCCCGCCCATGTCGGTCGCCGGCCCACGCGGGGTGGAACAGCCGCACATTTTCTGCATGGAAGCGTAGGTCGAGCCACGAGATTGGGCCAATCGCGGAGCGGCGCCCGTCGCCACCTGGCGAGCCGGAAGTCGCCGGCCACGCACGCCGAGTGCGCGAGCGGACCACATGGAGAAGCTCGTGCGGCGGGCGGTGGGCGGGCGGGCGATCAGTCTCGCCGAACCGCAGCTCGCTGGATGCCAACCGCTGCCAGCTAATTTGGGCAACCGCATGTACGGCGTCTGCGGACGTCCGCTTGGGTTGCGCTTCAAGCCGTTCCAGTTCAACAATCCGGTTCGACTCGGTGCTGAACATTTTTTCGACGTAGTGATTGGCTGAAATGATGGTCCAGACAACTGCGCATTGGTGGAAAATCCCCCTTTCTCTATTGCTTCTGTTTGCTACTTCTCGTGAGCTTCGATTTGGTCGCCCCCTGCTTCTTGCGGAGCTGTCGCTGCGCCTTCTTGCTCAGCGCCACGCCCGACTCACCTGCGTCCAAACGCAGATCGGCGAGCTGGGCGGCCAGCGAGTCGGCCGCGTGGTCGTCGCTGCTGCTGGTAGTAGTCGCTGAAATGCGCTGCTCGCCACCGGCGTCCTGTCCGCGCGCCTGCCATCGCTGCGTCCTCTCGTGAGTCCCACAGCGCTTGACAACAGCCGCACCGAGCGAGAAAGACACACCTTGGCGAGATCTTGCGGGCGGAAACCGTCGCAGTCTATCTCGATCTCCATCGGCGGCTCCCCCTCGTACGCGCGCTCGTCGCTCTCCTTGATGGACCGCACGCTGTCGTAGTGGTCCTCGCCGTGGTACGCCACGTGGATCACCTTCTTGGGCTTCTGCGCGTCGCACTCGATCACCATGCGACTGCTCTCCATGTGCACCACCACGTACACCTGGAAGAGCCGCGCGGCCGCGTACAGCTCCTGGTTGCCTCCCCATGTGCCGTCTTCCCGCATCCTGCTGCAATACTGCACGGGGTGTGGCGTCAGCATCGAGCATATATTTGCCGCAGCTCTCGACCCACCTTGTCGAACTTCTCCTCGTCCTCCATGAACGGCTCAAAGTCGTCGCGCTTCTCTTCGATGTAGTCGACGATTCGCTGCAGATAGCCGCAACAGAGACTTAGTACTGCACATCTTGATGATGAGATGCGACCATTTGACCGAACCTTCCGGATTTCAGGGTGGAGCTGCTGGTTGCCAAAGAGCTGGTCGCTGATGGCGCTGTTCACATCATCAGCTCTGTCGGCTCAAGGAACGCGCAATGCCTCGACTGCCGCGAACACTCACCTACCGAAACAGGCAGTTGCCGTCGGCCTCTACTTCCTGCGTCCATGCCGTGCGATTACAGCAATGAGATTCATCACATCTCGACAGGATATGCACAGCAAGCGCTCAACACGCACCCACAATTTGCACCCGACGGTCGCCAGGTTCTTGCGGACGAGCCTGACCGAGTCGTCGCTGACCGCCTCGTGCTTGTCGGCCTTGCTGCGCTTCTTCTTGGCCTTGGCACTGCTCTTGTCTCGCTTGACATCGGCTGAAACGTCTTTGGCGACAGCAAATGTGACCGTCTATCGAGCACCCACAGCCGCCAAGCGCAGTGGATGAGTGAGCACTTGGTTCAGCGACGTTGGCGGACTGCGAACGACCGGATCGTGAGTGAGAGAGAGACTCGTACCGGCGCCTTCTTGGCCGCGCGCTTGACCTGCTTCCGTGGCCCCATGATCGAAGCAAAGTCAACCTGCGAACTTTATTGGTTGATCTCATTCGAACTTTGTGAGGTGTACCGTAGATACCCATATACTGGTCCTATCGTACCGTGATGGGCTGTTGAAGTGAACAGCAAACAAGGAACACACCGATGCGAGCGAGCATTGCCGCGTTCCTGTCGATGAGGTCGATGCCAGGCTCCGAGACCAAAATGCCTAGCTATTTGTTACCCTCCTCTCTGCACCGATCAGACCCATTTCCACAACGCCATCAACCACGTGCTAACTAGAACTGCTCCGAGCATCGGTGCTACAGCATGGTGAGTGTGGCTGCCGGTGTTGGTGCCTCGCAATGTCCTGTCGACACTCGCTGGCACTTCGCTCAGAGCGTCTACGAGTGTCCCCAGCGTCGACGCCGCGACATCAAAGCTCGCGCCACAGATGACGAGCGGGTCTGGACAAGTGACTGATCCAGTGAACCCTGGAACCTGCAGCTTCTGTCCCTTGAACGAGCACCTCACCTTGACAGCATCACCCGTAAGACTCCGGGCGACAGTGATCTCGACCGCGGTGAGGTTCGTGCCAGTAGTATCGCCACCGACACATTGCATATCGTAGCAGCCTGTTTGTCGGCGCGAGTTGACGACCCAGGCGCTCGAGTCGGAGCTACGCAGGGACGTGGTCGTGCAGCGGCAGGTCGGACAGTACGCCTCCCCCATAATGTTGATGCTTGTGCCTTCAGGCGTGGCCAGGTTGTCCGGATTCGTGCAGTCTCCGAGTACAAAGCCGACGTTGAGTGGACAGTAGTCGGCGAACTCGTTCTCGCCGCCCTTGGTCCAGTCGCTCGCGAAGTACTGGTAGATGGTCGGGATGTTCGATCGGCCGGTCGCTACCGTGCAGATGGAGCGAGATGTTGCGTCCAGCGCGCAGCTCTCGACCTCGCTGTTGGTGCAGTAGTGGTCGGGAGCGACGGACTCCGATGTGACTGGGTCAATGCACTTGTCGGTCGCAAACGAACACCCGCGGTTCTCTCCGAAGAAGAGTCGCTGAGCGCGCGATGCATTGGTGCGGTACCACCCCGAGTCCTCGAAAAAGGCGAATGTGAGGCCGCTGAGAACGTTGCGAAAACTCGACACTGGCGTCATGTACTCGGACTCGAACAGTCGCTCCTCCCAATGTGAGCCTAGACATCCCCCATCCTGCGACTCGAGCTCGGCACCTGCCACGCTCGAGCAGTTGAAGTGCGCTTGCACGAACGCCGCCACTGTTGGCGTCACAATCTTGGCGACCGTGTGACCGCGTTCGTTAAAATATCCGACAGTCTGCTTCCCAGGCAGCGCGTAGTGGCTGGGCGACTTCTCTTTCGAGTTCGGACACTGGACTTCATCGTGGGATCGTCCGGAGTTTGGCTGACCGGCGTGAT
The DNA here is from genome assembly GCA_003413675.1 of Phytopythium vexans. Lineage (NCBI taxonomy): Eukaryota > Oomycota > Peronosporomycetes > Pythiales > Pythiaceae > Phytopythium > Phytopythium vexans. The sequence goes on from QLOC01000027.1 coordinate 100,741, forward strand.
TGCGAGGAGTGCGTGGAGTGCCGTCCGAGTGCCGCATGTAAGCAAAATACTGCGCCGAGAAGCCGAGTGCGTGCGTCAGCTCGTGCATGGCGGTCGCCACCTGCGCGTCGTAGCTGTGCGCGTCCGTGCGGATATGCGACGGACAAAAGTTGGCCATTCCGAACGTCGGACGGTCGAATTGGTCCTTCTGGCAGGAGGTGGCGAACGCCAGCACTGGCCCAGTGCAGTAACTCGAGTTGGCCGCGCGCACATACAGCAGAAAGTCCGTGTCGGGCACACCCTGAGCGCTCGAGTAGGTGCAGTCGCCATTGGTGCAGCCTGGATTCAAGCATGTCGAACACTTTCGTGTGGCGCCGAAGTGTTCCGGCGGGATAGGCATCTCAAAACAGGTCTCGTTCTCGACGAGCGTCTCGCAGGTTGCCGGTGTCGTGACCCACTCCACGTCGCACGAGTGCTGCGCTGTCAGGTTTCCTTCCACAGGGACGACTAGGAGCGCCAACTCGAACTGGTGGATGGCGTCCAGTACAATCCGACTCAACACACTGCGCTTGTCTGGCGCGAGGAGATCGAGTGTAGCGCTGTCAAAGTAAGGTGTGATCCGGATCGGCCGGTAGGCGTCGGTCGGCACTGCTTGTCCCAGAGTTCGGTCATACGCTTGGTGGTTTGTGGTGTCACCATCGAGCTGCTCTAGCCGTCGGCTGTTTTGCTTGCCATCCGAATCGTGGAACGGATGAGCCGAGCTGTAACGCTGATGACCGCGCGAGATCGAGTGCTGGAGTGTATCATGAATGCAGCCATTTGCAAGGATGGCGCACTGGATCACAAGAAGCAGGAGCAACGCCCATACTCGGCCACTTGACGAAACGGTTGATGTCGCCGCCATAGTGAAGCAAGACATCGCGTCGATCTGCACGTGCGAAGCACCAACAGATTTTGGGGGATGAGGCGATGCCACCAAGTTGTGAAGTGCGCATTGCGGCTCCTGCGGCTTTGACGCGCTCACATGAACGAAATGATGCTGGGTCAAGGTGCATTTTTGGCTCACATCGACAACTTCCAGGACTGCTTGAAAACGGACGAGCGCTAAATTTGAGCGTGGGTACCAAATATGCCGCATTGATCGTCAATCCGCGCCTGTACAGCGTCAAATCAAGTCGCGGGTTTGCCCCACATTCGTTCGAGTCGACTGGTGAAAAGCCATCCATCCAGGAAACACTTGCTCAAAATGCGTGCAAACAGAGCTGCATCGATAGCGCCTTCGTTCGGGACATCGGTGCCATCCCCAACCGATCGCTGGAGGATCAGCTGCACAATCAATGCTGAGGGAGGCTTCGGGAAGCTTTCTTGAACTGCGCTGCCCCCGAGGCGGTGGAATTCGCTGAACAGGCGAGAGAGCTCTGCGGCACAGCGTCTTTTGTCTGACAAACCGAGCACTCCATCGACCAGCGGCGCACTCAGCTCGAAACTCGCGCTGATCGCGCTGACTTTACTGTCTAGAATCTCGGCGCGATCTGCTATCTCCTTTTCTTCGTCTGACGTCAAAGGATCTGCTGTTATCTTGGCCAACCACAAGGGCAACTTATTCCCTTGCAGCGGATTGTCGCTCTTGTCGTGCCTGATTGTTTCATGTTCAATTCGAACACAAGAACCAGACGGAACAGAGTCTGCAGTTTCTTGTCGGCTCGTCGGATCGCGAGGTTCAACAGCATCTCGAAAGAGAAAATGACACACACATCGCTCCATTGTCTTCTCCGAAATGGTATCAACTTCGCTCAATGCGACTGGTGTTGAACAGGAAATGAAAACCAATTGACGCATTGCTTTGAAGACTTTCGAGGCACCGTCACTCCCAGATATCGTAGTCGACTGCGAGTCGTGGTCGTCGAGGTCACTGTCGACTTTGGGTCGAGCGAACGTGTGCTTGTATGTGTATCGCCCGAAGAAGCTCCCTTCTGGAAACACAGCGCTCTCCAGCGTCGATTTCACTGTCGATTGGTCGTCATAATTGGTCGCACACGACATCCCCAGTGGCCCCACAACCATCTGTCGGATTGAACAGTCATCACCACTCGTTGTAGAAAGCGCTGGCAGGTTCGATACCTCGCCGGAAACTGCTGGTGATTCAATATCTTGTATGATCGAGTCGAAACTATGAAGTCGACTCCCACTGAGAAGTATCACGTGCTTGCTTGTGGAGACCTCACTCGCTGCGCCACGCGCGTTTGACCGCTGCCAATCAAATAGAGACTTCAACAACCTGGCCAGATCGCGGGAGTGGAAACCGAGCTTGCGACGGTATTCGCTGCTCACTTTTGCCTTTTCCATCACTTCCTCTGGCGATTCATCGATAACCGGTTCAGTTGTGATCAGCAACAGCGTGTGCATTGTCTGCTCAGCCAAAAATGCTTCCAATTGATCCCAGACCGCCGAACGGATAAATCGACCATCTTCACTGCGGTTCTCAGCTTCTCGCTGCAGCACAAACATCCCAAACGAGCCGAAGTAGTGGGATATGGCTTTCGGTGCTGAATCCATTGTGTCTTGGGACGCTCTCGTGATCGGAGGTAAAAGGGAATCGTGATAGTCTCGGTGAACTTGTCGCAACAGCTTCCTGATCAGAAGACTCGATGCAGAATCAACCTGATCATCTGCGATACAGTCGTTTTCGTTTGTCAAGAAGAGATGAGCTCCGCTAGCTAGCTTCTCTCGAACGCCTGGCGCCATCCACTCGAGGCGATAAAACTGTCGCAGTTTGTTAGCGATCCGGTCTGAAATTGAAGATAGTTCTAGATCAGTGCCGGCTCCACGGTCATTTCGCGAGAGCTCTTCGGCAAGCAGTAGTGCCTCGTGCACAAACGGACTCTGGCGTGGGAAGTACTGCCCACCTAGATGAACCATGAAGTCGACCTCGCTGAATGGCGAGCCAGCCGTGAGCTCAGCCAGTTCGTGCCACAGCGACTTTGACAACTCACCCTCGGAAAGCGCAAGAGGGTCAGCTGAAGTCAGCGGCGCGTCGTTGCAGACTGCCACAACACCAAATCTCTCGGGAAACGGTGCCAACGTCGTGAAACTCGCTCTGAACTCGTCGGGGTGCTGGATGCTGGAGAAGGAGACTTGATAGAAATGCTCCGAGCGTAATCGAGTCAGGTAAAACGAGTTGGGTCGATTCGCGCGGAACCGCTGGAACACGCATTGCCGCTCTTGGGTGAATGGGTTAGCGAATACGCACGCGAGGTCGGCATCTCGATCGACCTCGAGCAGAACGACGGCCGATTTGTCGTCCACCCACCCAACGACAGGACCCACCACAACTTGAGCAAACGAACTGATATGAACGGAATCGTCAATGTGTCCTACGTCGATACGATGAGTACCAGCAGCGTCGCTTGTTACAGAGAGCGTCAAGAACCCTTTCTTGGACGGTTCGACAAGCACATGCTCGAACTCAAATCGATTGTGCAACGACCCAACTCTGGAACTCGTTTCGAGATGTAAGGATTTCGTTGGAGAGCATGTGATCGCGCCAGTGACATATTGAACAGCTTCCGTGCGTAGTTTGGTGTCTTTGATGCTGGTCGTGGCACTCAAACTCCCTGCATCACTCCCGCCGGTCAAAATGACGAATTGGCGATTCGGGTGCTCCAGTTTCCATTCAAATAAGGTCGAGAGAAGGCGGGTTTGTGCGTCGCCGCTGTTGCTCCACGTTATCACGTTGACTGCATCCTCGATATTGCTCTGGTCGTTCTCAGATGTCGTTACAGCTGATTTCGGGCTTTGAAGACCAATGGTAACAAGCGGGAGCTCCATGCACAGCACAACTAGTCGAGTGGTTTCGCGTTCCAGGGTCCGCTCGAAGTAATCCCACTGCGATGCACTCAAGATTGCATTATCGGCCGCCTGAGCACCTCCCGGCTCAATTCGAGACGACCGCAAGTCCATCATGAAGACAGCGATGGAGCCGACGCAGTACACAAACTCTTCTCCGCGCTGTGGAGTAAGAGCTTGGTTGTAACTCACAAGCTGCTTCTCGAACTTGACTTTCTCGGCTTCGAGCGATCGCAACTGACGGTCCACACGCCGCGCACCTTCAATCTCGCGGCGTTGCTTTTGCAGCTCCAATTCTTGCGCAACCTTGGTGATCTGCTGCGACAATCTGAAGATGCGTCCCGCCGACGCCAGCGCGGACTCAGCCACGGCTAGCAGCTCTGCCTATCGAGGACACCATTCTCTGTTTATCTACCAAGTGCAGAATGCATCCGTAGCTTTCAGCACCACAAACCTCGCGTGGATAGAGCTGCTCCATGTCGTCGTCCCACAGCTGGCGCTGGTACTCGTGGAACAAACGGCGTGCGCACCTTGTCACCGTACGAATGACTTGCATCTACCACACATACACACACACAAGGGTGAAATTGCAGTGCTCAGGTCGAATAGCAAGGCTTACACACCTGCAAGGTCGGTTGGCCGTGGTCGATGAAGAACTCCCTCCTCGTGGTGAACCCAGGATACACATCGGCATCGCTCCACATCATGAGGTTGCTGGCGTTGGCTAACACGAACCGGATATCACTCGAGCGTGTCCATTGCGCGCGGTATGCGTCGCGCAGAACGTCGACGGCGCGCTCTTCCAGCCGCTTCCAATGTCCGCTAGACGTCTCAGCCGCGTTCTCCATCGAGTTTGCATGATGCAGCAACAGTAGGCAGCTGTAGTCGAACATGCGCTTCAGTGCGACTTGGCCGCCAAGGTGGAGCACGACGTGCGCGCTCTTGGCCTCCACGCGCTTCCTCACGTCCTGCCACAGATCAAATTCACCGGCGTCGAGATCGAACGGGTCGTCTCCACTCACGACCACGGCTCGTAGTTCGCTTGTGCCGGTCTCCAGAGTTGGCGTCGTGAAGGAGCCTCGACACAGCTCGAAGTCCTCAGGTGCGACGCCGCTGAACGCGAACCGGTAGTCGCGTCCAGGCAGCAGCCTCGATACCCGAAAGGCGGTGGGCCGATTGGGTTCGCAGGTCATGGTGACGCGGCATTGCGGGAGCTCCGTCATGGCGTTGGCAATCGTGTTGCGGATGGATACATGGCAGGTCACGACGGTCCGCGCGTTCACCTCCAGCAGTACCCGCGCGCTCTCGAACTCGACCTTCCCGACCACTGGTCCAAGCAACACGCGCACGCCTACCAACATCAACGCAGTTGTGAATTTCAGATAAACGCGATACACTTGCCGGTGCGATCGCACTCACCGACCGCGCAGCTCACGACGGCGCCATCGATCAGCCGCTGGTGTGGGAGTAGCGCCGGCGACAGGCCACCGTGCAGCGCCACCATCGACCGCTGCATTTGGGCGAGCTCGGATTTGAAGCGCGCGGCCTCTGAGAACGAGGTGGCGCTGCCAGCATCGCCGTCGCTCTCAACGTTCCCCATGCCGACTGGATACGCCGCTTCAGGATCGCCATGTCATTAAAATTAGTACGTGATGATTAGAGAACAAAAACAGAAAGTGATGACGGTACATGCATTTTGTGAAAGCAAAAGCGAGCGGCCATTGCGAGAAGCACCATGCTGGTGGACAAGCGGCGCGAGGTGCTGCGGCTGTACCGTGAGATCCTGCGCACAACGCGGCAGTTCCAGTGGCCGAACGAGCAGGGCGAGCAGTGGTGGGGTCGGCGCTTCAGCTGAGCCGCTGTTGGTGTCGAGATTGATGTGAGACGGATGCGACACGAACAGGTCGGCGGTGCTCCGCAAGAACGCGCGCATGGAGATCGAGCAGAACCGCGACGAGACGGTGCGCGGTTGCATTGGGGATGAGAGTAGCGACGTGAGCAGGACAGGCTTGGTAACGCTGCAGTGGCTCTGCTGACTGACCAGGATGGCGAGACGATCTCGAAGCGCCTCATCTTTGGCTGGGACTGCGTGCAGCAGGTCCAGCAGAAGGCACGGCAGCGCGCATTTGTTGCTTGCATGGTGAGAAATACTGACCCTCCTCTTGGTGGCCTGTCTGCCTGCAGATGATGGAGAAGCAGCAAGAGCTGGAGCGTCAGGCGGCGGGGTCGACCCCGGACGACTCGGAGCCGAAGAACTGATCCGAATGTCGTCGTCTTAAGTGCCAGTCCAATACGATCCATGCGTTCAAGGTGCTTTCATTCAACACGCGAGGATCCACGCCTCAGCCATGCGCTACTTTCTCGAGCCGACGCTGTCGGGCGTGCCGATGTCCACTCGCCGCGAGGTGAACGGCGGTGGCTGGTCCAACTGCTGCTGCTGCTGCTGCTGCTGCGCGCTCTCGAGCTGCTCGTCGTAGTTCATAAAATGCTGGTTGCTCCGGAACTCGAGGTAGAGCGTGAAGAGCACATGCAGCGACTCGTAGACGTTCTTGTGCACGGGGATGTCGAGCAGCGCGCAGATGATGCGCACGTACTGCTCGAGCGCCAGGTCCATGCTCGCGCTCGGCAGCGGCGTCTTGGCCAGCAGCTCCTCGAACTCCTCGGGCCACACCTGCATGAGGCTCTCGATGTCGGGCATTGTCTTCGAGTAGTGCACCTGCGGCGGCGGTTTGGACCGGTGCAGGTCCGCGATCGACTTGATCCAGCGATCGATCTCCTTGGGGGACTTCTCCGCGTTCTCGATGCTGCGCACCACAATGTCGCCGTGTTTCTTTTTGGACGTCGACCGCAGCTGTAGGTCGAGAACTGTGGCGTCCGACTGACTCAAGCTCGGCTCGTCAAGCATCTTGAGACCGAGGTGGTCTGGCTCACCGTCTGGTCGCGGGATCTTGAGGAAGGCGTCCATGTCGCCGACGGCCGGGATGTACTCGGGGATGAAGCACTTGAGCCGCGTCTCGAGCTCGATCTCCTGCGCCTTGAAGCGACCAATGTACTGGAAGAGCTCACGCACGTCGTTCGACACCTTGAGGTTGGCGTAGTCGCTCTCCTTGTACGTCCCGGCATTGGCCATCATGGACGACTGCGACGAGTTGGCGGCGCTCGCAGCGGATGCTCCAGCGGAGCTGGCAGACGCCTTGGGGGCGGTGTGCGCCTCCTCTTCCTCCTCTTCGTCCTCGTCTTCGTCCTCGTCCTCGTCGCTGCCGGACTCCTCGGACTCGCTCTCGGACTCCTGTTTGCGCTTCGGCTCTGGCTGTCGCTTGTCTGGAGCTGGCTGTCGCGACGCAGCAGTGCTTGCTGCTGAGGCAGCTGCTGGCGTCTTGGATGCCGGCGTCGGGGCCGGCTCTCGCGCCGGCGCTGGCGAGCTGTGGGCCACTGGAGTGGGTTTGTTATCTCGCATGGAGGCGGCGCTGCTAGCGGACGCGCCTTTCGCCTTGATGGCGGCGCGATCCGGACTCGGGTGGCCGTCCGTGTCGACGCTGTCGCCCGAGTCGCTCAGATCTACCTCTTCGTCGAACGGGTTGTTCTTGAGCTCGGCACCGACTGCCGAGGCAGCCGCTGTATTTGACGCTCTAGCGGCAGGAGCAGATTCGGCGCCTCCCGTCGACCGTTTGTCTGGCTGGGCAGCGCCTCGCTGCACCACCGACGGCTTCTGAGGACTCTCAATGTCTTGCACGCTCCCCGACAGCTCGAGCGCCTCGTCGAACGGCTGGTTCTTGATCTGCGCCGACACTTTCTTTGGCGAGTCGGGAGCGTCCTCCGACATGCTCGCCTCGGACTCGCTCAGGTCGACGGCTTCGTCGAACGGCTGGTTGGCCAGACTGCGCTCCTTGCCGCCGCCGCCGCCGCCGCCCGCAGCGCTGGAAGACCCCGCCGCGCCTCCGCGAGCGTTCGAGGTCGCGCTGGCTGTCGGCTTGCTGTCGCCGTGATCCCCCGACTCGGACATATCGTCCTCGCTCCCCGAGTCGTCGTCGCCGCCGCTGCTCGAGATGTCGTCGTCGTCGTCGTCTTCCTCGTCCTCCTCCTTGCCGTCTCGGCTCACGTCGAACTTCTCATCCTGGTCTGACATGGTCCAAGCAACAGCGTCTTCGACCTCCGCAGCGGCTCGGTCGGCGACTGAAAGGTCTCTCACACACCACGAGATCAACAGCTGCACATCAAACCGTCGCGCTCTCAGCGTCGCTTCGGTCTCAACTGCTCCGACGGCAATGGGAACGAACAAAAAACGATCTTCAAGTCTATGATATTCAGTCACAAGCAAGCTGCATCCACCCTCCCTATCAGAACGCGCGCTTCGTCTTGAGCTTCTTTTTCCGACCCGCACCGCTGCGCGCAGCCTGCACCTGGCCGAACACGCGCTTCGTGTACTGCCGGATGCTGTCGTCTGCCATGACCTCGTCCGTGAACGTCTGCTGCCGCTGCTTCTTGGTCAGGCGAGCCGACTTGAACTCGTGCGCGCCTTCGATAACGACGCCCATCTGGAAGTGCTTCGGTAGGTGCTTGTTGTGGTCCGACGTCTTGTAGAACTTCTTGGGGTCGAGGTAGTTGCGCATGCGCAGCAGCGCAAAGTCGCGCCGCGCGTCCGCCGTCAGCTCCTCCGACTCCATGTCGAACCACTTGCGACCGGCCGACGACTTCTTGCTCTCCTCGCGCTGCCGCGTCGAGTGCGCGACCACGTCGAGCTGCTTCCGGATCACGCCCTTCTCCTCCTCCGCGCGCCGGTCCGCACGCAGCTGCGCGCCGTTGTTGCACTTGTGGCCCTTGAAGTCAAAGTAGGACGCATGTAGCGACGCACCGCTGTCGAGCTGATCCGGTACGAGCTTGCGTCCGGCTGCAAGCGCTGGCTCCGTCGTCTTGACAGCTGGAGCGGTGACGCTGGAGGTCAGCGACGACAGCGAGAGGTTGAGTCCGCTCGCAGCCAGCAGAGCCTGCGTCGTCGCACATACCCCGAGTCAGTCACGCAGGTGCGCCACACAGCACGATACTATCATCCACTCACGTATTGAGAAATGTCTTCCTCTTCGTCTTGCTCACGCTTGCTGGTCTCATCGTCCGTCTCGGTCTCCGCTCCGTCTTCTCCAGCAGACTCGTCCTCTTCCTCGTCCACTTCGTCCAGCATCAGGATCTCGTCCTCTTCGTCGCTCTTCTCATCGACGGCCACATTGGACGACGTCTGCGCCTGCTCGACTTTCTCGCTGTGCTCCGCGACAGGAGAGTCGCCGTCGATGTCCAGCGGGATCTCCTGCGCCGACTCGTCCGACTCGAGCGTCGGCGTCGTCCGCTCCTCCTCCGACTCGGTCAGCTCGTCCTCTGCTGCCACAGGCTTCTTGGACGGCGCCTTGCGTGGCGGTGTCGTTCTCCCGCGCGGCGAGCGCTTGGTCGCGGACGCAGGCGACTGCACAGGCGACACGTCAGCTCCATACTTTGATCCGAACATCAACAACACGAGACGGACTCACCTTGCTGGTCGAACCGGGGCTGCGGCCAGGACTGCGGCGCGCCGGCGTGCGCACAGGCGACGTGCGCGGCGTGTCGACCTCGGACTCCTGGGTGGCCGTCTCGGCCTCGTGCTTGGCCTGCAGGCGCGACGAGCGGCGCGTGCCCACCATCGCTTGCTCTGTTGACTGTTGAACGCCCATCAAGCAGGCAGGCAGCGATTGGCGGAGGCAGATACATACTGCAAAGGATGTCTAACTTTATTGCGCGATACGATTGGATAAAAATGTTGAATGAGATTTTGGAATGGCACTTCAGCTCGCCATGACCATGGTCACGCTGACCTCGCTCGACGTGAAAAGGAACTCGAAGTTGCGCGTGAGCGCTTGCGGTAGGTCGTTTGGTCCCAATACGATCACTGACAGGAAGCTCGATCTCGGCGTGGCCAGCAACGAGACTGTAATTGCAGTTGTGATTCGGTCAAGTCGTCTGAGTGAGGCAGTAGAGCCATCGTTGTCAAGACGATATCGCTCACGCCGCTGACGCCCGGCTCGTCAACCAGTGGCAGCCACGCGAGCGAGTTGTACAAGTCGTTCCTCTGGAGCTTGGATAGCACGAGCACGACCAGTTGCGCCGGCTTGCTGAGGTGAGCGATATTGCGTTTGGGGAATGAGATGAGGCTGTATTGGCGCTCCTCCTGCACCGGTGTGACGAGGAGGGTTCGTTACGGAGCCACAGTCTAACAAACGACCGAGGTCGTACAGAATACACAATAATTCGAGCTGTTCGAGAACGTTTAGCGTCTTGTTCGGGTTCTTGTCATTGAGTGGACGTCGGCCACTCACTCGGCGTCATGAAAATGAGTGGATGCGGGACACGAGTAGATCATTTGGATGTGTGTGTTCTATCCACTCCATGCAACGCCGTTTTCGCCGGGTCTCACTCCGGACAAAATCGACCATTTGGAGTGTCGGTGGGAGTCACGGTCGGAGCCTCGGTTGGGGCTTCGGTCGGAGCTTCCGTTGGAGCTTCAGTCGGAGCTTCAGTCGGAGTCTCAGTTGGTGCCTCGGTAGGAGCTTCGGTCGGAGTCTCAGTTGGCGCTTCAGTCGCTGCAATAAGATGTCCGGATTGCCAGAAAGGATTCGAATTTGTGCTCGTGTGCGCTGACAGCAGAACGCAGACATTATCCCCGAATGCAGGACTGTAGCGGAACGCGACGCAAGGCGGATTGCTGGACTGAGCGCACAAAGCACAACAGGCACCGGCGTCGGCGACGGGGCGAATCGACTGGATAATGCCGCCATCGTACACCGTGTTTTCTTCAATGGTTGAACAAGTCTGCGCTGCAACTCCGCGAGGACCACTCAGCATACAGACGGCGAGAGCAACCACAAGCGCGAAACAGGTACGATACTTGATCATCTCTCTCTCTTGTGGCACACGCGGTAAGTGCAGCTTGCCTTGACTTGACTTGTGCGCGGCCGAGGAGAACGAACAATGAACGAGGACCGGCTCGCGGGACCGTGTTCACTTTGAGAAGCCACTCAACTGTTAGCACATTCTTGCTAGTGACGTGCTCCTTCTATTGTATACAGGCCAGAGAGGACGCTGCGAACGACACAGACGAAATGAGCCGACCGACGCCTTCATGGCAGCATTGTGCTGACAACTGTCCCCTTACTCGTTCTGAGTATGTTAAGTCGACGGCCTAGAGTTGAGTCCAGATGTGGCTCACCATGCGCACGAAACTCATCGTAGTCTGTGCAAGAGACGTCTTCAAATTTGTCTGAACTCATTCGAGATGAATTAGCCGTCAAGTGGTTGTAGCGACGGAGCGGCGTGGCTGCGCGAAAGTCGTCCATGTTGAGCTCCGTCTCATCAACCCGAGCCGCAAGCAGGACGTGCTGTGTGTTTTTGGTTTACCGAGCGTCTGACGGCGACAAGGTTTCCACGGAGAGAGCGAGCGCGAGAGCCGTGTTGGCGCATACGTCAGCTAGCTCGACTTCGACACCCGAGACGTCGACGGAACGAATGTTGGCCTCGTCCGTGTCGATGAGGCGGAATGAGGCGATGACCGCGATGAGCAGCACGGTCTGGACGGCGACCACACAGCTCGTCTGACTGTTGGTGACCGTGCGGAAGTTGACGTCCAGCGGCTCGATGTTCTATGTGCCGAGCAGCGCGCCGACGAGGTTCACGACACCCGGACATCTCAGTAGAGGATAGAGAGCAGCAACTAAGTGAGCGGTTTGAGCACCGTGCATTACCAGAACTTGGCCTCCTTCACCGTGATGGCCATGGTGTCGGAGCTGAGCGTCATGAGCGAGAGGAACCAGCTCGGCAACGTCAGCAGCCCAGTGGCGACCCGAAGGCGGCCAGCGCCAACGGCGGTAGTAGATATAGCAGCAGCAGCAGCAATAGCTGTGAGACACCTCGAGCTATTTCCAGCCATGGATCATGGATCCGCCATGCGCATCAAAATGGTCTCGATCGAAATAGCTCGTGCACGAATTCGGCACTGCGACCAAGTCTCCGTTCGAACATGGCCGCACCGACAGTGTGGCGTCGACGGACTGCTGAATTCGCCGGCAACGTCGGTCATCAAGTACCGAGTCTGACAGAGCGTGAGGCATGACGCGAGCCGGCCTCCACATCGCTGCAGCAATTTGCTTCGGATGTTACTTGGTGGCGTCGGCCACAGGCTGCATCCACGACTCGCTCGCTCACAAGGTCACGAGCGGCGAGCAGCAGTACGATTCGAGCCACCCGTTCGTCCAGGCCGACCAGCAGCGCCGGCGGCTCCGGCAGCAGGGAATCGACATTGACAGCCACCAAGTGTACGACCGCGCCATCGGAAACCTCGTGGACGAGCAAGTGTACCAGCCGATCCGAATCACGCCGTATTACGACAACGCGACGCTCAACAACCTCACGAGCGCCAAGCGCAACGTCATCTTCAACGTCATCCCCGATGCCATCGCGTACTTTGAGGAGACGCTGAGCGTCGTGCCAGTCGAGGGCAACCTGACGGCGAGCCACACGTGCGAGTACGAGTGGAACACGAGTCCTCCCGTGTGCTACTCGTTCGTGTCCAATGAGGCCTGCCTCGAGATGGTCATGCCGCAGAAGCACTTTGGCGCCACGCGCCAGTGCTCGACATGTCCGCAGCAGGGCTGTGTCGGCGGAACTTGCGCGTACTCTACGGCCCGCGGAGTGCCCAACACGGACTTCCTGCTGTACGTCCGCGCCGCCAACACCAGCTCGTGCTCAAGTCAGGTTCTCGCATACGCATCCTCGTGCCAGAAGGACCAGTACGACCGTCCAACGTTCGGCATGGTCAACTTTTGTCCGTCCCAGATCAGCTCTTCGCCGGCTGACTACGACGACGCGCTCGCGACGGCGCTGCACGAATTGACTCATGCGCTGGGGTTCTCCTCGTCCTTCTACGCGTATATGCGCCACCCAGACGGGACGCCACGCACGCCTCGCGATGCCAACGGCGAGCCTCCAGCCAAGACGTCGACACAATGCCGCAATGGCAACACCGACCGGTACTTCCCCGAGCCGAATGCGAATACGGTCGACTATTACACCGAGCGAGGACACAGCGTCGCCAAACTCGTGACACCCAATGTCGCAGCATACGTCCAAGACCACTTCAATTGCTCCACGCTCACCGGTGCTGAACTAGAGTCAAACGACCCCGGCTGCATCGGATCGCACTGGGAGGAACGACTGTTCGAGTCCGAGTACATGTCCCCCGTCCTCAGCTTTCGCAACGTGCTGAGCGGACTGACACTCGCGTTCTTTGAAGATTCGGGTTGGTACCGCACGAACGTGTCTAAGGCTCAGCGCATGGTTTTTGGTGAGAAGCGCGGTTGTTCGTTCGCGACCGACAAGTGTGTGAACCCGGTGACGGCTCAACCGCTGGCGGCTGACCACTACTGCACCAGCAATGCCGCCGAGAGCTGCTCGGTGGACGCGACCTCACGATCTGCGTGCACGATCCGGTCGGGCATCTACATCCCGAGTGCATACCAGTACTTCCCGTCAGAACCAACCAAGGGAGGTTTGGACGACTTTGCCGACTACTGTCCGATGAACATCGGTTACAGCGGTGGGGACTGCACGGTCGAGTCCAACCTGTTGTTCCCGTCCGGAACGAGCATCAACATCTTAGGCGAGACGTACTGTCCGACCTGCAAATGCACACCGACCACACTTCGCAGCGCTGACTCGACCAGCTGGGTTGTGAATTCTCGACGCGCCACCGGGTGCTACGCGATGAAGTGCATTAGGAACGAGACCGACGTGGAGGCCATCGAGGTGACCATCCCGCGCAGCAAGACCCAAGACTCGGTCACCGTCAACTGCACGACCAAAGGAGCGCAGCTGAGCGTCAGTGGGTTCGCCGGCACGTTCACGTGTCCAGATCCGTTCATCATCTGCAGCTCGGCGTCCACCTTTCAGTTCCTCAAGACAACAGCCACCAACGGCACTCCAACGCCGACGCCAAAGACGTCGGTCACTCAGACGAACACCACACGGGCGAACAGTGCCGGCCCAACGCAGTCGCGAGCGGAACTCACGTCGCTTGCAGCCGTTTTGTCGATGGTCGCACTCGTTCACGGTTTTCTCGAATAGGCAAACGTTTCCATGTGCACAAAGCATTCGGTTAAAACATTCAGCGCCGATCGCATGACACTATTTCTGGGCGACTTCCCTGAAAATATAGCTTGAGCTCGTACAAGTGATGGGCATGACTGGAGCGGAACCCAAGCACAATTGAGATCTACTCGAGGTGTCTGAGCGGCAACGTTTCCCACCTGCTGGCGTGCAGTTCGAACACTACGCACAGTTCGATTGGATTCATGTCGTGGTCATCCAAGTGGACCGTTGTGTCTGTTCTCGGTGCACTTTTGAGCTCGCACGCCCACGGCTGCATTCACGACACTCTGCCGCGCCAGCTCACCACCAGCAGTCAGCAGTACGACAGCAATCACCCGTTCATCCAAGGAGAGCAGCGACAACTGCGAGAGCAAGCGTACTACACGACCACCTCGCAGCAGTATGACCGCTCGATCGGGAATTCGGTGGACGATTCGGTATATCGACCGATCCGGATCACGCCGTACTACGACAACAGCACTCTCGGTGCTCTCTCCGACGACAAGCGTGACGTGATTTCTCGTGTCATTCCTGATGCGATCCACTACTTCCAGCAAGCTCTCCAAGTAGTCCCCGTGCAAGGCAACCTCTCAGCCCAACACTCGTGCAACAAGAAATGGAGCACCGTCCCGATAGTCTGCAACACGTTTGTCGAAGACGAAACCTGTTTCGAGATGCCGATTCCGCAAGAGCACTTTGGCGCCACACGGAGGTGCTCCAACTGTCTCCAGACTGGCTGCGGAGGGAACAGCAATTGCACGTACTCACCCGCTGGTGGAGTCCCCGAGACCGACTTTCTGCTCTATGTCCGAGCTGTGAGCACGAATCTGTGTGTTGGAAAGGTGCTCGCGTATGCTATGGCATGCCAGAAGGACCAGTTCGATCGTCCAACGTTCGGCATGGTCAACTTTTGTCCGTCGAAGATCAAGTCTGACTATGACGACCTGCTCACCACCGCGGTTCACGAGATCACGCATGCGCTGGGATTCTCGTCGACCTTCTACGCATACATGAGGCATCCAGATGGGATGCCACGCACGCCTCGCGATGCCAACGGCGAGCCTCCGATACAGACAACCGGCCAGTGTCATAATGGGAACTCTGTGCGTTATGAAATCGTACCAGGCGCCGAGACAGTAGAATACTCCACCGAGCGAGGACACAGCGTCGCCAAACTCGTGACACCCAATGTCGCAGCATACGTCCAAGACCACTTCAATTGCTCCACGCTCACCGGTGCTGAACTAGAGTCAAACGACCCCGGCTGCATCGGATCGCACTGGGAGGAACGACTGTTCGAGTCCGAGTACATGTCCCCCGTCCTCAGCTTTCGCAACGTGCTGAGCGGACTGACACTCGCGTTCTTTGAAGATTCGGGTTGGTACCGCACGAACGTGTCTAAGGCTCAGCGCATGGTTTTTGGTGAGAAGCGCGGTTGTTCGTTCGCGACCGACAAGTGTGTGAACCCGGTGACGGCTCAACCGCTGGCGGCTGACCACTACTGCACCAGCAATGCCGCCGAGAGCTGCTCGGTGGACGCGACCTCACGATCTGTGTGCTCGATTCAGTCCGGTCTCTCGATCCCCAGTGTTTTCCAGTACTTCGGGTCGGACACCAGCAAGGGTGGGGCGAACGCATACGCTGACTACTGTCCGTTGAATGTCGGCTTCTCGGGTGGCGACTGTGCGATCGAGTCCAATCTGAATGCTCCACCGGGGACATCAGTCAACATCTTAGGCGAGACGTACTGTCCGACTTGTAAATGCACGACGACCTCCCTCCGCAGCGACGACTCGACCAGGTGGGCGGTCACTTCGCGCCGAGCCACTGGATGCTACGCCATGAAATGCCACTGGGACGGATCGACAGTGGCGTCGATCGAGATCGCCATCCCGCGCAGCAAGTCGATGGACTCGGTGGCTGTGAACTGCACGGCTGTGGGTGAGAAGATGCGCGTCGAGGGGTTCTCGGGCGAGCTGACGTGTCCTGACCCATTCATCATCTGCGGCTCGACTTTCGCTACCAAGTCGGATGCTGCGACGGGAGTTGATGAGACTCAGACGACGAGCTCGTCGGGATCGAATGCCTCTGGCTCGGCTTCGAGCTACGACAATATGGAAGTAGCACCGCCATCGACTCCGAACCCCAACCGTACAAGCACCGATGGGTCGTTCGCAACATCGACGATATCCAACGTGTCTGCATCGGGCAGCGGCGAGTCGCAAACATCTGCTTCATTCTCTCCGTCAAGCTCCAGCTCCACAAGCACAAGTGGATCCTTGTGTTCATCGCCGAGCATGTCAAATTCGGAGTCCCACGGAAACGATGAGGCATCGAGTTCGTCTTCAGTCTCTCTGTACAGTTCAGGCTCGGCAAGCACCAGTGGCTCATTCCGCTCAGGGTCGATGAGCGCGTCCAGCTCCAGCTCGAGTTTCGCGTATTCGTCGAGTGGATCCGCATTTGCTGACTCGCGTTCCAACGAGGGAAGCGTCGGCGGTTCGCTCGGGATATCATCCAGCAGCTCATCCAGGTCGTCGTCTCTCGATGATGCAGGCTACACGATCCCCAGCGATACTTCAGCACCAGTATCCACGTTGGAACCGATCTCGAACTCTGAATCTTCGCATGAATCACTGTCAGGGTCGGCTGGATCAGCATCCACTTCAAGCGCTTCGCGTGAAGGCTCATCTGGCTGGCAGCAGAACAGCGATGAGTCTGATGCTTCGAGTGGGTCGTCAGCACACGCAACTGCTGGAAGTATCAATGATTCTGCCTGGACCTCATCCAGCAGCTCAGCCACATCAGCATCGTCAGTGGCTTCCCCAACTGACGTAGGTTATGGAGGAGTGGTCTCTGACGATTCTGCTCCGACATCTACACTCTCGGGCTCCGGTTTGCCCGGCGTATCACTGCCGATATCAGCTAGTTCGATGTCCGCTGCACGCTCCACGAGTGGCAGTTCGTCCAGCTCCTATCGACAAAGTTCGTCGTCTGCATCGGAGTCGAGCGCTTCGCAGACTGCTTCATCGTCGACCGCACAGCCAGCACCAAGTATGACACCATCCCCCGAGTCATCCTCGTTGGTGCCATTTTCGACTCTATCGAGCTCGTCCGATTCGAGATCCGGAGAGGACAGTACACCGACGGTGCTGGTTCCGATCCGCGAGACAGCAGCGCCGCGTTCAACTGTCGCCGGCCGCGTCAGCGAACCAACGACGGTACCTGGACCGACGGAAGGTGCTACTGTTCGTTCTGCAGATGGAAATGGTGCTGGTGCAGCGACGAGCTCGTTGCCAGCAGTCGTGATAGGTATTGCGATGCTGCTTGTGCAAACCTGACCATTGCGAACGTCTTCGTGTGGAAGCAGCACATCGCTCGCATTATCGATCGTTCGAGTCATTTCAAGCTAGGAATGGCGACCGAAAGTTCACACAATCCATTGCACGCTTTTCGTTGAATACATTCGCTTCATTCGCCACCTCGCCGGCTGCTCATCTCAGTTCATAATCACTCACTACGACGCCAGATACAACATAAAATGTTGTCTCTAATCGAGGCATCCACAACCGATCCACCTAGTGCGCCAGTACATCGCCGCGAGGAGCAGCTTCCACGCCAGTATCGAGACTCCAAACAGCAACTGTCCAGCCACGGACGCGATGGGTTCGCCGTTTGCCACATCACCAGTCCAGGACCTCAGTCGAGACTTGAAACCTTGTCGCCGTCAGACGCTCGGTAAACCAAAAACACACAGCACGTCCTGCTTGCGGCTCGGGTTGATGAGACGGAGCTCAACATGGACGACTTTCGCGCAGCCACGCCGCTCCGTCGCTACAACCACTTGACGGCTAATTCATCTCGAATGAGTTCAGACAAATTTGAAGACGTCTCTTGCACAGACTACGATGAGTTTCGTGCGCATGGTGAGCCACATCTGGACTCAACTCTAGGCCGTCGACTTAACATACTCAGAACGAGTAAGGGGACAGTTGTCAGCACAATGCTGCCATGAAGGCGTCGGTCGGCTCATTTCGTCTGTGTCGTTCGCAGCGTCCTCTCTGGCCTGTATACAATAGAAGGAGCACGTCACTAGCAAGAATGTGCTAACAGTTGAGTGGCTTCTCAAAGTGAACACGGTCCCGCGAGCCGGTCCTCGTTCATTGTTCGTTCTCCTCGGCCGCGCACAAGTCAAGTCAAGGCAAGCTGCACTTACCGCGTGTGCCACAAGAGAGAGAGATGATCAAGTATCGTACCTGTTTCGCGCTTGTGGTTGCTCTCGCCGTCTGTATGCTGAGTGGTCCTCGCGGAGTTGCAGCGCAGACTTGTTCAACCATTGAAGAAAACACGGTGTACGATGGCGGCATTATCCAGTCGATTCGCCCCGTCGCCGACGCCGGTGCCTGTTGTGCTTTGTGCGCTCAGTCCAGCAATCCGCCTTGCGTCGCGTTCCGCTACAGTCCTGCATTCGGGGATAATGTCTGCGTTCTGCTGTCAGCGCACACGAGCACAAATTCGAATCCTTTCTGGCAATCCGGACATCTTATTGCAGCGACTGAAGCGCCAACTGAGACTCCGACCGAAGCTCCTACCGAGGCACCAACTGAGACTCCGACTGAAGCTCCGACTGAAGCTCCAACGGAAGCTCCGACCGAGACTCCGACTGAGGCTCCGACTGAAGCTCCAACCGAGGCACCGACCGAGGCTCCAACCGAGGTTCCGACAGAGGTATCGACTGAAGCTCCGACGGAGGCTCCAACCGAGGCGCCAACCGAGGCGCCAACTGAGGCTCCAACTGAAGCACCGATTACTATCTCAACCGAGGCTCCGACTGAGGCTCCAACTGAGGCTCCGACGGATGCTCCGACGGATGCTCCGACTGACGCTCCGACTGAAGGTCCAACTGAAGCTCCGACCGAGACGCCGACAGAGACAACGACTGCCACTCCGACTGCCACTCCGACTCCGGTGACCACACCTGGCGCGACGGTTGAAGCTGGTGGCCAGTGCGGCAATAGCGTCAGCGGAGCCAATAGCTGCGGCGATGGGTATTACTGCCAGCAGTGGAACCCGTGGTACTACCAGTGCATCCCCGTTCCCGAGCAATGCGGCACACCCGAGATCGACGTCGACTACTTCGGCAACGACATCAAGACCATTCGTGACATCCTGCCTTCTCAGTGCTGTCAAGAGTGCGCCAACACCGAGAACTGCGTCGTCTTCACGTTCGTCAACTACAACGCGGACGGTCACTCGGCTTGTTACCTGAAGAGCAGCACTGCCAACAGGCGAACGAAAGCTGGAGCCGTGTCCGCCGCTGTGCCGCGCGACGACACAGTCGAGGTCAGTGGGAACTGTGGGAGCGACGCCATTGGTGCCAAGAGCTGCGGCGACGGCTACTACTGTCAGCGATGGAACCCGTGGTACTACCAGTGCATCCCCGAGCCTGCGAACTGCGGCGCGCCAGAGATCGATGTCGACTATTATGGCGACGATATCGGGATGACCCAGGATGTTTTGCCGGAGCAGTGCTGCGACCGATGCGCCGAGACCGACGGCTGCACGGCCTATACGTTTGTCAACTACAACGCGGACGGCCACTCCAGGTGCTATCTGAAGCGGGGTACTGGCTCCAAAAGAGTCGTCACTGGCGCCGTGTCGGCGGTCGTGTCGGGAGCCACAACAGAGTGCGCGACGAAACCAGGAGAGATGTGCGGCGACAGCTCCGGTACAACATGCTGTCCGACGGGGACGTACTGCCAGGCGTGGAACCGATGGTACTATCAGTGCATTACCACGCCGCAGCAATGCTCGAGTCAACTCACCGACGTGGATTTCTACGGCCACGACATTGACGTCAAGTACGATCTTCAACCCGACGGATGCTGCGATGCGTGCGCCAACACGGCCGGATGCGTGGCATACACGTTCGTGAACGACAACCCTGGACAGACGGCGTGCTACTTGAAGAGCGGCACGGCGGGCCGCCGAGCTAAGACTGGCTGTGTCTCGGGTGTTGTCAACGCTTAATCTGAAACACCCGATTCCTAGCGATACGGAGCCGTTGACCACCACAATGTAGATGAACTCGCCTCAAAGTGACTAGTAGCATTACCAGCCGTGAGGCTTGACACGCTCGAACTGAGCGGGACATGACCGAGTGCATTCCGACATGAATGGACTACAATTGCAAAATCGATCTTGACTCTCACTTGAAACAGTACACTAGATGCAAACGTAAATATCTTGCGGATACGGTACTGCTCGATGCGCATCAGAATCTTGTGTCTGACTCTGATTCAGAAAAGTGGTCAACCAACTCAAAGCCGAAATGGAGCCATCGTCGCTCGCTGCGGGCGACGCCGTGCGCGAGCGGCTCTGGGCCGGCGCCGTGCCCGTCGTCTTCTCACTGGACGCGTCCGAGGTCACCACGCTGCACACTCCACGACCTTTCTACGTGGGTAGCTCCCGATATCATCGCTGGTGACGACCGTCGAGCTGATCCCATCGCTTGCCGTTGACCAGGCCATGGTGCCGCGCATGAGCTTCCTCGTCTCGCAGACCCGCGTCGCCATCGAGTACTTCCGTGACGCAGCGCCACCCGTGGCCGCCGGTAGTGGAGGTATCTGGTTCGCGACCGCCGACGGCCACCCACTGCCGTGGCACGTACCCTTCGGTCTGCTGCGCGATCTGCACGGCCGCAACGCCGAGCTGCCGTGGCGTATCACCGTACGCTTCCTCGGCTTCCCGAGTGACAAGGTCGGTTTGTATTTAGAGTCCGATAGGGCTTGAACTCTCGAGTGCTGATGAGATGAGATGTCTGTCTAGCTGCTTCCCTGCGAGAACGAGCGCAGCGTCGAGACGCACTTCATGCACAGCCTCAAACAGGTTGGTGGGGAATATTAGTTGACGATCTTGTGGCAGTGAACTGACGATAGCGCTGGCAACAGGCCACGTATCTGCGCTCAGGCTCGACCAAGGCCATCATGGCGCTCCCCGAGGCACAACAGAACCAGATCTGGACGAGCGTCGTCAAGAGTATGTGGCTTTGGGTAGAGATGTGATGGCGCAGTGCTCACAGATCGGGTGTCAGATGACTACGCCAGCTACCGCCAGGCGATGACCGACGTGGTGCCGCTCGACACCGACCCAGCCGCATTGAAGCACCTCCCGCTGCGCGTGTACCTAGACGATTCTCCCGCTATCCAGATGCCCATCACGCCATTGCAGAACGGTGCGGTGGCATTGGTTTGGTGTTGAGATTCATGCATCTAATGGTTGTGTGGACTGGTCCTGGCCAAAGGCGAGGAGAAGACCCTTGGCGACGTACTCAGCTACCTGCTTCCCGACCTGTTCCCTGCCGACGCCGTCGAAGACAGCAAGTGGCAACTGCTCGTGCACGGCGTCGCCGTGCCGCCGCACGTGTCGGTTGTGGCGCTGTACTGGCATTTCGCGTACGCCGACGGGTTCCTGTACGTCAGTGTCGTCCCCTCCGACGCGTCATCACCTGCGGCCGCCTCGTAAATAAAGTGGATGGCGCTCTCCTCTGCTCGAATCGTTGCCTTGGTCCGCCTACCGGCAGCCTTCGTACGTCGGGACCATGTACTTGATGTTGACAAACGCGTCGGGTCCTCCTGTGCGCTCGAGCAGTTCGAGCGTCTCGAGAATCATCTCGCCCACGTCCTTGGCCCTCTGCTGCTTGAAGTCCATGGCGTCGCCCAAGTTCCTCCGTCGGCTCTTGAACAAGTTGAGCACCGGCAGCAGCTGGCGGTAGTACGGTACAAGCATCAGGCCGATGCCGGGGATCGAGGCGAGGCGCTGCAGTATATCGAGAGTGTCCCGCAGCAGCGCACCGGCGTCACGCGTCTCGAGGTTGGCGCGGAGAGCGGGCACGACACGGTGCAGAGCGTCCGCCACGCGTTCAGGGTGATCCCGACCGAACGCGACGAGCTGGAAGGTTCCCTCGCGCGCCAGGAAGCTGAACGGGTACTCCTGTTCGCGCATGCCCTCGATGAAGAGCGGGAAGTACTTGCTATAGTCGAGCTCGCCGATGTCCTGCGTCCACCGCAGCGTCTTGCCGCCGGGCTTGGGCTCGACCATGATCGGGAGCTCGTTGCGCTGGTACGCGAGCGGGAAGAGCGATGTTGCGGCCGGCCGCGTCTTGAAGATGCCGGAAACGGGAGGAAGCGCCGCCTGCGACTTGACGTGCGAGTCCTTGGTGTGCTGCACGTGTTTGTTGACAAGCGACCGCGTCGGTGACGGCAGCTGTAACGACGACATGACCTGGTCGCGTTCCGTCTCGAACGAAGTCGGTCGAGAGCCGTCCAGCGGCGCAAGCGAAGGAGCAGACGGCGAGGCGTTGGCGTGCAGCTTGGGCAGCTTGTGAGGCTTCTTGACGTGCCGATCGTGTGTGGCCGCTTTCTTGCCGCCGAGAGTGCCTGCAGCAGTGCTGCCGTGCGAATGGGTCATCCCGATTGCAACCGCATCAGGATCTCCCAGCAGCCGATGTCGCATCTTGACCTCCAAGATGCCAACTGCATCCACACGGGCATTAGTATCTCAACCTATCAGTCGCTGCATCAAGGTGAGCATCGCCATTGAGAGAGCTCTGCTCACCATTGCGCTGGCGTTTGGGTGATGTTGCCGTGGCGGTGGTGGCCATCGGCGGCTGCTCCCACGACATGGTGCACTTCTCGAGGTTGGATTGGAACTCGGCGGCGAAGTTGATGAGTTGTCTGTCTTGCTATTCTCGGGAACCTCCAGCGCTCTAAAATAGTCCGTTGAAGTGTTGACGAGGTTTTCGTCGGAAACTAGTGAGCGATCGTCAACTGCCGGGGGCCGGGACAACCGTTCGCCGACAGCGACGCCTTGGAGGTCTCGCTCTTTCGACCCATTTGCACAGCAAACTCGGTCGCTTATCCCTCGGTCAGTCAGCTGTTCTGCTGCTTCCACACAGCGTAGACCCACATGCGCGTCTTCATCTCCGAGTTGACCTCATCGCTGGCCGCCGAGGTCGTACGGCTGGCGCAGGATGCAGGGCTCGAGGTTACTGGCACGGTCGCGACCAAGGCGCGGCTCGCGCGAGTCAAGCGCAAGCTGATGGAGCATCCTTCGAGCGACCAGGAGTCCGCGCTCCCCGAGCCGGTGGCTCTCCAGTCCGACAAGTCGGCGTGGAGCAAGCTCGTGCAGAGCGCCGACGTCGTCATCGCGTCGCTGGTTGACAACTCCAAGCTCACGATGGAGACGCTCAAGGTGTTCGAGAAGCCCCGCGGCGAAGATGACGACAGCGCCGGCGTCAAGCGGTTCATCGCCGTCTCGTCGGTGCTCACGTGGAGTCGCAACCCGGTCTTCGCCAAGGAGAACTCGCCTGAAGGTCCAATCGGTCACCGTGAAGACGACTTCAAGACGCGCAAGCCGGTCCGCAAATACGCCGATCTCAAGACGGTCGAGACGCAGATCTTAAGCGCCAACCGTCCCGACGAGCTCGAGACGTGCGTCGTTGCCGCGGGTTTGCTGTATGGCGGTGCGCAGTCCAATCTGCACCTGCTCTTCCGCAACGCGTGGATGTATCCGAACCGCGACTTGACTGTTCCGAGCGTGGCTGGAGGCGTCAAGGGGGGCCATAATCTGCTCCCCATGATCAGCATCTACGACCTCGCGCTCGTACTCGCTCGACTTGCGTCGGCTGCGACTGCGCCGCCCAAGAACTATCTTCTCGCCGTCGACCTCGCAAGCCGTACGACGACACTTCGCGATATTTGTTCCGGCATCAGCATCCTGCTCGGGAATGGCCGAGTACGCGACCTGGCGAGTCCCGAGGAGGGCGACGAACTGCTGTTAGAAGAAGACGATGGGATGGTCGCGCCGCTCCAGCTGCATCTGAGCTTCGATGTCGCCGACGCCGCAGTGAACCAGTTGGTGGAGGCCGACGAGTGGAAGCACCGCGACGGCGGCTTGTTGGGGAATCTCGCCTTCTTCGTCGACGACTACATCCAGGCCATGGATCTGCGTCCGCTCAAGACAGTCGTGCTAGGTCCGCCGCGCGTCGGGAAAACCAAGCTTGGCGCAGCGCTTGCGCGAACGTACTATCTCCCCCACTTGACGCCTGCGAACCTCATCCGAGAACTGTATCGTGATTCGGAGACTGAACCGCAGCAGCAGCAGCAGCAAGTTGACGCCGAAGGTGAAGGTGGCGATCAGGCAGCGACAACACCAGCAGACGTGGAGGTAGCCAAGCTGCGAGAGCAACTCGTCGAGTGGCGAGACGGCGAGGGCAAACCGTATCGCGAGATCCCGAATGATGTTCTGGTCGCGCTGCTGCGCTGGAAATTGAGTAGCGCCAACTGCCGCAATCAAGGATACGTGCTTGACGGGTTGCCGACCTGCCTCACACAGGCGCAGGATATCTTCGAGCTGATCAAGGAGGCGACTGGGGACAGCGATGATCAAGGTGCTGGTGGCGAAGGGGATGCCAGTGCAGAGGGTGAGAACCCAGCTGCTGGCGCAGGCGCGCCTCCATCCAGCGATGCTGACGATGGCGAGACTAGCGATAGCTCAGCTTCGCTCTCCAAGTCGCCGTCGCGTCTGCTGCTTGCGCGATTGAAGCCAACGAGACAGATCCAGGCACCCAACCGTGTTATTGTCCTGAATGCGCCGCGCGAGCTCTTGGAGCACCGCGCGCAGGAACTGACGGAAGAAGCCGCCGAGGCGACGAACAACACGCAGACCGCGTTCGAGCTGCGCCTGGAAGAGTTCACGGCTGAGATCGAGCATGTCGCCCACTTCTTCGAGAAGGGGTCTGTGGTGGCGACGCCAGCTCCCGAGGTCGACGGTGAGAAAGAAGGCGGCGATGCTGAAGGTGAAGCTGTAGTTGTCCCTCCTCCGATCACTAACGGCATCGAGGTGTTGGAGCTCCACTTGGACAGCGAAAGCGCGTTTCTGGACAGCGAGGTATTCGATGAGCCGATCAAGAAGTACATGGAGCAGGGCGGATCAAATGGTCGCCTGGCGCCATGCAACTTCCACCCGACGCGTGAAGAGCTCCGACAGCAACAGCGCAACCTCGAGGCGAAGCAGCGCGAGGACGAAGAACGAAGTCGGCAGGAGGCATCCGAGCAGGAAGAGAAGGAAGAAGCCAACTTGAGAGCTCGACTGGCAGCCGAGAAAGCGCGACTCGAGATCATCGAGCGAGAGGAAGCTGCCCTGCTCGAAGCGCGAGCAAAACCATTGCGAGCGTACTTGATGGACACGGTGCTCCCTGCGCTGACCGAGGGAATGCTCGAGGTGGTCAAGGTGCAGCCAGACGATCCGATCGACTATCTTGCCGAGTTCCTCTTCAAGAAAGGTCAGGAGATGGCGGATGCGCCACCGACCGACACGTCAATGTGAAAACGAATAGTATATTTCTTTCATCCTCCAACACCTGAAGGCACGAATGACGGCAGTAAGTACGGATGGATAAACTCCACTTGAGGCATTGCAGACGTCAAAACGACTGCACCTCGACACAATTGCCACTACCAGCGACCGCGGCCGCCACGGTGTCTTCGCTCCTCGGGCGGTGGGAATCGCTCGCGCTCGCTCGGAGACCCGCCAGTACCAGGTCCATAGCGACCCATAGGAGGACCGCCGTAGTGGTTCCCACCTGGATAACGTGGTCCACTGCGATTGCCATCAAAGTCGTGATAGGAGCGATCACGAGGATTCCCGCGCTCCCAATCAGACCGAAAGTCCGGGTTGCGGGGTCTCGAACGAGAGCGGGAGCGATCGCGGCGCCATCTGTCGTCATACATCGGCGGACGGTCACCATCTCGGCGATTGTTGCGGTCAGCACTGCCGCTCCGGTGTCTCTCCCCCGAATACTCGTCCGCTCGATGACTTGGGTGGCTTGACTGGTTCCCGTTGTCGCCGTCTGGTGTTCTCCGCTTGACTGGTGACGCGCTCGCGGTACGTTCTCGCGTCGGCTGCTCGCTAGGTTCAACAGCGCCAGTCGAATTCTTTTGGTCAGCGTTGGGAACATCCTCGGTCTTCGGTTCCGTTGCGGTCGACTCGGCTCCTCCTGTAGAATTGCCGGCAACCTGCGAGATCTGCGGGTGCTCCACATTCCCATCGCTATCCGTAGCAGTGCTTTTGGCCCCCGTGCTACTCGTCGCCCCATCTGTGCTGACGAGGGAATCATTCGTGCCGGATGCCGCATCCTTCGATCCAACACCCTGAGATCGCTCGTCAAATGAACCAGCGACGGCACCATTGGAATCAATCGTTCTTGCAGTATCCAGCGCGGCATGAATCGAGTGCGATCTCGAACGAGAACGTGGCCGGGATCTTGACCGCAAGCGTGGCGGTCGCTCGAGGCGATCGCGTCCGGAAGCGCTGTCAGACGTGGTCGGATGATCATTTCGTTCGTCGCGCCAGCGATCATGGCCACCTGTCCAGTGGTTCCCTCTCCCCGTGTTAATTGGCGTCGTGAATGACGTGCGGAGCTCTCGACCTGATCCACTCGGACTGGGACGCATCGTGCTCGGACTGGGACGCATCCCACCAGGACTGGGACGCGGACTATGGCGCGCGAACTCATCGCCAGGTCTCCCGCGGAAGCGATCTCGCTCTTGCTCTCGCCGGATGTCACGACCAATACGGAACTCTCGATCACTACCATATTGGCCCTCAGGGGACGGGGCTGGAGTTGGTCGATCTCTCGATCGAGAGCGCCGAGGAGCAGCAGGTCCCACGGCAGGAGACGGACTTCGGGTGAGGACAACCCCCGCACGGTACTCGCGTTTCATCTCCAACGGCACACCAACATCGTCCACGAACGATGCGGCCGCCAACGTCGCATCCTCGCGATTGCTGTAATGCAGGTACACCAGTCCCGGCTTCTGGCCCATCATCTTCTTCCACTGGTCGCGTGTGATCTCGCATCGAGGAACCGACTTGTTCATCGTGAACCTTTGACTCAAAACCTGCGCAAAATCATCGCGGTCTCGATCCGCATTGAATCGAATACCCCTCGACTTGCGCTCATACAATGCGTTGCGCACAAGCAGCGTCGTCCGACCCTTGATCACATGCGGGGTAAACGTTGTCCCGTACATCTTGCGTTGGTAGATCTCTCGATCGTCGATTCGAGAAAACTTCAATGGTTCATAACAGTTGACAGCAGCAGCCGTGACCTCACCAACTTCTCCAGCCTCAGTGCCATTTATCGTGCGCTTCTTCTCTCCAATGCTGGCTGTCGGAGGAGTCAGTCCGACTCCAAAGTACGCCGCTGGAAAGTCATCCCGATTCGACGCCAAGTCCCGTCTAGTTGGACAGTTCAGTCTCGGAACCAAGTCTGGAAGAGGCTTGCACTCCGCATCAAATACCTCGTATGGAGTCGGACCTTTCTGAAACTGCTCGAGCGGAATGCAAGCCGCAAAAAATGAGCCGCGCTTCCTGGCCAGCTTTGTGAAGTCAGTTTCTTCTTTGGTCAGCGTCTTCTCACGTTCCGAAGGTATCTGCTGCTTGGTTCGTCGTCGTGGCGGAATCGAAGCCTCGGAGCGATTCGCCATCGAACTCCCTGTCGTTAAACCAGGCTGTTTCGGAGGAATAGAGCTCGACAGGCGTCCAGACACGACAACGGGAATGACACCATTCACCTTGGAGACGGTCTCGTTGGCGACGATGACCATACTCGCCATTGGTCTCTTCGGAATAATGAACGCGGCTGCTGCGCCATGACTGTCTGCCGAGACTGGAGCCTTCTTCGGTATCGGCAAGTTGTCCAAGTTCGTTAATTGCGGAGGCAGCTTCTTCTTCGGGATTAGCAGATCATCGGCAGCCTTGACATCCACAGCTTGCACTTGCTTGGCTTCAGTATCTTCCGTGCCTTCGGCAGCGACCTCAATCTGTCCATCTTCGATCTCTCCAGGCTCTGGGACTGGGGTTGCTGGCTTTGTCACCGATTCTAATACCGCGCACTCCCCTGTAGTCGCTTTCAGCTCCGCTGCCTTCTCGTTCGCAACGCTCGACTCGGATCGCTCCTGGTCGCTGTCCTTCTCGATCGTTGTCTTCACGTCGGGTGTTGCTGCCTTTCCATTCGACCGCCCGGTTGGAGTGACTGACTGCTCATTCTTAACGCCGTCTTCACCAGCCACCGCGTTATCTCCCCCAGCGCCAGCGACTTCATCCTTCGTCTCCATCGTCACATCTTCAGCAGGATTCGCCACATCACTTCGATCGGTCGTCAGCTCTTGCGTCTCGGGCAATCGCCTCCGCTTTCGGTGCTCCAGTTTGCGCGTCTCGTCTCGCTGACTCGCAGCATCGTCATGCCGAAGTCTTCGTTTGAGAAACTTCTCTCGCGACCTGCGCTCATTGTTGTCGTCGCCAGTCGCAGCCTCATTTTCCGCATCCTCTGCGTCCAAAAGTCGATCCCTCTCCATCCTGTCATCCTTCAGTTCTTTTTGGTTCCCCCGGCGAGCCCGGAGCTTGTTCATCCGCTTCAGTTGCAAGGCTTTCTTCTGGTTCTGGTTCTCGTCCTCCTCCTCGCCGTGATCCGCTGGCGGCACTGAAGTCACGACGCGAGCGCGTTTCCGGCCCGGACTCGGCGTCACGAGCGCCTGTGACTCATCTCCGCGGTGTTCCGCCGCCTTATCGCCACGTGCCTTCACCGGGCGTGCTACCTTCCGGCTCGCTGTCGCCTCGCTCTTCGCTACCGCACCTCGAGCTGCCGGTCGCTCTCTCCGACTCGCAGGCCGCCGCGCCGTCGTCGTAGGCTCCTCTTGCTTCACTTCATCGTGGTCGGCCTCCTTCACTCGACCCTCATCCTTACCAGTCTCACTTGACAGGGCCTCAGCCTTGGTCTCAGCCTTGATTCCTGCACGCGACTTCTTACTCGCTGGTGCCTTCTTCCTGGTCGCTCGTGCCGGCTTCTCCGTCTTGACGCTCGGCCGCCTCGACACCCGCCGTGCCCTCTTCGGAGCACTCGGATCGCCGTCGCTCTCCGGTCGCTCGGCCTCCTCTGGTGTGGAAGAGCGCGGCGGAACGCTTTCGACCCGCTTGTTCTTCTTGCTCGCCGCCACCGACAGCGCCAGGGTGGCCGCGGCGTCGGCCGCGTCCGAGTCCGAGCTCGAGTCGGAGGCCTCCAACTTGAGGTTCTTGAGGAAGATCATGGCGCTGGAACGCTCGGGGCCGGGTGCTGGCACCGCCATCGTCGCTGCCTGCGGGTCAGCGGGATTCATCACCGCCCGCCGCCTCGGCAAAATAGCAAAACCCGCGAAAAGGGAACAAACACCCACCGAACAACAAGTCGCGCGAAGGTGACGCCAAGGTCGACCAGTCAGAGTTCGAGACAGTGTATGACTCATATTGATTATGTGTATGACTTATATCGATACGTATTATCACAGCAAATACTACAGCAAACAGGGATCGAATTGGCTCAGAGGAGACAACCAACAGCATAAAGCGACGACGACTGGAATGACTAGACTCGTGTCTGGAGACGCTATGAGAAGCGCAAAACAACTCTAGTTGCAGGCTACAATAGCTGTGCTTGTGGTATGTAGAGTTTAGTTGCGATTGAATTGGAAAGCGTGATTGTATTAACGGTACGAGTATGATTCAAAGCCTGGCAACTTCAACGCACAATCCAAGTTGAAGCAAGTGAACAGAACGCAGCGACCAAGTCGACTCGCTCAACCAAGCGTGCTGATTGACCGCCAACAAAGTCCGGCGCTCAGAAGCGGTGCTCCTTGTGCGGCTGGTGCGGGTTCTCCGGGTGGTGGTGCAGGATGAGCCCCACGTAAACCCACGCGCCGATGGCGCCGCCGACGATCGGACCGACAATCGGGATCCAGAAGTAGTAGCTGTTGAGCGTGAACACCTTGGAGCCCCAGCCGGCGAGCAGCATGAAGAGCCGAGGGCCAAAGTCGCGCGCGGGGTTGAGAGCGAGTCCAGTGTTGACGCCGAAGGCCATGGCGAGGCCGACGACGATCGCGGCGACACCGGTCGGAGCAGCATGCGCGCCGATCGGGCGGTTGTGCTTGTCGAGCAACGCGAGAATGCAGAAGACGAAGACAGCGCCGGCGAAGATCTCGGTGAGCAGCGCCGTGAAGTTGCCCACTCCCGCATGCGGATAGGTGGCGAAGATGGTGTGCGACGTCTCCCGGTCTGGGTCGACCTCGTTGAGCAGCGGCCGGTAGAGCACATAGATGACGGCGGCGGCCACAAAGGACGCCAGCGTCTGCGTGGCGATGAAGGCCGGCACCTTGCGCAGCGGGAACATCTTGAGCACGATGAGCGACGTGGTGATCATCGGGTTGAGGTGCGCACCGGAAACTCCGCCGGCCGTGTGGAGACCCATCATGACGGCGACTCCCCACGAGATGGCGATGTTGGTGAAGTTGCCGGCGTCGCCGCCCGAGAGCGTCACCTGCGCGATGCCGCCCAGCCCGAACGTGACCATGATGAAGGTGCCGAGGAACTCGGTGAAGAGCTGTCGCCACAGCTCGCTCTTGACTTTGTACGGCACGTCGCTCGGCAGCAGCGTGCCGTTCGCCCCGGCTTCAATGTCGTAGTAGCCGTTTTCCGTCTTGTCGTGCGAGTCGCGCGGCGGCGTGGTCACGGGAGCGTGCACCTCGAACGTCATTGCTGCGCTGGCGATCGGAGCGGAAGGGCTAGACGCACTTGAGGAGGCGACGGCGAATTGGAAAGTGAGGTCGGAGCTGGCGCGCGAACAAATGGTCTGACCGCCTGACCGCCTGAAGGCGGCAAGAACGAAGCCGTTGACGAGCCGCCATGGACAAGGCGTTGCTACTGTATCCACGTCACCCAGCTATCAGCTGCGACGACGGTGGAGGCGCCGCTAACAAGATGCGGCAGACGACGCCCGACACGAGTGGGCTGGGCTCGCTCGTGGTCGACCGTTCCGGCCAGGTTGTTCGCGTTGAAGTTCAAGCACAGCGTTGGCTCGCCTGTGCGCGAGCCGGTGGTCAAACCGGGCGACGCGGCGCTCAAGAGTTGGACGCTCTGTGGCGCGGCATCCGGCTGAAACGCAAACCTGGGCGATGCGATCGTCCAAGCCGCCGGAAGCTTTCGCCAGCAGAGACGCCTCGTATCGGCGAGCATAGACCCGCCATATCTGTGAAATTCAAATTCAAATGTATCGACCCGAGTCGGGGCTGTCTGAAGCCACTCTTAGAGTGGGACGATCGAGATCACAACCACCGAAGAACTTCAACCGCCGCTGGAAGCTCGAAAATGCTCACCGATAGGTTTAGAGAATCCTTGGCGATTTCTACACATCCGAATGAGGGAAGAGCAGGCTGAAGAACTCTCTGTCCCGGCACACTAGCTCAGTTCTGAACCGCTTGCTTCAGCCAGTTTGTAGGTTCCCGGCTCATCCTATCCAGTGTCCAACATGCCACCAAGACGCGAGACTTGCTGGCAAAACTCCACCAACTACCCTCGATATTGAGCCGTTTAACGCTGCGGGTTTTCGGCAGACGCACCTACAGTCGCCACGCAACGAACGCTTGCGCTACAGGCGCGGCATAAACGGGGGCGGGCCGCACCACCGTGTTAGACCGGCGCGGCCATCACGTGAGATGCAAGCCTCGCCGGCTCGGATTAAACCGCGCGAGCCGCGTGAATCCCCGGATTGCGCCGCCGCTCGTCTATGCACCGCCATTTCGAGCCGCCGCCTTCGCTCGAAGAGACTTCGTCTCGCTATGCTTCGCCGTCTCGCAGCCGCCGCAATCGGTCGGGACCAGACAACCCCTGGCCCAGGGCCTGGCGAAGCCGCGGACCGTTGATGCGTGGGCATAATCAGTCTTCGATTCAATGAGTGAGCCTGATCACTGGTGGGTTTCGTTGGCGCGGCGGCGACGGTTGCCTTGCGTTTTCATTTGTTATCGCTAGCCACTGTTCCGCCGACGACGCGTGGGAAACGGGAGGCAGGCACCTTGCGCATCGATCGATTGCCCGGCTCGATCTCGCTCGCCACTAGTTTGGAGACCCAATTCATCTCCGACTTCCGTCCTGCGCTGCGGATATAACTTCGACCGGCGATAGCTTCGGTCGCTGGCGTCCAGACTCGAGACGCTCTTGCATGATGGTGACAGCGCTCTCTCGGTGGACTTCACCCGGCGAAAACGTCCCCAAGCCACATCGCCGTCTGTTCCTGGCATGTGGAGCTCTCCATTGAGGACGTTTAGAGCCGGTCATCCGCCGGAATCATGGCGAGCGTCGGCATTCCGATGTTCAACTTGACTGGCGAGATCTCGTAGTCGATCGATCTCGCATATCAGCTTGTTGAAGCTCTTTATCCGTTCGCTTGATTCACTGGAAAGGTCTTCTCCGACATATTGGCTTGAGTGCTGTACTGAGTCGAACCTTCGCTACAGCTGAGTGTCGCGGTTGCCTCGACTTCTTCGCGACTGCGGCGAGAAAGAGAGTGAGGGAGAGAGCGTTCAACATCATCAAAAAATGATCAGAGTGCAGGAATGCAACTCAAGTTTGAGAATCCACCACGTACCAGAGCCTGCATGAGCTCCTGCTCGCGCTGCTGCAGTTGCTGTACCTGCTGTCTCAGTCGATCGGTGTCGTTGTTCTGGGGCTTGTTCGGAGATGACTTGCCGCCACGTTGAGGCGACATGCCAGCATGCTGTTGCTGTTGCTGTCGCCTTCGGAGCGCCTCGTTCTCACCTCTCAATCGCTGGATTTGCTGGTCCGCCACTGCTGCTTGCTTGGCGAGCATCTCGTTCTCGTCCCGGAGCGACGAGAGCTGGTTCCGGTACGCGTCGGCTCCTCGAGTTGGCGACCCCGAAGGCGATCGTGAAGTCTGCTTGTAGTACTTCCCATTCGGTGATCGGTCGAGCGGAGGAAGTTGCGCGCGGGACGTCGAACTGGACAAACTAGACGCTTGGACACTCCCGCCTTGTGCTCGCAGTCGGTGGCGCAACACCTCGTTCTCTGCGCGCAGCGCGTGATTCTCCTTGCGCAGATTGCTGAGCGCAAACTCGACCGGGTCCACCTGGATGACCGGCCGGTTCTGGATGTTCTTGGCGCGCGTGGCGTAGTTAAGCGTGCTGAGTGTGTCTTCGAGCGCCTGCGCCGACGGCGACACGCACGCGATCATGAGCGTGAGGCTATTACCGCCTAGCGAGTCCATGAGCAGCTTGGTGAGTTTGCTGTCCCGGTACGGGACGAACGCGGCAGGCGCGTTGGCTCCGTTTGTGTTGCCTCCTCCATTGGCGGCTGCTGCCAGAGCCGAGATGACCTTGCCGAGCGTGAGCAGGCTCCGGTTGATGTTGCTCGTCTCCTCGGCGTTGGCCGACTTGGTCTCCTTGAGTCTCTCACTCCCGGCGAGATCGACGAAGGACACCTTGCCGAATTTGGTGACGACGTGGCCGTCGTTCTCGTCGGTCGTCTGGCGGTCCACGTGCACGGTGAGCAGCGAGTGGCTGCGACTCGAGTCCTTGTTCATGTCGTGCGAGCCGACGCGCCGGTTGCGGTGGCCCTCGTGCAGCACGGCTAATATGTCGTCGAGCGAGTCGCACTGCACGACGAGCAGGTTCTGCACGTAGAATCCCGTGCGGTCGTTCCAGCGCACGCTGAGCGAGCCGGAGCTTGGGTTGAGCAGATCGAAGACCTGCTCATTGTAGATCTCGCAGTAGGACGCACGCACGACGAACTTGACCTCCTTGGGTGCCTCATCGAATAGACCGAACAGGTACTTGAGCGCGCGCGGGGTGACGCCATCCGAGAGCTCGCCGGTGGTGTCCATCACTCGCGACGGCGAGCCATCGAGCGGCTTCTTCTTGACCACCGCCAGCAGCTCGTCGACGCCCGACATACTGTACGTCTTGCCCGACCCAGTCTGTCCGTACGCGAAGACCGTCGCGAGGTATCCCTCGGCGACCGAGTCGAGCAGCGGGACGACGCCGCTCACGCGGAAGAACTGCGCCTGCGAGAGCTCCTCCGAGGCGCACAGGTCGAACTGGAAGCTGCGCACGAGCTCGCGCGCGCCGCCGCCTCCCGCGGACGAGACGACCTGCATCTCGCGGCGCTCCTTGGACGGGAATCGGAACAGGTGCGGGTCTCCGCGAGTCTTCTCGGCCGCATTCATCGGCCGGCAGCGCACCACCACGCGCACGCTCTGCCGCTTGGTGTCGACCAACGACAAACCATCTCCAGGTCGGGTCGGTGAGCCGACGACGCCCGTGGCGCGCGGACTCCTCGTCGCCGGCGGCGTCCTTGAGCGTCCTGCAACCAAAGCGTTAGCTCTGACTAATGGTATACTAATGCACATGGAGAACACCACCTCCGGAGCCCATGCGGACGGGAGGAAGCGGCTGGTGGCGCGCGCTCGGCGGCGTCGGTGGAGGCGGCCGCCCCGGGTCGGCCCCAGGGTGCAGCGAGCGCGTCCGCCCTACCACCATCGCTCCATACTCGGGCCTTCCGCGGCCGCGAGATGCCCAGAATTAGCCTCGGCGCAAGTTGCAGCAACCGCCACCGCCTTCAACCTGTTTCAGTTTTGAATGCGGTGAATACTTTCGAGATGATTGGGCGGAAATATACAAGAGGTATAGTAACATCCACCGCATTCTGGCACTATCCACATAAAAACCTCGATGTCTAGGTTTTATCCGGCAGGATCGCGACGTGGAGCCCCAATCTGACAACCGAGCGCCGATGAACGCGTGGAAGCTCGCGCTGCTGGTCGCCGGCGCCGCCGCGGCCGCCGTGGCCGATGCCGCGCGCACTGCCGTCGTGCTCGAGTCGAGCGACATCCGCAAGACGCACTCCAAGTTCTTCGGTCTGCTGGAGGGTATGTTTGCGGCTTTCGTGTGTAGCTGAAGTGACTGAGATGGAAGGGATCGAAGCTGACGATGTGGGGGATGGCTGATTGACTGTGTGACGGCAGAGCGCGGCCATGAGCTAGCGTTCTTCACTGGCGAGGACTCCGTCCAGCTGGAGGAGTACGGCGTGCCGACGTTCGAGAACCTCGTGCTCTTCTCGCCGTCCAAGGCGCTCGGCAGCCTGCGCAAGGCGGACTTGCTCCAGTTCGTCGAGCAGGGCGGCAACGTGCTGCTCTCGTCCAGGTAACGCAGCTGCTTCTCCCTTTGCTGGCGACTGCATCTCGATGGCTTACCGCTTGCTGGTCGGGTAATCGCAGCACCAAGCTGACCAAGGTGCAGCGAGAGTTCGCGCTCGAGTGCGGCGTCGAGTTCGAGAAGAAGGGCCACCTCGTCATGGACCACGTCAACCCGATCACGGACGCCGCCGACATTTACAACTCGGTGGTTGCCGCGACGGACTTTGTCGCGTCGGACCGCGTGGTGGGAGCTGAGCTGGCCAAGAATGCGGCCGGCGCGAAGCCTGTGGCCTTCCAGGGCATCGGGCTGTCGCTTGACTCGAGCAACATCCTCGGCTTCCACGCGCTCGTGGCGCCGGCTACGGCGTACTCGGCGAATCCGGTCAAGGACGTGGCTCCGGCGGACCTGGTGTTCGGCAACCAGATCGGGCTGGTGACGGCCATCCAGGCTCGCAACAACGCCCGCCTCGTGTTCTCCGGCTCGCTCGAGCTGTTCAGCGACAAGTACTTCACGGACAGCTTCTCGAACAAGCAGTTCGCGGACGCCGTGACCAAGTGGGGCTTTCAGGAGAACGGCGTGCTGCGCATGACCAACATCGCGCACCACCGCGAGGACGGGTCGCAGCCCGACAAGATGCTGAGCGACGCCAAGCGTCCGGACCAGCCTATCACGCTGTACAACGAGGCCGAGGTGGCTCGTGACTCGCTCGTGTACCGCATCAAGGACAACCTCACGTACTCGTTCGACCTGCACGAGCTGCGGAACGGTCAGTGGGTACCGTACAAGGCCGATGATGTGCAGCTCGAGTTCGTCATGCTGGACCCGTACGTGCGCAAGAGCATGACGCATGACAACCGGGGCCATTTCTCTGTGACGTTCGAGGCGCCAGACCAGTACGGCATCTTCCTGTTCCGCGTCATGTACCGCCGACTGGGTCTCTCGACGCTCTTCTCGACCACGCAGGTGTCGCTGCGGCCGTACAAGCACAACGAGTACGAGCGCTTCATCCCCGCGGCGTTCCCGTACTACGCGTCGGCGTTCTCGATGATGGTCGGCGTGTTCGTCTTCAGCGTCTTCTTCGTCTTCCACGATGACAAACAGTGATGGGCGTGCGTGTCTCGTGGGGGAGGACAGGCTTGAGAGGGATCGAGAGCAAGAGGCTGGCAGAAAGGAGAGAGAAAGAGACAGATCAACAAAATTGGCTGCCACCGGAGGTCCCGATGAAGCGCAAAGAATGATCAGTTCGTGGTCCATTTCGTGAGGAGAAGGGCCAGTATTTTAGGTCCGACTGTACATTGTGCTTGACTGGAACAGCGAGACATGAACATACAAATTCCAAGCTCCCGACCGACCACGAAGCATCGCCGCCCGACCGCTTTCCGTGAAACAGAACGCGACGCGTCGCGAGGTTAATCAGTTTGAAAAACCTTATTACCAACCGACCGACCTTGTCATCCTCCAGGTAGTATACATCTTTCAAAATAGATCTGGAGTGTTCATTCGCCCGACCGGTCGGGTCCCCCTCCTCCTCTGTCTTTGAAGCTCTGTGTTTCGGCGTGGCTCTGTGCCTCACTTACGCTTTCTTCTTGCTGCTGCCGTGACGAACTCGAGGTACTTCATCCGTTCGCAAGCCAGTCGACCACCCCAAGTTCCCGCCCTCCCCTGGACGACCCAGTCCAGCCCAGACATGCAGCCGCAGCCGCAGCAGCTCAGCGACAGCCGAGATCCGGACGCGCTGCCGCCCAGCCGCATCGCCGCCATCATCGACGACCTCGACATTGAAGGGTTGCCGACAGCCGGGGAGCTCGAGGCGCTGGCTGCCAGCCCGCGACCACAGATGCCGCTACCGCTACCGCAGCCGACGCCAGCGCCGCCAATGCCGCGGTCGAGAAAACATGCGCGGTCCCCATCTGCCGAGATGGCCAAGCCGTTCGGCCGCACCAAGCGCGCGCTCAAGGCCGAGGTGCACGAGCTGCAGGGGATCGTAGACCGCATGCAGGCGCAGGTGGACGACGCGGCTGCTGAGATCCACGAGCTCACGCAGCTCGTGGGACAGCTCGTGCACCAGCGCACAATGGAGACGCCGCCAGTGACGGCGCAGATTCCAGCAAATGAGAACCAACCGCCGGTTGTGCTGATCGAGAGGGTCCAGATCAAACCCGAAGATTTTGGCGTGCACGAGGTCGACGGCTCCGGCGAGGGCCTCGCGCTGTGCGCTGTGGAAGGCGCTGGCGGCCGGATATAGGCTGTCTGCGCTCCAAGATACTGCATCTGTTGATTTATGACTCGGAGGTATATAATGAGAGCATGGTTCGATCGATTGGAACTCTGCTCGACTGGGGGAGTGACATCGATCCGTACGAGTTCGAGTGCTGGCCGTGTGTGTGTATGCGTGTGTGAGTCAGCAGCACGCACAGCTCGTTGCAGACGGCTGTGCTCTCCAGAGAGAAGTACGCAATCGTGGTTGCAGGAAAGAGGACAAAGGGAGGGATTGTGTATTAGAACTGCACCTGGTGTGCGTCGAGTTGAGCTCGCCTTCGCCGCGACTCGAGCTAGAAGGTAAAGTGATGAGATGAATGAAATTTTTCGCTTGGTTGATGTCGACTGCCAGCAGTACGGTAGAAGATACCCGAGCTGGTTCCATGACTGAACCGAATCAACTACCTTCGTCCTCCTATTTGTGGCCTCTGATGACACTCACGGTGCTCTCGTAAAGTTAAAGTTTAAAACCCAACGGTCGGATCGCCACTTCAACATGGTCGAGGGAATGTCCAGCGTCGCCACAATCCAATTTGCCAAGTGTCGAGGACAACAACAAGACTGAATTCGAGCAATGCTTGCGGCCAGCGCGCGGGGCGACGCGGCCACCGTTGGCACAATGCTGGCGGAGGGGTTCGACGACCTCAGCCTGGGGTCTGAGGAGCTGGAGACGCCATGCGAGCAAGCGGCGCTGAACGGCCACGTGGACGTGCTGCGCCTGCTGCTACCGCCCGCCAAGCGCCGCGTGGCGCTGGCATTCGCCGGCAAAGGGACTGAAGGTCCACATGCGGCCGCGGAGGCTACGCACACGTTCTGGCACAAAGTGCTGTGCGCGGCTGTGCGCGGCGGCCACTGCGACACCGTCGCCTTCGTGCTGGACACGAGCGACGTGAACCTGATGACCGCCAAGGGACTACAACACCACGAGCCGCCGCTGTTCCAGGCTATCAAGTTCGACAAGATGAATGTCGCGATGATGCTGATGGAGCGCGGCGCTGACGCCAACGCCAAAGACGAGGTGGGCCAGTCCCTCTTGCACGCCGCCATCACGTACGACGCGGTCCAGTGCTGGGATTTCGCGCTCCGTCACTGCGACAAGGACGCGATGGACCGACAAGGCAACACGCCGCTCCACTACGCGATCGAGTGCGGTCACGCCAAGTTCGCGATGTCGCTGGTGCGTGCCGGTGCGGACATCAACGCGGTGAACGAGCGCCGCGTCACGCCACTGCACCTCGCGGCGTCAACTGGCCGCGTCGGTCTGCTCAAGATGCTGCTAGTCGACGGTCATGCCGACGCCAACCTCAAGGACTACAACGGCAAAACACCGCTGTACGATGCGGTGGCGCTGGACACCGCCACGGCAGCGGAGGAGGAGGAAAGCGTCGGCGGTAAGAAAATGGACTCCGAGGGCCGCCAGCAGCATATGGCCGAGCTGTTGCTCTGCAACGGCGCCGACCCGAACATGCAGGAGGACGTGGCGCGCGAGACACCTCTGCACGTCGCTGTTCGTCAAGGACTCGAGAAAACGACTGGCGTGCTGCTGACCAACGGCGCCGACCCGAACACGCCCAACAAGTTCGGTGTCACCCCCGCGCACGTGGCAGCCGCATTTGATGCGAGCCACGAGCTATGGATGACTCTGTTGAAGCACGGCGCCGAGACTGATCTTCTCGATGCGGACGGTCGCGCTCCGCTCGACCTCGTGGAGAAACCGGAGGCACGCAAGTCGCTCCAGACGCTTCTCACCAACTACCAAAAGCCGTAGGGCAACTACCGAAAGCCGTAGGGAAACTGCCGAAAGCCGTAAGCAGGTTCATGTCGCGTCACGTCGCGTCGTACATGTCATTGAGTTAAAAGAGTATGTATGGCTCTCAACATGCACTACTGGATTAGCTTTCCCAACTCGGCGGCCGTGTCTGGGTCCGCCACGAGTTCGAGCGCCGTCTTGCCGTCCGCGTCCACCGCCTTCACATCCGCGCCGTACTCGAGCAGCGACTGCCACGCGTCGGCGCTGGCGTCGAATAGCGCCGCGACGTGCAGCGCTGTCAGACCGCCGGCTGTGCGCATGTTCGGGTCTGCTCCGTGCGCCAAGAGCACTTTCAGAGTGCGTTCACATTCGTGACGAATGGCCGTGTGTAGTGGCGAGAAACCTGGTGCGGCATCGAGAACATTCGGGTCTGCGTCGTGTGTGAGCAGTAGCGTGGCGAGCTCGAGCTGTGCCTGCTCGGCACCGTCGGCGTCCATATCATCCGAGTCATTGTCTCCCATGGTCTCGTCCGAGTCGTTGTCGAGCAGGTCTCGATCGATGGTGAAGACAGCGTGCAGCGGTGTCTTTCCGCCGAGACCCTTGGCACTCGGGTCAGCTTTGCCCTCCACCAGCAGCAACTCCACCAGGTCGCGACGACCGTTGTCCACAGCCACGTGTAGCGGCGTGACGAGCTTGACGGAGGCGATATTGGCGTTGGCTCCGGCGTGGATGAGTCTCTTGGTCGCTTCGATGTGACCGAACTGCACGGCGTAATGGATCGGCGTGTGTCCCTGTTTGTCGACGGCGTTCTTGAGTTCGTTGGATGCGTCCAGGAGCAGGTCGATGCAGTCGACAGCGTTGCGGTCTGCTGCGATGTGGAGTGCGTTCTGTCCCACCACGTTGCGCACGTCTGGACTAGCACCACGCTTCAACAGAAACTCGAGAATGGCCGCGTAGTTCTTCTTGGCGGCACGGAGGAGCGGCGTGTGCTCCTGCACAATGGCAGCCTCGAACGAACCGCTCTTGTCGAGCACGAACTCCACGATTGAACGGTCTCCACTCTCGACCGCGGCCATCAGCAGGCGCAACCACAAGGTCGACGCATCATCACTAGCGTCAAATTGAGGTTTTGCCTCGGCGATAAGAAGCTCGAGCAGCTCGCGACGCGATAGGCGGGCCGCGTGCTCACACATCGACTCGTCGTTAATGTCGCCTTCAACGTACTCGCGGCGGAGCGGGACGACAGCGCCGCGTGCGAGAAGCTCACGCACTTGAGCGGTATCACCGGCCTCAGCGGCGGCAAGCAGCGAGCTAGCGAGTGGATGAGCGATGGGAGTAGCCATGGCGGAGGAAGTTGGAAAGTGAGCAGCGGGAGGAGCCTGGGACGTGCTGGGGACTGCATGACGCAGCCTGTGCCGGCAGAGGAGTGCTCGTTCGAACGCTGGGGGTCCGGACGGAAGGCGCGGCGAATGTTCAGTGTGGTCCCAGCAGGTACTAACTTGGACGGATGGCTGTTGGTGGTGAGACCTAGCTTGAACTTTGTATGGTCGCAGATTGTCAAATGGCGTCATCCGAAGGATTGCGTCAGAGTCAGAATCGAGTCTACTGTGGTGCACGGAACAGACTGTCGCTTTTATGAAGTGCAACACTGTGAGGTTCAACTTTGCTCTGCTAGATGGCTCGCGTTCTCAGCCCTCCTTTCAACGCTCACTCACACCAACCACCACTTCCGTCTGGGTGACTCTGACGCAAGCAGATCGATGACGCCACCACATGCCCACTTTTGGATCGTCATTTGCTTCTCTGATGCCTCCGTTCCACGCCGTTCTCGTCTTTGCTGCCTTTCACTTTCCAATTTCCAACGCCATGGCTACTGCTCTCAACAACGACCATCTCTCCGCGTCCCTGCTCGCTGCCATCGCGGACGGCAGCACCGACCAAGTGCGTGAGCTTCTCACACGCGGCGCTGTTGTCCCTCTCCGTCGCGAGTTCGTGGTCGGCGACATCAGCGACGAGTCTCCGTGCGATAATGCCGCGCGTTTGGCACGTCTCGAGCTACTCGACGTGCTGCTGGTTGCCGCCAAGCCCCAGCTCGATACGTTGGAACCGAGCTGCATCGAGGTCTCGTCCTTCTGGAGCCGTCTACTGACTACAGCCATCGACAGTGGGAACCCAGCTGTTGTCGAGCTTGTGATCGACAAGATCGGGAACCCCGATTCCGCCATTCTCACCGACTCCTTGCCGCTCTTTCACGCCATCAAGAGCGACAATGTGACTATCGTCAACCTCTTGCTGGCCCACGACGTGAGCCTCTACGTACGCAACGTGGTGGGACAGAACGCACTCCATATCGCAGCAGACCGCAACGCTGTCGACTGCATCGACCTGCTCCTGGACGCATCCAACGAACTCAAGAACGCCGTCGACAAACAGGGACACACGCCGATCCATTACGCCGTGCAGTTCGGTCACATCGAAGCGACCAAGAGACTCATCCACGCCGGAGCCAACGCCAATATCGCCTCCGTCAAGCTCGTCACGCCGCTACACGTGGCTGTGGACAACGGTCGTCGCGACCTGGTGGAGTTGCTGCTGGTGGAGGGCAAAGCTGACCCGAGTGCCAAGGGTCTCGGCGGAAAGACACCGCTGCACGCTGTCTTCACCATCGATCGAGACCTGCTCGACAACGACTCGGACGAGACCATGGGAGACAATGACTCGGATGATATGGACGCCGACGGTGCCGAGCAGGCACAGCTCGAGCTCGCCACGCTACTGCTCACACACGACGCAGACCCGAACGTGCTGGACTCTGTGGCGGGTTTCTCGCCACTACACACGGCCATTCGTCACGAATGTGAACGCACTCTGAAAGTGCTCTTGGCGCACGGAGCAGACCCGAACATGCGCACAGCCGGCGGTCTGACAGCGCTGCACGTCGCGGCGCTATTCGACGCCAGCGCCGACGCGTGGCAGTCGCTGCTCGAGTACGGCGCGGATGTGAAGGCGGTGGACGCGGACGGCAAGACGGCGCTCGAACTCGTGGCGGACCCAGACACGGCCGCCGAGTTGGGAAAGCTAATCCAGTAGTGCATGTTGAGAGCCATACATACTCTTTTAACTCAATGACATGTACGACGCGACGTGACGCGACATGAACCTGCTTACGGCTTTCGGCAGTTTCCCTACGGCTTTCGGTAGTTGCCCTACGGCTTTTGGTAGTTGGTGAGAAGCGTCTGGAGCGACTTGCGTGCCTCCGGTTTCTCCACGAGGTCGAGCGGAGCGCGACCGTCCGCATCGAGAAGATCAGTCTCGGCGCCGTGCTTCAACAGAGTCATCCATAGCTCGTGGCTCGCATCAAATGCGGCTGCCACGTGCGCGGGGGTGACACCGAACTTGTTGGGCGTGTTCGGGTCGGCGCCGTTGGTCAGCAGCACGCCAGTCGTTTTCTCGAGTCCTTGACGAACAGCGACGTGCAGAGGTGTCTCGCGCGCCACGTCCTCCTGCATGTTCGGGTCGGCGCCGTTGCAGAGCAACAGCTCGGCCATATGCTGCTGGCGGCCCTCGGAGTCCATTTTCTTACCGCCGACGCTTTCCTCCTCCTCCGCTGCCGTGGCGGTGTCCAGCGCCACCGCATCGTACAGCGGTGTTTTGCCGTTGTAGTCCTTGAGGTTGGCGTCGGCATGACCGTCGACTAGCAGCATCTTGAGCAGACCGACGCGGCCAGTTGACGCCGCGAGGTGCAGTGGCGTGACGCGGCGCTCGTTCACCGCGTTGATGTCCGCACCGGCACGCACCAGCGACATCGCGAACTTGGCGTGACCGCACTCGATCGCGTAGTGGAGCGGCGTGTTGCCTTGTCGGTCCATCGCGTCCTTGTCGCAGTGACGGAGCGCGAAATCCCAGCACTGGACCGCGTCGTACGTGATGGCGGCGTGCAAGAGGGACTGGCCCACCTCGTCTTTGGCGTTGGCGTCAGCGCCGCGCTCCATCAGCATCATCGCGACATTCATCTTGTCGAACTTGATAGCCTGGAACAGCGGCGGCTCGTGGTGTTGTAGTCCCTTGGCGGTCATCAGGTTCACGTCGCTCGTGTCCAGCACGAAGGCGACGGTGTCGCAGTGGCCGCCGCGCACAGCCGCGCACAGCACTTTGTGCCAGAACGTGTGCGTAGCCTCCGCGGCCGCATGTGGACCTTCAGTCCCTTTGCCGGCGAATGCCAGCGCCACGCGGCGCTTGGCGGGCGGTAGCAGCAGGCGCAGCACGTCCACGTGGCCGTTCAGCGCCGCTTGCTCGCATGGCGTCTCCAGCTCCTCAGACCCCAGGCTGAGGTCGTCGAACCCCTCCGCCAGCATTGTGCCAACGGTGGCCGCGTCGCCCCGCGCGCTGGCCGCAAGCATTGCTCGAATTCAGTCTTGTTGTTGTCCTCGACACTTGGCAAATTGGATTGTGGCGACGCTGGACATTCCCTCGACCATGTTGAAGTGGCGATCCGACCGTTGGGTTTTAAACTTTAACTTTACGAGAGCACCGTGAGTGTCATCAGAGGCCACAAATAGGAGGACGAAGGTAGTTGATTCGGTTCAGTCATGGAACCAGCTCGGGTATCTTCTACCGTACTGCTGGCAGTCGACATCAACCAAGCGAAAAATTTCATTGTGCACAGACTTATGTCGGGCACTGTAGCAGAACACGGCGACT
Organism: Phytopythium vexans; assembly: GCA_003413675.1. Lineage (NCBI taxonomy): Eukaryota > Oomycota > Peronosporomycetes > Pythiales > Pythiaceae > Phytopythium > Phytopythium vexans. The sequence goes on from QLOC01000027.1 coordinate 144,511, forward strand.
CCCCCCAGACCGCAAAGACGGCGTGGACAGAGCGCCTGGGTTGAGGATAGGGTCATTTCCCAACGAGCAGCAAAGACCAGTCTTCATCTTCGTGAACAGTCGGGCTAACGAGAGACCCCCTCACCCCCCACCACAGAAAAAAAGTCGGTGGCGGTGGGGGGAGAAAAATCTCACAGCCGCCAATCCCAGAAGCTCGCAATCCTCGTCTTTCGACGAGCGAATATATGCAGATGTCATGCGGCCAAGCCGAGCCCAACGCATGGGAGGCGGGTTCACAAGCACCTAGCACCGATGTCGACGCAGCCGCTGCCGCCCTTCAGAGCCTCGCCGAGTCTAATTCATGGGAAACTGATCCAGACGTGCAGGACTTTGGAGTCGACGCTGTCACTGACACCCACACACAAGCGTCTTCGATCCCAACTTTTCTGCTACACCAAGTGACCGAACGGAAGTATTCGAGTGTTCTGTCCAAGCTTACCACCATTTGCAGCCTTCCACCGCTGGTGGAGCAGATTAAGCGAACATGTATCCTTATCAAGCAAGTTCGTCTCGAGGGCATGCATATCGCCAACCTGCACATCCGGCGATGCCTGGCCATGGGGGGCGATGTGCCTGCCCTCACCAACACTTTCTTTTACGACTGCATGGTGTCGACCTTACGTCAGATCGAGAGGCGAGACCGCCACTCACCACGACCATTTTTCCCTTATCTTCACGATACATTGATTCAATACTGGGAAGCCAGAGAGCAAGTTCAAGGCTATTCATCCGTTGAGCTGATTAACTATGGCTGAGTGATCGGAGAATTGGCTAAACAAATGGCCGTCAACGCGAAGAACATGATCATCTTAGAATTCAGACGCCGTCTTCGACAGTACATTCGATTCCGATTTCGTAGGCCAGGACAGACTCAGCTCCCTCTGAGCGAGACGACAAGGCTTCTCGAGAGTTGTTACCGTGTCCGGACACGTCCCGTGGTAGATCGAGACGGGCCAGACAGAACCGATATGGACCGAGTGGGATGAAATAGCCGACCCTGTGGAGCGTCAGCTCCGGCAGTGGCTGGGCATCGTGCCCTGGAAGCTAATGATTCGCGACAATCTCGCCCACTTCTTGAGCAAGACTTACGATATGCTGGTATCCCTAGAGTATTACGTGAGCCTACGACCACGAGCAAGAGGAACGAAGCTATACTCAGTACTTCCACTCTCGACTACCGACACGACTGACTATATACCGATCAATGGGAGCACGTTGTACGAGATGCTGGCTCACATCAAGCACGTGCCTACCATTAACGCTTTCCTTCACTTGCAATTCAACATGGTCACCACCCGGCCGAGGAGTGACAACGGCGAAGTCGGATTCAGCAGGGGACAAATCTTGCATCGCCGTGACGAGATGATGAGGGCGGTATTCGATGTCGCTCGATTCGAGACATCCAGTCGCGTCTTTGCAACCGAGGTTATGACTGACGGCTACGGTGCCTACGTGCTTCTGAAGCGGCCCGAGACGAGAACAACGGTGGTGGCCATGGGAGATAGTTCGGACACTCGCTCTCAGTTAGACAGGTTCCAACAGGACCTGATCAAACTCGGCCCTGAGTACTCACCGGACGTGATCATTGGAGTGGATCCTGGTACAATCAACTTGTGCACGGCTGTTAGTGTTGGCCGGCTGCCTCCCCGTCACTACCGACACTGCGAGGCTCAAGAATCGACGGCCATGAAGGCGCAAAAAGCGAAAGCGAAATCGCAGGTATCAGCGCGGGCAAAAAATCACGCAAATCAGCACGGGCGAATACCGCCACCTAGCGAAAATGCACCACTTCGACTCTTGGACGAAAAACCTTCGGCGGAATGATCCATTGCATTCCAGTGTCGTTCAAGGTATGCCGTCGTTCCGGCTATCTAGCTACGACATATATCTCGAGCGTATGAAGTACTTCTGGATGCACGTTCGCTATCTAGTGGCGTTCAGCGCCGAGCATGCATTCTCACGGTGGCGCTTCACGAGATCTCGACTGAAACTCTAGAGATACCAGCATATCGTAAGTCTTGCTCAAGAAGTGGGCGAGATTGTCCCGAATCATTGGCTTCATGGGTACGATGCCCAGCCACTGCCGGAGCTGACGCTCCACAGGGTCGGCTATTTCATCCCACTCGGTCCATATCGGTTCTGTCTGGCCCGTCTCGTTTCCCTCTGCATCCATGACGGGCCGGGTCCGGACACGGTAACAACTCTCGAGAAGCCTTGTCGTCTCGCTCAGAGGGAGCTGAGTCTGTCCTGGCCTACGAAATCGGAATCGAATGTACTGTCGAAGACGGCGTCTGAATTCTAAGATGATCATGTTCTTCGCGTTGACGGCCATTTGTTTAGCCAATTCTCCGATCACTCAGCCATAGTTAATCAGCTCAACGGATGAATAGCCTTGAACTTGCTCTCTGGCTTCCCAGTATTGAATCAATGTATCGTGAAGATAAGGGAAAAATGGTCGTGGTGAGTGGCGGTCTCGCCTCTCGATCTGACGTAAGGTCGACACCATGCAGTCGTAAAAGAAAGTGTTGGTGAGGGCAGGCACATCGCCCCCCATGGCCAGGCATCGCCGGATGTGCAGGTTGGCGATATGCATGCCCTCGAGACGAACTTGCTTGATAAGGATACATGTTCGCTTAATCTGCTCCACCAGCGGTGGAAGGCTGCAAATGGTGGTAAGCTTGGACAGAACACTCGAATACTTCCGTTCGGTCACTTGGTGTAGCAGAAAAGTTGGGATCGAAGACGCTTGTGTGTGGGTGTCAGTGACAGCGTCGACTCCAAAGTCCTGCACGTCTGGATCAGTTTCCCATGAATTAGACTCGGCGAGGCTCTGAAGGGCGGCAGCGGCTGCGTCGACATCGGTGCTAGGTGCTTGTGAACCCGCCTCCCATGCGTTGGGCTCGGCTTGGCCGCATGACATCTGCATATATTCGCTCGTCGAAAGACGAGGATTGCGAGCTTCTGGGATTGGCGGCTGTGAGATTTTTCTCCCCCCACCGCCACCGACTTTTTTTCTGTGGTGGGGGGTGAGGGGGTCTCTCGTTAGCCCGACTGTTCACGAAGATGAAGAGAGGGGAGCTCGACGAAGATGTTCGATTTAAAGCGATGCCGAGCAGGAAGGAGCAAAAGGAGATCGTCGAGATGTCCAAGATCAGGAATCCGAAGCTCAAGGACACCAAAATCGTCCTCAAGAGCAACCGGAATGTCTTGCGCTGTGTCAACAGTCGCTGCAAGGCCAACTTCTGGAATCTCGACGTTAATGCCGCCAGGGACATCTTGGAACTGCTGAGGAGTGGCCTGAAAGGGAAGCACGGTCCAAGACGACTAAAGCCATTCAGGCGAGGCGGGCAGCAGTCATGACGTCGACGGAGAACAAGGTCGTTTGAAAGACTCAGAGGCACTAGCAATGCAGAGAGGTCATAGCAGCGACAAGTGAAGCACCGGCGGGGGCTATCCCCCTCCACGGCTATCCTTACATTTGGAGGGCACAGAGGCCAGTAGGGCAGGAGCAGTGCGCTCGTTAATGTATAGATATGACATCACAATAATGAAATGATGAAAATAGGGTCCACAATTATGACAATGAGGGTATGCAATTCGTACTTTATCGAGAATCTGAACTGGTTCAACCGAGTCAAGTCGCGACGAGTCAGCGATCACCAGCGACAAGAACCACAAGGCGAGTGCGATCAGCGCTGCAGAGCGATCTCTTGCTGCTATGCCTGCAACTGATGAATGTGTTATATCCTAATATGAACGCAGTCCATCCCACTGACTGCATAATGCGATCTCGGTACAGTGCCCACCTCGAGTCAGGTTGAAGGCAAGTTCAACTGGACGCACCCAATCGCCACGAGGGTTCATCTACCCAGCCCAATAGCGACGAAGTCACCTATCACCAACCGCAGCTGTGTATCCGATAACAAATGGGGGTCCCCCGCGGATCGCGAAGACCGCGCGATCAAGAAGGATCTGCTCCTTCCAGGAGTGTCGACCCTTGGCATTTGGACGACGGTCAGGAGGATCCGGTTGCACTGCCGCACCCAAGCCGCGGCCTGGCTCTGGCCCCAAAATAAGATGTCCTGTCTGTTGCACTGGTCATGTCAGCGACGTAAAAGGGGGTCGTGCTCGCCCTTTCCCACATGACCTGGCGCAGCAACGGTCCGCCGGTTACGGTACGGCGACCACCCAACCGTACCGTAAGGTTCCTCTACTGTGCGCTCTCTCACTCAGTCTCTCTCTCTCAGTCTCTCTCTCCCTTCCCTGTGCAACCCGTTGCACCGCACTGGCCTCCGCTGTTCCATCCTTGCGCCAGCACCATGCCAAGGAACCAGCGGCCAAGAAGATCTCGCCGCTGAGCGCACAGCCACCGCTGGCTGCCTGCTTCTCCCGCCGGGTCCGCGCGTCCGTCCGCCTCGCGAGAGCGACACACACCCAGCAAGCGACTGCTGTGCACTGGTCCGCAGTCTCGACGGTCACGCGACATGCGCCGACCCGCGCAGAGCGCGGCGGTCTCCGCGTGCCAGAGACGCTCCACTTGGACTGCAACAATGCACTGTACTGTCGTCCAGCACAAGTCGACGGTAGTTGCTTCGCGTCATGCCACCAATATATAAATGAGGATAGATACATGCTGGTCTTCCGAGGACTCTCTCACTCGCCTCGAGCTCAGGCGAGCACGAGCCGCGGCGGCTCGAGCTTCGGGCTCTCGCTCGCGTCCGGTGAGCGGTCAAACTCGCTCTTGAACTCGGACTTGAACTCGGTCTTGAGCCGCTTGGCGCTGCCGGTGGACCCGACTGAGGCCGCCTCGTCGTCCTCCTGGTCCGAGTAGTTGAGCGGCGGCGGCCGCACAGCGTGCCGCGGCCGGCGCGGGTAGTACCCGGCGGCCGACACGCGGCCGGTCGTGGCGTCCGCGTGCAGGTGCGCGAGCTGCAGCTTGCGGAGCGCCGCGTCGGCCTCAGCGAGCTCGCGGCGGCCGACGGCGCCGCGCCGCACGAACGTGGACGAGCCGAGCTTCTTGGGGATCTTGACGTCGGCGATGCACTCGCTCGCGAGCTTCTTGGACACGCGCATCGGGTTGCACCGCAGCCGCGCGGCCAGGAACGCGCGCAGCGTCGTGCCCTCCGGCAATTCCAGCGCTCCCTTGAAGAAGCAGTCGATCAGCGCCGCCGTATACGCCTCCTCGGCGCGCGACCACGGCCCGGATCGCGAGAAGCTGCGGCTCGGGGACGACGTCGGCGACTTGCCGCGCTGCGTGGGGAGCGGACTGCCCCCCGCCTGGCTCGACGAGCTCGCGGCCGACGACGACGACGCCACGCGCGCCGGCGGGGGCGGCAGGTGCGCGTGCGCGTCCAAACAGGCCACGCGCAGCTCCCGGAGGCGGCTCTCGATCTCGAACAGCTCGTCCGACATGCCCCCGTCCTCGGCGTCCGATAATGCGGCGGTCGAGTCCTCGGGCTGCCGCCGGATGTACGTGAGCGAGCCGACGTTGTCCGGGAACTTGCGCTCGCCGAGCCGCCGCGGCGCGAGCTTGAGCGAGAGCTCGCGCGGCGAGCAGCCGAGCTGCGCGCAGAGGTAGGTGACGAGCCGCGTGCCGTCGGGGAGGTCCAGCGCCCCCTGCAGGAAGAAGTCGACCATGGTGGTGACGTACTCGTCCTCCTCGGGGGACTCGAACCCCGTGCGGATGATGGTCGGCTTCCCGTGGCCGGCCGAGGACGCGGACGCCACCGTTGACCTCCTGTTTGTATGCTGCTGCTGCTGGTGATGGTGGTCTGCTGCTCTGCTCCGCGGGTGGCGCGTCGCGGGCTTGTGCTCGATCGGCTCGTCCTGGTGGTGGTCGCGCTCGGCGGAGAGCGAGCGGGTCGTGAAGCACCGGCGGCGCAGCGTCGCGAGCGTCGCGCGCGTCTCGTCGCGCTCCTGCGCGCTCGGCCGCGGCTCGAGCGCCACGAAGACGGACGCGCCGACCTTGCGCGGGATCTTGCGCTGCGCGATGGCCTCGGTCGCGAGCTTCATGGACACGCGCCGCCGGTTGCACCGCAGGCGCTCGGCCAGGAACTTGCGCAGCGTCGTGCCCTCGGCCACGTCCTCCAGCGCGCCGTTGAGGAAGTAGACCATGAGCGCCGCCGCGTACTCCTCCTCGGCCCGCGTCCACACGCCGCTGCGCAGGCGCGGCGCCTCGTCATGGCCTGGAGACCGAGATCTCGACCGCGACCTGGACCGAGAGCGTTTGCGGGGCGGGGAGCTCGCGATGGCCGCGTCCGCCTGCACGAGCAGGTCGAGCTTGGACATGGCGTCCGAGGCCCCCCAGACGCCCGCGGACGGCGCCGACGCGTCCGCGGACTGGCCGCCGGGCAACTGGAAGTCGTGCAGGATGGCCACGGCGCACTCGACCTCGTCCGCGCTCCACTTGCGGCCGGGCGAGGCGCTCGGCGCCTGGACGGCGACTGTGACCGTCGCGGGCGGCGCGGGGAGGGCGTCGTCGTCGTCGCCGCCGGCGGGGCTGAGGATCATGGCGAGGTCCATGCCGGTCTGTCCCGCGTTAGTGCGGATGAGATGGAGGGGGGGAGGAAGCGGAGGAAAGAGGGGAGGAAGCGGAGGGAGGGGGAGAAACTGGAAGTGAGAGGCCAGTAAAAAACGCGAAACCTCATCCGGTATAGTGAGTGCCAGTGAGCGAGTTGCACTCACACAGCCACTGCGGCTGCGATGCGGCGACTGCCCGAGCCATAAACCCACAGGGAGTCCGCGCGTGTGTCGCGTCACGGTTGCGACTTGAGGGGGGAGGCGGCAAGAGCGTTCTATGGCCGGTTGCAGTCGTCAACGGGCAACCTGTACCCGTTGAAGGGGGAGCCAAAAAACAGAAATGGAAAGAAAACACCCAAAGGAAGGTGAGGAATGGCTCAGCACGCCAAAATAAAATAAAGAGGCGAAGCACGCAGCGGACGGTGGTGCGGGGCTGGCGTCCCCCCCCGTGCAGGATACAGGGGACCGATAAGCTCAATCAACGACCCTCCCAGACGGCGGCGGCACAGCGGGCGGGCAGTGCTGTTGCACGACGAACAAAAGGCAACTCCCCCTCCTCCCCATTAGAAAGCACAGCAAAAAGAAAAAACGTCAAAAAGAAGCTCCAGGCGACAACCCAACTGTAGCGAGGGATAGGGCTATCATCTCCACGTCAGTGATTGGCCAGACCGAGTTGCCGCCAGCAGAGATCACCCCGACACTCGCCGTACTGTACATTTCCACTGTACCATCGCCTGCATCTACCGTCGCCCTGGAACTCGGACTCCTCTGGAACGCGGCCGATCATTCGTGGCCAGCTCGATCCTGGAAGCGCCAAAACTTCCAGAGCCGTCGATAGAACTAACTGCAACCGGTCGCCCCCAACACTCGCCCCCTTTTACACAGCGGTCTGACGTCTCTGCTTCTCAGCGCTCGCTTGTCTATGCCCGGCGCGGCGGCAGTGCATCCACATCTCGCAAAGAGTGAGGAGTGGCACTCGGCAGTCATCGCCCTCGTTCAGTCTGCGCGGCAGCCCAGGTCCTTGAGGCTGTCGCCGCGCACGAACCGACCGCAAAGATTCAGTCCGGCGCACTCAGACGTGTCATACGTACAGCGTACAACCTACCTGCACACCGAGCCAGCCGAGCTGCAAAAATGGATTCTACCAGCACTGCTGGACCGGGTTACTCACACGCGCGCGACCCAGATGCACAGTCCGGCGCCGAGGCGACGGTCGCCGATTGCCGCGAGCTCAGTGCCGACGAATCGGCCGGTCGCTCGTCGCGGGCTCTTCTGTTTCGGATTGGTGCGGTGATCCGTCCAGTTGCGCGGCCGGAACTGGCACCGACCGCCTATCTCTGCTGCCGTGCAACCGCTGCAGGTGGCGGCGGTGTCATAGGCGCTCTTGGGGATTTGCGGCCGGCGTGCAACTGAATCGCATCGAAGCACCAAGATCTTCATCTGGTATCGATGAACGCGGGACCGACAACGATCCGATCGCCATGAGTGCAAGGCGAGCGAGCTGCTTCCTGCCTGGCAGTGATGACGAGAACGAGGGTGGCTTCGTGACGCGGGTTCGCAAGAATCGAGTAAGCACCTGTCACAGGTCAACTGGATCTGCGACGTGTGAATGGTGACGACAGGCACTGGAGGGTGAGCCGATGGAGAAAGTGAGAGGGAAGCAGATTCGTAGAGGGAACGAAGCGGAGGGAAGTCGATTGAGCGGGGCGAGGAATCAGTGGGCGTGCCTGAGCGATCGCTGCGAGTGTCTTCTGGTCGAGGTGGTAGGAATCGTAACGCAAGCGACCGGCTGTGTGCACTTCTGCCTCGTTTGCGCCGCTTCAACGGTTCAAGTTGTCAGTTCGGGGGACGTAAACCGGTCAGCGTGGTCCCCAATTTAGATCATTTAACCCTAAACTCGCAAATTGCTCGAGTTGACCAGATATCGTTTGTGGGCGGCAACCCCGAACTGCAATTGACAACATCAAGTCTATTCCTACGCTCCATGCCTGCAAAGTGCTGGTTGTCGAGTTCGATCCAGGAAATGAGATAGAGTCTGGCGGTGGATGGTCTTGGACACGTTCTGGTTGCGATTCACAGACTTACCAAAACAGCCTCTGTGTCGACTATGGAGTGCAACGTCAATCGTGACAGCGAAGAACGACGCCGTCCTTGCACTGGCGTGCTGCAACCACTTACGTCAGCTCGCGAAGACAGTTCGCACGCAGTATGGTTATAAGAGAGTCGACAACCGGGGCGAGTGTGCAGCAGTGCTTCAACTCGTTCTTCAACCTCTTGATCGTTCAACCTGGTCGCTTCGTGACGAGAGCTCCGTGGCCGAAAGCGCTCCAGTTGACTCGCAAACCGAGGAAGCTTTCATACGTCTCCGATTTCAGAAGCAAGCATGCCTTGCTCGATGGCATGCTGAGGGCCAACTTCAATACCCGCGGGTAGCCATCAATCAAGTAGAGAGTCGCCTTGTTGCTCGACTTGCCCTTTGCACTTTCATGGAGCTCTCGCGACGAGCAAGAGATCGCTTGGCCACAGTCATTCGTCGGCACGAAGTGGTTCCGCCGACCAAGATCCAGACCCCCACACTTCGTCAAAGTTGGACAACTTCGGACCTTTCGTCGCTGGCTGCGATGACTTCGCTGGTTCAGACTTTCATGACTTTAGCAGCACTATGCTGACTGCTTTCCCGATCATCAAGATCTCACTAGCCAAATGTGCGATTCTATGCCTCGAACTTCGTGGTCTTGGAGAGCTCGTACCACCGCTTGCGCACGATGTCATTCCCGATTGGGTCCATCTTTCGATTGCAGAGGCCGATTCTGGATCCTTGCTCGTCGCTGAAAAGCGTATAAACCGAGCGTGCACGCTGTGAAGCGAGAACGCTTGAACCCACACTGGAGCCGGATAAGACTAAACAATCGCAGCTGCTAGATTTGCGCTCGTGGCGAAGGCTGCCGTCCTCCTCTTTAATGAGCTGGCGCCATCCATACGTCACTGGTAAAACAATTGCAGGCCTTACTTGTCGATGCAGCCTTCGACTTTACGAAGGATCTAGCCTCAAAACTCGACCATGGGTTCGTTGGTGCCTTCATATATCAGCGCCAACACATCACCCTGCAGTTTGTAGCTCTCCTTCCCACGATGACAATAAGGTGTCTATTGCATCTGCAGGTGGCATTCCCGTTTGGGTGGATTTGATTCGTGATGGGACCGAGATCGTGAAGCAGAAACCTGCTGGTGCTTTGACAAACTCGGCCTTGAAGTGGTGAATGCTGATATCTGTATGATGCCTTTCAGGATCCGATGATCGAAGTTCACGACAATATGGTGAAAAGCATTACGTGCCATCAGCAAGCATGCGCTGTGGGACCGTCCTCGGCCAGTGCAGCCCCTGTTGACGCAGGGCACGCCTGGACCACACCACGATGTGCGCAGCTCGACAGATTGCCGAAGATCTTCGTCGTTGATTCATTTACGAGCCTTCATGCCCACGCTCACGGTCGATGGACACTTGCTGTTGAAGAAGCCATCGTTCGAAATCGGAATAGGTCGACAGGCTTGCCACCGACGCAGGACGCGTAGGCTCGCGAGAATGTACGCCGGAGCGACTGACTCGGCACGCTCTCCATAGCACCGTGCTCGACCTTTCCCTGCAGAATGACATGAGTAAACACGTCACATACAGTACGGTGTTTGCGCTCCGCGCTCCGCGGTCACTGATGTCTGGGCGATGACGCTTGGCCGTCTCCTTTGTTCGCCTCCGCTGTCCACCCCGTGCTCTTGCCGCTCATGCTCGAATGCCTTGCTTCGATCGAAAGATCTTAAATGGAAAAATTGTCTTAAATGGAAAAATTGTCCTCGATATTTTCCCTTGACAAACGTATTTTCGAAAGCTAGAATCGTAAATCGTGATTTTGCTCGAAATGCTCCATTTTTCTATCCAGAAGTCTCAGATCTAGAATTTGACATTTTCGTCATTCAACATTTACAATCGCGCAAAACTGTTTAATTAATACACCATCCATATTTGTAATATATTCCACTCTCTTCGTTCACTTCCGTAAAAAAACCACCGCGACATTTTCCCTCCTGCCTCATATCTTCCACCAGCAGCCAGCGGCACAACATGGCGGCGAGTCGCGCGTGGTTCGCCGCCGACGCGTACGAGGACGCGGACGCCGCCGCCGCCGCCGCGCTGCTGGACGCGTGCGCGACCGGGGACATGGCGCGCGTGGCGCACTTGGTGCGGGAAGGTGCGCCGGTGGTGGTGCGCGGCCAGTTCTTCGGCGAGACGCCGTGCGAGAAGGCGCTCGAGCACGGCCACGTCGAGGTGGCGGCGCTGCTGCTGCGCGCGGCGCTGGCGGACGACGTCTCCGACCTCTTCTGGCGCCAGCAGCTCGGCGCGGCGCTGCGCAGCCGGCGGCCGGACGCGCTGGAGCTCGTGCTGGGCTTCGCGCCGGACCTGAACACGCGCGTGCCGCGGTCGGACCCGCCCATGTTCGACGCCGTGCGGCTCGACAGCGTGGCCCTGGCCAAGCTGCTGGTGGCCGGCGGCGCGGACGCGGCGGCGCGGGACCTCACGGGCAACTCGCTGCTGCACATCGCGGCCAAGTATAACGCCGCGAGTGCGCTGCCGTGGCTGCTGCGGTCCACGGCGGCGGGCGGGGACGTGAACGCGGCCGACCAGCTGGGCAACACGGCGCTGCACTACGCCGCGGACGGCGTGCACGTGGAGCTGGCGGCGCTGCTGCTGCGGCACGGCGCGGACGCCAACGCGGCCAACCGTCGGCTCATGGCGCCGCTGCACTTTGCGGTGGACAAAAGCCGCCCACGGCTCGTGGAGCTGCTGCTGACTACAGGGCGAGCCGATGCCAATGCGCAGGACTTCCAGGGCAACACGCCATTGATTGTGCTGACTGGACTGAGCGCGTCCGACCTGGACGAGTATGACGACGACGACGACGACGATGATGATGATGCAGAGGATCAACATGAGGATGACGGTAACCAGGGGTACGTCAGCAATGAGGACGATGACGTCAGCAGCAGTGCGAGTCATCGCGTGGCGGAGCTGCTGATCAAGGCAGGGGCCGACGTGGACGCGGCCAACTTTGCGGGCGTGACGCCGCTGCACCAGGCCATGCGGCGGTTCGACACGGATATGATGGAGCTGCTGATCCGCCGCGGCGCGGACGTGAACCTGGCCAACCGCTTCGGCGACGCGCCGCTGCACCAGGCGGCGCGGCTCGCGCTCTTCCCGGTCATCTGGACGCTGCTGCTGGCCAAGGGGGCCGACCCGACGCGCGTGGACCGCAATGGCCGCACGCCGCTCGAGCTCGTGCCGAACGAGCGGCTCCGCGTGGCTGTCGCCGAGGTCGTGGACCGCGCGATGGCCTCGCGGCAGGGCTGAGAGCCATAACATAACGTGTATTCTTATATGGTACAGGGTATGTCCGACATGGTACCAATGACGGCTACGGCTGGGACGTCGGGGACGATTCAAGCTGGCGGCGAGTGACGAGCAGCGCGACGAGGCTGTGCAGCTGCTGCACGGCGCGCGCGGCATCGTGCACCTGGCGCTGCATGGCCGCCACCGAGTGCTGCAGGCGCGCCACCTCGCCGCGCAGCTCGGGCGGCGGCGGTGGGCGGTGGACGGCGAGGCGCTTGCGGCCGAAGATGGCGCCGGACGTGAGCAGCAGCGGGCAGTGCGCGGCCGCGACCACCTTGCGCGGGCGAGGGCGGCGTCTCCGCTGGGCGGGGGCCGCAGCAGATGCAGCAGCGGCGGTGGAGGAAGCGCGACGCGCGGACGGCTTGGGGGCGGCGGAGGCGCTCATGAGGTCTTTGCGGCTGGCGTCAAGACGGGAAGTGGAGGCGTCGCCGAATTCGGCTCGGATCGGATAGGTTGGGGGAGGCGGCCGGCTCGGCGGAGCAGAAATGACTTGAGTTGAGTATAATATTCGGCTGATAACATGGTCGGTCGGTCGGTGAGTGTGAGTGCGGTCGGTCGCGCTCGGAGAGAGAAACCCACTTGAGTTGAGTATGTGCGAGGGGATCGATGGGTGGGTTGGGCGGTCGGAAGTCGCGGTTCACACGTGACGTGCAGTAATAGAGCGGCAAAGGTCTGGGGGTTTGTATGGGGAGCTGTTGTCGAGATTGTTCCTTTGTGTTCCTTTCGCTTCGCACGCGTTCGCAGCCCCAAAATACAATCACGCGGCCGGTCGGTCTTATTTGACGATGTATCTTGTTTTTACTATGCCGATCACTGGTCGGTCGGTGACGAATACGGTACTGCTGCAATGTGTCCTTTCGCGCCAAGTGCAACATCGGATGAAAACCGCCAGATCATCCAAGAAAACAACCCGAAATCTCCTAAATCTGTGAACGGTGCGCGATGATTTGTGCATTGAGCGACAAGTAGGTGACCTCGAGAAAGTACAGGCACGGAGGAACACGACCGAAGCTCGTCAGCCAACGCTCGACGGTCAGCGCTCGCCGACGACCAATGCTCGAAGGCGGAAGCTCGACGACCGGATGCTCGATGGACTAACGATGGACAGCCGGAGCTCTTCGGTCATCGGGTTCTGCGCCTGTATTGACTTGCGCTTGCATTCGGAGGACGGGCGGCGGCTCTGCAGACCGCTGTCCCGTGTCGCGCAAGCCCTAGAGCCGCGAGCGACCGGACGCGCCTGTTCCAACAGTGGGAGACAACCACGGTTCTATGCAGCACTCATCACGGCCGGAGGACCTCGCGTGGCGATGGGTGGTCAGGCGGCGAACGCGCAGGCACGCACGCGAAGGGTGGGTAGGCAAACCCACCATGGGTGGAGATCAGACCGCGCCTCATGTCCGGCGCTTGCTAAGCCGTGCTGTGATGTGATGCCCATCATGCGGTGCCGGAAGCACTTGAAGGAATCCAGCCATGCAGCAAAGAGAACGACAGAGCGATAGAGCGACAGAGCTGGCCGTTGGTGCTACTGCTACCGACTCGAGCCGCGACCAGTACGTCTTGAGTCACTCAGCCAGCGAACCTAGTGTACACGAACAGGCTGCGAGTCTAGCATACTGGCAGCCAACGACCACCGACAACAAGACGCGCCGCGGCGTCCACTCGTCACCAGAGGACGAGCGGACGAACCACCGCCTGGCGCTGCCATCGTCCTGGCCATCACTGTCCTGACCTGACCGTCAACGTCCTCGCCATGGGGCCAAATGTCGTCGTGAGCCCTTCGTCGATCGCTGCGACACCGACTCACCGAAGCCATCCATCAATTTAACCAGATGTCGCGGTACGATCTCACATCGCTGATTGTATGTATCAGATTGGAGATTCGCGTCGTCGTGATCTGAAGCGCCACATGGCGCGCCAGCTGGTGCATGTGATGGTTTCATAATCTCCCGATCAAGTTGCTATTTGAAAGTGTAGCCATGTTGGCAGTGTGAGCCTGGACTCTCTTGCGTCCCTTCGAGTGTTCAAATGTTCAGTCGTTCTCACTCGACTACTCGCCCGTCCGGTTCGTCACGGCAGCGGACATGCTCGAACGCCTGAACAATCTCATGGCGTGGCCATTCATCCATTCGCCACTGCTGGTATAGCCGAGCAGTCCTGATCTGCAGTTTCCTTCCAACCAAAATCATCAACTTGATCGGGAGCCTCCCGACCCGACTCGAAGATGAAGATCCGGGTCGCATCCGTTCCACTCCAGTCGCCTCTTCCCGCTTGCGACCGCGCGTGTGTGTGTTGAGATCCGAGCGGTCGGCCGCGATGGGGGGAGCTGCCCGCCCGCGTTTCTCGTTCTGTAGGTTCATACTGCCGCCGCGCGCCGGCATGCTCCAAGATCTAGGAACGAACGAAAGCCGCGTCGGCCACGTCGAGTGAGTCCAGAACAAGATCGCATCAAGTCAACAGTGTGCAGTGCGGGGGGTACTGTACTGTCCTATCGATGGGTTCGCTCTGCAATTCGATCAGGAATGACCTCGCCACGACCGGACAACAGGCGCACGCTACCGCCGCGTGCTGAGCGCCGCGTACTGTACCGGCCGCGACCGCGGCGATCGACACAAGCGTGTCGCCGCGGATTGACCGCCTGTCCCCACTGGGTTGCAGTCTAGCGCCACAAATTGGTATAAGATGAAGAAATGGAAGGATGTGGTTGGACAAAACGCAGTCGACAAGATACCAAGAGATCCAGCAGGTACGGGATAGGCCACCGACCCGCTGGGCGAGGAGGAGGGATGCGTGCTGTCCTGGCTGCAACTCGTTCTAGTTGGCGGTCCCATTCCGAAATCTGACGGCAATTCAACAGTTGACGACCCCACCGCTCGCCGGCCTGACTCAACCTCCGTCCGCGCGTCGGAGACCTTCCTCCGCCCACCCGCGGACTCGCGATGGCGGCGATGGCGGCGACGGACGGCAGCAATGGCTACGGCGCCAGGTACCTGCTCCCAGTGCTGGCAATACTGCTGGTGCTCGCGCTGTGGACCAACGCGGCGCCGCTGGCCGTGCCGCTGCTGCTGGCGCTCGCGGCGACCCACGAAGTGCTGCGTCCGTTCTGCGAGTCGTTCGGCGACCTGCTCGCGCTGGCGGTGCACGTGGCGGCCGCCGCCAACGTGGCGCTGCTGCGGTTCGTGACCCGCGGTGCACGGCCGCGCTTCCCGCAGTGGACGCTCGCGTACGAGTGGTTCCAGGCGATCGCGGCGGCCGCGGGCGAGAGCCACGGCGCGCATATCCTCAAGCCGGCGAACGCGCTGGCCATGCGGCGCAACTTTGAGCTCATCGGCCGCGCGGTCGGCGCCGTCTCGAGCTGGCTGCACGGCACGCGCGTCGAGGCGTTCGAGGCGTTCGGACTCGAGCACCTGTGGCTGCGCGCGCGCCGTCAGCCGGAGAACTGCAAGCGGCGGCTCGTGGTGCTGTACTACCACGGCGGCGGCTACGCGCTCTTCAGCCCGCGGTTCTTCGTGGACTTTTGCAATCGCCTGCGCCGCGAGCTGCTCGTGCAGCTGGCGCCGGACAACGCCACGGACGTGCAGGTGCTGCTGGCCAACTACCGCAAGCTGCCGGAGAGCGCGTTCCCGGCGCCGCTGGACGACGCGCTCGCCATGTTCGACTACCTCACGCGCACGCGCGGCGTGGCCCCGAGTGACGTGGTGCTCGCGGGCGACAGCGCCGGCGGAGGCCTCGTGCTGGCCACGCTGCTGCGACTGCGTGCTGCCGGTCGTGCATTGCCCCGAGCGGCCGTGTGCTCGTGTCCGTACGTGGACCTGTCCGCCGACGTGGCCGTGGCCGAGCACTGCTTCATCTCCAAGACGATGCTGGACGCCATCCGCACCGAGGCGCAGCGCGAGCCGTCCGGCGCCTGGCTCGAGGGCGTCATGCTCGAGCGCGAC
This sequence comes from Phytopythium vexans, assembly GCA_003413675.1. NCBI lineage: Eukaryota > Oomycota > Peronosporomycetes > Pythiales > Pythiaceae > Phytopythium > Phytopythium vexans. The sequence goes on from QLOC01000027.1 coordinate 160,444, forward strand.
CTGCACGGGCTGCCGCCGCTGCTGGTGCAGGCCGCCGAGTTCGACATCCTGCACGCGCAGTCGCTGCGGCTCGCGCAGCGCGCCAAGGCGCACGGCGTGGCCGTCGAGCTCGACCTGCACCGGTTCATGCCGCACGTCTTCACGCTCTTCCCGCCCTTCATGCTGCCGTACGCGGACGTCGGTGTGCAGCACATGGCGCAGTTCGTCGCGCGGCAGCTGGACGGTCCGGCTCAGGCCGCGTAAAGTATCTTTGAATTAGTCTAAAATGGTATGATTAAAATTAAAATAAATGTTGAATGTGGATCAATTCGCCGTCTGGAGAGTATTTTGGAGCTTTTGAGGGTGCATAATACTCGTAATTTTGATTCTAAAGTAGCCATGAATTACAATAAACATCCGTATCTTTCATGACAAAACGTCGTCGTGCAGGTACCAAGTTGAAGTGGGAACTTGGGTATCGGGTCACTTGCCATCAACGGCTGCCCGGTTTTGGTCGCCTTCTCGCGCGTACACTGCTGAAAAAGATCCTCTTGAACGAATGGCGATGGTCATCCGCCGGCAGGCGACGGCGATCGCTCGCCTCGCGCTGAGCACCGCGCTCCAAGCGATGAAGCGCGCGTCGATCATTGCGTCCGGGGGTCTCTGCCTCACGCCGTGGGAGCTCGCGCACCTGCTGCTCCACGTGCTCTTCACGATCGCGCACGTCGTCGTGCAGTTCGTGGTGCGCGGCTCGCGGCCGCTCTTCCCCAAGTGGACGCTGCAGTTCGAGGTGCTCCTGGCGGTCGTGCGCATGGCCACGAGCTGGAAGGGCAATCGCTACCTCCGCGCCGAGAGCGCGCGCGTCAACAGGTGGCAGAGCGAGCTGTTCGGATCGCTGGTCGGCCAAATCTCGTGCTGGTACCACGGCGTGTCATTCCGCTGCGTTCGCTTCGGCCAGCTCGAGCACCTGTGGCTCCATCAAGAGCCATCCGAGCCGCCGATCGATGGCCAACGCCGACTCGTCGTCATGTACATCCACGGTGGGGGCTTCTCGCTCTTCAGCCCGCGCATGTACATTTCGTTCTGCGCGACTATCCTAGCCTCCATCAACGCTCACTTGGCCAAGACTCATCACGGATCCCCAGTGCCGGTCGAGATGTTCCTGGCCAACTACCGCAAGTTGCCGGAGCACGAGCTCTTCGCACCGGCGGAGGACGCGCTGCGCATGTACGAGTACTTGCTGGAGCACGAGAAGCTCCAGCCGAAGGAGATCATACTGGCGGGCGACAGTTCCGGCGGCTGCCTGGTCATGTCGACGCTGCTGCGCATGCGAGCCAAGGACAAGACACGGCTGCCGCTGGCGGCCATGCTCATATGTCCGTACGTGGACTTTTCGGCCGATGGCGACGAGCGTCTGACGCGCCACTGCATCCTGACGGACGCGATCGCGCAAGGCAAGTTGCGCGAGCTGCTCCCGGACGGCAGCGACCCGTCCGTGTGGGGCGACGCCTCCTCTGTGCACTGCGATCTGAGCGGTCTGCCGCCCGTGCTGGTGCAGGCGGCCACACTCGACTACATCTACCGCCACGCGCTGCGACTAATGGCCAAGGCGAAAGCTGACGGCGCGACCGACTGGCAGCTGGACGAGCACGAGGGCGTGCCGCACGTCTTCGCCGCCTTCCCGACCGCCTTGCTTCCTTACGCGGCGGTGGGTGTCGCCCGCCTCGGAGCGTTCGCCGCCGCTCAGTTCTCCAAGGCGATGGATGCTGACGACCACCGTTAAGGTGGTGGAGGCGATGGTAGAGCGATGGACAGAGCCAGAGGGCCGAGGCGAACCGCAGTTGTGATGGCTCTGCGTCAGCTTGAAATGGAAATTGGAAATGCAAACGCCGAAGACCGGCGGCGTTCGCCGCAACGGCTCGAAACCTCCGCCAGCACTTCAATATTGACGTGCATACTGGCTAACACTGCAGGAATCTTCCATTTTCGATGGATCTCGACCTACGAAACGCTGGCGAGATGAGCCACGACTGAACAGGTCGTTCTTCAACTCACTTCGGAATTTCGGAAACACGTTGCAGATGAAGGTGGCGGCTCCACATCAACCGACCGTGACCGCGCTGGCCGCGTGGTGGGCTTCCCGCGGCCGGCGACTGCTTCGCATCGTTGGCGGCACCGCCGGTGTCACGACCCTGGTGGCGTGTTTCCTCGGCGCGGGGTTTTGCAAGACGCCATGGGAGGCGCTGGGACTGCTGGGCCAGATAGTAGCCACCGTGTTCAAGACCGTCGCGGCCTATGTGGCCCGCGGCTGCCGACCGCTGTTCCCGCACTGGACGCTGCAGTTCGAGGTGTTGCGCGCTATCATGCGGCACTACTCGAGCCGCAAGGGTCACCGCATCGCGGACGAGCCGCACGCGCGCGTGATCCGCTGGCAGACCGCGTTCCTCGGCTCGATCTTCGGATGGTTCTCGTGTCAGTCGCACGGCTCGACGCTCAGCAGTGTCCACGTCCACGGACTCGAGCACCTGTGGCTCCATGGACCAGTTCAAGGTCCGGCAAGTCGTCGACTGGTGATCCTGTACTTCCACGGCGGCGGCTACGCTGTGCTGAGCCCGCGTATGTACATTTCCTTCTGCAACACATTGGCTGGCGCTGTGCGAGCCAAGCTCAGCGCCGACACCCAGGTGGATGTGTTTGTCGCCAACTACCGCAAGATCCCCGAGCACAAGTTCCCCGTGCCGGCTGAAGACGCGCAGCGCATGTACGACTACCTACTGGACCACGAGCAGCTGCGGCCGAGCCAGATCATCATCGCGGGCGACAGCGCCGGCGGAGGACTCGTCATGTCGACGCTGCTGCGCGTGCGCGACCGAGACGCTTCCCAGCTGCCTCTGGCTGCCATCACGTCGTGTCCGTTCGTGGACCTGACGGGCGACGAGGACGAGAACCGCACACCGCACTGCGTGCTCTCGGACAATATCATGCAGGCGAGCCGCAACGCTCTGGTGGAGTCGATCGACGACCCGTCAACGTGGAGCCACGCGTCCGCCGTGCACTGCGACCTCGGCGGCCTCCCGCCGATGTTCGTGCAGGCCGCGAGCCTCGACTACCTGTTCGAGCACTCGAAGCGGCTGGTGGCGAAAGCGACGGCGGACGGCGCCTCCAACTGGGAGTTCGACGTGCACGAGGGCGTCCCGCACGTCTTCACCAACTTCCCGACGTTCATGCTCCCGTATTCGGCCGTGGGCATCGAGCGGATGGCGGCGTTCGCGGCGCGTCAGTTCGAAGAAGCCGCCGTGAAGGAGGAGAGCGAAACGACAGAGGCGGCGACCGGTGCATGAGAAAAAGAGGCAGTTGCAGTTGCAGTTTTCAAAAGAGACCATGCAGTTCTTTGATGCTGGTGCTTGGTGGGAAGTGTTGACGCGGCAGCCTTTTGATCACGCTAAAGGTCGAATCGGTGCAACCACCCGTGAAGGGCATTCCCGAGGTGAAATGTTGGTCAGGAGGGACAACGAACCGACATTGGCAATGCAATTCTCAAGAGAGAAATGCAGTTCTATGGTGCCGGTGCTTGGTGGAGACGTCGACTCAACAGTCTTCGATCACGCACAGGAGCCGCTGGTCGAATCGGTGCAACACCCATGAAGAGCATTCCCGAGGCGAAATGTCGGTCAGGACGGACAACGAACCGACATTACCAAAGCTCTAAAGCTCCATGCGAGATCTGTCGGCAGTTGCGGTGGTGACCCCGCGGCGTCGACAGATAAATCGCGAACAGGTCGCCAACGGACGGCGATGTGCGGTCGTCCGAGTCCCTCGATCAAATCAATGCCCAACTTCAATGTGCGGATTTGTCGAGTCACCCGCCATCATCACAGCGCAATCTGCTTGGCCGCTTAGAGCAGCGCTCATCTGATAGCCCTGCGATATTTTATAGAGGTATCTTTTGAATGGGGATGTGCGTGGGTGCTGATTTGTGCCTTCGACTTCGTCCCACTCGAACCCATTCAACATTCAGTATGTCAACCTTTACCGTCGAGCTAACTTTCGTCACAGGCTGTCTAGCTTGTCTTCATTTGCCCGAACACAGCTAGAATCCAATGCCAAGACACGGAGTCTCGCAGCTTGTCGATGGCAGGTGTCAATAGCGCCTGGCACAGAGCTGAGATCCCTCTCGACCGATCGAACACCAGCATTTTAGACGGGTAGATGGACAAGATTGATGATCTCACTATGTCGGCGCCACATCTGATGCATTGCGAAATTAGATACATTGCTGCGTTTCTTGATGGCGAAACAGGCTGCTTTGACTCGATACTTGATCCAGAGTCTATGTCCTTTCTTGCCAACCGTGACTCCTCATCACTGCGCGAAGCTTTCAAATCACACTTCGTCCACTACTCAAGTTGCATCCAACCCCACGTGCGATGATCTCTCCGATCGCTTTGACGAGCAAGTCGCGGGCGGCTTCGCTGCTCGCCTCTCTCTGGTTGCAGCCACGCTGGCGGCTGCTGATGCTACTCGCCGCGTGCTCCAGCTCGCTCTCGATCACCGCGCTGACCGTCGCGCTCCGCGAGGTGTGCGGCTCACAGCTGGAGGCGCTCGTGCTGCTGGTGCGCGTCGCGGCGACCACTAACCGCACGCTGCTCGGGTACGCCGCACGCGGCTTCCGTCCCAAGTTCCCTCAGTGGACGCTTCAGTTCGAACTCGTGTGCGCCATCTGCCGTCTAGTCACCGAGCGCCACGGTCAACGAATGGTGCAAGAAGCCCCAGCGCGCGCCGTCCGCGAAAGCAGCGAGGTCGTCGGTTCGTTCTTCGGCTGGTTCGCGCGCCGCTCGTTCCAGCGCCGACTCGAGCGCGTGCACTACAACGGACTCGAGCATTTCTGGCTGCGACCGATCAACGCGCCGACTGGACGGCGACTCGTTGTGTTGTTTTACCATGGCGGCGGCTACGCTCTGCTCAGTCCGCGGATGTACATGTACTTCTGCTGCGCACTGGCCCACCACATCGAGCAGGAGCTGCATCGTCAAGGCGGCGAACCCATCAGCGTCGACGTGTTCGCCGCCAACTACCGAAAGGCGCCGGAGAACCCGTTCCCAGTACCGGCGCAGGACTCTGTGACCATGTACGAATACCTGGTCGTCCACGAGGGAATCTCACCGTCGCAGATCATCCTGGCAGGCGACAGCGCAGGCGGCGGCCTCGTCATATCGACGCTGCTGCGGGTCCGCGATCTGAAGCGGGATGATCTTCCGTTGCCTCTCGCAGCCATCACCTTTTGCCCTGCGACCGACCTAACTGGCGATGACGGCAGCAACGACGACCACCCGCACTGCGTGCTGTCCAAGGAGCTCACGAGAACGCTGAGCCGCTCGTACGTACCGACATGGCGCGATCGTTCGACGTGGTTGGACGCGTCCAGCGTGCAGTGCTACCTGAGTGGTCTGCCGCCGGTGTTTGTGCAGACCGCAAAGCTCGACTTTATCTACCTGCACGGCAAGCGCTTGTTCGACAAGGCAGTGGCAGACGGCGTCGCGGACAGCGCCGGGTGGGAGCTGGACGAGCACGACGACATGCCGCACGTGTTCTCCATCTTCCCGCCATCGGTGCTGCCGCACGCCAAGGTCGGTATGCAGCGAGCGGCAGCGTTCGCGGCCAAGCACGCGCTCAAATCTCACTCGGAGATCGCGGTCGGTCTTAACCAGTGCGTTATGGCCGCCGAAGGTGCGTAGTGTGCGGTGCACTGTCGTATCTGAGTGGCAGGCAGTACAGTATGGGGCAGTTTGTTGGAATAGTGTCGCGATGCATGAACTAGGGAGAGCTACGTTAGGGCCAGGACGTCGAATAGATCTGGCCATGAGTATGGTGGTACTAGGCAATGTGTTGGACAAGTCTGAGCTGGCCTTGCTGAGGCCGTCGACAAGAAACAGAGTAACTGGCTTCACTCCTACCTAGTTCACTCCCTCCTTCAGCCGGTCACGTCCGTGTCGTCCTCTGTGCTTATCGAATGCTATGGCATCGCTGGTGGCAACAAATCCTATCCAGTGGCATAGTTGAAGTGGTCATGCTGGAATGGCAGCCTCTGCAACAGCATATCGTCGGATGACGTGAGGAGGTGGCAAATGCAGCACTCCACCGATGAAATCCAGCAGGACGTCTTGCGTCTTCCGCAGGCCGCGGTGACCGCTCCATCGACCGAATTTCGACGCGGTCGTGCGAGACGGAGCGGTTCCACTCCCCTTGCGATCGTACGCAGCGCGAGGGCGGACCTAAGCATCGAACGAGCGCCAATGTCCACATCATCCGCTGATGACCGAGGCTGCCGCTCGCCACGGCGCTCCGGCTATAGAGGCTGCAGATGCTGGCTTTCCAGGTCGAGTGGTGCCTTGCGATGGCAAGCGAGCGACAACGACATGCACCACAATCCGATTTCGTGTCGGTCCACCTGCACAAGGCAGGCTCCATCGTCTGGCAACGATGCTCCCGCTCGCGCTGCTCGTGTCGTCGTCCTCGGCGTCGCCGTGGTCGAGACGCCTTGTCTCCTCGACGGCCAAGAAGGACCGACAGCCGCCGCTGCTCGACTACCGCGCGCCAGTGCTCCACTTGCTCCGCACGGCCGCAGAGCAGGCGCTCGTCGCTCTCAGGGGGATCCGCTCGGCATGGTCACTGCCTAAACCACCGCTCAACTGGCTGCGACGGTGGCTCTCGACTCTGCTCACCGCCACGGGAGTCGCCGGCGCGTTCGCCGCGGTCGTGGCCGTGCTGCTGCTTCGCGGCATGTGTGCCTCTCTGTGGGAAGCCGTCAAGCTCACAGGCTCGCTCGTGCTCGTGCTGCTTCGCACGCTCTTGCGGTTCGCGGCTCGCGGCGGCCAACCGCGGTTCCCACGCTGGACGTTGACCTTCGAGCTCGTGCGCGACGTCATGCGGCACGTGGCTGACGAATTCGGCGACCGCGTGACGCGGCCGAAGGTGGCGCAGACCATGCGCGCGCACAGCGAGGTTGTCGGCGCGCTCGCCAGTCCGCTCGTGTGCTTCCAGCACGGACTCGCGCTCGAGCCGTTCGAGTTCCGCGGACTCGAGCACCTCTGGCTCAAGCCTCGTGGTTCGCGGTCGTCCACAACGCGGCGCGTCGTGCTCTACTTCCACGGCGGAGGCTTCGCGTTCAACAGTCCGAAGGCGTATGTGCCCTTCGCCGCGCGGCTCGCGACCGCCGTCCGCTGCTCGCTCGGTGGTCGCCGCAACGTGGACGTGGTCGTGGCCAACTACCGCAAGGCACCGGAGCATCCGTTCCCAGCAGGACCCGAAGACGCAGAGGCTTTGTATCGCCACCTGGTCCTCGACCGAGGAATCAAACCGAACCAAATCGTGATCGCAGGCGACAGCGCCGGCGCCGCGCTCGCGCTGTCGGTCATGCTGCGCGTCCGCGACGCTGGCGATGTGTCGCTGCCGCTCGGCGCGGCACTGTTCTCGCCGTGCGTCGACTTGAGCGAGGCGCGGCTGCCGCGCGACCACGAGGCGCCACACTGCATCCTGGCACACCGCGGCGTACGTGCAAGCTTCCGAGGGTACCTGGGCTCTGTGCACAACCCGTCAACGCCAACGAAGGATGCGTCGGCCGTCGAGTGCGACCTGCGCGGCCTGCCGCCTGTGTTCGTGCAGACTGCGGCGCTCGACCTCATCTACGAGCACGGAAAGCGACTCGTGGCCACGGCTCGGCGCCAGAGCGGCGGCCGGTGCGACTGGGAGCTCGACGAGCACGAGGGCGTGCCGCACGTGTTCGCGTGCTTCCCGAGTTTCGTGCTGCCATATTCGCAGGTCGGCGTCGACCGCGCCGCCGCCTTCATCGCACGGCGCTTCGCTGCCTAGTTGCGGATGCATTCGGGTCTCTATCGTGTGTGTGTGTAAGTCGGCTTCTCAATGGAAGGAAGCCGCTGCGTTCGCCGTCAGCCAACCACCTTGGAAGTCGTCAGGAAGCTGAATGGGTATTTAGAGTAGGGACTACTGCTGCTGACCTGGATCAATCAATGCAAGTGTGTGCCAACTACCCATGCATGCTTCCGATGCACTCACTGACGCGCCGCCTGCTGCTCGCGCTGGCGCTGCTCGGCCTTGGCCTTGGCGCGAGCGAGGCTCTCGGTGAACGGCGGGTAGCACACGCCCTCCTCCGTGATAATGCCAGTCAGGTACTTGTGCGGCGTCACGTCGAACGCCGGGTTGTACACGGGACAGTCGGGCGGCGCGATGCGCACGCCCCCCACGACCGTCACCTCCTCGGCCTCGCGCTCCTCGATCGGGATGCCGCTCGCGTCGGCGAACGTCAGGTCGATCGTGCTGGTCGGCACGCACGCGAACACCGGCACCGCGTTCTCCTTAGCCACGACCGCGAGCTTGTACGTGCCGATCTTGTTGACCACGTCGCCGTTGGCGGCCACGCGGTCGGCGCCGAAGAGCACGACGTCCACCTTGCCCGCCAGCATGAGGTGGCCCGCGGCGTTGTCGGCGATCAGGTGCATCGGCACGCCCTCGCGTAGCAGCTCCCACGCCGAGAGCCGCGCTCCCTGCAGTCGCGGACGCGTCTCGTCCACCCACACGTGCACGCCCTTGCCCTGGCGGTGGCACTCGTAGATGACGCCGATGGCCGTGCCGATGTCCACGGTCGCCAGTGCGCCGGTGTTGCAGTGGTGCAGCACGTTGGCGCCGCGAGGCACCACCTCCGCGCCGAACTCGCTCAGCCGCTTGTTGATCGCCACGTCCTCCTCCGCCAGCGCCTGCGCGGCCGTCAGCGCCTTGGTCACCAGCTCCGGCACCGAAGCTCTGCATCCACCATTGGCGTCAGTCTCCACAGCGACGATGTGTCACAAACAAGAATGACACACACCCTTGAGCGACGGCCTGCTCCAGCTGCTGCACGACCTGCGCCGTCGCTGAGAGCACAACGAACAGAGTTAGTTGGATACGATGATCAGGCTTAAGGTGGAGGCGGGAGTCGCACCCCACGTCAGGTTGACGGCCGTCGGGCGAGCCGCGTCGATCGTGTTCTTGGCCGCGCGCACGGCCGCCGCAAACTCCGCCGCACTGATGCATAACCCGATCGTTAGTGGTCCACATCCCGAGTCAGAACATATCGAGCATCGCACCGCACCTGGCGTTGCCGGTGGCGCCGAAGTCTTGCGCAGCGAGCGCGACGCCGAACGCGCCGGCAGCGCCGATGGCCGGAGCTCCCCTCACAGTCATGTCGGCGATGGCGCGCGTCACGGCGGACACCGAGTCGCAGCGCAGCAGCACGAGCTCCGCCGGCAGCTGGCGCTGGTCGATCAGCTGCAGCGCGCCGTCGACCCACTCGACGGAGCGCTGGCGCGGAGCGGACGGGGTCGCCATGGTGGTCAATCGATCTGAATGTGGGGTGTTGGTGGTCAGGGGAGGATTCTGATTCCATGTTGACATGGATGCCTCCGACGCCATGATTGGACGTCGAGTCGTCTGATGCTTCGGTTGGGTCAGATATGAGTCTTGATCGCCAAAGGACGCGACCCAGTCGAGGGGTGGAGGCGTCGAGGAGATGCAGTGGACGCCCGAGCTGAATGAGCTGCTCAACCAGAGCGCGTTCTCGTGCGGCTACGACTTCGCGGCGGCCAGCGAGACGCTGAGGCGGCAGGCTGCGCGGTCGGGGGTCGACAGGTTCGAGAGATTGGCGCCGTGCGTTTGGTTCTCTTGATATTTTTTTCACAATTGCCTTGATGCGATGCAGCGAGTGGCTCACGCCGGCCGCGTGCGAGCTGCAGTGGATGCTGCTGAACCCGGTGGTCGAGTCAGACGATGATAACCCCGCGAGTGAGGACCCACGCGACTGGATGGTTGAGGGGCTGCGCCATCCTCCAACCAAGATCGACGCCACGACCGATTTCAAGATGGTCGCAAACACTCCAAACAGTCAGACAAGCTCCGACGTGCGCGCTGAGCAGCGTTTCGTGTCTCCAGTTGACGATGGATGTCTCCCGGACGGCACTCCCCGACTGGAACTGTCCATCTCGGAGTCAGAGCTCGACCAGCTGCTGAAGGAGCTGCCGTCGGACGCAGGCATGCGAGCAGGGGAGAAGCCGCCGAGAGGCGCAAGCGAGATGCAGTGGGTGCTCGCGTTCTTGACCAACCCCGACGGAGCCGAGCCGGTCGACGCGGAGACGAAACATCTGATGGCGAGCACGGATCTCCGCGACGACGACAACTTCCAGGAGTTCCTGAAAGACATGACTGATGCCAACCTCATGAACTCTCCTTCGCCGTCGAAGCCCACTCAGCCGCCAATAGACGCAGACAAAGCTTCGAGTGGTCGCCGATCCGTGGGGGACTTCGCAGCTTGTACGCGAGAAGCGCCGTGGCCACCGACCGATCTGTTTGCGATCGACGAGCACGAGCGACCACTGTCCGATGATGAGGATGACAGCGACTGGACGGCAACGCGACGACAGCTCAAACAGCGCGGACACCACGAGCGGTAGCGCTTTGCGTTTCGTATTGAGCTCGCCACGAACAGGAAACGATAACAGTGTAATATCTCTATGACTTTCTGCGCTTGACTGCTTGGTTTCCGGACGATGGGGTGGGTTTGCGAGTTTTGGATCTGACATTCTTGTTTTGCTTCTTGTCGATGTGCTTTTGCTCTTCAGCGACGTGCATCACGCTCGCATCCAGTCCGAAGTCATCAGATAGCACCTTCAGCCACAGCAACTGTTTGTCGCTCAGTCGGTCGCGCGGTCCCTTTACCTCGACCAGCTTGAGCTCCACGCGCCACGCACCAGCATCAGCAAACGGAAGCATTGTCTCCCACTCGCATGCTGTGTCGGCATCTCTGTCTTTGTCCTCACTCTTGAGAGTTCCATCTTCAACTGGAGCCTGCCGTGTTTCATTGCCGTTCATGTTCACTTGGTAGTCCATGCAGCAGTAATCGTAGACATCAAGGTGATTGGTTTCATCGACCGGACAGCCCACAAGATCAGCGCAACCCGACAGAGGCTCCGCTCTCACCATCAGCAGATCCGGAAGGCCATTTTGAGCACGGTGGAACTCCTCGGACGTAGTCATGTACCGCAGCAGCTTCACCAGCGACCCCCGGTCCATTGCGATGACGACCAGCAAGTGGAAGCGCAGTGAGATATCGTGCTCACCGCGCGGCCAGTGCACGAATCGACTGAGCTTCCCAAACTCGCGTGTCCAAGTAGCACAGAACTCCTCGAGCAGCTCTGCGTTCGACATGCCATGCTCAAGTTTGACCAATCGATCCTCGATCAGCTCACGTCTCGCTGTGTAGAACTCGTCAGCGTGTCCAAAATCGAGCGGACCGACTTGGAACGGCGTCTGGAACACGTCGGGCACACCAGCGTACAGCACATCCCACATGAAGATGCCGAACAGGTTGCCGAGCACCGTGCCTTCGCAGTGAACGCCATACCACCCTCCGGTCGACTCGCTGGATGCCGAGTTTTCACTTGCGGTGTGCACTGCTCGGTAGTACTGCAGGACGAGCTGTTCAACACCACACGGTTCATCGTCGTACCCAATGAAGCGAGATTTCTCCCCCATGGACCGATTCAGCGGACGACCAACGATATAGTTCTGTCGATAGTCGTAGTTGACGGAGGTTGGTGTATCGTGGACAGCGGGTTGCTCGTCCTCGACTGCCTCGATAGCGATGTCGGCTTGGGTCGACGCAAATCGCTTCTGTAGCCGAGCATATCTCCTTTCAATCGTGATGCGGTCGGCGTCAAACACAAACGGGTCGTTCAAAGCGTTGGCGCAGGTCTGCTGTGCCTGCTCGAAACACTTGAGATGCTCCAGGTTGAGCGCCAACCGCTCCCACCAATGTCCGCGTTTTCGCTTCAGAAACGGAGTGGCGAGTAAATCGTTCAACAGCAATATCGCCACTTGATACTTTCGCAGCTTTTCATACAGAGAGACGGCGGTGTGCAATACTCGAGTCAAGTGGTGAGCTGCATTGCATTTCACAAAGAACGACGGCTGAACAGGGGCTTCGGATGTTGTTGAATCAGTGGACAAAGCCTCGTAGCTCCTGACATGCTCACTCCATGATGCATACGCTCTCAACGAACTCTTGGCGGCCAGCACAAAGTCGTCGAGGGTAGAAATGCGCGACAACTCCTGATAGAATTGTTCCCAGCTCCGGAGTTGCCACGACTGCGCAGCGCTGTCGGTAGATGGAAGGTCATCCAATATCACAAAACCGTCATCGTCATCATCATCGACGTTACTGACACCAGTTAGACTCGCCAGTCGTTGAAAAGCCGCAAACGGTTGCTGAGAGCTGTGCAACATCCACTTGATGTCCAGGTCCGGCTCGGGTTCTTCTGGTATCACAATCTCCATAAACTGATCGATGAACCCCATCAGGTGGTGGAGCTGTCGAGCCATCTCGTAACACACGTACAGCTCTGACGACAGGAAAGCGCGATGGCGAGTTAGAATCGGGTACGACGGGTACCGAATCTTCTTGAAGAATACCAACAGACCGGGCCACTGGGTCGGTTCCCGTCGCATCTTGACAACTGCGAGGTCGAGGAGACTCTTCATGTCCGTCGACGCAGGAGGTGACGCCATCGAATATGCGAACGGCGCCGCCGCTTGGAAGTAGAAGAGGCGATGCATTCGCAGGAGCACGTCACGCTCAGCCTCTGCGAACCGCACAACCATGTGGTCGGTCGTCGCCCTATCGGCAAGTGGGTAGCTGCCCACCCAGATCTGTTGCATCACTCGTCCAACTGGGATGCGAGACCCGTCGATTCGCCTCTGTGTCATCACCTCGCGCTTGATGGACTCGAGTAAGAAGGCTTTGCCGGTCAACGGCGCCGGCGTTGACGACGACGCAGTGGAGCTCGACAGCAGGCTCCTCTTCTTGCTGTTGCTTCCCATTAGCTTTCTGTGAAGCAGCGCGAGTTCTCCGGCGGTCGCGCACTGCTCTATCGCCTGCAGGGATCCTCTCAGCATCTCGTCCTCGTCGATCGATCCGGAGGGCTGCTGCCGCCCAGCCATCGTGCGCAAGAACCCCGTCTCGACCAGAACATCCAGTGACGCCTGCACTGTCCGATTTGTCGGTAATTCCAGGTTCTCTTTGAGTTCGCCATCCTCGTTGTCGTCGTGGTCGAGCTCTCCATTTCCAGCATTCTCGTCGTGTGGTTTGTCTTCCACTGATTGACCTGATTGCTGCTCCGAGTACTGCTGGAACTTTGTGAAGTAGCGAAACAGCGACGTGGTCTTGAACCACGGGCCACGGCGCTGGAAGAGCCGCGCGTACAGCTGCTGCTCTCGTGGCGGCACATCGCGCAGGAAGCGCTCGGCGATCGCGAGCTCGTCGGTCGCGAACAGCGCGCGGTGGTCCTCTCGCTCGACCAGAACCGCAGTCAGCACCGCGCGGAAGTGGCGCGCATACGCGTCCTCGAACTGTGGGTCTGTTGTCTCGGGTGCTGGCTCGGCAGTGGCAGTGGCAGCTTCGACAGTGACAGCTTCGACAGAGATAGCGGCAGGTTCGGCCAGATCGGCGACCGCATTGGCTTCCATGAGCTGCAACTTTTCAAACCTGTGACCTGCGTCAACGGCACTCTCTCGAGTACCCCGATCGTAGTGACACGATCCAAAATGTGCTCACGCCTGTATAGACGGGGGATGCGAATTGGGAGGTCCATAGATGTCCTCGGGGAGTGATGGTCACTTTTGGCTCCCTTTGGTTTTCGAAATCAACGAGCTGCCATCGACCGGCGCGATCAGCATGGGGAAGCGCCGCGCGGGTGCCGCGCCAGGCGCCGCCAGCGCCGCGGTCGGCCCGGGCGAGCTCCCAGTCACTGCTCTGAACGCTGCTGCTGCGCCTGATGGCGCTTCGCCTGGTGCTGCGGCCACAGCGACGCCTGCAGCGCGACCGCCGCGACCGCGCGGGGCCGGGAACGGCAACCTGACCAACTACCAGCGCAAGGTCATCTGCGAGTTCTACCAGAAGACGGGCGGCGTCATGTCGCAGAAGGACCTCGCGCAGTGGACCAAGCACGAGTTCAACCTGAAGAAGACGCCGGCGCAGTCGACCATCTCGGGTATCCTGCGGCGCCAGCACGAGTTCATCAACATGTCGACGCTCGAACTGGGCATCAAGAAGCGCCGCGTCGTGCAGCACCCGGAGCTGGACAATGCGCTGGCCAACTGGGTCATCCAGTGTGCGCACCGCGGCATCACGGTGCAGGGCGACCTGACCAAGGAGAAGGCCAAGCACTTCGCAAAGATGCTCCAGATCCCCGAGAGCGAGCAGCCCGAGTTCTCGAACGGGTGGCTGCATTCGTTCCAGCTGCGCCACAACTTCAGTTTCCGCAAGTTCAACGCTGACCACCACCACCACCACAACAGCAGCGGCAACGGCGGCGTGGATGCCGGCAATGGGTCACTCTCTGCTGCTGAGGCGGCCAACCGCAAGGTGATCTACTTCTCGACCATGGAGTCGCTCGTGGAGGAGACGGACAAATACCTTCCCAAGGACATCTTCGCGATGGACGAGACCATCTTGCTGTACACGCTGCCGCCCACGCAACAGGCGCTGCAGGAGGACCCGATGCGCGCCAAGAAACGCTTCGTGGTGGCGCTCGCGGCCAACGCCGACGGGTCCGAGAAGCTGCAGCCGCTGTTCGTGTCGCACCACGACCACCCCAAGTGTTTCCGGAAAAAGACGGCCGAGCAGCACGGACTGCACTACTTCTGGAACCACAAGGCGTGGATGACGGGTGTGATCTTCTCGCGCTGGATCCAGCGCCTGGACTTCGCCATGGCGAACCAGAAGCGCCGCATCCTCCTTTTCATCAACGAGGTGGCGTCACACGTTGTGTCGCACCTGGAACTCACGCATGTCGTTGTCTTCATCCTGCCGGCTGGAGCGTCACAGATGCTCAACCCAATTACGTCCGGCGTTCTCACGACATTCAAGAAGCGGTTCCGCCGCCACCACCTCCGATACGCGATCGACCGGCAAGAGATCACCAAGACGCTCTCGTTCGACGTTGACGTGCTGCAGGCGATGAAATGGGCGATGGCGAGCTGGGAGGAAGTCGCACAGGCCACGATCGAGCACGCTTGGATGACGACCCACCTGGTTCGCGATCGGCTCACACTCGAGACGGACGTGAACCAAGAGGAGGAAGTGTTCCTGGACAGCGAGATCGAGCACCTGCTGCTGTTCATGCGTGTCCCTGACCTGATGCCGATCGCCGAGTTCCTGAATGACGAGGCACTCGCCGAGAGCACGGTGCACGAGGAGTTCTTCGACATTGTCCAGAGCGTTGGTGATGTGCCCGATGACGAGGTGGAGGACAATCCGGACGAGGCGACTGGCGCCAGCTCGTCGGTGCAGGAGAAGCTCAAGGCGTTCCGAGATGTGCTTCACGTACTGAAAGACCGCAACGAGGGTGACGATGGCGCCATGACTGCCATTCGTCGAGTCCAAGAATCCATTCGCGATGGAGCGCGCATTGTCGCTGGCGGCGCTGATCCTATGGTAGATCTCAACGACGATGTCGCTCATGGTCTGACGCACGTTGAGATCGAGGATACGGCAGCCTCCGCCGATGCAATTGCGTCGTTGGACCCAGGCGACCAGCACATGGATGCCACGGCGCTCTTGGAGAGCTCGGAAAGTGCCGCGCTGTCGCAAGCGTCCGCCGCGCTGGCAGAAGCCACGGCGGGAGCAAATGACGCCGAGGCCGCCATGCTCGATGCGCAGGCTCAAGCGGACCGCAGCAACGAGTCGCCGTTTCACGCTGTGATCTAGCGCGCCGTCACTCCTTCCGTTCAACAGAGGTGAGTCTTATAATCGATTGATCGCGGCCCTGGGTACGATCCACGGGTTCTCAAGACGCGGGCGGAGTTGCCTATAATGTAGTCACGTGTATGCTGTGTATCTTGTCACACCGTCCATCGGACGGGTTGAACGCGTTACATAGGCGCATGCTGCATGCTCGAGTAGAATGGCCTTCGATGTGAGTCGACCTGAGCCGACAGCTGCGGTCCGCGGCAACCTGGTGCAGTCGCTGAAGTGTCATTCACAACCACCAGCAAAAGCGATATGTATTCATAGTCTGACCCGAGTTTCGCCTCGAGTGACTCGTCAGGGTCCGCCTGAAATGCCGGTGGCAGGCGAGCTCGCACCTCCACTGCCGCACCATGGCACGAGGCGCTCGATTAGTCGGCGAGGAGCCGGTCGCCGCACAAACTCTGGTCGGCGCAAGGCCGTGGTGGAGTCGAGTGAGGCGAAGACGTCGCTCGTGGCAGAGTGGCGTGCTCACGAGGAGAACGAGGCTGCGCGCGTCATCCAGCGCGGCGCACGGATCTATCTGAGCCGGCAGTGGATGGTGCAACTCGTGCTGCAGATCTACGAGAAGCACTTTGATCCGGTGCAGCAGCGGTTCTTCTACGTCAACACGCGCACGAACGAGAGCTCGTGGGAGAAGCCCGCCTTGCTGTCGCGGCTCTTGAATGCGCGGGACGTTCGACAGCAGAAGGGCAAGCTGTCCGTGACCGATGCCGCTGTCCGCATTCAGCGCCAGGTGCGGGCTCTCGTAGCGAGACGCGCTATCAAGCAGCTCGTGCGCGAGAACTACATGAAGCTGTTCGACTCTGAAGGCCAAACATTCTACTATCTCAACACGCGCACTGGCGCCACGTCCGATCAAAAACCGCCGTTCTTTCGAACCAGCGGAGACGCTGCTGAAGGCGACAAGGCGAGGAAGAGCGAGGACGACGATCTTGAGATCGAGCCGTTCCACTTCCGCAAGGCGGTGTGTAAGCTCACAACGACGGCGGACGCAGTGGGCTCTGCCGGCGTCCTCGGTCGCTTCTGCGGGATACTGTGTCTTCTCTGCGACGCCCGCACGCTCCCGACTGAGGACGTGGCGCAGTCGGCGCGAGTGACGTGCAATTTTGCAACTGATCGCGTCGCGTTCCCAGTTCTTCTGGCTAGCGAACACTTGTTTGCTAATGTCAAGGTTCCCCTCCCACGGCCGAAGCACCACCAGAACCAGCGTGAGAGAGTTTCAACGGCCCAGCGCACAGCGCTATTCACTATCTGCGCAGTGAATGAGGCGCAGTTCGCTGCCACGGCTGGCGCCAACATCAAGCTGTTGCGGTTTGAAGTCACTGACAGAAAGCTCGGTTGCTGCGCTGTCACAAGCCTGTCTCGAGGCGACGCGATCGAAGTCGTGGGCCACCCGCATGGCAAGATGCAGGTCGTACACAAGCGACGCCTTGCGGACCTGGCGCCAAACGCTATCAACCCACAGCAACTCGTCTATGACACACCGACAGAGAGCGGTTCGGCTGGCAGCGCTGTGTTCACACGCGGCGGCAAACTCATCGGCATCCAACAGCACGAGCCTGCTGTTGCGGGGCCACGCGACTGCTGGGCAATTCACCCGATCCTCGAGGCGGCCACGGCGCTCGTAAGTACGTTCGTGGAGTGTCTTGGCGTGCTGGTTTTGCTGGGTTGCTGTCGAGTGGTGAAAGTGCTGACCTTGTGCTTCTCACTGTGCCAGTGCCGCCCGAGCCGTTTATACTCACTGCATGCGTGTCGTCAACCGACGTGCAAGTTTACTGGCAGATCGAGCGGTCGTGGACGCCGCTACGAGGCTTGGACGTCACCTTCGAGCTCGAGCTGTGCCGCCACGCGGCGGCCAACGACACTCAGCATCACGACAAGTTCGAGAATGTGTACACGGGGCCACGCAAGAGCCGCCACCTGAGCGGCCTCAACAGCGAGACCATGTACTCTCTGCGTTGCCGGGCCGTCAATCGCATGAAGAAGAGCGGGTGGAGCACTCCAGCGCGGCTCGTCACGCTGCCGCAAGCGTCGATGGCCTGGAGGCTGCAGCACTGTCGATCTGTCGCCGAAGCGGTCAAGCGCATGCGCGAGCACTCCACGGACCCGTTGGTGCAGTTCCGCAGCATGCAGTGGCTCATCGCTCAGCTGGATCGCGCCGATGACGATGAAACTAGTCGGAGGAGACGAGGAGAGGAACTGGAGCTTGAGATCCAGTCGTGCAACGCGTTTGGACTACTGCTCGAGGTAGCCACTTGCCAGACTTCGACACATGAGACAATAGTCCTGGCTTTGAGATTACTCTCCAGACTGGCTGAGCTCGGCCTGATCACGCAGCGTTGGCTATCGCACATGACTCGCTTTCAGATGCTGTGTGATCTGTTGCGAAGACACTGTTCGACTGATGGTAAGAGTCTTCGGCAAGAAGAGGAGGAAGGCAGCGATGTTCTGGAGAAGTCGGTCGAGCAAGTGCAAGTCCCAGTGGCGACCCTTGCATTGCTGGGGTACGTCCTAGCTACCAACGCGTCAGCGAAACAGATGTGCGTTGTCTGTGAAGCGCTCCCCCTCGTGCTCTCCTTCCTCGAACGCGACTCGTTCCGCCACCAGCCGCTCGTCGTCGCCGAGTGCTGCTACCTGCTCGCCAAGTTCTCACACCAGAACGGTACGGCAAGCACTCATCGATCCGTGGTTGTGTGTTGATGTTCTGACTCGATCAACGTTCAGAGAGCGGCAAGTGGGAGGTTGTTCGATGCGACGGCCTCGTGCTGCTTCGCGACGTTCTCGAGGAACACAGGCAAGAGTCGAGGATCCTGTACTGGACGCTCGTCACACTCGGCAACCTCGCCTACGGCCTTGAAGGCGAGATGCGGGGAGATTTCGAGGCGCGCGTCGACGCTTGCGCACTGGTCGCGAGCATCTGCGGCTGCAAAATACATTTTGTGACGAGCCTGCACGAGCTCGAGCTGTCCCTGACGAACGCACGGAAGCTTCTCGAGCGGCTGCAGGCTACGCACATTGGCGAGGAGATGCGGAACGAACTGGACGCGAGCGAGCACGCGGTGGCAACGCTCGAGCACATCGTCGACGACTGGAAGAGCCACAATGTCGCTGAGGCCGCCGATTATGCGCTGCAGTACGTTCTGACTGAGGAGCAGCGGCGTGTGCAGGCAGCATCGATACGCATCATGAACAAGGTCTTGCTCCGCAAAATGACCATGGCAATCGGGAAGTGGCTCGAGGTCACCGAGTTTGAACGACAGCGTGGGATTATCCGGGTCTTTCTGCAGATGATCACAGCCCGTCAGCTGCGACCAGCGTTCCGCAGATGGGAGCAGGTCGTCCACGCAATGCGGAAGCACAAGACGCTGCTGCAAGTCGTTGGGTCTGGCCTCGCAATGGATCTTACCAAAACGAAGCGCGAGCGGTATCGGATGCTGGTATTGCAAAAATGAGATGGCCCCTTTCTTCGTAGCATATTCCATCACTTATCCGAGGTGTAGCCGATCACAATCATTTCCTGTAAAAGCGCATGGTGTCTTAGATCTAGATGGGCAGACCAAACCAGGTTCACTCATTTTCTGTGCTTGTGAAGCCACCAAAGCGTTGTAGTGGACGTTGTATTGTAGGTTTCATACACATTGCCACCTCTAAAAGGAGGCTATTTCCTACATAAAAGTAGGCCTAAAGTGTAATCACTAACCGTCAAACCAATAATGCCGGGGTCCCCGCACATCCGCCTGAGTGTACCGGCTGTCAACGAGCAACCCCCTTTCTCTTCGGGCACTCGCAGACGCTTTTCAACGTTGAACCGATCTTGGTCACGGCGTGAACGCTGGATGCCAAGACCCGTAATCGAGATGGAAGATCGTCTGGACCAACATGTTCTTGGACGCGTTCTGGTCGCGATTTACTGTCATACCATGACAGCCACTGTTTCTGCAGTGAAGTACACTGTAAATCTTGATTCGACGCTCGACTCCGTCCTTGCACATGTGCATCGCGAATTGATACGTCAGCTCACGACGACATTCCGCGTGTAGTTTACTCGTCCGGTACTCTGGGACTGATTGGACCTTGCAGTAGTGCTTCAACTCGCGTTCAAACCTCTTGACGGGTCCACCAGGGCATTTCTTGATCAGCCCGCCGTAATCCGTTGCACTCCAATCTCCGTAACCAATCAGGGTGTTGGAACCAGCTCTGGCGGTCAGTATCTCGCACAATTCATGCAGCTTCTTCTTCATCATGTTGAACCGCCTGAATCTCAGTTTTCGGAACGGCTTCGCCATCCGAAAGTCCAACAGAAGGTCGAGGCGCGGGATCAGGAATCTCACATACGTCTCCAACGACTGCAGCGAGCTGGTCTTGCGGGTCGGCATATTGCGAATAGCCTCCTTCACCTGCGGGTCGTGGTCCATCCAGTGCCGAGTCGTTCTGTTGCTCGAGTAGTATTTCGCGTCTTGATAGAATTCTCGTGACGAGCAGGATAGAGTTTCGCCAAAGTTGCTCGTCGCGACGAAGAGATCCCGCCTACCTGGATCCAATCCCCAGATCTCGCCAAAGTTGTGCATGCCGGCGTTACCCTTCATTGGCATTGCAGGTTCCTCCACCACTGGAATCTTCGGCTTGCGCAACACAATGCTCACGGCCTTTCCGTCCGTAAGGATCTCGCCAGCAAATGTGCGCTTGTCGGTCTCAAACCTGTCGATGTCGAACAGCTTGCGCCACCACTCGTCCGCAACATCACTCCAGACCGGTCCTCCCTTTGATTCCAACGGCGGGACTCGGGTACCTGCTCGTTTCAATAGAGCATGAAGGCCGACAGTGCACATCTTGAAATGGGAGCACTCAAATCCACGCTTGAGCGGAAGAAGAGGGAACGGCCGCAGTTGCTGAAAGTCAGGGTCATGACGATGGCTCTCGTTCTCAGTTTCGATCAATTGGAGGAATCGAAACGTTGCTGGAAGGATCAAATGCGGCCTCTTCTTGTCGATCCAGCCTTCAGCGTTGCGAGGAATCCACCCTTGAAATTCCAGGACACGTGCGTCCCTGCCTTCATACGTTGGTGCTAGTACGTCACGCAGTAGCTTGTAACGCTCCTGCCCAGAAATGTGAAAGCGCTGCTTGATGTACTTCTGGAACCGACGATAAAAGTTCTCAACAATGTGATTGGAAGCGTTGGTCGCCATCTGCACGCTTGCGTTTTGGAACCATCCACTGCTGATGTAGGCACTACTGGCAAATGGCACATTGGGTCCACGCCACGACTTGTACATCTCAACAGACTGACGAAAGTCGACATTGGCGATTTAGCTCCGGGCGGCCAAGCCCACGCTCACGGCCGACAAACACTTGTAGTAAAAGTCTTGGTTCAAAACCGGAATAGGTCGATCTGCTTGGCACAGGCGAAGTACGTGAAGGTTCCCTAGAATATATGCTTCCGCCACAGCTTTGTTCGTGTCACGGAGGACGTCCACCCATGGCAGTACATATGCTTCCTTGGAGCAAAACGACTTGAGCGAACACTTCACAGCACACCAATCGTAGCCCTTGTTCCGCTCAATTCGTTCGCGGGTATCTGGTCGCTGGTGTTTAACCGTGTCATTGGCCGGTGGATCCGTCCTCCTTTTGCGCTTGCCGCCCATGGCTGCGTGTAACCGGGCGAGGCTTACGCTCGGTTACTGACTTACACTAGCGCGTGTAAGGAAGCGTATACAAATTTGTATACAAACTGTACAGTTCACTGTACAGTTCATGTAATGGGCCTATCCAATAGTGCCATTACATGGCGATGTCCAATTACGGATTAGTGATTCCCACTAATTGTTTTGGATCGCCAGGTGTCATAGACATGATCCCTGATTCATGTCTACACACCGACACTCACGGAGTAATCACTGATTACGTCCGCACGGAATGTTCTCGAACATTCTCGAGTGTTCTCTGCCTGCGCACATGTCTTTGCGCACGGTGATGGTTCCTGCTGGGAAACTATCTGTTGACGAAGCCGACGTGTCATTGTGGGTACAATGTTGTTGATATCAGCCAATCACAACTCCCCGTACACAGAAGATTCTTCGGAGAAGAATCTCAAGTTCAAGTTCAAGTTTCTCCTTGAAGTTCAAGTTCAAGTGAGAATATTCTTCATGCTCAGCTTCAAGTTCAACCTGATTCAACCCAAGGTTTATTCTGCATTTGTAGGGTGATTGCATTTAACCCCATAGGACTCTAGGGAGAGGTTTCAGGAACCATAAGCTCATTTCAATTCAGTTGCAAATTTGCCGTCTTCTGCTCAAGTCTCCTCCTCACTCTTCTCCTCCCTCTTCGTCCCTCCAAGTCGGGACTCTGCCAAGCCTTCCTCTACAGCGCAAGCGTGTGTGCCGTGTTATCGGGAACTGTCGTTGACAGCGTCCCGTTACAGTTCAATACAAATGAACCGAAGTCTGTGCTAGTGTCCAAAATGAGAACTGTCTTATTGTTTAGCGTTCTGCCTAAGTACCAAACCTCTAATCCCTAATGCATGTATTTTGGGAGGCGTCCATGACTGGTCACGGACGCTCCGACCGAATTTACGTATGGATTAGTGTTGGTCACACTAATCCCAAAATGTACCCAACAAATGCTAGTATGGCACACCTAACGCAGTACAGTCCGACTGTACTGCTCTGTAACCCAGTTACAGGCTGTGTAACCCCATTACACTGCGCGAGGAGAGGACGGACCTGCAACCAACCGAGCAGAGAGGTGACTGACTGGGCGAATTCTTAAATGCCATGCAACGGCCAGGCTGCGCGAGCCACTGAAACTAGCCTTCTCCCACTTTATCGAAGTTGTCAGCTTGCTGCTGTACTGTACAGGATGGGTGGGAGTGTACAGCAACTAACGGTTGTGGCTCCCCGTCGTGGCGTAGAGACATCCGACGGGGCAGGCGTGTCAGCCGGCAACGGGTCCGCCTTGCCGAACAGCTTAATATCTGCGAGAGACTTGAGCACGAGGTCCTTGGCCGCTGCCTGGTGGCGCTGCTCGTGCGTCACGGACACGGACTGCGGCCACGGAGTCCATGACGACATGGAACTAGTCCTGGCCGCAGATGAGCATTGCCAGCTCCGTGTGGTTGACGACGAGGTGTACGACATCCGCCCCGAGCGTGTCGTAAAGCGGCACCGGCTCGTATACAAAGCGGTTGCAAACATAGTTTACCAGTGACCACTCCAGTCGGTGCTTGTCGAATACGCCGACCTTGGCCAGTATTGAATGCTTTGCGAAGACCGCAATGCCGCTCGCGATTGCATCGTTGTACCGCTTCACCTCGTCATACGCGAGCCACACTAATACTCCGACCTTGACTGTGGTATGTTCAACGGGAGCATGCCGTGGTAGTGCCGCGATACACAATAAATGCTTCAGTCGCGCATGAACATGTGGCAAAGCTCCTGCATTAACTCGTCCTCGTGCATGTGCTCGGAAAAATGTGTCGGTCCCTGTGTCAAGTCCTGCGATTTGGTCATTGCTTGCCTGGTCAGCAGCCCGCGGCTCGACTCGAAGTCAGTCTTACTCCAGGCCGTTTTCGTGCTGTGCGCGTTGTCAATGGTGAAAGCTGGGACGTACACGAAGGGGATACACTAGAGGGAGGCGGTCGGATCCGACAGTTCGCGCAGGACGAGGGATGTGAGCGGTGCTTGATCCCCGCTCATTTGCTGCCGATGCGTTGACAGGCAATGCCTGCTTGTTCCATATGAATTCGCTCGAGTGGTCCATAGAATGAGTGGGTAATCTGATCCAGTAACGGCTAAAAACTGCTTAAAAGCATTTAACTACAATATTGCATTCGAGAGCGGTACCTGGACAATTCATCGCTAACTTGCCCCAAGATGGATAATAATCATGAAATAAACTAAGATGTCCGCCAAAAATATTGAATGACGTAATAAAACAAATTAGGATATGAATATTTTAATGAAAACAATAGTAAAGCTCAAATATTTTATAAAAGCTGAACTTGTGACAATTCGAAAACAATCATTCCGATGAAAAACTAAACAATTTTGACATCACATATCTAAAAAAATGTAAGAGTGCTGATCAGAAACCTACCCGAAACAAGCACTAACAAGCCAAGTAGAAATATTCGATCACAAGGAGACGACTCGCGAACAGTGATAATTCGCAACAGGCGAACCATAAACTAGATTTTGTATAGGGTGGGAGGTAAAAGAAACGAAAAGTGTACTTGTTAGGTATTTGTGCAGTAATGTAAACGAATTGCAGCATAACGCTCCTACAGTGCCCGCCAAAAGTCTATACATAATCGAATTTTTTGCGAAAATCTGTCAAAACAGAGGTATTTGCACTGAAACTACATTCGGTGATTAGCTAAAACACAGGCTTTCACTGCATATCGTTTTTTTTTGCATCCAATTCGAGCAAGCCGAGCAATTGAAATAGGACACTTTATGCAGACCGTCAAAAATACCTGCCGACGACAAAAGTGACGTGTTATTTAGCCAGCAATGGACGTAGAGCACCACTCAATACTTCGTCTTGCGTCCTTGCCTCTCAAGGACCGAGCACACGCGGGCAGGCATCGAAGACACCAATTTTTTGAGGAGTTCTGGGTCAAGGTTGCGCCACGCCTTCTGGATCGCGATTTTTAGCTCAGCGACGGACGCGTACTGCCTCCCACCGTTGTACACAGCCTTTGCAAGCATCCTCCAGGCATTGTCGATGGGATTGAGGTCTAGGGAGAGCGAGGGCCAGTCGAGAACGGTCACACCACCGTCGCGGAAGAAGGCTTGAGTAACCCGTGATAAGTGAACTCTCGTTGTCGTGCTGGAAAATGTAGTGTCCGTCGTGCATGGCGTCTCCGTAGAGAAAGAGAAACTTAGACAGGGTTTCTTGGTAGTCGAACAAGTCCTGTCTCCCGGTCAATGTCGCCAGCAGCGTCGTTCCCTGGGAGGAGAATCCTCCCCACACCATAACGGTGCCTCCGCTGTTCTGGCGGCTGAAGTAGGTCTCCTTCTCTTGACTTAGATCATGCCAGGAGTACTGGAGGCCGTCAGGACCATCCAGATTAAACTTCCTCTCATCGGAGAAGATCATGGTGGTTCAGTCGACGCGATCGCGGGTCACCTTTCGCACCCAGTCCTTTCGCGCTACGATGTGGTCGGCCGTCAACTTTGGTGTGTGTTTTCTCTTGCTGTATCGCATAAATCGTGTCTGCTGGAGCACTCGCTGTGTATGATCACGTCGATTCAGATGGCTACCGTACAATTGCTGAATGATGGCAGGAGCTCATCCTCGCTGGCTGTCGTGAATAATCCTGGGTACACTACAACCCATTGCTCTGCTACACATTACATAGCAACTGGTTGCACTGCAATCTCCTATTCCAACTGGTTGCACTAAAACACATTGCACTGCTGCACATTACACAGCAACTGGTTGCACTACAACATATTGCACTGCTACACATCACATAGCAAATGGGTACCCTGCAACTGGTTGCGCTGGAACGGATTAAGCTGCAACTGGTTACACCTCAGTGTAATGCACTGCAAAGTATAACACAACAATTGGTTGTTCTACAACTGGTTGAATGAAATGAGATGCGTTGCAACTGGTGACACTTTAGTGGTACACTGCAACGTGTAATAATCAGAAAATTGTAAGAGGTTGAGGTAATAATCAATTATTGAAGGGAATCTAAGGATATGATTGTGGCTATCTGGATTGACACCAAATACAGTATGTTGGAACTCACCCAGAATAATGTGGGCGAGCGATCAGAACCGTGTATGGTCCCACAGGTGACGTACGTTGCGATGGTTTACTCGTAGCACACCTAGAAGACGTGATGTGACTCGAGCCGTTGGAGAATCTTCAAGGAGCACGCGCTTTTAAGTTAGGCCATATGGTCACGCATGACAATATCTAATGAAAAATTCAGTCCCACACCTACTCGGTCGCAAATAAGCCAGACCACTTGCGAACACAACTAAACGCATCGGTTGGATACAGTTGAAGTCGAAGCAAGCTTGACAATTTACCTATCAGCCATCACTTGTGTAGCAGTTGACAGGATTTGTTCCTCCGAACCCAATTTTCTATTGATCCATCTCTCACGTTTAAATACACCTAAGCATGATTGGCTCAGTTTATAAGGGCGACGATTCAGTTCAGTTTGTGATCTTTGATTTCAGTTTGGCATCCACCGTCGGGATATCCGTCGGTAGCAGAACGATATCCTCTGTAGAAGGATGCAGTACAAGATGGTCAGATGCCTTTCTTATAGAATTGACTTTAAATTGCTTCATGTCAGTCATTTCTCAATTGGACAAGTTATGAAAGGATCCAACAATCCACGAAAGCGCCAATCGCGGTCCGAAGACATGTAATGGGGCGATCCCATTACACAAGTAGGTACATGTTCGGCCACCATTACATTTGTAGGTAGGTTCAGACGCTTGCTGGCCACAGCCAGCGAGTACTGCGTTGTCATTCGCTGATTGGACGAATACGGGTGCGCAGACCCATTTCCGTCCAATCACGCGATAGGATTTCATTTGAGTGGCCATGACGAGGCTCAGGGCTCCCCCGCCCTGAGCTAAATCCAATACAGTTGATTTTACCCCAAGAGCCCCATCGGTCTCAGGCCTCTGAAACCCAACGCGTCTCCCAGCCGCAGTGTAAGCCAGTAACGTGGCGTTCAGCCCGTTACAAATCTCGGCGCTCCCCGTGGCTTCCAGCCCACGACCCATCGGTCCAGTCTCTTCAACTCATTCTGCTCGCTGTTCACAAGTGGTCCACATCCGGTATCGACAACCGCCCAGCCTCCGTTACCTCCATACAGTCCAAGCTCAGCCACATCAAGTGGTATCATCGTGTGTATGCGGGCTTCAGCCCCGAACTCAGCGCCGGTCATGCCACCGCACTCGTCGGCATGCGTCGGCTCAGTGGCCCTCCACAACCCCGAGCCCCATTTACGGTCTCAATGCTTCAATGGCTCGCCGACCGGATCGACATTAAAAACCCACAGCAGCGCCTCATTCTTGGGGCTACGCTGCTGGGCTTTTTCTTCCTTCTCCGAAGTTCCGAGTACCTCTCAGTCGAAGGCAAACGTCACCGGTACGCGCTAGAAGTGCGCGACGTCCAAGTTTTCAACAACCACGGATATCCAGCTTGGCAAAGCCGCGAGGCAGACTACGTGCAGATCACTTTGCGCGGGAGCAAAACGGACCAGGTCGGCGAAGGAACGTCCCGGCGGCTTCATCGATCGGGCAATAGTCGAGTTTGTCCGGTCATCGGCGCAATTCCACTGCTGGATCTTGCTGCGGCGCATGGTCTTCGACCAACCGACGCCATCTGTGCATTTGACCGATCGAAGATGCTAAAAGCAGAAGAACTCTCAAAGGTCATTCAGCACGCAACAGCAGCTTGCGGCGCCGACTCCAAGACTTTTTCGTGCCATTCACTACGAAGTGGTGGCTCTACCGCGCTCATTGGAGCTGGAGTCGACTCGACCAACATCAAGCTACACGGGCGATGGAGATCTGACACGTTCCAGCGGTATACTCCATATACCAATGGCGTTGGAGCTCATCTCACCGCGATGATGGTTGGCAGGCAAGTTGACATCTAGACACCCGGAACTCACGCCGTTAGGGGTTCACGCCTGCTCACAGGCGTGCCCAGTGCGTCCGCGGTTTAACCTCGAATCAACATTTGCCTTTGCCCCCATATCTCGCACTCGGTTCTCACATCTAGTTCCTATCCTGCCGTTCGCAGTGAGGAAACAAGTTCCTCCAGTCGGAGACGAAAGTATCGCCATCCGGCTCTCGGTTCCTTCCTTCCTATCGCTGTCAGATGCAGTGAGGAAAATAGCGAGATGTGGTAATAGCGAGATGTGATATTGCGCACTTCAAATATTTTGGCGGAGCAGAGTATAATTCACTTATTTTACGCTGGTATGCATCTGATTTTAGCATAAAATAAGTTGAGAATTAAAGGTTCACATATGGACTAAAACACAACCCTGCATGGTATAGCGTTTAAAGTTCAAAACATACGCATTTTATCCTTTCAATACGGAGAATGGCGGGTGGTCACCCGCCATTCCAGCATTTTCCTGACAAGCCAACCTCCCCACAAGGTGATGACAGTCTCGGTCGACCTGCGATGGAGAGCCATCGTGCTGATGTACATGTATGATGCAAAGATGACTCTTGTGTCTACTGTGCTTGATGTATCTGTTCGTTCGATCGAGAGGTGGTATGAGCTTTTCAAAAAGCAAGGAAATGTTCTACCGAAGCAGCAAGCAAACAAATCATCAAGGTGGCCAAGCGAGGCTGTCGCGTATGTACGTGAGTATGTGGATTCGCACCCATGCTTTTATTTGGAGGAGCTGCAGCAAGTTGTGAGGACGAAGTTTGAGAGCGTTCTCAACACTTCAACGCCCACAATTTGTAGGCTTTTGCGTTTTGATCTCGGTATGAGCCGCAAAGTGCTCACAAAGCGAGCTCGCGAAAGCGTTCCTGTAACCGGGCGAGGCTTACGCTCGGTTACTGACTTACACTAGCGCGTGTAAGGAAGCGTATACAAATTTGTATACAAACTGTACAGTTCACTGTACAGTTCAATACAAATGAACCGAAGTCTGTGCTAGTGTCCAAAATGAGAACTGTCTTATTGTTTAGCGTTCTGCCTAAGTACCAAACCTCTAATCCCTAATGCATGTATTTTGGGAGGCGTCCATGACTGGTCACGGACGCTCCGACCGAATTTATGTATGGTGTAAGGGGGCCGTGCCCTTACACGCCATTGGTGCATATTAGGAACTAGGAGGGATTTTACCCTATGGGAGTCCACCACGTGAATGGGTGGATCCCGGGCGTCCGCCCAGCGGCGCCATGGTAAAGTTCAATTCAGAGTTTATTTTCCTTCCGAAAGCGCACATCGCTTCCTCAACCGCTCCGTGCAAGTTAGTAACGGGAGCTCTGTGTGAGCCCCGTTACAGTTTCGGTTCTACCGTAAGCTAAATTCGTCACTAACTTGTCCCATTATGGATTTTAATCACGACATAAACTAACCTATCCGCCAAATGTATTGAATGGCGCAATACCACAACACACAATTACCACCACATGCAATTACTGTAACGGGGCTCACACAGAGCTCCCGTTACTAACTTGCACGGAGCGGTTGAGGAAGCGATGTGCGCTTTCGGAAGGAAAATAAACTCTGAATTGAACTTTACCATGGCGCCGCTGGGCGGACGCCCGGGATCCACCCATTCACGTGGTGGACTCCCATAGGGTAAAATCCCTCCTAGTTCCTAATATGCACCAATGGCGTGTAAGGGCACGGCCCCCTTACAGTCCACAATTTCTACCGCCGATTCAAGAGATATATTATGCAGCGCTTCGGCATTACGGGTAGGGCGCGATACCAGATGATGCGAGATGTGCTGTCGCCAGTGTATTCTGGCAGTGACAATCGCATGCTGTCGATGAGGGAGTGGATTCCCCGCAATCAACATGGACATATTGACAATGCGAACCCGCACCTCATCCTACCGATTATGTATCGCTTTCCCCGATTCGCTCAGACAGAGAACTTTCGCCGTCGCCATCAACCCCATTTCCGCAAGTATCGATCTTTCCCGTTAAAACAAGGGTTCACTTGTGCATACTTTACAATGAACAAGTTTGGTCTACACGACCTTTTGGCACGGGCTGGAATTCCGATCCCGCCGGTGCATTCGCAGGAAGGACCAGTTTGGAATGATATTGCTGACCAAGCATGGTACGAGCTCTTCAATGTCAGCAGATTTGAGACGGAAAACCTGAAATTTGCCCACATGATCTCGACGGACGGAAAAGCTGTCAGTATTTTGTTGCGAAGGCCTTTGAGGATCATTACGGAGTACTCTATGGCGACCGAACACCTCCATTTCCCCAACCAGACCATCTTTGGCGAGATGTGGGGGCTGGATCCTGGTCACCGGGACATGTTCATGGCCACGAGCAACTCTGGCCGATCGTATCGCTGTTCGTCCAGGGAATTTTATGAAGATGCTAAGTACACCTCCAGCAATAAGACTATCCGCCACTGGATTGACCACAACGAGCAGTTTTCGGAGGCCAGCCGACACATGCCCTCGGCCAAGACGTGTTCGCTAGTGTCCTTACACCGGTATGTGCGACACTTGATTCCTCGGCTCGATATATTGCTGAATTTCGAAATGGCCAAGCCATTCAGGAAGCTCAGATTTAAGCGGTTTGTGTTCATGACGAGGAAGATCCGGGAACTGTGCCTGGCTCTGACTGCCCGGGCTGGAGATAACACTTTCGTGGGCTTTGGGGACTGGGGTGCCACCGACTACGAAGGCATTATCAAGGGGTGTCCTGTCGGCGGGCCTGTGAAGAAGTTTGAGAGGCAACTGAAGCAGTACTGCTCAGTTGCCTCAATCTCGGAGTTTCGCACCAGCAGACTACATGCTGTGTGCCTCCAGGAGCTGAAGATCCAGCGTGCACGGCGGTTATGCAGAGATGGTGTCGAGCGCTACATCAGGGTTTACAGCGTACTCCACTGCGCTAACAGTGGCTGTTTTGGTACGACCGTCAACCGTGATCAGAATGCGTCCAAGAACATTTTCCTCCTGACCGAGTATTACCTTCGCCATCGAACCCGACATCCAGAGTTTGCGAGAGGACTGGATTAATGCAAGGTGGAAGATACTCATCAGGATTAAGAGATAAGATCTAGGTCGGCGTTGTCATTCTCGAGCAAGAATGCCATCATAACGAAAAGTGTCTGCGAGAGCCCGCGGGTGGCTCGTGAGATTCGTTCCCAGGGACAGACAGCCGGTATACCCAGAGAAGGATGTGTGGGAACTCCTGCAGTATTGGTTTGACGGTTAGTGATTGTACCCTATTTTTATGTAGGAAATAGCCTCCTTTTGGAGGTGGCAATGTGTATGAAACCTACAATAATTGCGAGAGGTTGTAATTGTGTGTTGTGGTAATTGTGCGTTGTGGTATTGTGTATTTCAAGAATTTTGCGTATGAATTGAGGCGGTAAAACAATTTTCGCAAGACAACAACATCAGGTTGAAATATATAATTGCAGTCTATTGCCACGTGAGGGTAGGGCTTTTGGAAAACAAAAATAGATATTGTTATTTTTGCCATGTGCTGTACATCAAATAGTTCAAATATTTTTGTGGATTTTGTGGTCCACTGAAGAGATCTCGGGTCATTTCCGAACTCACAACCAAGAAACGACCGGAGCGAAGAAGGTGAGTGGAGCGGTCGTATGCATGGTGATTTCTCGGCGAGGGCTGACTTTTATCGTGCGCTGTTTGCTGTAGTAGCTAGCTAGAACGCGTGCGCACGTGTTGCGCGCTGTCAACTACCCGCTCGAGCCTGTGTAACTAAGGGAAACGGTGCGTCATGCTGCCATTTTATTTTTTTTTGAAGGGAGGGGGGTGTATATCGTATGCTAACCAAAGCTATTGCTCAGACATACAATGGAACAGGCAGATGATGCAGTGGAATTGTCACGAGAGGAGACCGTTCTGCCCTCCGCGCTGGCCGTACGCTTGATAATCAAGGTCGGGGAGCCTTATGGCACCAGCAGAACTACATACGGCCGACCAGTGTCGATGACCATGGCCGTCGCAGACGGCTATGAAGTACTGAGAGCACAAGTCAAAAAAAAATGGAGCAATTCCGTGACATCGTGTGGCCTATCGGTAGACCTATCATGCTAAAGCCAAACCAGAACGCATCTCAAGCAAACTACGAGGTGCTTGCAGAGGACGATATGGCCATGGTGGTGCAGCTCACTCGACTGTGGGACCGTGCAGCAAAAAGAAAACACGGGTATGCTCACCGTTCAACCAACGACAAAGGCGTCGATAGGCTAATGAGGTTCGTGTGTTTTGTTGTGGAACAGAGCATTTCAGGTCGAGCTTTTCGTCTACGTTCAGCGCAAAGGACAGACCACGGCCATCAGGCGTGCTACTGCTGATCGAGTTGTTACTGCTACGGCACAGATTGACGCCCATCTTTCGGCACAAACGGAGCCCGCTCATGTTGGCCCTGCCGCGAGAGCGTACTGGGCAATCCACCAAGCCCGTCAACCTGTCGACACGCCCGTTCAGACACCAACAACAAATACGTTTTCACAGCTTCAGTACATTGATCAGCAGCAGGAGCTTATCAACGAGTGGGAACACCGTCCCAACAGCGAGTTTGTATCGGTGCGCTGTCGGCTGAATGGCGGAGTGATAATGCTGGACTTACACCTGCAAGATCTACGGGCGCGTCTCGAACTGCCTCCTCATAGTCTAGTGGCACCATTTCGCCAATCCGCCGAGCCTGCTGACCCACTCGAGAATATTGAAGACATCGATCATGCAGAGGAGGATACAGGTGCATTTTGACAGAGGTTTATTGAGCGAATGTGTCTGCTTTAAGATCATCCAAACCATAGCCACAGTGGCGAAACAAATTGGTGCCTACTGATTCGTGCCCTCTAGTACATTGCTTGAGCGCAACGGAGAGTGTGCACTTGGGGTCTTGACGGAAGGCTAGCGGTGCGTGCTTGGCAATCCACCGCTTTAAAAGCGAGAAGCCCACCTCAATTGGGTTTAACTGAGGCGAGTACGGGGGAAGAAACAACAGAATGCTTCCGGTGCTGTGCACTAAGTCCTCGAGCTCTCGATACATATGGATCTTTGCATTATCGAGCACGACAACAGAACTACATCAAGCAATGTCAGAGTAGATACAAAATGAATAGAAGCAAGGCGAGCATGTCAACTTACCGGGGTAGCGGCCACGGGTTTAGGAATGGAGCGATCTTGGTTCGAAATGCTTGATGGAAGCGATGGCGGTCGAATGTGCCTGGCACAGAGTCCCATGCGAAGAAGCCATTGACATCAAACGCAGCCAATACAGACAGCCTCTCCCCACGAGTGAACGGTAGCGACACGATAGCAGGAGTGTTGCGCCGAGACCAGGCATAGCGGCGCAGCGCATCCCGGCCATCTTTGGAGGTTTCGTCAATAAAAACGAGTTGCTCCGGTCCGCTATAGAACGGTCTGAGCTTGCAATAAAACGTATTTACCTCAGCCGGAACGCTTTCGCGAGCTCGCTTTGTGAGCACTTTGCGGCTCATACCGAGATCAAAACGCAAAAGCCTACAAATTGTGGGCGTTGAAGTGTTGAGAACGCTCTCAAACTTCGTCCTCACAACTTGCTGCAGCTCCTCCAAATAAAAGCATGGGTGCGAATCCACATACTCACGTACATACGCGACAGCCTCGCTTGGCCACCTTGATGATTTGTTTGCTTGCTGCTTCGGTAGAACATTTCCTTGCTTTTTGAAAAGCTCATACCACCTCTCGATCGAACGAACAGATACATCAAGCACAGTAGACACAAGAGTCATCTTTGCATCATACATGTACATCAGCACGATGGCTCTCCATCGCAGGTCGACCGAGACTGTCATCACCTTGTGGGGAGGTTGGCTTGTCAGGAAAATGCTGGAATGGCGGGTGACCACCCGCCATTCTCCGTATTGAAAGGATAAAATGCGTATGTTTTGAACTTTAAACGCTATACCATGCAGGGTTGTGTTTTAGTCCATATGTGAACCTTTAATTCTCAACTTATTTTATGCTAAAATCAGATGCATACCAGCGTAAAATAAGTGAATTATACTCTGCTCCGCCAAAACATTTGAAATGCGCAATAATTGTGTGTTGTGGTAATTGCGAGAGGTTGTAATTGTGTGTTGTGGTAATTGCGTGTTGTGAGAGAGGGGGGAATTGTAAAAGGCGAACGTCGGTATCTTGTGTATTGTGCGAATAGTTGTAATTGTGTAATAGGCGAACGTCGGTATTTTGTGTAATAGGCGAAGGTCTGTAATTGTGTAATAGACGAGAGGTGGTAATTGTGTAATAGTAATTGTGTAATAGACGAGGGGCGGTAATTGTATAATTATGATTACGTGTGCTTCAACGTCAAAAGCGCGAATGATTGTAATTGTCGAGAGTTTATGTTTTGGTTTTACATATTTGTAGCACAGTATACAATTTCCAAGGTCAATTTTGATCTGGCAGATTGGCAATTAAACCTGGCCCTACTATTGGCGAAAATTTAACTTTGTTTTATAAAACCACCATAATTTAGAACTCGACCCAACAGGACAACATCTCGTCTTTGCTGCCGCTGCCAGTCCATGCTCACTCCTCACTGCCGTGGCAGCACCGATGTGGAGCGATATCGTCAGGGTGGAGGTGATTACATCTACAGCACTACTGCCTAGGTGCCACGGAGAATCTTTGGCGACGTTTAGAGGTGAATAGCGACTCTAAGCAGCTGTCGCATGATTAGAGGAGCTATTTCGCTGCGAGAGTGATACCAGCGACGACCCACATGCAGGTGAACCAAACCAACGCCATCAAGCGCGGACGACAGTGCTGCTCACTTTGCAATTTGCATCTGTGCCGACAAAACACCAACACCCACGCTCGCCAAAGACAATGGCCCCATCCGCGTCCACCGCATCAACCGCTGAAGCTTCGCCCAAAGTGTGGCTCATCACGGGCTGCTCCAGCGGCCTCGGCGAAGCCATCGCCCTCGCGGCCCGCAAGTCGGGCGACTACGTGGTCGCCACAGCGCGCAACCCGGACACGCTTGGCAACCTCCGTCAACACGGGTGCGATGCGCTGGCGTTGGACGTCACCGCGGACGACGCCGCCATCCAGCAAGTCGTGAAGGCTGCTCACGAGCTCCACGGTCGCATTGACGTCCTTGTCAACAATGCCGGCATCTTTTGGCTCGACCTCGTCGAAGAAGCGAGCACCCAAGACGTCTTCAGCATGTTCAACACAAACGTGTTCGGTCTGCTCAAGGTCACGCGCGCCACGCTGCCCTACATGCGCGCGCAACGCTCGGGTGTGATCGCCAATATCGGCTCGGCAGCTGGACGAGTGGCGTTCGCGAGCGGCGGCATCTACAGCGCGACCAAGTTTGCGGTGGCATCGTTGTCGCAAGCGCTTCGCATCGAGTTGGCGCCGTTCAACATCGACGTCGTCGCGCTTGAGCTTGGCGCATTCCGCACGCGCGGGTTCAAGGCGATGCAGGGACTCGACACGACGATCGAGGACTACCAGTCCGCGATAAACGAGCTCCGCGAGTTCATGTCGTCGATCCATGACGGAAGCGACCCTGACAAGGCGGCCGAGCTCATCGTCGAAACGCTCACCGGGACTGGGCGAGCTGCGGGACGCAAGCTTCCAAGTCGGCTCGCTCTCGGCGGAAACGTCTTCGACATGATCAACAGCGTGCTCGAGACTGACCGCAAGGAGTTCGACGACTGGAAGGACTACACCAATCCAGAAATCTTCGCCTTCGACACGGGTGTCGCGCAATAGCTCCGGCACACCAACCGGACGGACGTGGCTTCAAGGCAGACCTCGCGCTCGTCGAGTCGAATTCATGTGATGCTTGGTTGCTAGGAGTTGACTTGGTTCTACATGTTGACATGCTTAATACCAGACAAATCAACTCCACATCCAGTCTACTGACGCAGTTGGTTGCTTCTGGACAACACTCCAGCCAGCACTGCGTCCTCAAGGGCAGGAATAATCCGATTGAGCAAGCCGCTCATCCGTCCTTCGAAATAGTCTGCTAAGCCGGCGGACCACTCTGCCAGCGCAGAGGCATTGTCGCCCAGCTCGAGCGTGGTGCGACCGACAGTGAGCAAATCGCACGCGCCATTGGTGTCCTCATCAATCGGCTGGAAGACGAGCCAGTACTGCTCCCGCAGCTCCACACCATCGATGCTGACACCGTTAATGTGGAGCGACTCGACCCGTGTTGAGATAACCACCACGACGCGTTCATCCTCCAAGTGCTGTTGGACTCCGCAGAGCATCTCCAAACGCATCGGCTGGCTCGAACTGCTCATTTGCGCAGGTGCGTTGCGCGAAACGACAGTCTCGTTGCCCTCCTGCTTGAACTGTCATCATTTCGAGCTCAACCCTTTGTACACCATCACCGCTAGGCGATACAACGCAAAGCGAGCAGACTTACCGCCTCGCGAAAGTAGTGGATCGTCCCACAGGTCGACCCGTCTATCGCGTTCTGCCAGTAGGCGGCCGCCACCGCGCGAAAGTCCGCTGGCACCAATCGAGCGTCGACCACATCGATCCCGATCTTGGTCGACGACTCGTGGCGGACTTGGGTGTGCTGGAACGGCCACACCGTGACTGGAGCCACGAGCGTGCTCAGCTGAATGTCGGTGTGCTTGTACAGCTGCCGCAACGATAGACTGACGTCATACGCGCGCATACTGTAGCTGTTCGTGGTGATTGATGGCGGCTTCACCGTCGCTGGTATCACTGGCGTCTAGTATCACAACACCTGCTGAGCTTCCTGCATCTCACTGCATCAACAAAGAGCATCGTCACGTACATAGGTTTTGGCCATCTCCCGCCGAATCGTCCGCTCGAGGATCTTGGCGACGCGCCGCTGTTCCGCCACGTGGCTCTTCAAGCCCGCATTTTCTTCCTCGGCCGCAATTCGGAGCCGCTGCTGGCGCTCGGCGATGCGCTTCCACACCGACAGCAGCTCGAGGCGAGCTCCTCGAGCACGGAGACTCTCATGTTCGCCCCTTGGCTGGATCGGCACCGCTCTGGGGACCGACAGCGCTGACAGCGTCCCCTCCAGTCGCTCGACTTCGCCGCGAAGAAACAGAAGCTCGCGCTTCTCTCGATCGCGCGAGCGGTTGTGATACACTGCGTTGGTGGCGCTGCTGCGTCGCTTGGACTGCGGCCGTCGATGGCCTCCAGAAGGCGGAGAGACAGTGAGAGCGCGGATCTCGGCAGCAGAAGGAGGCGACAAGGCGCTCGGCGCGTCCAGCTCGTCGAGGAACGCGACGACCGCGTCCAGCGTCGCCGGGTCGGCGTCCAGTGCCAGCGCCATAGTAGAAATGGCGTCGCCGGTGTTGAGTTGCATCATCCGAATGATCATGCAATCAGCGAAGAACCTCGCATTCCGACTAAGTACGGCTGAAGCATGCTGTTCAGAAGGTTCATTCTCATACAAAGCCAACAAGTCAAACATGATGAGAGGAGAGTTTGCTCCTCAAATCAAACCGATCAAGTCTGTCAACATGGCTACAACTGTGCAAAACGTCGCATCCCAACCGCGTATCAACATGAGCATAAATATGCGATCTCAAAGGTTCTGATGCGCTAAGTGCGCTCTTGCTCTGATTTGCATGGCCATGGCGGCCGCGGCGAAGGACGGCGATGCCGAGCCGCCGGCGTTCGCCGTGGTGCTCTTCTACAAGTACGTGACGCTCGGCGAGTCGGACGCGGCAGTGGAGGCCGTGGCCGAGGCGCAGGAGCAGCTGTGCGCGTCGCTGGGACTCACGGGCCGCGTCCGCGTAGCGCGCGAGGGCATCAACGGCACGTTGGGCGGACTCCGCGCCGATGTGGCGGCCTACGTGGCGCGCATGCAGGCGGATGGGCGGTTCGGCGAGGTGGACTGGAAGACGAGCGACGCGGCGGAGCGGCCGTTCCCGGCGCTGCTTGTGCGGCGTGTCAAGGAGATCGTGGCGCTCGAGCTGCCTGACGCCGAATGCGACCTGAGCCTGGGCGGGACGCACTTGTCGCCCGCGCAGTTCCGTGCCGAGCAGCTCAACACGTCGCCCGACCGCGTCGCGCTCATCGACGTGCGCAACACGTACGAGTACAGGTAA
The DNA here is from genome assembly GCA_003413675.1 of Phytopythium vexans. Classification (NCBI taxonomy): domain Eukaryota; phylum Oomycota; class Peronosporomycetes; order Pythiales; family Pythiaceae; genus Phytopythium; species Phytopythium vexans. Next base: position 198,053 of record QLOC01000027.1, read on the forward strand.
CGAGTCGCTGCTGCTCTCTCCATGCTCGATGCGTCTTATTGGAGGTGGCTGACGGATACGCATTCGATCGTCCAGCATCGGACATTTTGCCGGCGCGCTCAACCCCAAGACCCGCCGCTTCGGACAGTTCCCGGACTGGGTGCGCGCCGAGCTGCCGGCGCTGCAGAGCAAGGACAAGATCCTCATGTACTGCACGGGCGGGATCCGCTGCGAGAAGGCGTCGGCCTTCCTCGGACACCTCGGGCTCACCAACGTCTACCAGCTCTCGGGTGGCATCCACCGGTACCTCGAGGCCTTCCCTGACGGCGGTGGCGTCTTCCACGGCAAGAACTTTGTGTTCGACGAGCGTGTCGCCATGGCCTCGGAAGATCTGACCGTTACTGGCAGCTGCGAGGCGTGTGGCATCCCTCACGACGTGGTCTCTGGTGCTCGCTGCGCCTACTGCCGCATCCACGTGCTGCTCTGCGACCCCTGCCGCGAGACGACCGCCGTCGACGACGTCTTTTGCGAGGAGCACGGCGCGCTCGTCGCCGGATCGCTTGACGATGTGAAGGAGACTGCGGCTGGGTTGAGCGCGCGTCTCGATGCGCTCGTTGGTCGCGGCAACAAGGGCAAGCGCCGCTCGCTCCGCAAGCAGCTCGACACCGTCGAGCGCCGGATACAGCGCCTCACCCCATCCAACCCATGAGAAAAGAACCCCAAAGAGCACACAGCTACCATGAGATGCTGTGTCTCATCCATTCCAGCAAGTTGCCATTGAAATGTGCACATGACCGCTTGCAATCTCAGAGTCGCTCGCTGACGACTCAAAAGTCTATTCGTCGTCGCCGTGCGTCTTCTTAGTGGACGCGTCCCCGTACATTTCGCGCAGCTTGCGCATCTGCTCCGTCTCGCGGCCTGGAGAACCACGCTCGTCGCGAGCACGGCCGTGTCCTCGTGGAGACGAGCTCGGCGTATTGCCCGCCGACGCTCGCGACGAGACGACGACGACCTCGGCGCGCTTGACCGGACTCTTGGACCGCTTCCGAGTCGTGTACCGATCCAACTTGAGCGACAGCGACCCCTTGTAGCTCGCAGGTCGCGCGGCGTAGTCTCGTCCGACTGCCTCGGCCTTACGCCGCTCTCGCTCGCGCACTTGCTGCAGCAAATCCTCCGTCGTTGCACCAGATCTGCACCACAACAACCCGTCACCACATCAGAACAAACACACCAAACGACATCGAGCAAGACACTCACCGCTCGGCACTGCGACTACGACTGCGGCGGCTACGACGACGGCGGTCCCGAGAGACTGACCGCGACCGCGAGCGCCGGCGAGTTCTCGATCGAGACCGCGATCGGTCACGACGAGAGCGAGACCCGCGGTGGCTGCGTCGATGATCCCGTCGGCTCTCACGCGACCGCGAACGGGATCTATCGCGCGCTGCCGATCGCGAACGACTTGCCGAACGTGCGCCGCGGGGTTTCTTCGCCGCGAACTCAATGTCCCCCAGGCTCACCTTCTCGCTGTTGCCGTACTCGGGGAACGTGACCTGCACGGAAAGCGAGTGAGCGGGAGGAAGGTACCACCATACCGATCTACGCACATACCCAGAACTCGTTGTTCTCTTCGACGGAGTCGATCACTGCTTCGTACATCTGTCGAAACAACATCGAAGGTGAGCAATGCAATCTCTCACAGCAAGCAGTTGTGTGTGGCGGCCGTACCGCTGGCTCGTTGTCCTCGTCGGCGTACATGGCGCGAATCTTGGTCCCAGGCTTCAGCTGATCCACGATCGCAAGGTTGGTCTTGGCTCGCTCCTTCTTCCGGTCGTGCAGCAGGAGCTACAGCCATTTGGCGCATCAATAAACAGCCCCACCAAATTAAGGAGCGCATCAACTCGGCGTACCTTCACTTTGATGTCGTCCTGGATCTTCTTGGGGATACGCGGCAGGATGGTCCCAAAGTAGTGCTGCTCCTCCAGGAGACCTACGAGCCACTCACCAATCGTGCTGCCGACAACAACATCACCATCAACACCTGCACGAACACACGATTGATCCGAATGTATAACGTACGTCTTGATGCTGGGATTGGCCGACGCGTTGAACTCCTCCGGGTCATCCAGGTACGGCCCAAACCACTTCCACAGCTCCTCCGGGTCGCTCGTGTACCGCAGATAGAGGAAGCCCACCACGCGGATGTACGGCGAGTCCTGTCAACCCACACTTCACAGTTAGACACGCGAAAGCGAGCGAGATCAAGTCCTGCAGGACATCCCTACCTACCGTGTGGCGCAACAACCCCTGCATCTGCTTGACTGTCAGCCGCATGAGGAAGAACTTCATCAGCAGACAGAAACACGTCGACGGGATGCGGGCCGTGCCAGGCGACAACGGCTCTGTTATCCCAGACACCATCGAGATCAGAACAAGCCGACCACCACAAACGATCGGATGGAAGACACGCACACCCACCGGCGTGCTCGACGCGGTAGTAGATCTCGTCCACGACCTCGTGATACGTCTTGAACTTGCTGTAACCAAGAACAACACAGGGGTTACGCTGCTGACCCCCCCAACACACAGATAAAGCGATAGCAGCCGCACTAGAGCGAGTGGAAGTAGTCGGACTGCAGGATGTTTTGGTGCAGCAGCGTGTTGAGGTTGTATGTCGTCTCGCTCCCGTGGCTGCCAACCATGCGAGCAAAGGTGAGTTATGCGATGCACCGGGTTACACGACAGATCGTCGAGCGGCTACGAACACTGGCAGCTCGTCGTTCTTCACGCGGCGCTCGCTCGCCTCCTGCGGCACGTCCTGCGTCTCCTGCGCGCGCATCGCCTTGAGCTGCGCGCCGCGCGTCAAGGCGCTGCGTGACATGGTGCTGCTGATCGAGTTACGGTGTTGCTCAAGTTCGTTCGTTCGGTTCGCTCTGCGTAACCCCCTCCAGGTTCGAGGGTTACGCGAGCGAGCACCTTCGTAGCCTTCATATATGTTAGGTTCGGTTTCCGTTTAGGTTCGATATGCACCATGGTCGATGTTCGGACACCGCAACCGAAATGATTGCCGATCCAATTGCACCATCGTGAGCCGCCGACGATGACCGAGTGCATCTCTTCCCGTTGAGTTTAGTGCTGACTCCCTAGCTCGTTGTCGTTCAGCTTTTCCGATCCGGCGCGATGGCGCATCCCATCCTCCGCTCGGTCGGTCGGTGGGTTCAGGTGCGAAGTTCAGCGCGATGGCGAGTGAGTCCGACGACCGCCACGCGTATTGTCGGTCATGCGTGAGTGCTGGTGTATGCAGACCGACCGCTCTGGACAGCTCACCGCCTCGTTCCGAACATGTCCGTCGACATTGACGAACGTGCGGCCCAGCTCCGTCCAGCCGTCGTCACTAGTGATCGCATGCGCTGATTTTCGCCAGATTACATGTCCCCCACGCTCGCCGCTTGAACGGTCGAGAGATGATGTACCCGTAATGCGTCATTATTAACCCAATGATGGCGAACGATACGAACGAGCTCGTAATGTATTCGATCGTTAGGCGCTACCTCGCGCCGTAACGTTAAGCCCTGCTAATCGAATCTCACGCTACTACCGTCGTCCGCCATGCGGCGGGGAAGAGCGACCGAGGTCGCAATAATTATACCGACACGCTCTAATCTCGAGCGCGTGGGTGGGGTGGGGAGTTCGGTCGGGCGATCGGTCCGCCCGCCGTCTATCGTGATACTTAGAGACTATTGCGGAGCGCCTCGAGCCACGCCTGCGCCTCGAGCTCCGAGTTGGCGCGCACGATCACGTCGCGGTTGTACTGCAGTCGGATGACGAGCGCGGCCGGGTGGCCCACCCAGCCGTGGACCGAGATCACCTCGAACGACTTGTCCTGCGGCCTCGGCGCGCGCCGCCGACGCAGCACCGTGATGTGGCCGTTGTTGAGCACGATGAAGCGCCTGTTCCACGCCGGCATAACGGAGCCGCGAACATCGAGGTAGCCCTCCTTGTCGGCGGGGAGGTCGTAGTCCTCGTCCTCGCCGTCCTCGCTCGAGTCGACGCTGATAGATGTGTCGTCGAAGCCGCGGTCGTCGGGCGAGCCCGGCCGCTTGCTGCTGCTCGTGCGGCCCAGCGGGTGCGGCAGGTCGCTCGCGAGCGTCTTGCGCATCATCGTCTCGGCCATCTTCTTCTTCGGAGCCTCCTGCAGCACCGCGACCCAGTGCCGCCGCGCGTCGTGGTCCCCCGCCTGCAGGTACAGCTCGCGGCCGCTCGAGCTCGTGACCAGCACGCCGAACTCGGTCGCGTCGCACAGCTCGGCGCTCTTGACGCGCAGCCCGCCCTTGGCCGGGAGGTCGAGGCACTGCGTGCCGCCGCCGAGCAGCTCGGACGCGATCACGCAGCACTGCGTGTAGTACGTGAGCGTGCAGCCGTTGAGCAGGAAGAAGCGCTTCTTCCACGTCTTGAACGACTGGCCCTTCTTCCAGAGCCAGCCGTAGTACACCGGCCCTTTCAGCTCCTGCGTCGGGATGTTCATCATCGTCAGCCGCTCCGACAGCGATGAGCTCGACGCCGAGTGGCCCGCCACGTGCGGCGACAGCTTGCGCTTGCCGGCCACGCGTGACGAGCTCAGCTCGCTCATGCGCAGGCTCTGGCTCGAGTCCGTCATGACGGGCGATGCGTCGCCGAGCACTGGCAGCTCGGACGCGTCCACGAACCGCGTCTCGCCCTGCTGCATGCTGCCTACGAGCCTGTTACTCTCTCTCTCTCTGTGGTCGCTCGAACTCGAACGCCGAGTGTTCGGCCGAGTGTGTGGTTCGACCTGGGGACCTGGAGACCTGGTGCGAGTCGGCGCTGATTGTGGCAAGTCGGGCTGTGAGGCCGTCCGAGAGGAAGAGGAGAGAGAAAAGTCGCAGCGCAAAGACGAGAAGGGCCGGCCCGGCCATCAAGTGGGTCGCCCAACCGCTGGTTGGGCAAATTGGGCAATTGCAACCCTATCCGCCGACCGAGCCGAGACTTTCAGACCCCCGCCCCGTTGATGCACTAGACGGTGCAAGATGAGCGCGTAAACGGTCTGAACAGGCGTCGACCCCGACCCTCGGACGGATTCCAAAACACGACTTGGTAGAAACTCTAAACATCGTATTACGGAATGTGAAATGTCACATGCACCGCGTTTTGGTCGCTGGTGCTGCACCGGTCTCATGATTGTGGGAGATGGACGCGCGTTGAGAAAAAAAAGAGGCAGAATAAAAAAAGAACACCTCTGCAACCAATATTCGCAATCGAAAAAGCACATTTCGGACATCGGCCGCGAAAACCGTCACAATTGAGCCTTCGAGCCACATACATTTCTGTGATCAAATATCCAAGGCTCGGTAAGATTTGCACGCGGCGCGTGGCTCGCGAACAGCGTCGGACCGTTCCGCCGCGGCCATTAAGTCGCCAGCCATCACCAGCCAGTCGTCTCAAGCTCAGCCGCCATCACAGTCAGCCATTCACTGGAGACCTCCCATGGACCTCAAGGAGCCCATGGAGCGCGTCGCCAATTCGCCTTCATCTAAAAATCCACCGGCGTCGCACACCCGACTGACGCCCTATGGCGGTCCCACTGGCTCAGCCTCGCGCCGACATTGGTGCAGAGAAGCTCGCCGATCCATCATCGCCGTCGCCGTGGCCAGTTTACTCGAGCGCGGCGCTCGCTCACTCCCGATAAACATGCTTTTAGGCGATGTTTGAGACACCTCCGGCGAATGGAGGCTGATGCTGGGGTCGAGGTCCGACCAACCGCCATGCGATCGACCGCCTCAAGGGACCGGCCATCCGCGAGATCTGATGGTCGCCGACCAGCAGGGCAAAGGTGCAACTCGCGACTCACATGAGATCTCACGCTCCAGACTGCCGCCCACTCGGCTGTCAGATGTCGAGTTGGTCACGTGTGGCCTCGGCTCTGATACGAATTGGCTCACACTCCGACCTCAAAAATTCGGAAGCGCGTTGCACCCGGTTGCGCACCGGCCGTGCACCGGCAGTGGGCCGTCTGGTGAGCTCCATCTGCCGCTCGCGGTTCCACATGCAGCGTTCGCACCAGCGAAAGCCTCCCGTTCGCGCGCGGTCGTAACGTCGACAAGAAGCGGCGAGCGACGAGGGAGGAACGGCCTGGCCGGCGTCAGCGACTGGGTCGGCTCGCGGTGAATGCGACCCCCCGAGCGATGGCCACAAGCCGAAATTGCTTGAACGCGGGCGGGTCTTGGTGGACGAGAGAGGTGGGGACCCTTTCCTCTCGTGAGTAGAAGCGGATAGACACGCGCGACGCGCCATCGGAATGTGGTCGCCGCGCTCAGCTCAGCTTTCCCGGCGCCGTGATGATGGCAAAAGCTGGCAGATTTGATCGCGAAGCCGGTGAGGGAGAAGGCTGTCGATGCGGGAGAACCGGTAGGCGTCTCACGAATTTTCGCTGCCGCCTCGAGGAATTGCGGTTGAGTCAGTGCTGGCTTGAGACGGCCCCTCCGAATTGACTGGCATCAGTTTTGGTGTGGCGAAGGGTACGTGTGCGTTAGGTTCGCGTGTAACCTTTCCAATTTTGACAGTCCGCAGGGTAGATGCTGTGCAAGTTCGCGCGTAACCACTTTCTCCCGCACTTTGCGCACTTCGCACATTCAAGACAGTCCGTGTCGTTAGCCGATTTAGCATTCCGAGCATTCCGACGTCTCGGACGCGTCGCCAAACAGAGCCAACCGCTTCAAGCTCGCTGCAATTGGTCAATAATTACCCCAATTATTCAATTTATAACGAATCGCCGTCGAGATTCGTAGCAAATCCTCCCTCCCATTGGCCGAAAGCCTCGCACCCCTCCACCGCCGCACGTTTCTGTGCCGCCAGCGCACCAGCAGCTCGATGGGCATCTTTCGGGTCTCTGCAAACCAAGCGACCCGACTCCAAGCACCAAAGCCTTCGCTCGGCCCACACACTTCCGGATCCTCCGCTTCCTCCTCCTCCCCCTCGCCTGCCTGCCTCTCACCATGGTCCTCGCCACCCGCTCCGCCCTCCAGGCCGCGCGCCGCGCCGGCGTCCGCCATGCCAGCACCATCCAGTCGGTGCACGCGCGCGAGATCATCGACTCGCGCGGCAACCCGACGGTCGAGGTGGACCTGAAGCTGAGCGGTTCGAAGGAGATCTTCCGCGCGTCCGTGCCGTCGGGTGCGTCCACGGGTATCCACGAGGCCGTGGAGCTGCGCGACGGCGGCCGCCGCTACCTGGGCAAGGGTGTGCGCCAGGCCGTGCGTAACGTGACGGAGGTGCTGGCCCCCAAGCTGGTCGGCCGCGACCCGACCCAGCAGCGCGAGCTGGACGCGCTCATGCGCGAGCTGGACGGCACGGAGAACAAGGGCAAGCTGGGAGCCAACGCCATCCTCGGCGCGTCGCTCGCGATCGCCAAGGCCGGCGCCGCCGCCAAGGACGTGCCGCTGTACCAGCACTTCGCCGACCTGATCGGCAACGACCGCCTGGTGCTCCCCGTGCCGTCGTTCAACGTCATCAACGGCGGGTCGCACGCGGGCAACAAGCTCGCGTTCCAGGAGTTCATGATCCTCCCCACTGGCGCCGCGAGCTTCTCGGAGGCCATGGTCATGGGCTGCGAGGTCTACCACCACCTGAAGAAGGTCATCAAGCAAAAGTACGGCCAGGACGCGACCAACGTGGGCGACGAGGGCGGGTTCGCCCCCAACATCCAGAGCAACCGCGAGGGCGTCGAGCTGCTGATGACGGCGATCGGCCAGGCCGGGTACGACGGCAAGGTCAAGATCGGCATGGACGTGGCGTCGTCCGAGTTCTACACCAAGGCCGGCAAGTACGACCTGGACTTCAAGACGGAGGGCGGCGCCAAGGAGCTGCTGTCGGGTGAGGAGCTCGGCGCGCTGTACGAGGAGCTCGCGACCGAGTTCCCCATCGTCTCGATCGAGGACCCGTTCGACCAGGACGACTGGGAGCACTACTCCAAGTTCACGGGCAAGATCGGCGCCAAGGTGCAGGTCGTGGGCGACGACCTGCTGTGCACCAACCCCAAGCGGATCGCCACGGCGCTCGACAAGAAGGCGTGCAACGCGCTGCTGCTCAAGGTCAACCAGATCGGCAGCGTGAGCGAGAGCGTGGACGCCGTGGCGCTCGCGCAGCGCAGCGGCTGGGGCGTCATGACGAGCCACCGCAGCGGCGAGACCGAGGACGCGTACATCGCCGACCTGGCCGTCGGCCTCAGCACGGGCCAGATCAAGACTGGCGCGCCGTGCCGCTCCGAGCGCCTCGCCAAGTACAACCAGCTGCTGCGCATCGAGGAGCAGCTCGGCCGCGACGCCGTGTACGCCGGCGAGCACTTCCGGTCGCCCAAGTCGGCGTAAGCGCATGGCTACTGCATGCATACCTGCATACGTATGAGAGGCACACTGCCTGCCTGCGATGGCACGCGGCTCGCAAGGGTAACGAGAGCAAAGCACATTCGTTGATGAGCATTTATTACATGGTGGGGATGACTGGCTGCTGGAGCTTATATAATAAAGAGGCTGCTTCGCCTCGAGTACGCGCGCCGCCTTCACAGCTCGATGCCGTTCCTCTGGTAGTTGGCGGGCGTGTGGAACTTGGGCTTGATGCGCGAGAAGTTCGGGTCGAACGCCGACTGGCTCAGCTGCGGCGACGGCTTGAACGCCGACGCGCTCAGCGACCCGGACGTGCCGAACACGGCGCCGCTCGACGCGCTGAAGATCCGCGACGACGCGAACGACGACGACAGCTTCTGCTCGTTCTGCTGCACCTGGAGACCCGTGTGGTACGACTGCGAGAGAAGATCCGCGAGCTGCTCGCGCATCTGTCCAGGGCGAGCCCCCGCCTTGGATCCTGTTGTCGGCGGCGGGGGCTGACGCGACAGCCGGTCCTCCAGCAGCGCGGCCACCTGCTCGGCCAGGTCGCGGAGCAGCGACCGGTGGATCGCCGGCAGCTCCGACCGCGGTTGTGTGTCGGCCACCAGCAGCGCGCCGAGGATGACGCCGTCCGACGACTTGACGGGGACGCCGGCCACGAAGCGAACGCCCGGACGCTCGTACACGAACACATTGCCCGAGAGCAGGTCGTCCCTCCGCGCGTCCGACACGACGACCACGTCGACGTCCTCCAGCACCGAGCGGCGCATCAGGTGGGCCGTGAGCGAGTGCTGCTTCGGGATCTCGCTGCCGCCCATCTGCACGCCGAACGACGCCTTCACGAACTCGCGCGAAGCGTCCACAAAGCTGATGGTCGCGAGCGCGCAGCCGAGGTGCTGCGCCGCCTGCTTGGCCACCACGTCGTAGATCATCTCCTTGCCCGAGTCCATGATGGCGTACGCCTGCAGCCGCGCCGCACGCTGCTCGTCCAGGTACGCCAGGTCGGCGCGGTGCTGGTTCGAGTTCGTGTGGATCACCTCGTCCACGTCGTCCTCGATCTCCTCGAGCTCTTCGAGCAGGACGGCGGACCCGTACGACGTGCCAATTACCTCCACCTCCGACACGTCGAACTCAATGCCGACCTCCGAGTCGTGGAACTCCATGCCGCTCTCGTCGTCGTCGTCGTCGTCGTCGTCGTCGAGGTCGTCAATGCTGACCTCGTGAGCGGACACCGTGCGGGTCTTGATTGGGATGGTCGGCTGCGCGTCAATGTCGATCTCGCGAGCCGCGAGCTGCGCGTCCACGTCGTAGTCGCAAATGTCCTCGTCCTCCTCGCCGATATCGTCGAGCTCATTGTCAGATCCGCGCTCCGAGTCGTCGAACTCGAACCCCGTGGGACGTCCAGCGCCATTGGCGGCGCCAATGCCCATTCCCTTGATCGACAGATCGAACTCCGAGTCGTGGAAGTCCATGAGCGACATCTCCGAGAAGCGCTGGTAGAAACTGTCCGAGTCCTCCACGGCGCTGCTGGGCGAGAGCGGCGAGGCAGTCGACGATGTGACAGACGCCGTCTCGACGCCAAGGAACGCCGGAGGGTCCGACGCCGTCCGGGAGCTGCTGGCCGTCGAGGTCGTCATCGAGTGGCCTGTCGCCGTGCTGCGGCTGCTGGTCAGACTCACCGTGCTCGAGCTGCTCGGGTTGCTGCGCTGCGACATGACGCTCGAGGCAAGCAGTCCTCGCGAGTCGTACAGCTCGCTCCCGCTTTCCTTGGCGATGAACTTGCTGCCGCGCACGGGGGTCGTCGGCTTGTTGACTGTGTCGTTCTCGATCTCATCGTCGTCGTCGTCGTCGTCGCCTTGCGGCGGTAGGTCGAACTCGTCCGCGTGGCTCCCGCCCGAGCGCCGCTGCAACCGCAGCGCGTCTGCCGTGCCGTGCGCACACTGCGCGCAGATCCGGAACGGACACTTGCCGGCCTTGCCCAGTTTGATCTGGTGTACGTCCGAGCACTTGGAGCATGTCACCTCGCCGCACAGCCGGCAGTGGTGCTTGCGCCGGAAGCTCGAGAACCCCGCCTGGCACAGCGAGCAGCACTTGCGCGCGCCGCGACCGCCGCGGTTCCAGTTGCGCGACGTCAGGTACGGCGACGCGCGGAGCCGCATGACCAGCAGCGCGTTCTCGAGGTGCGCGAACGCCGTCAGGTACGTCAGCATGTTGTGTCGCACCGGGCCGGGGATCCCCCCGGGCCGCGGGTCGTACACGCTCAGCTTGACGAGCACCTCGAGCAGGTTCTCGCCCGCGACGGCCGACGCCACGGGGTACACGACCATGCCCGAGAACTGCGCGAGCGAGCGGCTCGCGACCGCGAACGCCCCTCCGTCGCGGTTCAGCATGATGGGCTTGCACCACTTGGTCACCGCCGGGTCCTCCAGCGAGTGCTGCGCGATGATACCGATCCGCTGGTCCTCCAGCGTCGCGGGCGACGCCGTCGCTGACCGACCGCGCACGTTGCCCCGCCGGATCGTCGCGTACTCGCCGAGGCAGAACGTGAGTCCTTCGTCGTCGTTCTCCTTGCTCGTCGATACCTTGCGCCGCCGCAGCTTGATGGACGAGGACGAGGACGAGAGCGACGAGCCTGACCGCTTCTTAGGCGTCGCCCCCTTGAGCGACATGTACTTGACCGCGAACTGCTCCATGTCGACGCCGTCCCCCGCGGTTGCCGTCGCGCTCGAGCTTGAGGAGCTGGACGATCCGGATCGGCCGGGTTTGTTGCCGGGCTGTGGCGTCGCGCGGACGTCGGCGGCGCTGAGTCCGCCGAAGGACGTGAACACGTCCGCGAGCTGCACGCGGTCCTCATACAGACACGTCTGCACATCCTGGAAGCGGTCGCGGGTCGGCGCGGCCATGATCCGCATAAAGTCGTCGAGCTTGGCGCGGACGCGGGTCATGGCGAGCATCGTGTGGCTGTGGAATGCCACGGGGGCGTCCGCCGGGGCCGGTGGGGGAACCATGGACGACACGCGGTCTGCCGCGTCCGACCGCAGCTCGAACACGTTGACGGACCCGCGCGTGGCCACGAACTGCCACTTGTCCACGTCCGCGAGTACGTCCACGACCAGCGCGGCTGCGTTCGCGCGCGCGTCCTGCAGCAGCGCGTCCTGCTGCTCGTCATTGAACTGGAAGTAGTCGTCCGCGGGGTTCCCGCCACCGCTAGGACCGCCATTAGGACCGCCACTGCTGCTCAAGCTGGCGGGACCGCCGTCGCTGTGGAAGGCGCCGCCGCTGAGCCCGGACGCCGCCCACATGGCGTCGGGCAGCGTGGACGACGACGCCGTCGACACGGAGCTCATCCGCGCGGCCGAGTCGGTGCGCACGAGCTTGGCCGACGCGTACACCGGGTAACTCGAGTAGTTGACCATGGCTCAAGGCTGCAAGCCGGTCGTACCGTCGCCAAGTACCGTCGTCGAGTACCGTCGTCGAGTACCGTCGTCGTCGGGCCGCAGTACCGTGCACGGCTGGATTGCGGAAAGGCCCCTATAAATACCCACCGAGGAGGAACTGGGACGGCGCGGACGCCAGCCACCGGACGGGCGGACGGTCGCCGGGGCCGATTCGAGGCGCGGGGGATCCACCTGCCGCTCGCGCTCCCGAGGAAGCTCGCCGCGCGGTCGGGCCGCTGCTCTTTAGCGTTTGGGAGCTGCCGGCCGGCGGGCGGACTGGCGAGGGAAGAGAGGGCGGCCGGCCGCAGGGGAGGGGAGCGCGCGGGCGACGACGACCCGGCGATGAGCGAGCACGCGGAAAAGCCGGCGAAGCCTAAGTGCGCCTGTACTTTTTCTGTGCCTACCGTGCCCGACCGCAGTCGGTATCACCAAGACGGTACAGAGACACGACGCACACATACTCTATACAACACGCAAGAGTAGAGGGATGCGCGGCGCTGCAGCGAGCGGACACGGAGGGGTAGGGGAGCCACTCCCTGCTCGGGCCGTTCCCACCGCTCGCGAGTGCGGGTCTCAATATGCCAAATGATAGGTCCTGATACAGAGCCAGGTGCCGCCGGCCAGCTCTGCCCTCTTGGCGAGCTGCTGGCAGCATGGAACGCTCGCCGTCGGCATGGAGCTCGACAGCCCGACGGCTCGGTTCTCAGCTGGCCGACGGTCGACGGAGGCTTTCCTCGCCTTGATGGCGACCTTCGACCGCCTCGGTGTCAACCTCCGACCGTGGCGATCGCAATGCGGCGACCCCCAGATCAACGTCCGCGACGCGTCCCACGCTGCACGCAGCATGACACGGCCCAAAGACGAGGCTGGGGCGGACCGCACATCGCGGTGGGCCGTCCACCGCCTCCAGACTTTCAAGGGCGACTGTCCCCGGCGGCCTCGAGCTCAGCGCTGGGCCAGCACTGGCTCGGTGCTGGCTCAGCACTGGATTCCTGAACCGGTCGACGGGTGGGACGCCGATGACGGGGGGCGGACGTCATGCAGATGATGCGGTCTCCAGTTGCTGTTGCACTACTGCCCACCCAAGCAAACGGGACGAGGGGTGAGACCACCCGACCGACCGCCTCGAGTCCCTCGGCGGAATTTTGCACGGCCACTCTGCGTCGGGGACCTCATCTCGCACAGCGAGAGCCGCTCGCCGGCTTGTCCAGCCACTGGCCTCGACTGGCGTTTGCAACGGGCGACAACGGTCCCACGCCATGGCTGTCACGGCACGCGAGCCGCTGGCTCGTGATCTGGAGTGCCCCTCACTCTCGATGGCCGATCACGAGCCAGCGGCTCGTGATCGAACGCCACCGCCCACAGAAACGGGCCGAGCATAAGCAAGCGGTGGCGCTCTTCCCACCGAGCAAATCGCGCCGTCCCGAGCATGAGCGTGCGGAGCCGAGCGTGTCGGGGAAGGACGGAGCGCGGCCGCATAGCCATGACGGCGGCGATCACTGCGGTCATGGGCGAGGCCGGGGCAGTCATGGTCATGGGCGAGGCTGACGTTGCGCGACGGCCTTTCCCGCCATGCAGACCGGCGTCAATATGCCGTATGGGAGGTTCAGCCACTCACACCCCACTCACACCAAAAGTGTCGCGCACTGTACGTTTGGTCCGCCCTTCCAATGGTAGTTGCATGCTGTTCCGTACGCCACGGTACTAGGATACGGTACTGCGCGTTGGACGGACCACCCACTTCAACTTGAACAGGTTGTCGGACCGCCGCTGGGCCGCCGTCCGCCTATATTTGGCCCCTATGCGGTGGGTTGCGGTGGGTTGTAGTCGTCCTTTCTGGCCATCCACCCAAGCGTGTGTCATGAAGACGGTGCTGGTGCTGGGGCTGGATGGCGCCGGCAAGACTCTGCTGGTGCGGCGGCTTGCGGCCAACCTCACCAAGAACAAACGCTCGCTGCTCGACAGGCTGACACCTCGGTCGGTACCATTGTCTGCTGCATCTGCATTGGGGGACGACGCCGTGAACCCGGACACGCAGCCGACGATCGGCGTCGAGCACTCGGTGCTGCCGTTCGACTCGCGCGCGGCTGCGCTGTGCGAGGTCGGTGCGCAGCTGCTGCCGCGCTGGCACGCCTACTTCGAGAGCTGCGACCTGTGGGTCTTCGTCGTCGACCTGAGCAACGCGGCGCAGCTCGCGGGGGCCGCCGTCGAGTTCTTCGCCGTGCTGAGCCACGAGGACATGCGCCGCAAGCCCAAGCTGCTGCTGCTCAACAAGGTGGACGCCTTCGGGACGCTCAAGGACTCGGTGCTGCGTGCGCACCTGCGGCTCGACCAGTTGCTGGCGCGGCCGGACGTCGGTCCGCTCGCCATCCAGAAGGCCAGCGCGCTCACGGGCCAGCACATCGACCAGGTCACCAAGTGGATCAACCAGTACGTGAGCTTCTCGCCCGCGTCGCTCCTGACGGCGCCAACGAGCGCGTTCTCGGGGATGAGCATGAACACGACGGGACGTCTCCAGTCATCGCGGCTCGAGTCGCGCGTCCACCCGACCACGGCCATGTAAAACTAACGTCGTCACAGTTCTCTACTGCTGCCATCTCTGTTCTCTCTCGTTAGTTGCGCTCGCCTTCGTGGCAGTACGGGTACGTGTCGCCAGCCTCGCCGTCGCCGAGATCGCCGCTGGTGGTCGAGGCCAGAGTCGCGTCGGCTCCGTGGAGGATGTGAGCGCGTTCCATGTCGCGAATGATGTTGCCCGCGGCGACGACGGTGCAGTACGTGCCGAGGATGACGCTCACGATGATGATCGCGTAGCAGAGCCATTTGTCGCACTTGCCCATGAACGTCTCGGTGTTGATGGGGTAGACCTTGAGGTAGCACAGACACGGCATGATCATGCACGACACCGTCACGGCCGTGGCGCCGATGAAGCTCAGCACGTCCGTGAAGGACGTCTGCAGCAGTACAGCCAGCACCGTCTGCAGCGCCACAGTCATCGTGCGGACGAGCGCGCTGCACAATCGGTCGCCCATCGTGAAGCGTGTGTCCAGGTACGCACTCTCTCCAGTCGAAGATTCGCCATCCTGCTGTCTTGGTGTCGCCACGGTCGGCGACGGACTGCGGACGTACGGCGTGGCGGAGCTGCTGCTGCTGCTGCCATAGAGAAACCGCTCATCTTCGAGAGACGGCGCGGTCGCAGCGCGCTGGTCGCGATCGTCCAGTGCGATCGGTCGGTGGTGCAGTCCGAGGATCGGCTTCCCGGTCGGAGACTCGGCAGCGGCGAGCTTGGCGGCCGCGAGTGCCATGCGTTGCTCGAGCACTTCGATGTCCGCGTCCTTGCCGAGCAGGAAGCGCTCAATGTCGAACAGTGTGGGCTGCAGGAGAACGGGGAAGGCGATGACGACGTGGATGAGCATGCAAGCGGACGCGATCGTCTTGGCGGCGCCGGTTGGCAGCTCGGCGAGCAGCGTGGCTGGTGCGGTGCAGCCGTACTGGTAGTACGTGGTGACGCCGATGATCAGGTAGACGGACGTGATGAGGAGCAGCGTGAGCGACACGAGGTTGGCGAGGCGACTTGGCTCCGTGTGCTGGCGCTGGATGGGCGGGATGATGATGGCCGTTCCCATCGCGAACATGATGGTGCCGAACGTCTGGATGGAGCTGTTGGGTCGGATCTGCGTCTCGCGCGGCGAGTAGTCGAGGTACGCCAGGCTGTAGAACAGACAGATCGAGTCGGTCACGACCGCGGCGAGCCCGCCAATGTAGCAGAGCGGGCCGGTCGCCTTGAGCGTCGGGATGAGGATCACGGGTAGCACGCCGACCGCCATGAGGATGATCCACTCGGTCGTGTCTCGGTCGTCTTCGCCGTCGCCAAACAGGAATGGCAGCAGCGTCGTGCCGCCCAAGATGAGGAACGCGATCGGGCTCAGGAAGCACACGCCTGCCTCGGACACCAGGACGATGTGCCGGCCGAGCTCGCCGAAGGCGAAGAGTCCCAGGTCGCTGAAGGTCCGCACCGAGGCGGGCACGACCGTCAGCGCCTTGCTCACGGCGACACTGACAGCACATTCGTCAAATTTGTATCGCAGTCATACTAACTGCAGGCTGCCGCTTTACCTGGCGTGGAGGTTGCAGGCCGAGAGGAAATAGATGGCAAGCGACGCCAGCACTGGCCCGGTGGCCGCGAAGATGGCGCCGAAGCTCATAGAGCCGACGCCGAAGGTGGCGCAGAAGAGCATCGCCACGCACAGCGCGTCGTCGTTCAGCGCGGACGGCGAAGGCGAGGCGGCGGTCGCGCGCGAGGCATCGGCCGGCGCCATGGCCGAGTGGATAATGGATACTGAAGGCGGTTGGGGGAGTTGCATCTTGCGTGACCTTTCACGGTCAATGACTTGATACAGATAAGGAGATCAGAGCAACCGAAAGATACTAAGAGGGATCACTCCCGAGTGGGCTTATAAAGCAAGCTAGCGCTGACAGGGATCGTCGATGGAGACATCTCCGATGAAACAACGCGCAACCACCAGCAGAGCATCTGCATGTCCTTGTGGAAGGTGCTCGTGGCCGCGTTTCATATCTCGATCATGCACGACATTGACGCGCACTCACTTGTGATTGATCCAGCGTCTGCCGATACGTTTCATCTTGTATTAGAGCAGCGATTTGAATTTGCAGTGCGACTGCACCAACATCGTTCTTGCTGTCGACCTGCGAATCTCACGATTTCATCCTTAGTTTCCGCCAACGAGATCTTGCTCGAACTCGCCTGACGAAGTTGCAGGGCTGCTGTCTGCTGCCGCGATCTTCACGTACGATCCTGGTCGACTGGCGAGTCTAGACCGGGGGTAGAAAACTAGGCTGTCGTTGTTCGACAGCCAGGTGAAGAACTTGTGGCGCACGACGCTAGCCATCCGAGTCAAATGGCGAAGCGTCAAAACGCCGCTTGAGCACTCTGAACACATCCTTCACGCAGAAGACGTCCATGACGTGCTCCATTTGCGGTGGAGTCAAGGACGCCCTTGGAGGCAGCAGCAAATACAAGTGTTCGCTCTGTCATGTCGTACACGATCGAGATGTGAAACGCGGTCAAGAACATCCTACACACGAACATGCAAATACTCGGTTAGAATTAGTGCCCCAGTGCCAATCGGTGCTGCCTTCATCGAGGTATCAGTGTGAGCGCTAGCTAGCGTTGTAGTTCCATATTAACGTAGCGCCACTTGGTATCTCTGGAACAATCTTTCGGTTGCTATGGTCACCCTGAGTGAATAGATGATGCACATTAACGAGCGCACTGTTCCTGCCCTACTGGCCTCTGTGCCCTCCAAATGTAAGGATAGCCATGGAGGGGGATAGCCCCCGCCGGTGCTTCACTTGTCGCTGGTCGTTTGAAAGACTCAGAGGCACTAGCAATGCAGAGAGGTCATAGCAGCGACAAGTGAAGCACCGGCGGGGGCTATCCCCCTCCATGGCTATCCTTACATTTGGAGTGCACAGAGGCCAGTAGGGCAGGAGCAGTGTGCTCGTTAATGAAATGACATCTCATATCGTTACGTTCGACGGTGGTGGCAGCGCCGCTGACGAGCGGAAAAGAACACGACCGAATTCGGCGCGGACGTCAATCTGTATTATACATTGGCAGGTATGCCGACCGACCAGCATGCCGACCGACCTCGGTTCTCCGACCGACCGTTGTTGGCTAATGGTCAATTTTCCTACAAACGTCAAGTTTATTCCATTCAACACGGTCGACCGACCGTCGCCCACTGACTCTTGGTACGGCACAATCGCGAGGAGACCAACTTGAGGATAATGGTTGAGGTCATTACGAACCGCCTGTCGGACGGGTTTGGTTTGCCAACGACCGACCGACCGATCGCCATGGTTTTGGCATATTTCACCACTGATATCCAAGGAGATCGGATCGACCGAGTGGGTCGCGCCGTGGCAGCGTGTCTTTGCGCTCGCATTTCCGACCGTCCGCCAATCGCTGTCAGCGTTTTGCTACAAACTTCAAGTTGATTTTAAAACGTTTGACCGACCGACGGCTTCGATGCAATTCGAAGGTACCCAACTTCCGGATAGCTTCGGGTCAATACGGACCGGTATTCACGACCGACCGACCGCTTGATCGGGCTTTACCATACTTCATACCAGCTGTTAAAAATAGTTGGAGCGACCGATTAAGGCGAGAGGCCGATGCGTGTCTTTGCGCATCGCGACGGCTCTCGACGCGCTCGCTGGTGCCGTCACTTCTCGGGACGCACAGAGGTGCTCAAGCCGACCAAGCCACCGCATACGCACACATACAGGCAGCGTCCAAGGGTCTGCCGCTCGCGCTTTCTCGCCATGGACGCCTCCCCAGCCACCGCCACCGCCATCACCAGCAGCGTAAGCGCTCTCCGCGTGCACAAGCGCAAGCGGAGCGACGCCGCGCTGGACCAGAGCGACGCCAGCCAGAGCCAAACCGACGCGTGCACGACGACGGCCGAGAGCTCGAGCGACGAGTCGGACGCGGAGGCCGCGTGGGCGAAGGCATCACTCAAGCGGCGTCGGCACCAGCAGCAGGAGGAGGCTGCGCTCCGCCGCGAGCTCGTGGGTCTGCGCGCCACCGTCGGCCGCGTTGAGGTGCAGGTGGCCGAGGCGACGGCCAAGCTGAGCGAGCTACGCGCGCTGGTGATGCAGCTGGTCGCGAGCCGCGAGCAGGGCAAGCAGTAAACAATGACACGAGAGAGATTGTAGGAGAATAGGAAGCAGGCAAAGTGTATCAATATCAACGGCGAGAGCCTGTGTACGCCTTCGACCCGAGCTGCTGTGCCTGATTCTCCCCATACAAAGCGCGCGGTCCGCCGGCGTCCGCGTGATGAAATATGAAGGGCCCGCTGCCCCCGCAGGCGCGCGGCAATGTACGCGTAGCCGCATCCCACCGGGCACACAGCCCGGACTGGAACAGCGGCGAACACTACCAATTGACATGAGCGCGAGGCCTTCCACCCCGCGGCCGCGGATCTGCAGACTCGATGAGCTCGCTCCGGTATTCCATGGTCATGGCAGAAGCCCCGAGAGCGCATGGGCGAGGACCGCCATACAGTATCGCTACAGCCACCATCGCGCTGTCCTCATCTGCGCGCATTGTTCTCTTGTGTTCGGCGGGTGGAACAGCAACGAAGGATAGCAGAGTGATGGTCGGTATGGTCGGCCGTTGTGTTTAAAATTTGGATGTTGGTGTTGTATGAAGATCATTCATGCACGCGGTCGGCTGGACGTGCAAAATGAGATCAGAGTGACCCACTTTCGCCCCTCTCTCACACGTCAATTGGAAACTCAACACAAAAAAATCGTCATCACAATTTGACGACGCGACATGTTAAGTTCGATGCGAACGTAAACGAAAGCGTCCTTGCAAGTGGTGCAACCAGTTCACATTGGCCACGCGAGTTCTCTAAATGCTCGACCCTCCTTTTAACTCGTGTTTCAGGCGCTCGCTCCGAGCGGGACGACCGTGCGCACCCCCTGCGCCGAGAAGTGGTGGGTCTCCTCGACGTACCAGAGCTTGCTGATGAGGAACGGCTTGGGTTCGCGCGCCAGCTCGGCCGAGATGGCGTCGCACCGCGCGCGCAGGAGCTGCAGCGTGTCCTCGCTCACGTCCGGCGCCAGCACGCGCGAGAGGGTCGAGTGGATGATGGTGCGCGTTCCCTTGGCCTTGGGCATGGACGGGAAGCTGTCGGCGGCCGCTCGTCGCAGGTGGTCGACTGAGAACTCGGCGTGCTCGTTCAGATAACGCCCGCTGTTGGCGCCGCGTCCGCAGCTCGCGAGCTGCTCCGGTGTGGCCTGCTGGCACTTGTAGACCATGATGATGGCTCCCGAAGGCGTGAGCATCACGCGGACGGGCGAGACCTGGAACGGCGCGAACTGCTGAGCGAGCGCCTGAAGCTGGACAATGTCTTCGGGATGGCGCGCCTTGGCGTTCGGCGCGAGGTCGTCCGGGTGTGACGTGTGGAACAGCGTCACATGCATCTGCTCCAGCTCGTTGACGTAGCCCGTGGCGTTGCCCGTCTCCGGCTCGCGAGGAAGCAAGTCGACGATCTCCTTGCCGATCGAGTGGATCATCTTGGCCGCCTCCGAGGGAACGATCGCGGCGATGAGGCTCACGGCGTCCGTCTCGCTGGGCAGCACGTACGGCTGCGGCGCAAACTCCTTCCCGGGCGTAAAGTGTTCCCTTCAAAGTCAAACGTTTAGAGATCCAGCAAGGCGAGGGGAATCATATCGATGCAATAACCCACAGTGTCGAGCGGACCGCAGCCTTGTTGAGCGGCTGCTGGCCGCCGCGGTACAGATCCTCGTACAGCTCGTGACGCATGCGGCGCCACTCGGCCTCCTGCTCCGTGCAGCTCGCGCTCTCGCCGTTCATTGCTGAGTTCTGCTTGGTATTGCGCCGGTTACGAAATGATGACGACTTGGTTGGGTGATGTGAGGAGCTCCGATCTGAGGAATTCTGAGGTAAGCCGCTCGACTGCCGAATTGTATTGAAGTGGCGAATGTCGAATCAGATCCATCCACGTGGACGTCGTGCATGTCCGTGATGCCTCTTTGTTTCCTCGTTGAATACTTCTCGTCCAATGCGACCGCATCACTGCAAACGCAAGCTATGCTAGTCCGATCACTGCGACCCGCCAAGTTCAATGACTGTCGTTTGGCCCCTCGGCGCGATGAAGTGGCTCTCGTCGACGTACCAGAGTCTCGAGATCCGGCAGCTCTGCTTGTGAGCCGCAAACCTGCGCGAGAGCTCCGTGCACTTGGCTCGCGCCTTACTCAACGCCTCGGGGGAGACGTCGGGCGTCAACACTCGAGCGAGTGTCGTGTGGATAATGGCTGACGGTCCCTTGTTGGACACGAACGGGAAGGTTTGGCGAGCTTGGTGACGGATGAGATCGACCGAGAACTCAGCCGCACGGCCCGCATTCACCGTCGAAGCACTGTCCTGGAGACTGCCGTCGCTTTCGCACTCGAACAGCAGCAGCACTGCACCGGAGGCTGCCAGCGTCACCTTCACTGGGACCACATCGAATGGCTCGAACTGAGTCGCCAGCTCGCGGAGCAGCGCAAGTTCCTGCGGGATCCTCTCCAGCTTTGGTTGCGTCGACAGATCGTCCGGATGTGACGTATAGAACAGCGTCATGTGCATGATGTCCTTGTCGCTCACGTAGGTCGCGGGCGAAGGCTCCGCACTGGATTCGAGAGCTTGAAGCACTTCGAGTGCAGCCTGATGGAGGATCTCGGCCATTTCCGTCGGTATCTCCGCCACCACCACGGTGACAGCGTCCTCAACACTCGGTAGATCGAATAACCGAGGCACAACGCACTCGGAATCCATCGGATCAACCACGAAAAGCTCTCTGATGACAGCAGAAACCAGTGAAGGTTACAGATTTGATTGCGATGCCAAGAGCGAAACAGCGACTCACCGTGACGCGAGCACAGCCTCGCGGTTCAATGGTCTCTCGTCACTGCCGCCCTCGCTCAGCGCCTCATACAGCGCTGTCCTCTTGCGGCGCCAGCTCTCAAAGTATTCGCCGTTGTCTTCGCTTGCCATGTTCCGAGTCGAGTTTTTGTTTGTTTCTTGACACGCATCACGATGTCGTCGTTTCCTTGACACGCATCACGATCTCGAGTTTCACACCAAGTAGTGCAATTGAAGTCCATTTCACTGTTAGTGTATTCTACATTGCACAGGCATCGCAATTAATACGGACCACATGTCTCTAGCTCACTTCAGGTTGAAGTTGCTGGTGCTGGCTGCATCAGAACAAACGGCGGCGGGTCGTGGGCCGGCGGCGCAACGACGCAATTCGCGCGCGGTCGGGTAGCTGCGTGGCGGGCGTCGTGGCCCGCGACCGAGATGTCGACTGCGCCTCGGTTTCGCTCTCGCTCGGGGACGTCTGCAGGCTGTGGTACGGCGTCGCATTGGCAGCGCGGTTCACAGCTCCGCTAGTCTCCGACGCGGTGCAGTCAGCAGACGGCTGTGGCCACGGCGAGAAGCTCGCGAGGTCGGCGGCCAGCGGCGTCAGCGCGTCCGCAGTCTCGCTCACCTCATCTCTACTATCGTGCTTGTACTCGAAGGCAGATCCACCACCGGCGCTGAGTAAGAGCTGCGTCAACTCGCCGCTTGACACTGGAGTCGAGGTATCGCCGCTCTCGCTCTCGCTCTCGCCCTCACCCCAAGGCATCGGTGGTGTCCCCACGAGCGGTGTGGCGTCGCCGCGCACGCGGTCGAAGGCGGCGGACGAGAAGATCTGCGTGGCTGTGTCCTCTTCTGGAAGCAGCAGCAGCAGCTCGACGTCGCACAGCGCGTACGGATCGTCCAGCTCGATCGCCGGCAGCTGGTCGGCGCGGTAGTCCACCAGCAGGTCCTTGATCAAGTCATCAGGAGAGGAGACTGACATCCACGACGAGTGACGCTGACCGCCACTCTCAACGACATCCTGCGGCGCAATGATCGACGGCGCTGTCGAGGCGGAGGAGGACACCACGTTCTGCGAGGAGGCAAGGCTCATGGTGAAGGGCGATGCGCTCGCTCGGCGCAGTTCGAAGAGTGAGGCAAAAACGCAGTGTGGTAGCCGTTAGAATCCCGCTGGTGGCATGTTTCAAAATCTCAAACACGGCGGTGGCCTTTCCAAAGCGATCCAAATGTTCAAACCCGCGCCAGTATGTGACACAGCTGGACTCTACACTCGTGCTGTCCGTGCTCCGTGGTGTACTTTCTCGAGACTGTATTATCAGGGGTGTGTGCGTGTGTGTTCGCAGGCTTGCATATGTGCAATATTTCAACTGGAGCCTGCAATTTCCGTCTCGGTCAGCATCTCCTCGGGCTGCAGGAACTTCTGGAACCACGGCCTGTCGTGCATCGCCTCAAAGTCGCTCGGCTCGAAGCCATCCTCTAGCGCGCCATAGCTCGCCGCCGTCTCGAGCCACTCGCGGCAGTTCTGCATCGCACCAAGCGGACACACGCAACTAGATTAGAAGCAGCCAGGTAACAATGTCATGATCACAATTTACCTGCTCGTCTTCGAACGCTGGACAAGCGAACAGAGTCGAGAGGTGGTACGCGCCGAGCTTGTCGTGAAGGTGGTGCGCGGATCGCAGAACTTCGACCGCGTGGACGAAGCGCGGGGTCTTGGCGGCGGCACGCTTCGCTTTCTTCTTAGCTGAGATGCCCTTGGGCTTGCTCTTCGCCGCCGACTGACCGCCACCCGCAATCTCAGGGAAAGCGCGCAAGTAGGCACAGAGTCCCTTGCCAAGAGAGTTGAGCAAATGTGGGATGCTCACGTCGATGCCGTCCATGTCGGGCTCTTCGTCCGCAACCGTGTCGCACCGGACGCAGATCTCGTGGCACTCGCTCATGGGGAAGTCCACGTCCTTGAGCGCGTGTTCGTACCGTGTCTCGAGGTCGTCAAATAGCTTGGACCACGAGATATCAGGTCGATCAGACGACTTGGAGCGTCCAGCTGCGAGGCACCGCCGCGACAGGTAGTTCGTCAGCTCCATTAGCGCCTCTGGGTTGTTTGGACTCAGCTCTACTCACGCACACACAAACCGCATAAGAAAAACATAACATCGACGACGATGACATACGATCCATACCGAGAGCCTTGTAGTACAGAGCGAGCGTGCGGTCGAAGCTCTTGGACCAGTCGTGCGACGGCTCCAGCGTCCCGTGCAGGATCGCCTCCAGCAGCTTCACCTCGGCAAAGTCTTGTTCGGTCACCACGTCGTCGTCCTCGTCGACCTCGTTCTCTGCCTCATCCTCATCATCCTTGACACTGTTGTTGGTCTGTTTGTCCTCGTCCTTATCTTTGTTCGCTTCTGCCTCTCTCTCGTAGACTTTCTCAAGAGCACCACAGGACTTTACTGCCTAACCAACTCACAACAACATCATGTCAGCGGTGCACTATCGAGACACTGCACAACTCTTCCGTACGCATCGCCTCACCTTCTGATAGTACTCGGTCGATGCTGCTTCGCCGTCCTCCAGGAATCGAACGAGGTCGCCGCCTTCCTTGAGCGCCTTGGCGTACTGGAACCGCGTCTCGAACGTCGTGCCGCCGTCCACCTCGACCGCTTTCTGCCACACGCACACACACACATCACTAGCACGTTAGGTTTCTTCACTAGATCGAGGACACTCGAAAGTCGAACCTCGAACTTGGTGAGCGCCATGTCCAGCACGGTGCGGTCCTGCGTCTCGGTGGCGACGATGAGGAGCGAGGAGGCCCACAGCGAGAAACCCACGGGGCCGAACGCAGCCTCGTCGCCCTGCGACAGCTCGTGCATCTGGTCGAACTTGTCGGCTGCGGCTGCCGCGAGCGTCGGGTCGTCGTTCAGCGACGCCAAACGCGCGAGAGCCGTGCCCCAGAGGAAGAACGCGTCGAGCTGCTTGGACGCGGGCAACTCTGGGTGGCCGTCCAGGATCTTCTTGACCCGTTTGCCGATCTGCCACGTCTCTGTATGACCACCAAGTCCGACAAAGTGAGTCGAACAGGTTTTGAGACTAAGGAATCTGACCCGGTGAACGCACGCTTCTGAGAGGTCTCCTCGGTCTGCAGCAGATCATTGATACCCTTCAGCTCTTCATCAACGTCCGCAAGAGTCAGTGCCGCCTTTTTCGGAGCGGGGGCGTCCTCGTCCGCCGCCGCCGCGCGCTTCCGCTTGGAGTCCGCTGCTGCCATTTTCCCAGTTCGTGCTGCTCTTCCAGCCAGCAAACCAGCGCATGTGACAGTGCGCAGCATCGCAAAGTTCGGTTTGGCCATTGCAGTAAGTACGCTATCCAAAGTTCGACGCACTTAGCGGTGTACATCGCTGGAACTGCGAGCATGAAATAGACCACCAAAACGTGCGGACCTCGTCCGACAGCTCCATGAAGATTGTCACCCGCTTGAACTCCATGCGCACGGACTCGCTGACAAGGAGCAAGTGAAAAAAAGAAGCGTTCCATTTTGTTCTGTGCATACTAGCCGCCCCACCTTCATCCGGTTCACCTCCCACATCAACCGATTGGTGAACTGGACACGACCGTCTCGTCGAGGCGAGGCTGCTTGGCGCCTTCCACAGTCCTGCTCTTCGCCATGACACCGTCTAGTGGCCACCGTGGTACCCCTCCTTCATCTTGTACTGCACGCCGCAGTACTTGCACGTCTGCGCCGAGTGGTGCGAGACCGTGTCGAGCTGGATGTACTCAAGCGGGTGGCCGAGCGCGCCGCCGCCACCGTCGCACACCGCCACGCTGCCTTCAACCTCCACCACCGGCACCTTGGCGATGCGTAGCTCGGCGTCGCTGCGATGGCGCACCGTGTCCTGCAAATCGGCAAAACCGTTAGATCACCTGCTCAAAGTTGTCGTATTGGCTTGCAGAAGAGTCACGCACCTCGTAGGGCGTCTGCAGGTCGTAGATGGACGCGAAGCCGGCGCGCTGCACGCGGAACACGCCGCGGGCCGCCTGGCACTGGGTGGCGGCAGCGCGCGCCGCCGTCTTGGCGACCGCTTGCGAGGTGCGGCGCAGCATGATGACAGTGTATTCCCCCGACCGAACGAGCTGTTCACCACAAGCCGTACAGTGTTGAAAAAACCTCGCGCATGTTTGTTGCAGCTAAAAACCTCGAGAGGTACCATGGAGGCCGCGACTTTCGATATCGAAATAGAAAGGCTTGTCATCGTCAAAGTCGAATCAGAGTTGAGCTTCAAATCAACACACAGCATCACAGCACGGCTTGACTCGCAGAAGCTCGAGCGGCTCGTGGCGGCGACGCGGTGGACGAAGACGCGCAGCACGATGTGCAACAGAGCCCGGAGCTCACAGGATCGAAGGCGCTGCTGTTCGCGAGACCGACCGGCGTGTACACGTGCGCGCGAGCCGTGGGCGGGAAGCTGGTCGTGTGGCGCTTCCACCTCGAGCGCCTGGCCGCTGGGCTCACAACGGTGGACGCGGCGATCGATCCCGACCGACTGCAAAGCATGCAACAGCAGTCGACAGCGATGGTGGAGCAGTTGGTCGCAGCCGCCGTGGCTGATAGTGAACACGGTGGTGGAGACCTGATGGTCACGGTGCTCTGGTGGCGAGCGGCTCCAGAGGACGAGTACTCGATCAGCGTCCATGCGTGTCCAATGCCACAGGTCCGTGCTCGTTCTCAACCGCAATGCTGCTGTTCATGGTGTTGACGTTTGTATGTGTGTTGTTGTGGCGGACAGCCGAAGCTCGAAGGCGCGACGGCGCTGGTGTTCGGCGGACGACGAGGCAACGCGACGTGCAAACACTCGCAGTGGGTGACGGACCGAGTCCCCATCGAGGAGCACAGGGGTCAGGTCGAGGCGGCACT
The DNA here is from genome assembly GCA_003413675.1 of Phytopythium vexans. NCBI lineage: Eukaryota > Oomycota > Peronosporomycetes > Pythiales > Pythiaceae > Phytopythium > Phytopythium vexans. The sequence continues at coordinate 224,231 of QLOC01000027.1, forward strand.
GGGAGCGACAATCCAAGAAGTGATTCTGAGCGACGCGACCGCGGGTGGCGATCGGTTGCTGCTCGAAGGCACCGTCTCCAACTTGTTCGTTGGTGAGATTTGGCGTTTGCTGTCTGTGGATGTGGTTGCCAATCGTCTAACCGTGTATGTATGGTGGACATACTCCTCTGTAGTTCGTCAGGACTGTGTGGTGACGGCCCAAGATGATGTCCTGCTCGGCAGCACACGCGAGCTGGTGCTTCGTGCCTGCGCCGATCTCGGGATCCCCGTCGTGTTGGAGCCGCCAAAGCTCTCGGAGGCGGCTAGCTGGCAAGCCGCGTTCGTCACGAGTGAGTCATCAGAGCTCGATGTCGCGATGGTAGTCATCTCTGACAGGAGTCTGTGACGTGCGATGCAGGCTCAGTTCGATTGGTGATGGAGCTGTCGAGGCTCGTGTGGGAGTCGACGGAAGGCGAGACGGCAACTGAATCGCTCCATCAAGTTGCGTTCTCGAGCGAGGACTGCGACATCCCTCGACGCATCCGCGATCACATAACTTCGCGACGGCTCTACCTCGACGAGCTCCAAGTCGACGCGACTCATTAGCCTTCGTCGCTGGTTGAGAGACTGCCGCGTGCAACACTGAGAGACTTTCGACTATTAGAAGCACCAAATCAAGAGCGACCGACGACAAAACAAACATGAATTCCATTGATCGAAGATGATCCAACGCATCTACAATCCGTTCTGCTCAAAAGGTCTAACGGGTCATGACGCCACCGGCGCTCGTGTACTTGGCGGCGGGGGTGATGGTCTCGGCCTGCGTCATGTCGACGCCGATGGAGATCCAGGCCAGGACGCCGTCCGAGACCGAGTCGCCCAGCAGCGCGTACTCGAAGAAGGGGTCAAAGTCCTCGGCCGCCTCCTCGGACAGGATCGAGTCGTTCGCGTTCTCGGTCAGCTCCTGCTTGTTGGTCGAGTACGGACTCGTGGCCTCGACCTCGGTGATGAGGTCCTGGTCGAAGAAGAGCTGACCCACGTGCGACGCGTATCCTCCCGAGTAGGTGCCGTTGGCGAGCAGCGAGCCGTTGTAGGTTCCCAGCACGTGGATGTGTGTGGCACGCGAGACATAGTGTCCCGGGAAGATGGTCGAGTAGGACGCGAAGCCGTCCTCGTCGGTCGGCTGCAGTCCGCGCAGGAACGTCTTGTCGAGGTTGGTCGTGTCGGACGTGTCGCCGTTGCCGCTCGCGATGATGCCCGAGTAGACGCCGGTGGCATTGCAGTGCCAAAAGTCGAGGTACAGTCCCTCGACCGGCTCGCACGTGTTGACGTCGATGATCTGCAGGTCCGCGTACAGCTCGACTCCCTCCTGATCCTCGCGGATGTCGCTGCGCACGAGCTCGCCGCTCACGTAGTACGGACCTTGCGTCACCTCCGGCTCGAGGATGCAGCTCACGTCGTCACCGAAGAGCTCGCTCGGGTCCGTGGAGGCGGACAGGTCCGTGAGGTTGGACTTGTGGCTCGTGGCCAGCACGGAGCTCAAGCTGAGACGGCGCTGGCGGTCGCGACGCAGCTGCTCGAGCTTGGCGGCGCGGCGCGCGACCGTGCGCTCCTTGAGTTTGCGTGCGGCGTCCGAGTCGGCGCAGTTGCTGAGCATCCGCTTGCTGTTGGCGGCGAAGAGTTTTCGCTGCTCGAGTTGTTCGGACGTCTTGGCGTGTGCTGGCTGGTTCGGGTGCGCCATGGCCAGATCGAGTACTGCCGAGGCGGCGAACGCTGAGAACGCGATGATGGTGGTGAGGCGGGCCATGGTGAGATGCTTGTCGATGGCGAGGAGGATTGAGAAGTGAGCGACTCGGAGACTCGTGTGGCTGCGTGGCTAGCACCATCGGAATCCGGGGAGCTAGATGATAGTGGGGAGCGATCGATCATGACGGCGTTATCACGCCGAGCGGCTCTTGATGGATCGCTGCGTTGGACCTGACGAGCACTGACTGCAGAGCCGAATGAGAGGCTCGCCGATGCCGATATAGTGCCTGCGATACATTTCTGAATGAAGGCTGGATTTTGGATTTCCAGATGGACAGCGGTGTTGGGACGATAGGACGGGAAGGTGTCGATTTTTACATTGAACGAATGACTCTCGAACCATCGGTTTGTGGTGGTTGTCGGACTAACCCCTGAGGAGATCATAGCTACCAAAAGATTCTAGCGACTCTACTCCCTCGTAGGACTTGCAACTCCAGCTAGTGCTGACGGGGATCCTCGATGAAGGAATGTTATTTTCTTATCTTTACCCGCACTAGAGCACACCGACAGCTCGCGTATTTCTCGCTCAACCAGACACCAATGACAACGATCCATCCATCTCCCCTTACTGACCAGCACAAGAGATGAAAAAAGAGAGGACAAAGGAAATCCATTCAACGTCGTTCGAAGGGAAAGCCTGATGCCAAATCATGAATCTGGCGTACACACTAAAAGCGGGAACAGATCGAACGACCTGGTTCGCCGCAGCACGCGCCATATCAACGTCAAGACGCAGCACCACTTGCGATATCACAGTATCACTCACTGCCCTCACAAACACTGCCACTTCCATCTCCATCTTCGCTAACGTCCGGCAGCACCTCAGCCAACTTGCGTCGCTTTACGGGTCTTTCACAGATCGGGAGACTGATCTCTCCATCAGCAGTCGGCGACTGCGCAAGTAGCGTCTTAATCACCTCGAACGCCTCGCCTGGTTCGGACGTGGCCATTGTCTGGATGATGGCATGGTTGTTCCTCTTCTCGGAGACCCAGAAGAATCGCCAATGGTCGGTCAAGTTGGTCAGCAGTGCCATCACATGTTCATCGACGAGAAACTCCAGCGCGATCAGCTCCGATAAAGCCTGGAAGTCGGAGCTGTCGTTCACCGCACTCTTCACTTCGATCAGCATCTTCACGCCATGCAAATACTTCACATAGTGCGGGAACTTCTTGGCGAGAGCGCTCAGCACGAGGATATCCGCGCGTCCAACAAGATGAATGTCGTGACCAGGGACTGTGGCGTTGAGGATGTTCTTGTCTTTCTCCACACCAACCACGCAAAGCTTCTTCTCCGCAAGCACATCACCAATGTTGTCCTCCACATACGCGAGGTATCGCTCTCGTTGCTGTTCATCGGCGACCGCAATGGTTTGTCCGTGCTCATCGCGAGCGCTTTCCCACTCGAATGCTTGAACCGGGGTTGGGTCTCTAGTAGTGAACGGAACCGTGTCCACTGGCTCCACCCGAATGCGCAATTCTCGCAAGAGCGCGCTTCCCTTGTTTAAGCTCATCTCCGAGTGGACGTATTGCTTTCGTTTGTTTACCACAATTTGCTCGTGCAATTCCTTGATCATTTGCATCGTCGATAGTTGCTCACTCGCGACACCAATCGCAGCTTCTGGGAGTTCCACCAGCACGTGAATTTCTCTGTGTCCAGGCTGGAACCCCTCTCCGAAGTATTCCTCATCATCCAGTGACCGATGCGGGTCCATTTCCACCAGCTGCTTGTCGACTTCTCCGTGCAAGAAGGCAGACAAACTGGCGTCGGCCTTCATCCAGGCGCCGTCCTTCCGCGCCAAGTACAGCTTCAACATGCTCGCGTCAAAGCTGTACCGCTCTTTGAATCGCATCTTGTCGAAGATAACGTCCTGCAGATCGCTCACTGTTGCATTGCGCTCAATTTCGACAGAGAACGCATTTCCTTCACCATACACGCCACACCACAGCTTGACCTCCGCCATGTTCTCCGTCCGGAAAATTCGCGACTGAGAGATCCGCTCACCCAATACAGCGAGTTGTGGTCTCAATCCATCATATCACCTCAAATCACTCCGAGAATTATGGGAAGCAGGCATTGTGTAATGCACCATGAATTAGGCAGCTCGATCGCGTTTGTATGTGACAAAGCTGCTAAAGTGGCGGCTGCCTGAATTGCCCATGTTGGTTTCGCCGCGCTATTTTCGCGACGCCGCCAGCGAGTGGTTCTTCTCTCCGTCCCAGGCGTTGCATTGGCCCCTTTGCCTTGGCCTTTGCTGCTCAGTTGTCGAGAGCAGCGGCGAGCGCCGGACCAGCAAGCAAGCGAGCGAGCGCCAGTCATGTCGTGGCAGAGCCAGTGGGGGACCGTCAAGGCGACGAACGCCCGCGCAGCCGCGCTCTACTACGAGGTGGCCAACGTGGGCAAGACGATCGAGAGCTCCAAGAAGCGCGTCATCTGGCGACTCAAGGTCGAGGAGGGCCGCGAGTTCGAGATCTCGCTCACGCACTCGCTCGCGTCTGGCAAGAAGGTGCTGCGCGTCGACAGCATCGTCAAGTACTCGTCCCAGTCGGTGCGTGCGTTTGTCCTTACGGCTCTCCTTGCTGGACGAAGTTGGGGGTCTTCTAACCGCTTTCTCGACACTGCTAGCTCTCGTTCGGAGACTGGGACTATGTATTCAACCTTCCTGGCGGCCACTGCGTCCATATCATTATCAAACCGTCCGTCGAGCTCAACGACATGTATGGTAAGGAGCCACAACCCATCGTGCTTGTCTTCATCGAGGCCGGAGTTGCTCACTGTCGTCCTGCTCAGACTTGATCATCGACGGGGTATCGTTCCGCCGCCTGCCAGAACGTCTCGACCCGAATCGCGTCAAGAAGAACGTCACTACCGCCGCTGCTGCTACAAACTCTGCACGCAAGCCACCGTCCTACTCGTACAGCAACGGCAACTACCAGACGGGTAGCGGTAGCAACTCGCGCAACACATCGTTCGGTCCGTGGGAGTGCGCGCGTTGCACGCTCGTCAACGAGAAGCCGCTCGCGCCTATCTGCGAGGCGTGTGGCGCTGCCAAGCCCGACTACATCTGTACGCAGCTTGATCTTCATGTCGCCACAGTTCCTCCTCATCTCACAATTCGCTCTGACAGCTCCCGAGTCGCGCCAGCGTGCCAAGACGGTCGCTCAGAGTCCCGCCACGACTCCGGCGCCACGACCAGGCTCCAAGTCGGCGGCGACTCCACCGACGGCCGACTTCTTCAGCAGCGACTTCAGCGCCACCACCGCCAACGCCAGTGCTTCCAACGGGTTCGGTTCATTCTCGACCCCCGCGCCTGCCTTCTCAGCGTCGTCCGCGACCTCGCTGCCTCCACCGCCGCGCCGAAAGTCGAACGAAGACATTTCGTCCATGCTCGCTGGTCTGGACTTCACACCGACGGCTATACCGGTGGCTGAGGAACCGCCAGCGCAATTTGTGCAGCCACCGCAGCCAACGAACGACACAGACGAAGCCGATCGGGTACGTTCACGAGTCCTTGAGCTCGCCACTCGGTTAGTAAACCACTCTGACTAACGAATGCCTGCCTTGTAGACGGGGAGCAGCGATCTGTGGACGTCGAGCATCGTCGACCTGAACCTGCGACCAGAGGACAAGGTGCGCGCGACTCGTCCTGCCAAGGCCTACCAGACTCTCGAGCAGGCGCGACTGCAGGCGCCGAAGGAGAAGGTGGCAGTTCTCCAGCCGCCGCCACCGCCGCAGACGCAGGCCATGACAGTTGTCGCGCCTATGGGCTACTACACCACTGCCGCGCAGGTGCCAGGCGGGTTCTATAACGGCGTGCAACCCATGTACAACACGGCCGCACAGGGCGGAGCGGGGTACCCTGCCATGGGACAGCCGACGTACAACGGATATGGGGCTCCACCAGCGCAGGGACAGTACCAGTTCATGACGGCCGCGGCTCCGGTTGGACAGGGTGGCTTCCAGAAGCCTCCGGTTCCATTGTCAGCCGACCCGTTCGCGACGCTGTCGTAGTCTAATCGCTCAGTCGACTTGAGCGAGATTTATCCCAAACGCATTGCCAACACATTGTGCCAGACATCTTTCCCTCCCCTCTATTCGTCTTGAAGTGCACTCACGTCGGACCGCACAGGCACCGGAACGAAGTCTTCTGGTACATACAGTGGCGGTTCACAGGGTGGTGGGGATCTAGGTCGCGTCCGTTGACGTGCTTGCCTTGGTAGAAGCAGTTGTCGCCTGTGCACAAGCAGTGGAAGTTGTAGAAATGACAGTCGGCATCCGTCGAACATCCGTCCAGGTGGAACGTCGCCGGATCGTTGTCGCCGCCCGGCCGCGTGTCAACTGCGAACTCGAAGCGCGCGAGAACAGGGTAGTGATCCGATAGATCGATCATGGCCAGCTTCATGTTGCTCTGCGCAGCTGTCCAGGCAACAGTGAAGGCGTCGACCTGGTTCACGAGCGCCTGCAGCGTCGGTGGATGCAGCGGCTGCTGAAACGGCGCTGTTGCTCATCAAATCAACGTCAGCCGACAACTCGTCTCGATGCAGACACAGGTGACGCTACCTTGGCCGTACAGCACGTAGTCGAGCCATTCGAGCGGGCAGCACGGACAAAAGCACATGTTGTCAGGCGAGATGAAGACGCGGTCGTAGTCCCACCAACGTTGGTGGACGGCGCACGTGAGCCGAGTCAGCATGTTTGGATGGTAGATCCCGTCCTCCAGTTCACCGTGGATACGACCCGTGAGAACGACCGACCCACATCCACTAAGCAGCGACAACGAGACTCACTTTGGGCAGTCCCCAGCTCGCGATGTACTGGGCAGAGCACTTGTTGCTGATCGCTGCGCCGTCTCGGCCGACTAACAGGTTGGTATGGGGACTGTAGCACATGACCATGAGTCAAAACAATGGTTCGCGATCGTCGCCAAGAGCGCTCAAGATGTCGCTCGCCTTACTCGCTCGTGTACTGCTGCGAACCGATCTGAACCGGCGCAGTCGCGTTGAGCAGCGCGACGAGATTGGCCACCTCGGCTGCGAACGAGTGGTTGTCCACGTTGAAGTCCCCCGCGAATATCAGCGGCTCGTGGTGCGGGATCTCCATCTCGTTCACAAACTGCCGCATCTGCGTCGCGTCAACGACAATCAGACTGGATCGAATCCTCTGCGACACGGCATAATGCTTCGAACCTGTTCAGCCTGGCGAATGCGATCCGCTCGCCCCTCAGGCGTCGACCAGGCCTGTCAAACGACAGCGAGCCGTTAGCGACAGGCAGGTAATGGACGCCCCGTATCGTTTGGTGGGCGACAGACGCGCATGACATCCAATCATGTTCAGTCGCCGCACCTGCATGTGGGTGGCGAAGACGTTGAATATCTTGCTGGTTCCGTCGACCGTCTTGAGCACGCGCGCGTACTTGACGCCCTTGGCGGCCAGACAGTCCGAGTAGTGGCACGCGTTGCGGTACACGTGCTGCGCCTCGCGCAGGATGGGCCATCGGGACACGACCAGCACGCCGCCGTTGAGTATGCTCGTGAACGGATCCGGGTCGTGCAGCACGCTTGTGGCGTAGGCGAAGCCATGCACCCGGAACTGCTCCAGCATGTGGTCCCGCTCGTTCTGGTTGTCTGCCTCAGCGAAGGTCACAACGTCCAGCTGCGGCGCCAGCGCCACGAGCGACTCCGGGATGCGCGCGAGCCGCTCGGTCTGTCCGTCCTGGGAGACCTCGGCCGGCCGCCCGAACACGTTGTACTGCAGCACGTGGAAGGGCATAGACGTCACTGGGTCCGCAGCGCGGTGGGAAGCATGCCAGACGTCAGCGACGGCGGGTGCGAGGAGCGTCCATAGCGCCAGCACGCTCAGGAAGAGAGAGCGCATTCGCATGATCTCGATCCGAACTGAACGAGTTTGGTAGCAGGCCACTAATCGAGTGGTTGAAGTAGGTTGAGATGCGTACCGTGTTCACTTGCATGGCTGATAGCGAAGCGACGCGCTTCAACTTGAGAGCGACATCTCCATTTAGCTCAGACGGCGACTATCTAAATCCCTGCCCTCGGCCCTGCCCCACGTACACCAAGCATTTTCGTCTTCAAGCTGCGGTATTCAGAGCGTGTAAATTGGACGCGAGGGAAACTAGAAATAGCTGGCGAGGCCAAGATACGCTCGGCTGCAATTAGCGCGCAGCAACATAAGATGCGAGCTTCCGCGCTGCGATGGGTGTCGCCACGCGCACCGATAGCGCACAAGTGGATCTGCCAGCTCGAGTACTTGTCCCATTCCAGCGAGCAGCGACGCCATGCGCTCGTGGAACGTGTTGGCGCTTGCCACTGCACTGAGCAGCTGGGCAAGCGTTTCGAGCGGCTGCATCCACGACTCTCTGCCTCACAGGCTCACGAGCGGCGAGCAGGAGTACTCGAGCGACCACCCGTTCATCCTCGGCGAGGAGCGTCGCCGTCGGCTCGAGGAGGGCGACGGCATCGAGGCCGGCCACATATCTCGCAAGCTGGCGGACGACTCGGCGTTCCGTGCGATCCGCATCACGCCGTACTTCGACAACGACACGCTCGACCTGCTGCCTCAAGCCAAGCGCGACGTCATCTTCCGCGTCGTCCCCGACGCTATCGCCTACTTCACGCAGACGCTGCGCGTTGTGCCGGTTGTTGGGAACCTTTCGGCCGCGCACGCGTGCGCCACTGCTTGGAGCACGTCGCCTCCCGTGTGCGCCACGTTCGTCGCCAACGAGACATGCCTCGAGATGCCCATCCCGGACGCGCATTTCGGCGCCACGCGCAAGTGCTCGACCTGCTCAGGCACCAACTGCGCGAGCGGGAGCTGCTCGTACTCGGCGAGTCAGGGAGTGGCTAACGCCGACTTTCTGCTGTACATTCGCGCGGTCAACACGAGCCACTGCTCGGGTACGACACTCGCGTACGCGTCGACGTGCAAGACGGACCAGTTCGACCGGCCGACGTTCGGCATGGCCAACTTTTGTCCGTACAAGATCGGCACGGCAGCTGCCGACTACGACAAGCTCTTTACGACGGCGGTTCACGAGCTCACGCACGCGCTGGGCTTCTCATCTACCTTTTGGGCTTACATGCGCAACGAGGACGGCTCGCCGCGCACACCGCGCGATCAAGACGGCAACCCGCCGCTGCACTCGAGTGGCACGTGCCACAATGGTCAGCCCATCCGCCTCCAGTACGCCGAGCCGTCCAATTCGACTGTGCAGTACTCGACCGAGCGCGGTGTGGACGTGGCCAAGCTCGTCACCCCCAGAGTGGCCGCGTTCGTCAAGGCTCACTTCAACTGCTCGAGCTTGACCGGCGCCGAGATCGAGTCGAACGACCCTGGCTGCCTCGGGTCTCACTGGGAGGAGCGGCTGTTCGAGCCCGAGTACATGTCGCCGGCGCTGAGCTTCCGCAACCAGCGCAGCGGCCTCACGCTCGCCTTCTTCGAGGACTCGGGCTGGTACAAGACGAACGCCTCCATGGCGCAGCGGCTCGTGTTCGGCGCGCGCCAGGGCTGCTCCTTCGCAACCGACAAGTGCGTCGCCTCGGTCGGGAACGTGAGCACTCCGCTCGAGCCGAGCCACTACTGCGTCGACGACGCGGTCGAGCGCTGCTCGGTGGACGCAACGTCACGCTCTTCGTGCGCCATCAGCACGTCGCTCTCTGTGCCCAGCGAGTACCAGTACTTCCTGTCGTCGCCCACCAAGGGAGGCACCAACAAGTTCGCCGACTTCTGTCCGCTCAACGTGGGCACGGCCAGCGGCGACTGCAGCGTGGCCGCCAACCTGCGCATGCCGACTGACACGAACATCAACATCCTAGGTGAGACGTACTGTCCGACCTGCCGGTGCGCGGCCTCGACGCTGCGCAGCTCCGACTCGACCAACTGGAATATGCCGGCGCGGCGCGTGACTGGCTGCTATGCGATGGAGTGCATCTGGAGCGGCGCGAGTCTCGATCGGATCCAGGTGGCTCTCCCGCGCAGCGGCTTCAACGACTCGGTCAGCGTCAACTGCACCGCCAAGGGTCAGCAGATCGCTGTCGCCGGCTTCTCGGGCATGCTCACGTGTCCAGACCCATTCGTGATCTGTGGTGCGGACTTTGGCGATGTCGACGAACTCGCAGGCATGTCGAGTTCGAGTAGCTCGGGCTCACGCGACGGTCCGGTGATGGTCGAAGCCGGTGTTTCGACTACGCCGCGGCCCACACCGACAGCAACGGCGACTTTGACTCCCACCGTCGTCATCAACTCGAGCACGAGCATCAATTCGACCACCACGACATCAGCACCAACTATCAACCCGACTGCGAGTGTCAATTCGACCACCACCATTAGCACAACGACCACCAACTCAACCACAAGTACCAGCTCGACCACAACGACGACCAACTCGACGACGAGTACCAACTCGACGACGAGTACCAATTCAACGACCACAACGACTACGTTACCGACGACCAACTCGACCACGTCCAACTTCGTCACGAGCTCCGGTTCGTCCCTTGGTGCTTCTGGTATCGCGGTACTGGTGACGATAGTTGTCATGATCGGGGCAGTTTTGTAGACACCCATCTATTACTCAAAACACTAGACAGACCATTTGACAGACTACTTTCGCACACTGCTGCGGCGCTTGAGAATGTCGAGCGCCTCGTAAAACCCCGACACGTCCTCCTCCACCGAGCTGCTCACGACCAGGTCGATACCATCAGTTTAAGCGTACATCCACAGCAGCCACAACACCAACATCCTTACCTTGCCACCGACGCTGTTGGTGCAGCCGCTTGGTTACTCCGCGACCTTCTCACATCGTCTGTCGGTGCAGATTTGGCGCTCGCACTCGGTGGACGAGCGGGCGACGCCGACTTTACCGGTAGCGTCGCTGGATCTCGCGGACTCGGCGAGCTCTTGCTAGCTTTGGCCACGGTGGCTGACGGCGGCCGCGTCGAACCCACTCCACTGTCTTTGGGCTGCGCGACCAGCGCCTCGGTGAGCAGCGCACCCTTGCCTTGGCGCTGGTACCACAGATCGAAGTCCTTCTGCAGCTTGAGGCGACCCATCTCGAGCATCTTCTGGATGTGCTGGATCTCCTTCTTGAGCTCGCTCAGCTCGCCGAAGCCCTGCTTGTACGCCGCCTTGTGGCGCTCGACCTCGTCCTTGAGTCGTTTCTCGGCCTCCTCCATGTTGGCGCTGTTGCCACCGCCACTGTCCCCCGTGAGTCCCTCGTCCACCATGGCCTGTTGCTTGCGCAGCTTGTCCATCTGTCCTGTCAGCGTCTTGATCTGGTTGCGCGCGTCGTTGACCCGCGTCGCCAGCTCCTTGGCCGCGTCGTACTTCTTCTTGAGTGCCACCTTGTTGTCGCGGATGGCGTCGTTCTTGGGGTACTTGGCCTTGAACGCCTCGAACGCCTTTGCTGGGTCCTCCAGCACTGCTGGGTCCACCTGGAACGTTGACGCGAAGCTCGCGTCCGACGGCGGAGGCGCAGCGCTCTTCCCGACCGAAGGCATCGACTTCTGTCCTTGATTGCCTCCGCGGCTAGCGACTGACTCGGGCACCTCGCCCTTGCCGTTGCGCAGCATATTGACCATGATGGCGATCTCGTTGTCGCGCTGCAGTACGAGCTGCTCGAGCTCAGCCACGCGCTGCTCCAGCTCCTGGTTGCCTCCTCTTCCGCCGGAGACAACTGTACCACCACCACCGCCACCACCGCCGCCGTCACCAGCAGTACCACCACCACCACCAGTGGCCATGCTCTTGAGGATGGCGAAGCACTCGCGCATCTTGGTGTACGTGAACTCGCCCATGTTGAGGTGCGCGGTCGGCTCGCCGTCCTGCACGAACTCGACGCACCGCTGGCGCAGCTTGTCGCGCTCGTAGTCCTTGAGCTCGTCACCCTCGGCGACGTCCCCCTTGGCGATCGCGAGCTCCTCCTGCAGCGCCGCGACCTGCGCCTTGAGCTGGCGGATCATGATCACAGGGTCCACCTCCTCGTTCAGCTTGGCGTCGTTCTGCACGCGCGCCACCCGCTGCGCGAACCGGCACGTCGATACAGACTCCTGCTCTCATTCAGTCGCACGGTTAGATCGTACCAAGCATACGCGCAAGAAGCAGTGAGACGTACATCGGTCTGCTCCCGCTCGGGACTCACGGTGGCCACCATGACGGTCTTGCAGTTGCCGCCGAGCGAGTCGCGCAGCACGGACGTGAGCATCGAGTTGCGGTACGGAATGTGGACCCGACCTTTGGTTGCGCGCTCGTGCAGCGCGACGATGACCATCTCGAGGTAGTGCAGGCTCGTGTTGATGTAGGTGGCTTCGCGCAGCACCTGTCCCTTGGCGCCAGTCTTGTGCGCGCGCTCCGAGCCGGCGAGGTCGATCATGTGCAGCTTGGAGCGCAGCACGACCTCGCTGCCGGCGTCGCGCCGCGACTCGAGCGCGAGCGTGAAGACGCAGTGCGAGCGCGAGGACGTGAGGTTCATGGCCGTCTCGCTCACGGCGCGGTTCGTGTCGCCGAGGAAGAGCAGGTTGAGCGCGTCCTCCTCCGAGTTGACGGCGTGCATGGACAGGTTGCGCAGGTGGCAGTTGCCATCCTCGTCCTCGAGCATGGCGACGCGCGGGAGGTCCTCGAGCGACGTCGTCTTCTCGTGGTTCGGGTCCAGGAGGTCGTAGCCGGAGTTGTTGTAGATCTCGAGGTACGACACGTGCACTCGCAGCTCTCGGCCGGGCACGCGCTTCATCTCTTCGAAGACCATCGAGATGGTGCGCGGGATGAGTCCGCGATCCTCGTACCGCTCGGCGCCGCCCGTGATGGTGAACGTCTTGCCCGAGCCCGTCTGGCCGTACGCGAACACGGTCGAGTTGAACCCGTTGAGCGCGTTGAGCACGCAGGGGCGGCCCACGCGGTCGAATACCTCGTCCTGCGACGCCGTCATGCCGAGCACGGCGTCGAAGCGGAACTTGTAGTTGGTGCGCGAGTTGTTGATGAGCCCCGCGGCCACGTCGCGCGGGATGTCGTACTTCATGAGCGACGCCTCCTCGTCCCAGGCGAAGAACCCCGACGGCTTCCTGGACGGCTTGACGCGCAGGAAGATGCGCACGTTCGAGTCGGCCTCGGCTGAGGCAGACGCCGCCACGGACCGCGCGTCGTCGACGTCGTCGTCGTCCACCGCAGCTCCTTCGCCCTGCTGCGGGTCGACTCCATCATCCTGCGGGTTCTGGAGCTTGGCGTCGGCCTTGTCGGCGCGTGGGCGTCCCCCAGCGGGCGTCGCGGCTCGCACGCTCATGTCGGAATGGGGAGGCAGCAATATGGCTCAGAGATCGGTGCGTTCGATTGGTCAAATACATGCTCGACATCATTTTTTCCAACCGCAGTGCGATTTGGCGTCGCTTCGAGTCCTCGCCCACTCGCTCGCCTTCAACCTGCAACAGCAGCGAAACGGTGATGCCGATCGACACATTGGTTCAGTTGTTGGCATTGCATTCGTTGGCAAAGCATCAGCGCACGATCCAACAGGATGTCGACGGCATGACTTGCGGTTTGGGCGAACTGGTGCTGTGTCCTGCGGTGATCAGACAATGCGTTTTAGTATGGAGCCTGACGAGATGTGTGTGTTCGAGAAGGGAAGACGGTCTAGATGCTCGGCGATGGCGAGGCTGGATTAACCAAACTAGTTGTGCAGTTCCCATGGCGCGGTCGTGGTCCCATCGGCGAAATACACCGGAGCATGACGATTGGTCATGCACTGCGAATGTAGTCGGTTCGGCTTGCAACACATGATGACAACGCAGTTTGGACTGATCGTCGGTCAACTGCTCGCTAGCCTGGCGTTCCGAAGGTGCGACAGCTAGGCTCTCGTCAGCACTGAGATAATCCACATTCAGCCCACTCTGTGGGTGACGACGATAGCTCGAGATCAGCGCGGTCGATGTAATGCACGCCTTCCCGTCCTATCGCTGGCACTTCAACGAAAATCCAACCCCAACCGGTATAACCATGCAGATATCCGGCCCCGAACGGGACAGCTCGACACGCCTGAGCCTCCCGTACTGCTCTGCAGCCAGTGCCCACAATGTCCAACGCAGCGATCCAGCAAGAATCACACCGCTGTGCTAGCGTCAGAATCTGTCGCTGTCCTGGGATGATCGGAGTGGCAGCCATATCCACTCCTCGTCTACCAACCATATTCCGGCGGTTCTCGGCTTGTCTGCGTATCCAAGTCGGTTCCATCTCCGAGAGTCTCCGAGTCGCTCACTTCTCAATCCTCCTCGCCATCGACAAGCATCTCACCATGGCCCGCCTCACCACCATCATCGCGCTCTCAGCGTTCGCCGCCTCGGCAGTACTCGATCTGGCCATGGCGCACCCGAACCAGCCAGCACACGCCAAGACGTCCGAACAACTCGAGCAGCGAAAACTCTTCGCCGCCAACAGCAAGCGGATGCTCAGCAACTGCGCCGACTCGGACGCCGCACGCAAACTCAAGGAGCGCACGATCGCGCGCCGCGCCGCCAAGCTCGAGCAGCTGCGTCGCGACCGCCAGCGCCGTCTCAGCTTGAGCTCCGTGCTGGCCACGAGCCACAAGTCCAACCTCACGGACCTGTCCGCCTCCACGGACCCGAGCGAGCTCTTCGGTGACGACGTGAGCTGCATCCTCGAGCCGGAGGTGACGCAAGGTCCGTACTACGTGAGCGGCGAGCTCGTGCGCAGCGACATCCGCGAGGATCAGGAGGGAGTCGAGCTGTACGCGGACCTGCAGATCATCGACGTCAACACGTGCGAGCCGGTCGAGGGACTGTACCTCGACTTTTGGCACTGCAATGCCACCGGCGTCTACTCGGGCATCATCGCGAGCGGCAACGGCGACACGTCCGACACGACCAACCTCGACAAGACGTTCCTGCGCGGACTGCAGCCGACCGACGAGGACGGCTTCGCGTCCTACTCGACCATCTTCCCGGGACACTATGTCTCGCGTGCCACACACATCCACGTGCTGGGAACCTACAACGGCTCGCTGCTCGCCAACGGCACCTACTCGGGAGGATACGCGTCGCACGTGGGTCAGCTCTTCTTCGACCAGGACCTCATCACCGAGGTCGAGGCCACGAGTCCGTACTCGACCAACAAGCAGGAGCTGACCGAGAACGCGAACGACTCGATCCTGTCCGAGGAGGCGGCCGAGGACTTTGACCCCTTCTTCGAGTACGCGCTGCTGGGCGACTCGGTCTCGGACGGCGTCCTGGCCTGGATCTCCATCGGCGTCGACATGACGCAGGCCGAGACCATCACCCCCGCCGCCAAGTACACGAGCGCCGGTGGCGTCATGACCCGTTAGACCTTTTGAGCAGAACGGATTGTAGATGCGTTGGATCATCTTCGATCAATGGAATTCATGTTTGTTTTGTCGTCGGTCGCTCTTGATTTGGTGCTTCTAATAGTCGAAAGTCTCTCAGTGTTGCACGCGGCAGTCTCTCAACCAGCGACGAAGGCTAATGAGTCGCGTCGACTTGGAGCTCGTCGAGGTAGAGCCGTCGCGAAGTTATGTGATCGCGGATGCGTCGAGGGATGTCGCAGTCCTCGCTCGAGAACGCAACTTGATGGAGCGATTCAGTTGCCGTCTCGCCTTCCGTCGACTCCCACACGAGCCTCGACAGCTCCATCACCAATCGAACCGAGCCTGCATCGTACGTCACAGACTCCTGTCAGAGATGACTACCATCGCGACATCGAGCTCTGATGACTCACTCGTGACGAACGCGGCTTGCCAGCTAGCCGCCTCCGAGAGCTTTGACGGCTCCAACACGACGGGGATCCCGAGATCGGCGCAGGCACGAAGCACCAGCTCGCGTGTGCTGCCGAGCAGGACATCATCTTGGGCCGTCACCACACAGTCCTGACGAACTACAGAGGAGTATGTCCACCATACATACACGGTTAGACGATCGGCAACCACATCCACAGACAGCAAACGCCAAATCTCACCAACGAACAAGTTGGAGACGGTGCCTTCGAGCAGCAACCGATCGCCACCCGCGGTCGCGTCGCTCAGAATCACTTCTTGGATTGTCGCTCCCATTGCCGCCTCGACCTGACCCCTGTGCTCCTCGATGGGGACTCGGTCCGTCACCCACTGCGAGTGTTTGCACGTCGCGTTGCCTCGTCGTCCGCCGAACACCAGCGCCGTCGCGCCTTCGAGCTTCGGCTGTCCGCCACAACAACACACATACAAACGTCAACACCATGAACAGCAGCATTGCGGTTGAGAACGAGCACGGACCTGTGGCATTGGACACGCATGGACGCTGATCGAGTACTCGTCCTCTGGAGCCGCTCGCCACCAGAGCACCGTGACCATCAGGTCTCCACCACCGTGTTCACTATCAGCCACGGCGGCTGCGACCAACTGCTCCACCATCGCTGCCGACTGCTGTTGCATGCTTTGCAGTCGGTCGGGATCGATCGCCGCGTCCACCGTTGTGAGCCCAGCGGCCAGGCGCTCGAGGTGGAAGCGCCACACGACCAGCTTCCCGCCCACGGCTCGCGCGCACGTGTACACGCCGGTCGGTCTCGCGAGCAGCAGCGCCTTCGATCCTGTGAGCTCCGGGCTCTGTTGCACATCGTACTGCGCGTCTTCGTCCGCCGCGTCGCCGCCACGAGCCGCTCGAGCTTCTGCGAGCCAAGCCATGATGAACCGAGCTCTGATTTGGATGTCAAAATGCTTCGTTGTACAGTGTAGACTGTGTAAATTATTGTCTCAATACCGGTATTTTTGAGTCCCGTTCAGTAAATACCCATACCCGGTAGCATTTGTGAGCAATATCCGATATTGTTCGATATGGGTTTTGCATTTTGCTCGCTGGCTCGAGAACGGGAAGCGAAAATCTCTACCCAAGCCAAGGTCGAGGCGAGCTCTCGGTGCGGAGGATCTCGCGAGCTGATGGCGCAGTGCCCGCAGTGCTACACGGGTACGTGCGCTCGCCACAAGGCGCAGGACAGCGGGCGATCGGCCGCGCAGCCCGCGAACGCGCAGGGCACGCTGAACAAGATGTACGAGATGCTTGTGGGAGCCAAGCTGCAGAAGCTGCAGGCTGAGGCAGCCCGCGACCCGGAGCGCGCGCACTCGGCGGCGTTCCGGCAGGAGCTGGACGAGTCGCGTGAGAAGTCGCTGCGCAAGCAGGCGCGCAAGCGGTCGAAGCTCGTGGACGCTGGTGTCTCTGGCAGCGGTCTGAACCCGCAGGCGCTGGCGGCGACTTACGGCTCGGACGCGTCCGAGAGCGACGGCGAGCGCGGCAGGCACAAGGAGAAGAAGAAGAAGAAGAGCAGGAAGAAGCACTCGTCGAGTCGGCGCGACAAGGACGGCAAGTCCCGCAAGCGCAGGCGCCGCAGCGACTCGGACAGCGACGAGAGCTCCTCGTCTAGTGATGGCGACAGTGATAGCGACAGCGAGTCGAGCGATGGCGGCAGGCGGAGGCGGTCGAGGAAGCGCAGCAGCCACCGCAGCCATCGCAAGAGCTCGTCGGGCAAGAGGAAGAGCAAGCGGCGCCGCGCCGACAGCGAATAGAGCGGCGGTTGCATAGAAGGCATAGACGGCATGGCATGCCTCCCCCAATATAGACGCACCGCTCGCGCCGCATTCCGGTGCAGGAGCGAGGGTAGGCGCGAAGCAATCGATTGCGCAAAGCCAGCAGGCGAGTCATCCATCGTGCGTGGCCGCGGCCGTAGTCGCGACATGCGCGTCCATCTAGCAGGCGATTGCGGAGTCGAAATCCGCCGCTGCAGGGCGGGGCAGGAGACCGGAACGCGAGCGAGAACATCACAGCCCAGCGCGGTCAGCAAGCCGCGAGCCTGGATGCTGCGGGGAGTGGCACCGCCTCGAGCATGCAAGGCGAGGGACCGGGTCGCGGGCTTCCCATCGCCGATGGGTGAGAGAGGATTCCAAGGGAGGAACGCCTTGAAGTTTTCATCCCTAGCTCCGGGAATGGCCAAACAGCACCGGGAGAGGAGCGCCAGCCATTCCGGTGGCGGACACTGATTGGTTTGACGCGGCGCGCGTCGACGTTCCATCCATTTTGGCTGAACAGGTCCTTGCAACTGATGCGAGTATACGATTGGTAGGCTCACTGCACATCTAGTTGGAGAGGGCTGGTGATATCGCAGGTTTATCTGGACTCACCCTTCAGAACAGGCGGGCAACTGCCGGCGACGCCCCGCGTCAGGGGAGATGCGCCGTCCTGTGAGGTCGGTTTTCTTCGCTAGGCGTGCTCCACTGTAACGCGAGCTTCCTGGGTCTCTCTGTTCCGCCCAGCACGGCGCGCGCATGACTCGAGAGGGACGGACGGACCAGGGCCAATTGTGCAAACCCCGCGGCGCGTTTTTTGATAGGCGACAGAGCACAACGCCCATGGTCGATTAACTTGACCGAGTTTGGACACGGCGATTTGTATAGCTGGGCACTTCTTTTCGTCGGGTGCGGTTCTCTTCTTTGGGCAAAGACAGGCGCGCTTCATCCATGACGCGCACAGGCGTACAGTAAAGCTCGATATCAGATCTGCCACTCGGGACCGGGTTGGCTTTCGTCGCTGTTGGTGGTGTTCGGCAAAGGTTCAAGCAGATCGTGGAGCATAATCAACGAGCATAACAAGTAGATTGTGTTAGACGTGTTGCATTTGGCTGTCGGTTTTCCAGTGCTGCGTCGCGGTCGATAGAGACCGGTCACGAGAATGCATCCGATATTTTTGGATGACACGGTACCCGTTCGGATCATGTGTCGTAGCCATCAAAAGTGTCGCTTACCCATGCTGAATAAAACTTTCCGGATACCTTGATTCTGGTATACTGACCTTCCCACCTCAGCAGTTTTAAACCGAACCTGGTGTCGCCCACCCTCGACGCGCGCGCTCTTCACACGCTCACTGTCGGGGATCTTTTTCGAGCGCTTTCGCTTGGCCGCGACCCGCCATGAGCTCATTGTGCGATTTGGCTCCCAGCAGCAAGACCGTCCGCCTCCGACCTTCCGTCCCACCTCCACCACCATGAGCAAGCTCGACCGCACGGTGTACGACTCGTACATGAGCCTCGACATCGAGGACGGCCCGACTCTCGCCGAGTATGTCTGGATCGGCGGCTCGGGTGAGGACCTGCGCTGCAAGACCAAGACGATCACCAAGCCGGTGAAGTCGCTGGCGGACCTTCCGATCTGGAACTTCGACGGTTCGAGCACGGGCCAGGCTCCGGGTGAGGACTCGGAGGTGCTGCTGCGTCCGCAGGCCATCTTCAAGGACCCGTTCCGCAAGGGCAAGCACATCCTCGTGCTGTGCGACTGCACCAAGCCGGACGGTACGCCGATCACGAACAACACGCGCGCGGACGCTGCTCGCGTGATGAAGGCCGCGGAGGGCGAGGAGCCGTGGTTCGGCATTGAGCAGGAGTACACTCTGTTCGAGGCTGACAAGGTGACTCCGTACGGGTGGCCTAAGGGTGGCTTCCCTGGCCCGCAGGGTCCGTACTACTGCGGTGCCGGTGCGCACTCGGTGTTCGGCCGCCTGATCGTGGACGCGCACTACCGCGCGTGCCTGTTCGCTGGCGTGAACATCTCGGGCATCAACGCCGAGGTGATGCCTGGCCAGTGGGAGTACCAGGTCGGTCCCTGCACGGGCATCGAGTCGGGCGACCACCTGTGGATCTCGCGCTACATCCTTCTCCGCGTGTGCGAGGACTTCGGCGTGAACGTGTCGTGGGACCCTAAGCCGATTCCGGGCGACTGGAACGGCGCCGGCTGCCACACGAACTACTCGACGAAGGCGATGCGCGAGGACGGCGGCATGGCCAAGATCATCGAGGCGATCGAGAAGCTGAAGCTGAAGCACAAGGAGCACATTGCTGCGTACGGCGCCGGCAACGAGCGTCGTCTGACTGGTCGCCACGAGACGGCTAGCATTGACCAGTTCTCGTACGGCGTTGCTAACCGCGGTGCGTCGGTGCGCATCCCGCGCGTGGCGGAGGCCGAGGGCAAGGGTTACTTCGAGGACCGTCGCCCGGCTTCGAACATGGACCCTTACGTGGTGACGTCGCGCATCGTGAAGACGACGATCCTGAACGAGGCGTAAGCGTCGCGCTAGGCACAGTTGAATGTGCCTGCCGATTGGCTTTTTATGAATGTGGACGATTGTGATGCCTTTGTTGCGTTGTTGGTGTTGCGTTGGTGCTGGGAGGGAGGGTGTCGGTGCTTTTGTCACTAGAACGAGAGGAGTGTGTCGTGCTCAGTGTATGACTTCGCGCTCAGAGCTTGTTGGAGTGTCGTTCTCAACCTCCTAGTTGATTTTGCTTCGCGCGTGGAGGGAGTATATGATTGAACACGAATGTGGTGGTGATCGTGTGGACATTGCAATCTAGTGTGAAGCTTTGAGCGAGTCTTGTTGGTATCGCTGCTGTGCTCAACAGGTGTCAGAGCATAAGGCAACCTGCTTCGAGTGCGTACGATCGAGGTAGTCGTGGCAGCGCCACCTGCATCAAGTGCACGGCAGATTCTGCCTTTGGGGGCTATGGAACGAAGTGCGAGCCAGAAGGAAAGAACCTAGCACGATTGCTACAGTGAGTCCATCCATCCGAAGTTGAAGCATCCCCCTCGACATCGAGATGGGTTAGCGAACCGGTTCAGATACCGGTAGTCGATCGAACTGGTTTCTACCGGTTGAGAACGTCAATGCAGGATGCGTTTCGGTCACAGTAGGCTCCACTATCTCAGTTGCATTGAAGCTCGTCAAGCGGACGAATCCGTGACCGACCCGGCGCGTCAGGATTGGCACTTGCAGTGTGAAAAACCGAACACAGTGCACTATTCAGAGCATCCAAAGCTGCGTTCGCCAGAATCTCTTTCTGCTCCTCTTTCTTTTGTTCGTCGAGCCAATCCAATATCTTTCAGCTTTCGGTTGACATGCAATCAACACAGTTGACCTCGTTTTAGCCTCTGTTGCGCCACCTCTTTCTCAGTTTTGTTGTTCCCGTTTGGAAAGCGACCATCATCCTCCTGACCTTTTGTTCCTCCCCCGCCCTTTCCGGCGACCGACGCGATCTCCTCGGGAGTCCATGTCATCTGGCCGCTCACCGCGCTCGCCCGCCTCGCCCGCCATTCCCGGACTTGGTCGCTCGCCCGCGCTCCCGCACCCGCGGCCTCTCTTGCTGCTTTTCTCGGCTTCCGCCGCTCTCCTCGCGCTTCTGCTGGCCGCCATGAGCTCGTTGGTCCCTCGCGACGCACTCGGTGCGCTCGGCGACTGGGTGCCGTCGCCTGAGTCGCTGACCACCGCGTCCCCTGCTGAGCTGTGGGCGAGAACTCCCAAGAAGCTGCTGGCAGTTGCTGGTGCCGCTGCTACGGGCTACGTGGTGGACCGCACGCTGTTGCTGAGTTCGGACCTGCGCCGCTACGGCTCGCTGGCGATCGCGCTGATCCAGTCCAAGTTCCACGTCCGCAACCACCGGTTGGTGCCCGACCTGTTCGAGCGCGCGGTGCGCACATGGCCGCAGAAGCCGTGCATGCAGTTCGAGAACCGCACGCTGACGTTCGCGCAGGCGGACGCCGCCGCGAACCGCATTGCTCACTGGGGGTTGAAGATGGGACTGAAGCCCGGCGAGACGGTCGCGCTGCTCATGGAGAACCGCCCCGAGTTCGTGATCGTCTGGCTCGGTCTCTCCAAGATCGGCGTGGTCACGGCGCTGCTGAACACGCATTTGCAGCCCGACGGACTCGTGCACTGCATCAACGTGGCCAGCTGCAAGCATCTGATCGTCGGCGAGGAGCTCGCCGAGAAGCTCGCTGGCGTCGTGGACCAGCTGTCCGGCATGGTCTTCCACATCTACGGCAACGGTACGATCAAAACACGCTGGCTCTGATTGAACTGCAGGTGGTGATGGCTCACTGTGTTGGTTGACAGGCGTGGTGTCGGTGGTGGAGTTGGCGCCGGTGTTCAGCTTTGCCAACTTGCTGGATGTCGAGCTGGATGCGATGAGCACCGAGCAGCCGCCAGCTTCGATCCGCCGCGACGCCAAGATCTCGTCGGCGGATATGGTGCTGCTCATCTACACGAGCGGTACGACGGGTCTGCCCAAGGCCGCGCGCGTCAACCACTTCAGTATCATCCTGCGCGCGCTCGCGTTCCGCCACGCTATCCACCTCAATAAGTACGACCGCATCTACTGCGCGCTGCCGCTGTACCACACGTCCGGTGGCAACCTGGCAGTTGGCATGATGATCTTCTCTGGTGCCACGCTCTGCATCTCGCGCCGCTTCTCGACGACCAAGTTCTGGGACGAAGTGCGCGCGTTCGACTGCACGGTGGTCCAGTATATTGGCGAGATGTGTCGGTACCTGTTGAACGCGCCGCCGCGGTCCAACGACAAGCACAACCACGTTCGCGCGGCGTTCGGCAACGGTCTGCGTCCTGATGTGTGGGCTCCGTTCCAAGAGCGGTTCGGCGTGCCGGCGGTGTATGAGTTCTACGGTTCCACTGAAGGCATCATGGGGATGGTGAACTCGTGCACGAGCAAGGCTGACCAGGGCCACCTGGGCAAGCGCGGCTACATTGTGAACCGCGTGACGGGGACACATATCGTCAAGTACGACGTCGAGGCGGACGATCTCGTGCGCGACAAGCACGGCTACCTGCAGAACGTCGGCGTGAACGAGCCGGGCGAGCTCATCTACAAGATCAATCCGAAGGACACGGCTCGCTCCTTCCAAGGGTACTACAAGAACGAGAAGGAGAGCAAGAAGAAGGTGCTGACGGACGTGTTCCGCAAGGGTGACGTGTACTTCCGCACTGGCGATCTGCTCCGCATCGACGAGAACTCGTGCTGGCACTTTGTCGACCGAGTTGGAGACACGTTCCGCTGGAAGGGCGAGAATGTGTCGACCAACGAAGTCGCTGAAGCTGTCTCGAAGTTCCCGGGTCTCAGCGACGTTTGTGTCTACGGCGTCGAGGTTCCTGGCACCGAAGGTCGCGCTTGCATGGCCGCCATGGTGTTCGACGACAAGGTCTTTGACATGCGCGAGTTCGCGAAGTACGCCAAGAAGAAGCTGCCGACATACGCGATGCCGCTGTTCCTACGCCAGCTGGGGGAGATGAGTGTCACGGGAACCATGAAGCAGGAGAAGGCCAAGCTTCGCAAGGAAGGTGCCGACCCGACGCAAGTCGCCGACCGTCTCTGGGGGTACAATAAGGCCACCGAGACGTATGAGCCGCTGACGAGCGAGAGCTACCACCGCATGGTCACTTCCTCGCGGCTCTAGCTGTCGGCTGCATCTGGCAAGCGCGATATATGGCGCGCCGACGCTGTTTTGATGTGAGTGGGGCGTCTTGAGGAGTGCTACAGGCATCGCGAGTTGCATCGTTGTCACTCGTAGTACTTTTAACGCAGTGGTAGCTTGCGAGAGGCCAGGTAATCAACGAAAATACAAGACGCAGTGTGCATGAACTGCACTTGATGCTAGCACACAACTCGAATCTTGTTGCGACTTCACATATTACAGAGTCAGTTGAGGTTCCGTCGTGGTGTGCACATCAGTCCCAGTCGTCGGTGGCGAAGTTGGAATCGGCAGCGACGTTGCCGATGCCGACCCCGGGCTGGCATTCATCGACACCACAATCAGGTAAGTAACTGTCAACCCTGGTGAGGTTCGGTATCGCCACTTACATTGGCAGGATGTTTGGTCGTCACAGGTGCAACTCCCGCTCTTGGTGCGTCGTCCGCGTCCCAGTCGTCCTCGACGAAGTTGTTGTCGCGCGCCACCTCTGACTGCGGTGCGAGTTTTGGCGCTGCCACCGCGGTTGGTTTGGAAGCTGTCTTGGAGGGTGGTTCACTCGGCCCTTGATCCTCGTCGTCCGAGTCGAAGTATGCGCCACTATCGCGCTTTGCTGGTTGCTGGCGTTCGCTGTGCTGCTCCTCCCTGCCGCTTCGCATTTGAGCATTCGACGCCGAAGGTTCCTCGGTGTCGCGATCTATTGGCTGTGACGCTGCTGGCGGCTCGCTTTCGCGTGGACTCTCCTCCTGCGGATGCTCCTCTTCGCTGTGCTGCTGCCTCTGCATGTCGCGACGCTCCGAGAACGCAGTTGACGATGGCTGAACTTGACGCACCGGACTGTTGGCCTCATCCTCGATCTCTGAGAACTTGGGAGATCTCGGAGCAGCGACGACTGAGGATGGCGTGGCCGCCTTGATCTGGGAGACGAGCAAGTTTTGTCGTCGTGGACCAGTCGAGTTGTTGTCTTCGGCTCTCGGTGACGACCGCCGCTTCGCCTCTCCACGGTCGTCATCGTCGCTATCGCCGCTGTCACGATCACTGCCGCTTTCGCTGTCACGATTATCATGGCGATCATCTCTCGGTCGATCGGCTTCACGACGGGGTGGCTCTCTGCTATCGTCTGAGCGCGAAGATGCTCGTGAGCTGCTTCGCGACCTCTGATCTCGAGCCGGTGACGAGCGGCTCGGTGCTGCTTTGCTCTCCGACACTTGTTGCCGGCCGTTGGAACGCGGACGACCTCTGTCATCATCATTGCCGTCGTCTTCCTCACTCTCACTCCCCGACCGACTTCTGCTTCGACCACGGTCTCGGCTATCATCATCACTGTCGTCTCGCTGGCGCTCAGGAACACGAGTAGCCTTCGCTTGAGCGTGGCTACGCTCTGTCGAACTGGCCGACACCTGTGGCTGCTTTTCGACGGTTCGTTTCGCTTCTGCAGCGGTCGACGGCTCCTGTCGACGTGCACTCGACTTGGACTCGGGAATGGCGTTTCGCGGCGATGCAGTCACTGTCTTTTTCGCGTCGGATGGCGCTTCGGAAGCCTTGGACGGGTTGCAGAGTCGGTAGAGACTGTCGGACCAGAGTCTATGCTCCGCCGACGTCTCGCCCTTGAGCCTCAGCGTCCGTGCCGGCGATACGATCTCAATCATATCCTGAACACGACTCCATATCAGAGCGGTCTACCCAAGATGTCGCCGCACAAGCTTACCTTGCGACAGTAGACGCCGGAGACGTCTTCGACGTAGAGCCACCCTCGGGGTTCCTTGGATGTTCTGGGGAGAGAGAGTGAGCGGACGACCGAGCGAATGGATGATGAGTGAGCAGAACACCTACTTGTTGGTCGAGTACGAGATGATGAGCTTCTTCTGGTCGCCGCCGCTGGCGCCAGCGAAGCCGACCTTGAACCACCGGCGGCTCGTGTTCTTGCCGAAGAACCCTGGGTTGCTGTTGATTTTGACCATCCAGCCCTCCAGCATGGAGATGTCGACGCCGTTCACCAACATCGTCACTCGCACTTCACCGCCACCGAACGCTCGAGAACTGACCCGAAAGTCTCGACGGGGTGGGAGCGATAACGAACAACCGGCCGCGGTCATCGATCCGCGTTAAACGACTGCTTGGTGCTTTATTTAGCCAGCCAGCAGGAGGAGTTTGAAACTCCATCTAGCCGACGACACCAAACCTCCATCTTTCGCGGCAAAGCTATCGTTGAGGTGGCTGATGCAATGGAGCACTGCCCAAGGCGCACAGCATTCCCCGACATGATGTGAACTTGGAAGTGTATGGAGTTTGGCAGACCAGCCTGTCTGTCTAGGATTGCACGGCAGCTATGCAGGGATGGTTAGACCCTACGACGCTGGTGTCGGCACGACTTGCCCATTCGCCTGATGCTCATCGCTGTCTCCTTGCTGAGCGAGCGCTGGAGCGATGATACTCTTGAGCGTGAAGGCGACTTGCATGGCGCTAGGTCTCCGGTCGGGATCCAGCGCTGTGCAGTCAAGAGCGAGCTGACGCAGCGCATCGGGACAGTCGTCGCGGAGCTCAACGCGCGCCTTGCCGAGCTTGACCAACCGCGCGATCTGCATGGCAGGCAGTCGCTCGCCTGGCGTCTCTGCGTCGGGGTTGAGAATGTGCGAGAACGGTGGCTTGGCCGTGTCGAGCTCCGACAGGACGACACCGAGCGAGTAGATGTCCGCCTTCTCCGAGTACTTCTTGCCCTCAACGATCTCTGGCGCCGTCCACAGCAACGTGCCCACGCCAGAGGTGAGTGTCTCGTTCACGGCGGCGTGGCGGCTCACGCCAAAGTCCGACAGCTTGGCGCGCCACGTCTTGGAGAGCAGCACGTTCTTGGACTTGAGATCGCGGTGCACGATGACAGGCCGCAGGCAGTGGAGGTACACGAGACCCTCGGCGACGTCCATCGCCACGCGCATCTTCTCGCGACGCCACGAGAGCTGAGAGCCCTTGCGACGCAGCGCGGCGTCCAGATCGCCGCCGTCCATGTACTCGACGACGGCGCTCAGCGTATCAAGCCGCCGTGTCCAGCTGACGCCGAGAAGCGAGACCACGCTCGGGTGCTCGAGCGCCGCCATCAGCTGGATCTCGGCCGCGAACTGCTCGAGGTGCGCTGTGTTGTGCGCGCGCTCGGGGAGCAGTTTCTTGATCGCCACGTGCTGCGTCTCGAGCTGGCCGAGCCAGACCTCGCCGAACGCTCCCTTGGCCAGCAGCCGCAGAAACGTGAGCTCCTCGTACGCCACGCGCTTGGTAAAAATGCGAGTGTCGTTCAGGAACATCGTGAGATCCGCCGACTCGGCGCAGTACTCCTCCACCGTCTTGCCGTAGCCGACTGACGACGACCGACGGCCTCGCATCGTAGGATTCAGTGTCGACTCGCGGCCACGCTCGCTACCGCCGCCGAGCAGCGTGCCGAACCAGGAAGGCCGTGTGCTCCATCGTCGCTGGCGGGACTGCGCTCGCTCTGGTCCGCCATCAGTCCGGCGACCGACGGCTTGCATCGCCACTGTGTTCGCTTCGTTGGCGGACGCGCTGCGCTTTCTCCGTCGCCGCAGACAGCAATATCCGAGCACGAAAAGCAAGAGCACGATGACTCCGGCGGCGATGGCGACAGCTAGCGACAGCGATGAAGGCGACGAAGTCGACTCTGACGCTGTAGAGCCGGTAAAGACGCTCCCGTCGGAACTCGGAGTCGACTGCGCGGCCACGATGGTCGACATGGCAGAGAGGAACGCAGTGACGCGGGTTGTGTCGACTGTCGGACGGCAAAACGTTGACGACTCTACCGTGTCTTGCAGCCGGAAGCACGGCACGATCGTGTCGCCCGAGGTGGTGCACGCGACGCCGGCATCGGTGGCTCGCATGTGGATCCCCACGAGGTTAGTTGAGTCGGTTGAATTGAAGCTGACGTTGTGGCGGAAGGCCTGCGGGTACGGAATAGCGCTGCTCGATGCGGCCGACGACCACACCGATGCGCTCGAGCTCGATACGTTTTGATCCTCCACGTCGACTGCACACTGCAGAGCAGCACTCAGTCCGGCCTCATCGCACTCGGCGTTCGTCGCCTGCGAGAACGCCCCGCAGTCGGCAGCCCCACACACAGAGGAGAATGCCGCCTGCGAGACCGCGATCTCGGACATCTCAACGCCCGAACCACTGGAGCTGGAGCTGGAACTTGAACACCTCGTGTAGACCTTGAGCAGCCTCGAGGACGAGCCCGACAGCACGTACCCATACTCCCACAGCACCCCGACCTTGGCCACGTCCCGCAGCGCCGTCCACTCGGACTCCCCGACGACAGCCAGCACCTCGGACGGCGCCTGGACGTCTTCTAGTGCTGCGGTAGAGGTCGTGGCGGTCGCCAGCGCCTCGCATCGCGCCAAAATGTCGCTGGCCGAGGCGCCGCTCTGGCTGGCCGAGGCGCCGCTCTGGCTGGCGCTGTCTTGCGCGGACGCAACGCTCAGCGCGAGGGACAGCGCCGCGGCCATCGAAGAGCGCGGCCGCTTGGCTCGAGGCTTGTGGAGCGTCATGGCCGCCGGGCGGGGCCGTCGCAAACTGAACCGTGAGAGGAGCGGCGCGGCTTCGTCGCTGCTTTGGCCGGCCGAGAATGACGCTTACGGTGGCGTCGATGAAGAACCTTGCGCGGTGTGGCCACACAAAAATGCTATTTCGCTATATTATGTGGTTTAGAAGGTGATTGGTGGGTGGTTTGGCTGAACCCTGCAGGCTTATTGATGGTTCGATAAAACATGCAGGTGACTTGATCACGTCTCTTGTGGCGGCTCGCGCGACCGACTGGATGGGGCCACTGATGGGTTAGCTGCGCATGCAGTGCACCCATAGAGACGGCGATTGTGGATGTTATCGTGGGAGCGCTCGAATTCGAACGGCCAGCGAGCATAGTGTATCCAAATCATGTGCGGGTCAATTTGGCGCGAACCCAGGTTAGTCCGTAACAGAGCAGCAGGGTGTGGCTGTCAATTTTGTTTGCCTGAGCGTCTGCAAAATTGAGGCGAATGGAGGGCTGCAGTCGGTCACGCCAGCAGTAGTCACCCTAACCGCCTGATTTTGCTTTTTTGCCGGTGGACTGCGAAAGTGTAGCCATTGAGAGGGATAGGTGTAATAATCGCATTTCAACCAACAGTCGACTACATCTCAAAACCATATCAGCCAATAAATGCTATTTAAGCTGTTGATTTTGGCCAATTGAAAGGCGCATTCGGTCAGAGCCACACACGAACATGAGCATGCTGCTCAGGCGAAGACCTGCGTCCGCCTCGGTGGCCCATGGCGCGGCCCGCGCGGCCGCCGTGACGCCCTCCATGTCCCTAAGCGTCTATCCCCACACATGCGCCTCGTTCTCCAGCTCCTCGTCCTCCTCCATGTCCGGCAAGACGCTCAACCTGACGCCGATGGCGTCCCCACTGCTGCTTGTGCTGCATCCAGACCGGCTCGTGCGACGCGCGCCGGCGCTTGCTGCACACAACGAGCAGGCGCTCAAGCAGCTCAACGTGTTCCTCGAGTTGGCGGCGCGCGGCTGCAACAACGACGCGTACGGCGCGCGCAGGCAGGTGCTGGCACTCGCGGCCGAGCAGCACAACGACCCGAGTGCTCCATTGCGATTCCCTCTTCAGTTTCATGTTGGCGGCGATGCCAACGACTTCCAAGAGCGGGAATACGTCATCCAAGTCCCCAGTCAGCTCGTGAAGCGCACGCTCGCTCACTCGGCGAGCTCGTCCACGTCTCGCAGCGCGACGAACGCGCCGTTCGCGAGGTCGTGGCAGCGGACGACGAAGCGGATCCTGCAAGACCTGTTCCATCTTGCGGCCATCCCGCTGGAGGCGACCTCGCTTGAGAGCTGGCTCGCTGACGACGCTGGAGACCCGGACGCGCTGGAGAGTGATGGGGTCCGTGTGGGATCGCACAATCGGCGCCAGCACCGCGAACACCTCGAGTTCGACAAGACCTTCCACGCCATGCTCACTCGCGAGAAGAACATCGTGCACACCACTACCACTGGCCTCGAAGATGGACCGAGTACGTCTACTTGGCATGTGTGTGTTTGTGTGGAATTTGCGATTGATACTGACGCTGGTATGTCACTGCAGCGACGCAGCATGCGGTGCTAACGAGTCTAATCCAGGAGCGACTTGTGCTGCCCAAGCTCCAGGATAGCGAGGCTCGACGGAACGTGTTCAGCTGGATCGCGGGTTTTCTGCTCATCAACTTCATGGAGCTGCGGCTGCACAGCCTCGTGTGGAACAAGGTGACGCTGCTGGTCACCAACGACACGAGCGTGACTGATCCGGATGTGTCGTGGGACCCGGAGAAGCCCGAGTTGGGGATGGGCGTGCTGATCCCTGTCGGCATCGACCCACTGCAATTGCTGGACTACCTGTATGAGCAGGTGGACGAGCTCGACCGCGCGCTGGCGGCGCAAGGTGCTGATGCTCATGGTGAAAGGAAAGTCCGCAAGCCGAAGGCAAAAGGGAAGAGCAGCCAAAGACCATCGCACTTCTACGAGAAGGAGCTGGACGCCATCTTGCGGCGCAGGTGAACAGGACACTAAACCAAAACATCGACAGACACCAGGTTTATATACACTCGGGGTTTACGAACATGCACTGCTGTCACTATGTTGAACGGCATCCATGACCCACGGACGACTTCATGGCTGAGCACCGACCTGCACGACGTGAGCGCCGTCGCCAATGCCCGTGATGAAGCTATCCGGCCGCGGCAGCTCAGCGGCGAAGCGCGGCGTTGGGTAACCCTCGCCGAGCTTCGTGAGCAGCGCGTCGGCGTGTTCGCGGCGCACAAGCGCGACGATGCAGCCGCCGAAGCCGCCGCCGGTCATACGCGCACCGTAGACACCAGGGAAGCCGCGAGCAACCTCGACAAGGTAGTCGAGCTCTGGCGTCGAGACCTCATAGTCCGCCGACAGCGACTCGTGCGAGCCGAACATGAGCTTGCCGGCCGCGTCGTATTCCTTGGCCTCAATCAGACGGAGGAACTCCACCGTACGGTCGTCCTCGGTGATCACGTGGCGCGCGCGGCGGTACACGAGCTCCGTGAGGTCGTTCTTGACCTGGTCGAGCTGCTCCATCGTCGCGTCGCGGAGGTGCGTGATGCCAGGGAACTTGGTCTGCAGGGCCGCCACAGCAGCGTGGCACTGCTCCACGCGCTCCTTGTACTCGCCACCGTTCAGCTCGTGCTTGACGTTTGAGTTGGACACGACGACGACGACGTTCGGGTCGGTGAACGCCACGGGCGTCGGCTCCTTCGAGCGACAGTCGATGAGCAGCGCGCAGTCCTTCTGGCCGCACGCCGAAAT
The DNA here is from genome assembly GCA_003413675.1 of Phytopythium vexans. Lineage (NCBI taxonomy): Eukaryota > Oomycota > Peronosporomycetes > Pythiales > Pythiaceae > Phytopythium > Phytopythium vexans. The sequence continues at coordinate 254,663 of QLOC01000027.1, forward strand.
GAACTGGTCCATGATGCCGCACGGCACGTTGCAGTACTCGTGCTCCGCCTGCTGGCACAGCAGCGCCTTCTGCACCTTGGAGACGCCCGCGATGGCGAACAGCGCCTCCAGGAAGGTCGAGTAGCCGACCTCGATGGCCGCCGACGAGCTCAGACCCGAGCCGAACGGCACGCGGCTCACAATCGCAGAGTGCGCGGCCAGCGACGGCAGCTTGGTGTGCTGCAGGTACGTCGCGGTGACGCCCTTCACGTAGTTTCCCCACGACGGCTGGTCGGCGGGGAGCTGCTCAATGTTGTTGGCCGGGAACGACAGCAACTGGCCAGGGAAGCTCGCGGACGCCACCTGCGAGACCGTCTCGCCCTCCGGCGACTTGATGCCGACCACGGCCGTCACCATGTCGAGCGCCATTGGCATCACAAACCCGTCGTTGTAATCCGTGTGCTCGCCGATGAGGTTGACGCGGCCGGGAGCCACGGCGATGGTCAGCGCCGAGCGGGGGACGTCCGCGTGGGCCTTGAAGCTCGAGTAGAAGAGCGCGATGGCCTCCTCCACGACGGCATCGAAGGTTGGCTCGCCGGGCATGATGGATGGCTGGTTGGTTAGAGTGGGCTGGCGAAGTCGGCTTGAGTGGTAGCTCGAGGAATGCACAATGGCAGTTGCTGGGGGACTGGTGCTTGGGAGGGGAGGCTCGAGGGCCACTGGGGGAGACGCAAGGAGGAGGAGAAGGAGACTCAACCGACTGCACTGCTGCAAAGAGCGGTGGGGGAGCGCGGCGGGCTTCTTCAACGGCGCGGGAGTGGCAGTGGCACCGACCCGCGCATCAATCCAGGAGCAGGAAGGCAAGGTCTCGGTTGAGCGACGCCTGATTGGCGAAAAGGTCTCTCTATAAGGTCACCTTGCGGTTCGCTCTCTCTGTATGGTGACGATTGACCTGCGAGAGTTGATACCACACGTCCGAACTTCAAGTTGCGTCGCTTGATTACAACTGGCGCGCGTGTCCAAGCGGGTGGGCGGCGGAGCGCGAAGGCGGTGGCCGCGACCATACTCAACTCAAGATGTCGGAGACGTGATCGCATGCAGCACAGAGGTTCCTGATGCCTTTGGAGTCCGAGCCGCGCCTGCGCCATGGCCACGCTCTTGAACTTGAGCCGGCCAGCCACGAGTCCACTCTTTGGCCGGGCTCTGCTTCAGACCCTGGCGTCTTTGGCCCACCCACAGTCCGTAGATTGCGTGGCGCAGAGTCGACGGGACGCCTGAGCCTTTTGCTTCGTCAACAGCAGTCGACGGATGCGGAAACTGAAGATCACGCCCCGCGTCGTCGACTCCACACGTAATGGAGCCAACAGTCCGTTCACGTGTGATGATGCAGCGCGTTCAAGTAACGCGCTGCTTGGAGACCGTGGCCACTGGAAGAGGTGTGGTCAACAGCGCGAGCGAAGTGCGTCTTGGCTCAGCATGAGAAGTATGAGTCGAGTATGATTATAGTAATATTTTTGTGCAATAGAAGACCGGCTCAATCACATTTGGCAGTTTGGAGAGCTGAATCGATATCGGTTTCGAGGGTATGCTATCAAGTCCTGCGGTCCTGATTATGCTGCCACGTCGGACACGCCAACACCGTCCCAAGATGGCACGTGGACGAGAGACGCGGCGGTCAGTGGCGCTCGCCACATGGACGTCCGACCCGGATGACGCGCGCGTGTCATGCGATGTGGCGCACCACTCGTCAACCGCCTGCACCTCAATGACCAGGGTGTTGACATGGTCTCTGGGGACACTGCTCGAGCAGGTGATGGCTTCGACGGAGTAGTGCCGCTCGATATCTATCCACTTGATACATCGAGAAGCGCCGCAGTCTGATCTGCTTGGGCCAACACCTCCGCGGTGCGCCTCGACGTGTCTATGAGTTCTTGAAGAAGTGATCAGCGCCGTGCCTGACGCGGCCGGGACGACGCTCGCTCTTGACAGGGCGATGGTCGACGACGACGGTGGTTGAAGACGAAAGAGACACGCACTGCTGCGCGCAGACGGCAACATCATGGCCGGCGATCATGCGGTCCGTCTAGGCAGGTGGACATGCTCGCTCACTGTTCGAGATGAATCATTGTGACTGCAATCCTGAGCACCGGCCGTTCGGAAGTCCTCGCCGCTTTCGATGCCCGATCGGACTGCTGTAGCGTCCGCTGCTCTATTCGCACGCATTCAGTGAGCGATGGCGGCGACTCGGCGACAACGTGACAGAGAACTTGATGGAATCGTGCTTCAGCCTCGACTTGCTCGACTCGCCGAGACACGCGTGGCTGGCGGTGCAGGACCGCATTGACACGACAGAGGATGCACATCGAGACGTCCTATTCGACGTGTCCAGGTCGCTCTGGAAACTAACGGCAGCGACGACGATCCATGCAATCTGGTGCGCACGGCTTAGACTCCGACACGAGCCGGCAGCCGAGCAATCAACCCTACGAGCGGTGGTCAATGCCACAATCGACAACGCGTTACAAGACTTCGTGCTTCTGACCTACGATCACGACACAGACGAGCAAGCAGCCCCTAAGAGAGCTGTGACGGCCGCGCTTGTTGCACACCTCATAAAGCCAACAGATGAGCCTGTCAGCGCACAACCGCTCGCAAACAGGAGCAACTATCTCCTCTTTTTCGATGGAGGCTCAAGAGGCAACCCAGGGCCAAGAGGGTCCGGATCTGTCATCGTTCGTGTCGACACGGGCTCGCACGCAGCTGAGATCTGCTGGGCGGCAAGTATATCGTATGCGCAAGCGGACACGACCAACAATAAGGCCGAATACTGGGGTCTTATCCACGGACTGCGTCGAGCAGAAGCAGATCGCCTCACCCCGCTCCATGTGGTGGGAGACAGTGCTATGATCATACAACAACGCCAACACCGTCCGCCGAGACAACACAGACTCCGACAACTGTACCTGAAGGCGAGGAGGTGTGCTGATACCATGGGTATATGCAGTTGGTCGCATCACTACCGAGAGTACAACAAGATGGCCGACAAAGCGGCGAACGTTGCGATGGACTCGCGCCTGTCACAGCAGACGTCTGCGCACGAGAATCGCCCTATCATCTCCGATCTGAATCAGCACCTGCACAACGACGTACAGCATTGGCTTAGGTCGGCAGCGGCAAGAAACGCGGGCCAACGCGAAGCGGACCAGAACGCGATCTATCCCCTGACATCTCGACCCGGAGAGCCCGCCTCGAGAGCAGAATAACCCCCTCCCCCTTAGGTGGTGGCTTAGACCTCCAGCCTAGCCATTAGAGATCTTTTAAGTACCTCAATGAAGCTCACTCACTCACTCACTCACTCACTCACTCACTCACTCACTCACTCACTCACTCACTCACTCACTCACTCACTCACTCTATTCGCACGCATAACGAAGCATCACTTGAGTGCTGCTGGTAGGTAGAAAAACTGGGTGTTTAGTCGACATAGTTCGTAATTTTTGTGACTCGAAAAAAGTTCCTCATTTTTCACAGTGCACAAGAGCTAGCGCCATTATCCTCAATTTCGCTGGAGAACGACTAAATTCAAATAGGACGACAAAATACTAGTTTGGAGGATTCTGTTGAATTGCACTCAGCGTGAGCTTCTGTTTAGTAGTCCCAAGCAAGAAAATTTTGAACACTAAGTTTGTATGATAGATTGGATTAGCACTGCACATGCATGCATGAGACGGCCACTCTGTTCTTAATTGTCATCATACAGATGGATGTCCACTATATTTGCTAGTCAGTTGCATGCATTCAACCAGTGTAAACGGAGTCGGTTAAAATGTAGAGTATCAATTTTGGCACATTATCTGCAACTAATTGACTTACGCAATGGCCGTATAACCCCTCTACGCACCACATCACTATCTTTTGAATGTACAATGTCGCGACCTCTTTGCATTTCCCCACAAACATTGACATATTTGCTGGAAGGAGTGTAAAGACGTTTAAAAGTGATATTTAACCGTGAGATCTTGTGGGCTTGGAGCAAACATAAACCTTCGGATCTCGTTGCAAGTTAAGCAGAGTTGCACGATGGGCAGAGTCGCGGGAAGATTCCCTTCTGCTCATTGGCAACCACCAGTGCGCTTGTGCAACCATATCCCAACCGACCAGATTGGCGAGAGATGTGCTGAGTCGCAGGAAGAATTCTTTTCGCTCGTCGAGAACACACAAAAATCAAAAGTACGTGGATTGGTCTGACAGAAAGCATGACGATTGAAGGCGGGGTTGCCCTGCATGAGGAAAGGTCGGCCAGCTTTGAAGGTGTTGGGGGGCAAGAAAATGAAGTTGTGGCTTTGGGGAATGGAGGGTCCGAGGTGACATCTGGAGATGGTGCGAACGAAGAGGAAATGGCCAAGAATGCCAGTATATCCACATCTCTGCTGGAAGCTGCGGGGAGCGGAGATATTGAAAGCATAAAATATCACGTTAAACGAGGAGTAGACGTGAATGCGACAGTTGAAAATGGACCGACGCCACTACGAGTTGCCGCTGGTGAAGGACACATTCAAGCAGTTCAATATCTCGTGGAAAGGGGAGCTGATGTGAACGTCGGAGGAAGCTATGGGTGGACGCCATTGCTTTGGGCTGCGGGTCGTGGACATGTTGGAACTGTGCGGTATCTCGTGGAACACGGAGCGTTTGTGAACGCAATAGATGACGAAGGGTGGACGCCACTGCTCTGGGCCGCACTGGTCGGGAACCTTAACGTTGTTAAATATCTTGTGGAGCACGGTGCAGATGTCAACGCACCAGATGATAGTGGAGGTACGCCGTTACATCGAGCCGCTGGCAAAGGGCACTTAGAGGTTGTTCGGTTCCTCGTGGAATGTGGAGCAAGAGTCGACGTGATAGATGAAGACGGAAACTCGCCACAACGAGATGCCGCAGGTAATGGACACGTCAAAGTTGTTCGGTTTCTCGTGGAACGTGGAGCAGACGTAAATATGAAACACAAAAAAGGATGGACTACACTGCAGTGGGCTGCTGGTTGTGGGTATGTCGAAATTGTTCGATTTCTCGTTCAGCGTGGAGCATACGTGAACGCGGCTGATGCACATGGAAATTCTCCGCTACATTGGGCCTCGGGTGGTGGGCATATTGAATCTGTCCGGTATCTCGTTGAGCGGGGAGCAGAAGCGAATGCAGCAGATGAAAACGGATGGACTTCATTACATCGGGCTGCGGATGGTGGGCATATTGAATCAGTTCGGTTTCTTGTTGAGCGCGGAGCAAATGTGAATGCGACCGACAAGGATGGGTTGATACCGCTATTACTAGCAGCGAAGAATGGTCACCTTGCTGTTGTTCGATATCTTTTAGCGAACGGAGCAAATCGTATGATCACTGCGAGAACCGGTAGTATGGCGCTGGAAGATGCTGAACGAAATGGATATATGGAGATTCGTAGACTTTTATTGCGTCATGTGCAATTTGATCGAATGACTACTCAAAAAGTAGAAGCCCACCATTCGACTGGAGCACTCCGTGATTGGTATATCGCTCCTTTTGAAGTTGAAACACGAAAAGGTGTTGAAGATCGTAGAACGAGTGGAAACTTCCTTGCAACTTGGCTTGATACGGAAGTTGTCATCATACCGTATGTTCCTGGAGCGTCAAGCAATAGTTTCAACGATGAGATCGTCTTGTGGAACAAGTTGGTACATCCTAACGTGCTTATGATGTATGGAGCATGTACCGTTGGCCATCAGTATTTCGTTTGTGAGTTCGCAAGCAAAGGATCGATTGACGAGTACCTTCGTTTTTGCAAACCTGATCTTTGCACTCCTTGGATGATCTTGCGCGATACGGCACTAGGGTTGCAGTATCTGCACGAGCGCAACATTTTCCATCGAGATCTACGCGGTAGCAATATTTTGATCGGAGACGACGGAATGGCGAAGCTTGCGGGGTTCAAACTAAACAGGTTCTCTGATTCATCATCGAGGCGGAACGGATTCAATAGTGGCGAGTACATCCGATGGGCGTCTCCTGAATATTTGAAGGGTGAAGAATTGACAGCAGCTTCGGATATATATTCGCTGGGAATGTGCATAGTGGAAGCTGTGACGAGGAAAAAACCGTATCATGACTATGATTTGCAGCTAGTTCGTCGAATGAAAGAACACCACGAATCGGAAGCGCTATTTCGGTCACGACACTCCGATAACTTCGGTGGTGACGAATGGAACTTGATATCGCGTATGTGTTTTGGTGCACCAAATGAACGGGTGGCAATTTCATTCGTCGTTCACCAACTTGACCAGTTTGCTGAGCTCGAAGCCGTTCGTATGAAAAAATTACAACCATTCTCTGATCCAGATCCTCTTTCAGATATTGATTCCTACGAAAGCGGTTCAGTATGTTCAATGTGGGATGAAGTCTGCGAACTTATGAAGCAATGCGAAGATGACCTTTTCGTTTCGATATTCGACGCCATACACACGATTTATTCGCTATTTCAACAATCCAAGCGACAAGTCTCATTGCTGAAAAAATTCCACCATCTCCTCAAGGACTTTCAGGGATCGATCGACCGTAACTCGACGCTGAATTATATCGAGCGACTCTCGTGTACTCGAATTAATGGGGCCAACCTCAACAGTATCCGACGTCGAATTCGCCTCCTGCGTGATATGCTTGAAACTCCAGCAGATGATTCTAATTACTTGGATTTCGAGGAAAATTTTGACCGTCAACGAAAACAGCAGATTCAGATGTTTGTGTCAGAACTGTCAAACACATATTTAGTTTTGAACGAGCTGGAAACCGATGGAGATCGATCAGCCTTTCTATCATTTCTTCGCTCCGAAATTGACAAACACTCAGCGCATTATACGAATGGTCAGCTGGAAGTGATGGAGATTGCGTATAAAGACATCGCAGATCAATCTCAAGAGAGTGTGATGTCTGGTACGACGCCAGAGTGGTTTATCCCACGGTACGAATTAATGATCGAGGAGTTCGATAAGATTGGAAAAGGAGGGTTTGGTGAAGTTCACAGAGCAAAGTGGCTCGACTCGGATGTTGTTGTCAAACAATTACTTATGGACAAGGATATTGGGCCTGTGGAGCGATGCGAGAAACGAGAAATGTTTGTGCACGAGGCGAACATCTGGTTTGGTCTCAGTCATCCTCATGTTGTTCGGTTATTTGGTGCCTGCCACGTTGGTACACCATTCTTTGTTTCCGAGTATGCATCGAAAGGAACACTTTCTGACTATCTTGGAAAGAAGCCCAAAATGATCTGGCAAAAACTGGCAGAAGCTGCAAGGGGTATTGAATACCTGCACGCACGTGAGATTGTACATGGAGATCTAAAAGGTGATAATATTTTGATTGGTCGAGATGGCAAAGCCAAGGTGACAGATTTTGGTTTGAGTTTTATGACAAATCAAACCGACGGGTCGAACACGACAGTCTCCGGAGCCGTGCAATGGGTCGCTCCTGAGTGCCTGGGTAAAGGCGGAGTGCGTCCGACAATGGCATCTGACATTTACTCTCTAGGTATGTGCATCGTGGAGGCACTCTTCGTCATCGAAAAGGTTGAGCATCCGTTTCCATGGAGAGATCTACCAGCCCTAGCAGTGAAGTACCATGTCAAGGTCAAGAAATTGCCAAAACAACCTAGTCGATGTACTCGCGAGCAGTGGCATTTAGTGAAGAGGATGTGCAAGTTTGACCCACAAGAGCGACTCTCAATCACAACTGTTGTCGAAGAACTAGATAAACTGGCGACTGGCAGCTTCGATGTTCAGGAAGTTCTACCGTCATTCATTTACGAGATGAAGTTTGATACAGAGAGCATATTGGAGAAGCTAAGGCAGATGATTCGTACTGAACAGTATGGAGAACGAGATCACCGTGCGGTTCCAATTCAAGTGTATACCCTGCTTGTCAACCGATTCGATCACGTACGAACTGCATTTGGCCTCAAGGACGAGTTAAGGCCAATTCTACAGAGTGCTCAATCAAACCTGACTGAATTAGTGCAGCACAGTCGCGAGTCATATGTTGGGGAAACCCTCAATGCCCTTGGCGCGTATTCGCTGCATCGTCGGCTAGACAAGCTGCTGGCGGCTCAGATGATACTTTCAGCTGCAAAATCTGAAGGCGTTCACAATTGGCAGGCCAAGTGCTACGAGTTCCTTCGGGTTCCAAGTAATCAGGCAGTCGATTCTGTTCAACGAATCAAATCAAGGGGCTCTAAAGGTCTCGATTGACGCTTCTGAGATTTTCAACGCTAGGGAGAATTGCTCAGCTGTTAACACATAAGTATACCCGACGCGCATTTACATTCAGAACGAGATTCGATACCCCAATGATTCTGGGTCTTATAGATTCGCTAGATCTGTCTCAATCACATGTTGAATAGCAGGAGATGGACATTCAATGTGTACGGAATTGGGGGTCAATGTGGAGTTTGTAGTTGAGCGCCGTAGGTTCGGACAAACGGTAATTATTGAGATTAGTAAAGAGTATGAAATGAGCGCAGTTAAAACGAAGAATGGGAGCCAGTAAAACATTGATCTTTCCAACCGCCATCAAAGCTAGCCTATATAAGGTAGGTTGTTCTTCAGCGATAGCCGCATTTTGAGGTGAAATGCTAGACTCAGCTGGAGTAAGAGCCTAGTGTGTAGTTCAGTAATACCGCACCATAGAGTGAGGTTATCAAGGTAAAGACATCACAGTATTCGCGGGTAGTTAACATACCACGGACGACTGCCTTAGCTGCACAATGAAGTTGACGACACTCTTATTCGACTTCCATCAGCAAACGAGGTGCTCGGCAACAAGAAACAAGGATGTGGACTTTGGGTATAACTCATTTCTAAGTCGTGCCTCGCCGAGATCCTCAGCATATTGCTGCTAGTACTCACGCTCAGATTAACGAACATCGTGATTTACTAGGAGTCGTCGATGAACTTGTAGATACATCGTTGTGTACAATACAACCGCACAAACGTTCAAACAAAACGGTTCTCGATTATCGAATGCGATAAACTTCATTACAAAACCAGTTACGCTGCCATCAGAGACGACACCTACCGCAGCGTGGAGTGCGGGGTGCAAGCTTAAAACTTGACTTCCTTCAGTCCCCACTTGATATAGAGGAAGACGGGCGAGACCGCGCCTTCTGGGTAGTACGAATAGGCTAATCCCGCCTCCGAGTCGCACGACTTGAACATGAAGAATTGCAGCTCCTTGAACATGGAGATAAGGTACTTCACGATCTCCTGCGCGTCGCTCTTGAACACAGCAACCGTCTCGTCGCTGGCGTTAGTCGTCATCAAGCGCTTGATGACCTTGCGGAAGTACGACTTGAGGTATGTCTTTAATTCTGCCTTGGTGTCGAAGCCTGTCTCCGTGTAGCCGAAGCCAATTGAGTCGTCAATAATGTTGTTGACTGTTTCCACAGAGTCGTTTACATCGGCGTCGCCGCCACCAAACGCGTCACCGCAACCGATATCGACGTCGCCCGATCCCTTGGCCACCGAGCGCGACTCGACCATGAACATACCGGGCACTGTGTTGCCCTCAGCGTCCGTCACAGGGAGGATCTTGTTCGAGTCCGATAGAACTTCATCCTCCGTGAAGATATCCTGCCACACCAGCATCTTCGACTTTTGCTCACGCGAAGAACGGGGGAGAAAACGGGGAAAAAAAATGTGCGGCGATTGGAGATTCAAGCTTTGTCTGACAGATCCGCAGTACCTGAGAAAAACCAGAGCCACCAATTTCAGTTGTAACTGCTTCGTACTTGGTTATTCAGATTATGTAAGAAATATACTTTCAAAGTGAATTATTAGCCATAAGCCTTGCAACAATCCCGAGATTGGCTAAATTTATCAAATTTTGACGAATCACTGATATGCCTTCCATTAATCCTTACCTTCTATTGCAAGGGAGTAAATAGGCGACCAAGAAGGCGCATGTACATGTATGGAAGAAAATTATGTGTTCCACTCACTCTCACTGCTCGATGCGGCAGTTGGCTAGTTTGCGGTCCAAACGGACAAGCATCTCTTTATCCAGCTAGTACGCGCAACGATTGTAGACCTGGCATTGCCGCTTACGCTGGAGGTGCCCGCGCTTGTACTGGGAACTTGTAGTGCAGGTCATTGTAATTACCGCCGAGTAATACTCGCGAGCGGTGCCGACAACCCGAGAACGAGCCAAGTCGGATATACCATGGCAACCTGAAGTCAGCTCTTCCACCTCCCCAAGGTAGGATATGATCCTGCAAGAGGGATCGCCAGACTTTGGCAATATGTACCTGGCCGCTAGAATGGATGAATTTGAATGACCCGTAGTGATCGAAACAAGTAAAGTACTGATGACATACCTCGCGCTCAACGAAGCGCGTGTGCACAGTGGTCTAGCATACAGTGCCTTGAGCCAATTGCGTTTTTAATATTGATGTCATTGAGAATCTGATCGTTTTGCGGGGGAGATGCAAGAGGAGTCTTGTCAGCTGCACTTCGACGATATATTCTTGGCCAAATGCAAGACAAGGGAGATTTGGCATCATCACCTCTAGTCGATTGGGCCAATCCAACCTCCAATTCTATGTTCGCCTTCGATTATGATGTCAAGGGCACCTTGGTCGACGACCGCGTGCTGCAGAGGTCGCTCTCGGACGTGATACAGGTGATTCAAGAGATATTCAAAGATGTTGGAAATGCTCCGAAGAAATAAGCCACTGTGCTTTCCATGAACAAGCACCAAACTAGCAAGATTTGTTCTTGCTGTTCATAATGACATATCCTGATAGAATTCCGTTGAAAGTTTGCGTGCTAGAACAAAGTGAGGGCTACAGAACTTTTCGAATGCTTTGAAGGATTGAGACTACGATTCACTGTTTTGGGAGAGCGGGTCTCTCAGTCGCGAACTTTCCGGACGGAGAACATGGCGGAGGTCAAGCTGTGGTGTGGCGTGTATGGTGAAGGAAATGTGTTCCCCGTCGAAATTGAGCGTAATGCAACAGTGAGCGATCTGCAGGACGTTATCTTCGACAAGATGCGATTCAAAGAGCGGTACAGCTTTGGCGCGAGCATGTTGAAGCTGTACTTGGCGCGGAAGGACGGGGCCTGGATGAAGGACGACGCCAGTTTGTCTGCCTTCTTGCACGGAGAAGTCGACAAGCAGCTGGTGGAAATGGACCCGCATCGGTCACTGGATGAGGAGGAATACTTCGGAGAGGGGCTCCAGCCTGGAGAAGAAGAAATTCACGTGCTGGTGGAACTCCCAGAAGCTGCGGTTGGTGTCGTGAGCGAGCCATCACCGCTGGAGCAGATCGCGAAAGACATCAAGGAGTTGCGCGAGGATTTGGGGCTGAACAAACGAAAGCGATACGTCCACTCGGAGATGAGCTTAAACAAGGGAAGCGCGCTCTTGCGAGAATTGCGCATTCGGGTGGAGCCAGTGGACACGGTTCCGTTCACTACTAGAGACCCAACCCCGGTTCAAGCATTCGAGTGGGAAAGCGCTCGCGATGAGCACGGACAAACCATTGCGGTCGCCGATGAACAGCAACGAGAGCGATACCTCGCGTATGTGGAGGACAACATTGGTGATGTGCTTGCGGAGAAGAAGCTTTGCGTGGTTGGTGTGGAGAAAGACAAGAACATCCTCAACGCCACAGTCCCTGGTCACGACATTCATCTTGTTGGACGCGCGGATATCCTCGTGCTGAGCGCTCTCGCCAAGAAGTTCCCGCACTATGTGAAGTATTTGCATGGCGTGAAGATGCTGATCGAAGTGAAGAGTGCGGTGAACGACAGCTCCGACTTCCAGGCTTTATCGGAGCTGATCGCGCTGGAGTTTCTCGTCGATGAACATGTGATGGCACTGCTGACCAACTTGACCGACCATTGGCGATTCTTCTGGGTCTCCGAGAAGAGGAACAACCATGCCATCATCCAGACAATGGCCACGTCCGAACCAGGCGAGGCGTTCGAGGTGATTAAGACGCTACTTGCGCAGTCGTCGAGTGCTGATGGAGAGATCAGTCTCCCGATCTGTGAAAGACCCGTAAAGCGACGCAAGTTGGCTGAGGTGCTGCCGGACGTCAGCGAAGATAGAGATGGAAGTGGAAGTGTTTGTGAGGGCAGCGAGTGATACTGTGATATCGCAAGTGGTGCTGCGTCTTGACGTTGATATGGCGCGTGCTGCAGCAAACCAGGTCGTTCAATCTGTTCCCGCTTTTAGTGTGTACGCCAGATTCATGATTTGTCATCAGGCTTTCCCTTCGAATGACGTTGAATGGATTCTCTTCGTTCTGTCTTCGTTCACACCTCTCGTGTTGTTCGGTCAGGAGAAAAGGATGCATTGTTTTTGTCGGTGTCTGGTTGAGCGAGAAATGCGCGAGCTGTCGGTGTGCTGTGGTGTGGGTGAGATCTTTGGGTCAGGTTGAAGGCAAGATCAAACTTAACGGACAAATTTGTAAAATTCGAAAGAGTACCGTGTTTTGCCGATTTAAGCTCTTGCATTTTCGAAGTTTACGGCTCAAGGTGCGGCTGTCAACAATGGGATCCAGGACGGCCACAGCAAGCACACCAAGCGCATTCGTCAAACCTCGGACGCCTCCCCACTCCTCACCACCACCACCACCACCACCATGCTGGTGCCGCCCTTCTCCTGGACGGTGGCCGCTGCCGCTGTCGCGCTGGTCGCCACTGCTGCCTCGCAAGTTCCACGCCAACCGTCGTGGCCTTTCCGCTTCGCTGTCGCCCGCCGAGTCATTCGGTTCGCACTCTCGATATTTGGCGCCTTGCTCATCAACCACGGACCACTCGCACAGGCCTCGCGCAGGGGCTCCGAGCTCGTGGGGTCCGTCATGGGTCGCGTCGCGTGCTGGAAGCTCGGCTTGCTCCTCGAGCCGCTGCATTTCCATGGGCTGGAACACCTCTGGCTCAGGTCCAAGGCAGCTAATCCGACTGCAACGCGAGTCGTCGTCTTGTACTTCCACGGCGGCGCGTACGCGCTGCAAAGCCCGCGAATGTACATCAAGATGGGCGGGGCGATCCTCGCGGCGCTGCAGGAGGAGCTCGAGCCGCGAGGGTTCCAGGTCGACATGCTGCTCGCCAACTACCGCAAAACGCCGCAGCATCGATTCCCCGCGGCCGCTGAAGACGCCGCCGCCATCTACGCGCACGTTCTTGAGACCTGTGACGTTCCTCCATCGCGGGTGATCGTCGCGGGTGATAGTGCTGGCGGTGGTCTGGTTCTGTCGGCGTTGCTGCGCGCGAAGCGGCAGGGTCTCGCAATGCCCATCGCCATGCTGCTGCTCTCGCCTTTCGTCGACCTCGCGAAGGACGCCGCTGACCGCGAATGGACTCCTGCGACCACCGCCTGGTGTTTCTTGCCGTCCGACTTTCTCCACGCCGCACGGAGGGCGTACCTTTCGCCTGAGAAGCAGTTCGCCAACGCCGACGACTTGGTCGACATGGACGCGTCGCCAGTGCACTGCGACCTGAGAGGTCTGCCACCAGCAATTGTCCAGACGGGAACGCTTGACGCACTGTATCCGCAGGCGCACAGACTCATGACCAAGGCGAAGAGCGATGGCGTGCAGAGCTGGGAGCTCGACGAGTACGAAGACATGCCCCACGTCTTCATGATCGTGCCGGCGCCACTGCTGCCGCAAGCGGGCGTCGCGCTCCAGCGGATCGCGCGCTTTACAGCCAAGCAGTTGGGCAATGCGGATGAAAAGACGACTACTAGACAAAAGTCCGACTGATCGCTCAACGCACAAAACTCCATTCGAGTTCCACATAAACCAACACAATACCAAATGCAAAAGAATCAAACAACACATCGGGCGATGCTGCCACCGCTTCACTCGAACTCGCACGAAATGCGGATCTTGCCAGCCTTGAGCGCGTCCGACACGCCGCTGGCCTCCGAGTCGTCGGTTGACGATCCCGACAGCGCTCGCGACGACGTCGACGCAGACGTCACCTCGACTTGCAGCTTGAGCTTGCCGATGGGTTTGCCCACCGAGTCGCGCAGAGCGAGCTCGAGGATCTCCGTTGGTCCGTCGACGTGGCCGATCGACGCCAGAGGCATCGACGCTGACGCAATGCGCTCGTCCTTGAGCACACCCTTGTCCTTGAGCGCCACAACCAGACTCCCCTCGTTCGACAGCAGCTCCTTCTGCTTCAGGTTGAACGTCAGACCCTCGTCCCACGTCGCGCTACCGATCTTGTCCTCCTTCTTCTTGCCGTCCACGAACGACATCTTGGCCACATTCGTGTACAGCGACGCGCTCTTGCCCACGCGCGCCGAGATGTACGGCGAGATGTTGGGCACCGAGCTGCCGATGTTGCCCAGACCGAGCAGACCGCCGCCCATGGAACTAGACACACGCAGGTCCGTCAGATCAACGACCGTCACGACTACGTGGACTTGCTCGTCACCGAGCATCGGTGCATGGCTCTTGCCGCCGCCGCCGCCGATGCCAAGGAACGACCCGCCACTCCCCGAACTCTTGCGCAGAATGACCAGAGGATAATCCTTCTCCGTAACGATGTGACTTGTGTTCTTCTTGACGTCGCCAGGACGAACCTTCGTGTGAACCCATTCGGCTAAGTCCGAGGCGTACTCGGGCGGCGCAAAGTCCTCGATCATCCGCGGCATCGTCAAGAAAGCCTTGCCGATCGTCTTGGCCACTGTGCCGCCGTACGAATCCTTGACGACAAGCTCCACCTTGTCTTCCGTACCCTTGAGCGCCAGCTGCGTCTTCTCCTGCCACTGCGGGTTCACAGTGTTGTACAGCACGCGCGTCGTCATCACATCGACACCATCGACACGCACGACGCACAACGGATCGCACGACTTGTCAGACGCCAGACCGGTCGCACCAACCACTTCCAGGTACACGCGAGTTGGCTGTTCAGCACCCCCGCCAACAACCACGCGGGCCTCTTCCATCTCCTTCGGCTTGCGACGACGTCCGCCGAACGGAGATCGATCAACCACCGTCGACTGCACACCAAGAGCCAAGTTGTGCGAAGTGGACGTCAACCCCTTCAGCAACACAACACCCGGACCAGTGATGCCCTTGACCGTCCCCTGCACGAGACCAGTAACGCCACCCTTCATCGCGCCTTCGACAGGCTTCGTGAAGATACCAGTGAGACCCTTGCCCAAGTCTTTCGCGAATTTGAGTCCAGCATTGCCAGTCGAGTCGTCGTCCGCCGTTGTCGTGTCCTCACTCTCATCAGCAAACTCTCCCACAAAGCGATCCAGTGACCCTGTAATCTTGGCCACCGACGAGGCGCCAGATTTGACTATCGTCTTGCCAAGCACCTTGACACCCTCTCCGCGCGTCTGCGACTCGCCTAGAACTTCGCCCTTTGTGATCTTCAGGAACTCGACAACACCCGATCCCAAGTCCTCCACGAGTCCAATCGGGTTGCCGATAATGTCGACACTGCCCACAAGGCGGTAAGCCTGCATGACACCCTGCCGCACAAAGTTCTGCACGAGCTGGTTCTGCAGCCGTTGCTTGGTCGTGAAGCACCGCATGATCACAATCTCGCTGAAGTTGAACGTCGGCGAGCCGCTCAAGTTCGAGCCAATCAAGCCAACCACTTGCGAAATCAAACCAAAGATGAATGAGCGACCGAGGTTTTCACCGGCGATGTCCTTCTTGGTGATCGAATACTCGAGGTCGATGGCGATGGACTCGATGCGGAGCACATCGAAATAAACCAGGTCTGTCTGAACACCGCCGCCATCGCCCGTCATCTGCACCACTGGCACTGCAGGCACACGACGCTCGAGAGTCGTCTGGAGTGTCAACATCGAGCGATACGCCACAGTCGCGTCCGACACCAAGTATGGATCTAGCAGCTTCATCAGACTCACCAGGTAGTCAATGTCCACCTTGACAGCCAGATCACCCAATGAAACTTCGAGCAATTTGTATGTGCCCACGCGTGCCGCCAGGTCCGCATCCAGAATCAGCTTCACGAACGGTTCCGGCTCGGTGACTTTGCCGACCGACTTGTCACTGTAGCCTGTGTCTGCTGGGTTCATGATGACAGGGAACTTTGCGCGCGTCAGCATGTTGTCCACCTGGAAGTGGAAGAGCGAGAGCGTCCACTGCAGCGACGTCGGGGGTTTCGCGATTTGAAGAACGTCCGCGCACAAGAAGAACACTTCCTGTGGGTACGCGTCGAAAAGCGACAGCCCAAAGCCGTCGAGACGAATGTCAAAGGACGAGGCGAACAGCATCTTGCGCTGCTGGAACTCCTGCTCGAGCTGAGCACCTTGGCTCTCCAGGCGACTGAGCTCCAGCTCCTTCTCGACAAACTTGAGCACGCGCGTGCTTTCCTCCACCACAACTTGGACGATGATCTCGACGTCTCGTCTCTTCTCGCCTTCCGGAACAACATGCAGCGTGATCGGGTCGAGGTACCCCACGTAGTCGATGTCGTACTTCTTCGTCTGCGGCTTCGGCACATCCATATGGCTGGCTCCAATCTCCACAACGCGCTCCTTGGACAATGGGTTGTGCCACGCGAACGAATGCCACTCGCCAGTGTTCACAACGGCACTAGTTTCCTTGTCGCCTCCACGGAAAAATGACGATTCGCCCAATTGCGAGCATGTGATCGTAAACGGAGTGTAGTTCTCGATCCGGTATGGCGGCGCATTCGACACGTCGCTCAAGATCACATACACATACATGTCGAGGACTTGGATGCTCGCCTGGCAAATGATCGACCGCTCGCGCTTCGGCGAGTACACCTGCAGATAAACATCACCCGCAGCACTGATCGGGATGGCAAACGACCAAGCCTTCGTCGCATCTCCGCCCCACTCGTCTGAAAACGAGAACGAAATGTACTTGTGGGCCTGCGCGATCGATTCGCCCTTCTTCAGCGACGCGAAATGGTACACGGGAGTCGTTTGACCGTTCTCGATCGTTGATTGGAGCACCTTGACATCGTCAGAGCTGCGCTTGTGGAACAAGTCGTCGACTCGACCAGGATCAGTCTCAGTCGTCGCAAACGTCTGGATAAACACGCTCTGGTGCAAGTTGTTCTGAACGAAATATCGCGGGCTGAACGTGAGCGCGATGCCGGGCTCAAACAGACCGTACAGACCTTCGACCTTGACTGCGTACACGCTCGGACCGCACACACACTCACCAGTAGTGTTGACAGTGGTCGTGTTCATCGGATCGGACCAGTCGGCGTTTTCCACAGCATGTTCAGACATTGTTGTCGCGGTGTACGATGCATCCGGCATCGATCTGAGCAGGTTCCACGCTTGGGGACGCGTGTTCGTTTTGGACAGCGGCTTCAGACTGAGACGGTCGTTCGCCAGTGACGCCATGATCGGGTAGCTGAAGTCGTCCGACGTTTCCATGGCTGTCAGCGACGAGCGCTTGGCACCCTGCACTGTGGACGCGAACGCAAACTTCATCGAGGTGTTGTTGACAATCCAGTAGGGCGTGAAGAAGCGCACGACACGCGGCTGATTCGGCTGCGTGATGCGATCCAGCTTGAATTGAACGCCACCCCCAAGATCGACAACCTCTTGAGGAGTCATGAACTGCTCGACCTTGCTGTGCACTGCCATCAACAGCGGCTTCGACCATTCGCAACAGGCAATGTTCTCGCCATGCTTGCTCTTTCGATTGATCAAGCGAACGCTCATGTACCCGGGGAACATCCCAGACACGCCCGACACTTCTGCCTCATGTCCCGCATCCACCACGCCGTGCATTACTTCGTTCCCAACCTCGCCCTCGCCATGAAGCATGCCTTCGAGCCGCGCGAACTCGCTCGTCACATCCCTCGACGACTTCGACCGGTACTCCACAAAGCGGTACTCCAAAGTGTACGGCAGGGTGTTGCGCACAACAAACGGCGGCAGCAGTGCGATCTCCCACTCGAAGCGAGACCGCAAGAACCAACGGCGCAGCACCATATTCGGGGTCAACTCCTTCAGAACCTTGGTGGATGTCGCTTCATTGTCGCCATACACGATGGCAGTACCGCGTCGCTGGGTTATTTTGTTCGCGTGGGTCTTCTCCAGCTCCGCCAGCTCTGTTGTCGCCCTTCCCGACGTCAACAGATCGTCGTTCAAAGTCGCCTTGACGATCCAGTGCTCATAGTTCTCCGGACGAGCGTAGAACTCGGTGATGCCCATCAGAACGGACAGTGGAAGAGCAATGCGTGCATTCGGACGAAGCTTGATGACTGGAGAAGTGTCTGCCTTGCGACCCTCACCGCCAAGCTCCAAGTATTTCACCTCGTAGGTCTGTGAGCTGTGGTTGATAAAGAAGAAGTTTGACTTCAATACGATTCGTTGGTGAAGAGGATCCTCCAAACGAGAGATCGCAACAATGAACAGTGTCGACGGCGCTTCGCCTTCAGTTGTAACCCCAATGTTCGTGCTTCCGAACAACGGCAATACAACAGGCTTCCCACTCCTTCCCCATTGATCAATCACCACTCGGTCAAGGCAAGCCACGTCATCCTTGATGATCCCACCATCAACATGAATGTGGTCACCAGCATTGATGTCGACATTCTCTTCGCTCCCGTTCCACAGCAGCGTCACCTTGCAACCAGTCAAGTTTTGGATGAGGCAGTCCGCACTCTTACGACTTCGACCAGCAATAGCCGACTGGAGCCCTTCCTGGTGCTTCTGCAGTGCGTTGCGCTGAGCCTCACCGTCCAACGCGTCCATCAACGCTCGGTACGTCTTCAGCACACCAGGCGTCACGTTGATCTGGAAGCGGGTAGCAGCCTCAACCAGCACGGAGAAACCGTTCTCACCCTTGCCAGACGACAGCCCCGAGACAATCTCCCATGGCTCAATGATGTACTCCATCTCGTTAACGAGCTCGCTGTAGCACGACGACGCGATCTTCACACCAAGCAACAGAGTCCACTCGCAATGATCCGACATCGCAAGACCGACCCAGTCCACTGCGCCGATCTCGCTGATGTCCGCCGCCGAAAGTTCCAGCGACAAGTTGACGTCGCGCACCAAGAAGTCGCCGCGACTAAACCGAGCAGGCAGCTCGCCATCAGTCAGCACGAAGCGCGCATTACCCATCTTGATGTCCGTGGTAAACTCAAGCTGCTTCTTGACGGGGTTCGGGACTTGCGAGATGTTGACAAGGTGCTCAGTCTCTTCGAGCGCGGCACTGAAGATGCCGCCCTTCTTCTTCTTGGCAATGACCTTTGCAGCGCTTCGGTACTCGCTGATACCTCCACAGTGCGCAAACGGTTGCAACAACCACTCGAAAAGCGCGCGGTCCTTCTCGTCAATATTGATCGACGGCAGCACCAACTTGTTCCAACACAGTTTCGCAGCCTCGTAGTTTTTGAGCAACCGAACCAGCTTCTTCTGTACATCCAGGGGAAGCTGGTCTCCAAACGAGTGGTTGGTGATACGGGTTTCTCTTTCGAACACATCCCAGAAACGAGCCTTGAACGCAGATAACTCGACCCATTCCTCCACCTGCTGCATGTTCGTCACCTTGGTGTCGCACATCTTGTTGATCACCTCGAACGAATGGAACTCATTGCCGCGGAGATTCAGAAAGCCATTCAAGGACCCACTACCATCGAACTCGGGTGCTACAGGCGAAACAGCCGTTCCAGTCAGCAGATCATCTCGTAGGTAGTCACGAAGCTCGTCGAACTCGATCAACCCGCTACCATCACGATCAATGTCCTTGAACAACTCGCGCACAAAATACTCCAGTTCGCTCTCAAGAAGGGTATCCCCCACCTTGACGCGTCTCAGCAGCAGCAGCAGCTCACTCAGCTCAATGTTTCCATTCCCGTCCTTGTCAATCTCGTCAAACAGCTGATGCAACCGAGTCAAGACACCGTCGACCTCTGCTTGGCGGCGCAAATCTTCTTGTTTCGCCTGGCTTTCGGCTTTCATGCGCGCATGCTCCGGCGTCGTCGTCTGGATACTAGAGAGAGCCGAGCCGCACGAAGCTAACAGCGACAAGCTCAAGTCCGAGCCAGACACCACAACATCTGGAACCTGGATGACCAAGTTTTGGTGGCACTTGAGTTTGTCGCTCTTGTCTTGCTCCAACGTGAAACGGAACACCATACTCGTCGGCAACAGGATGTGCTCTGCATCGTCGACGCCCTCGACGTACCGCGCAGCAATACCGAAGTGGGTCACATTCATCTCGACCATTTCCTTGACACGCGAACTCGTCACATGGAGCTCCAATGATGCAGGCATATCAACCCGGCAGTTGATCACATGGTCGCGGCTCACTGTCGTGACGTTGATATCCGTGTAGAGAGACTTTGAATAGGACTGCGACGGAATAAGCACCATGTGACAGTCGTCCATGCGCATATCCAAGCTCAGCAGCATACCACCGAGAACGCTGAAGGGAGCCATCGACACCTCCTGGGCTGTCTCGTTTGCCTCGCGCTGGGCCGCGACGGCGCTAGCTGACGACGATTCACGTTCGCCACCAGCGACTGGTGGTGGCCGCGCTTCAGCCAGCACTTGACTAGTGCCAGTCGTCAGCTGGTCGACATAGAGCAAGAAGTACTCGAGTGCCTCGGCGGCGATTATCAGCTGCGCATTGTTCACAGCGAGCTGGATGTTTTGCTGGCCGCCCTGGTATTGCGTGAGGCGAACGGAGAGCATTTGATGCGGAGCCAACGACTTTGAGGTTGTAACCCTCTTGCTGAAGTCCGCGTACAGGATCTTCGATGCAGGAGATGCAGCAGGGTTCACCGCCGACGAAGCAATGTTCACCACAAACATCGACTGAGTCAGCGCCACCTCGATGTCCAGAGTCTGCTTTTCGTCGCCGTCTGGCAGCGCATACTGGTGCAAGTTGACGCCAAAGCCGATAGCAACCATCTCTGCAACTTGCTTGCCGTTCTCGACGAACCCAATGCTGAAGTTGTCCCAGCGCAAGCCAATCTCCATAGTCTTGAACATGATGTTCTCCGTTTTGGAGGAGAACTCCTGCACCACATTGTTCAACTCGGCGACGGAGAGCTGCTCCTGATCCGGTCTGTAGTATTTCGCCAACCCGAGGGCTTGTGTTCGTAACCTCACAATCGTTTCCAGTGAAACCTTCGATTCCAAGTCCGTCAGCTTGGCCAGATCCGCCGCGCTTGACTTCTTCTTGCTCTGGTCGAAACGCTCAACGTAAAACGCTTCCTCTTCTTCAGTCAGTTTCACGCGAGCGGCGATATCAGCATCCAGGAGACGAACAGTCTGCACAGCAACTTGATGGTCCGAGTACGGCAAGAATAAGTCGCGCAGCACCTCCACCAGAATCTCTCGCGCCACAGTCATGCGGTTAATCTCCAGCGACACGAGCTGGACGCGTGCCAGGCGGTTGTCAACCGGGATTGGCGCGATGTTCTCGACAACACCAAGGAGACGAGGCATAGGTGGCACCTCCAGCTTAAGTTCCAACCCTGGGAACTCCAAGAGCTTCACATCTTCTGGGCCAGCAGGGTTTGGCTTCAGATCATCCTGCTGCTCCTTCGCGTCTTCTTGTCCAGGAGTGACCTTGCTCGCGACAATGCCCATGCCCTTGATGACCATCGAGTGATCCACGCGAATGTCGTCCGACGTCAGCACGAGCTGCAGTCCCTCCTCCAGACTCTCGTGCTTGACGTCCGTCGTCAAATCAAACGTTTTCACCCCAAAGCAAACGCGCGTCGGCTTCTCTGCCGCGCTGTCGTGGCTGCTGCTCGTGATGCCAAGCTTGAACTGATTCACGTGCACGTCAATCTGAGCTGCTACTTGCTGCACGACTCGGTCCTTGAACGAGAACGCTCTGGGCGACGCCGTCGCGGCTTGGTCCAGCTGCTGCTGCTGTTCGCGCTTGAGCTTCTCGGCGACCAGCTTGCCCACGAGCCCTCCAGCCTCCGCGAGCTTCATGGCGACCGCATCCTTCAGTTCAAACACGTCCGTGGCGTTCGGGTCGATCATGACGCCATCCACAGCAATCTCGTCAATGTTCACCACGATCTTCCACGTCGTCGCGATGTGGATCGTCATCTGCTTGATCTCAACAGCCGTCAGCGCGAGCGGCGCCAGACCCTGCTTCGCGAACGCGAGCGTGTCGAGGAACGTGCGCTGCACTTTGATAGCAAACAGCATGATGCTGATGCCGCGCAGCGTCTCGGTCGGCGCGCCAGTGCGGTGGTGGCCCCGCACAGGAAACGACCCGAACGTGAACTCGAGCGACAGACATGGCTGCAGGTAGGCGGCGCCGAACTTGTGGATGAGCCCCGAGATGAGCGGGAAGACCGTGTAACGCGCGAGTGCCGGCACGACGCACAGCGAGAGCGGCACGAGCACCGACACGAGCGCGACCGCCAGCATGCCCAACATGCCGCCGGGGGCCCGGTTCGCGACCGACACCCACAGCTTTGCCCGCGACCTGCTCCTTCTCCTCGGCGGTGCGGCCGCGCGGTCCCGGATGCAGCGGACGCGGCAGCAGGCGGCCTTCTCGTGGCCCTTGCTTCCTTCTTGCGGGGGGAGTTTTCCGCAATGAATCCGTCAGATGTGGGATGGCTCGGCGCATGGGAACAAGTTGCGCGGAAGTTGCGGCAACCACTTCAACACATCATCGAGAGCAGGGAGGCGATCTCCTTGGTTTAGTGGAGTGTTGTGGGTATCAGGGTATGGTTTCATGCCGGGAAACTCAAACCGTCCAGTCTTTATTCTGAGGTAGCACGGTTACGTTGCTTGTCTGACCAGCGGAACCCACCTCAAATCATTTATCGGATGTCGGAGTTCTGATTTATCGAATGCTCGATATTGGTGGACGCAGAAGCCACAAACGACAGCAGAATGGCTGAGAAAACCATGTGATCGAGCTTGGCAACCATGACGGACAACGGCGTTCGTCGCCGCATGTATCTTCAGTTGTGGCTCGCGAAAATTCCGCTTGCATCTGTCAGTTGGTTTGCGAACACAGTTGATACTCCTATACTTTATATAGACCCACTATTGAGCTGCAGTACGGTACTTTGTTTTCCCGCCAAAATTATGATGCTGCCACAATTCTGACCAAAAAGCTATGGCGACCATGAACTCGTTGCCGCGGAAGCTGCTGACTCTGGCGTTCCTCGTGCGCGGCCACGCGCCACTGGCCGCGTCCGCAGATGCAGCCGCCGTTTCCGCGCGAGTCGGAGAGGTGCTGCTTGGAGAGAAGAAGCGCGGCTTCGGCATGGGCAAGTGGAACGGCTTCGGGGGCAAGGTCGAGGCGACCGACGCGAGCATCGCGGCCGCGGCGGCGCGCGAGATCGAGGAAGAAGCTAACGTGAGCGTCGAGGCGTCGGACCTCGAGCCGCGTGGGATCCTGACGTTCACCTTCGAAAGCGGCAAGGAAGTCCTGGTAAGTGAGCATCAGTGGGGTCTTCGAAGGCATCTCCAATGACTAATCTCAGTGTGTTCGAATTGCAGGAGGTGCACGTGTTCCTGACGACCAAGTTCTCGGGCGAACCATCCGAGAGCGAGGAGATGAAGCCGCAGTGGTTCGACTACGCCGCGATCCCGTTCCAGCAAATGTGGGCGGACGACCACATTTGGCTCCCGCACGTGCTCGCGGGCAAGTCGGTGCGCGGCCACTTCCACTTTGCCGACGACGAGCTCACCATCTTGAACCAAACGCTCGAGGTGCAGTAGATAACGACCGCGACAATGACGTTACAGTCCTCAACAGGAGAACACGAACTGATTTGATCAACACATCCACGATAAGCAAAAGCACTAACTCTCGATTCCGATCAGTTAACCGAGCCACACGGCGACTAGTTGTTCAAAATCGTCGCGTTGGCCGTGGCCGGACGGGTCGCAATCCAATAGAGCGAGTTGGTGAGCGAGCTGCCGTCATCGAAGAAGGTCAGGTTGCGGACCTTGGTCCACGCCTGCGCCGGATCGATGATGGCGAGGTCCAGATACGCGTACCCTTTCCAACGGTCCTCGATCGGGTCTTCCGCGCGATCAAACGCCTGCTCCAGCAGCACCGGGTACTCCTCCTCCACGTACTCCGGCGATAGGAACTGCTCCGTGATGGGCGTGAACGGAATCATGTTGATCAGGTGCATGTGCTCGGGCTGCGGACCGAACCACGTCGTGTACGACACCTTGGTGGCTGCCACCTGGCCGGTCATTTTGTTGGCCGCGTACACGGACTCATAGATGTCGGAATCCTCCGTCATTTGCCAGTACGTCTTCGCCGCGCGGATCTCTTGGGCAAGCAGTAGGTGACCAATATTCTCAATCGCAGGCACGTTGAACGCCTTGCCGACCAAGTACACGCCGTAGTAGGCGTTGATCGCCTCGCTCACGCTCTCCTGCGACTTGCCGCCGTCCAGCGTGTACACTCCGCTCGCGAACGAGTGGCCATCGAACCACGAAAAGTGGCGCGTGAACGGGAAGTACGGGCTGGTGTCAATCAAACAAACACAGCGTCAGCAATGGCGCCACCGAATTGGAAGACTCAAGCCAACCTACTCATTCGTGCTCGGGCTCGCAATGTCGCGCGTGATGGCGACGACAGCGGCGCGGTGAGCGTCCGCAAACTCCGGGCGGAACTTGGCCAGCACAGCGATCGCGTACAGAAAGTAGCCGTAGTGGAAATGCTACAAATGCGACGACAATCTCGGCATAAGATATGGGAACCAGCATAGCCACAGAAAACAGCGCACTTACATGATCGTTGTACCAGCCGTTGCCAAAGTCCGTCATCCAGAAGACGCCCTTGAGACCGTTGACCGAGCACAGACCGCCCCAGCTGCGATCGTACACAAAGTAGTCCGAGTTTTGGCCGAGCATCCACGGAGTGACCCATTCCTGGAGCTTGCCGAGAATCTCGTCGCGCACATCGTCCTCACCAATCTGGTCTGCGATCAGGGCCAACCGCGCCTGTCGACCAATCTCCTTGCCGAAGTAGTACGGGTCCTGCGCCTCCGGGGTGTAATTAGTGTCCAGCTTGAGCGACGCCGCGATCGTGTCCACAAACTCCGGCGCCAGCGAATCGCTTGGAGAAGTGAACCCAGTGTCAGGCAGCTCTTCCTGGAGGTGCCAGCACTCGCCGCGCACAGCTGTCATCGTCGATTTAAGCGTGCGGTGGCCCAGCTTGGACAACACCTCGAAAGTGGTTTTCCCTGCCTTCGATGAGTCCAGCGCCACAACGTGATGAGGGTTCGCGAGCATGAGCAGCTCGCTCGTCGCCGCATCACCGCCGTCAAACTGCTTAGCCTTCCAGCAGAACGAGACGTCAGCCTGCGTCCCATCAACACCGTACTCAACCGTTGATCCAACAGGATACACATGCGCTGCATCGTCCAGCTGACGAATGGCTTCCTCTTGACTGGAGCCGTGCGGAACGACGGCAAGACGAGCTGCGCCAGTGTAGAAGTCCGTGTCCACGAGTCTGACGTTGGTCGGGAACGTCAGCTCACCGCGGAAGTTGTACGGACGGTAGTCCTTCTCGTTGGCAAACTGCAGACGCAATGTGCGTGGCTCGGCAAAGTACAGGATCCACTTCTGCTTCGCCTGGCCTTGATTGTCGGCGTTGGCACCAGCGCCATAGACGACGGTATCGATTTCAAAGCGACGCGAAGTCCACTGTTGCAAGTCGTCGGCCAATGCCTTCGGATCCTTCTCCGCCACCGACTCGCCGTTAATGCTCATCACTGTCGCGTTGAACTCGACAACGGGAATCAAGCTCTCGTACTCGACCGTCACATAGGGTGATCCTCGCACCAGCGGAGCCTTCATCTGCTTCGTCTTGTCTTCGAAATGGTAGGCCACTGTCACCGAGAGCGGATCAAAGTCGACGACCGAGCGCGTGGTGCTGTTCCCATCCCCCAGCAACGCACTGTCCTTGCTCTGGTTGACTTGCTTGCTGTAGCCCGTCAGCGCCGCGTCCACGTTGAAGTACTCGGTGATGGAGGCATTGGTAGCCACGCGACGAGAGTCGCCGTACGAGACCTCGAGTCGCTGCGGCAGGCTCCGCACCGAGTAGGGGCTCAGTGTCACCTCACCAGCGCCATAGTTCAGTCCGTGCCCATCTCCAATCAGCAGGTTCGTCCAGAACGCATTCGTCGGGACCGCATGCGGCCACTGGATCTGGCGCGGCGGGATCGGGTGCAGCTTGCTCACAAAGGGAGGCAGCAGCGTCAGCAGCTCCGAGTCCGTGTACTGCGGCAGGTCCTCAGATGGTGCCGGCACCGGTGCTTGCGGCGCCTCTGTCTCGGGAGCGGGCTCGGCTGTCGTTGCATGCGCTCGAGCCGCGTGCTTCTTGGCCGCGATGCTCCAGCAAATCAGCACGAGCGTGACCGCCGCCACGGGGATGGCCACGTACAGCGCGCGTCGCACGCGGTGCCGACGCCTGCGCGCCTCGCTGCTCTGGTCGTCGGGCTGCTGCACCCGCGACGGCAGCAACGGCGACGTCTCCCTCGCTGCCATGACGACGAGTTTGCCCACCTCTTCAGCAGATTCGGAAATGAGACATCAAAGATACGATCGGCGTCGAGCGGAGGCTAAAATCAGGCTGTTTCATCCAATCCGCGGTGGCGTCCACAATTCGATGCGCCTGGATTGGATCGAATGATGCGAGTGACGTCACTCAAATGAGGAATCAGGCAAATCGTTCGATTTTTTGCGTCAAATTTGAAGGGATCCGTCCGGTGGAATCAGACGCCACGCAAGCGAACCGCTGCCATCCAACATGGCGCTTGGGGACTTGATTGCACCGCACCGCGGTTCGTAAAAAAGGGGTCGAGACGTTTCGTCCGGCGCTAGGAACGCGTGGCGGTGCCGTATGACGCAGTGGTGGTGTTCAACAGCGGCTTCTGCGGCTGCTGGTAGCGGCGCCAGACGAGGTAGATGAGCGAGATGACGAGGTTGAACGAGCCGCAGAACAGCCAGATGCGCGAGCTCTGCGCGAAGAGCACGCCGCCCAGCACGACGATCTTCGGGATCGTGATGACCCACGCGCCGGTGACGCCGAACGGCACGGCGAACGGACGCGGCGTGTCCTTTTCGACGTACTTGAGCCGCAAGAAGGCGAAGAACTCGAGCAGCAGGGTGAGACTACAGTGGCAACAGCAACGCCATAGCGCAACAGGTCAGCAAGAGCGCCGCGCGATACGGCAACGCAGCGAGGGACTCACTTGTTGAAGAACGTGTCGAGCACGACGAGCGCCTCGAACGAGAAGTTCATGAGCACGCCGGTCGTGAGCGTCTGGAAGATGATGGCCGCGATCGGTGTGCCGAACCGCTCCCACTCGACCGTGAGGATCGACGGGAGCATCTTGTAGTCGGCCGTGGCCCACAGCGCACGCGAGCTGCAGGCCATGACGACGTTGAACTCGCCCAGCGTCGCGATTACGGCAGCCGCGCCGACCCACACGCCGAGCCACGGCGCCACCGCCATGGCGATGGTCTCGAGCGAGCCTTCCTCCCACACCGAGAAGTCGGGCTGCACCATGATGCCGGCGCCAACTGTCGATCATGAACACATTCTCAAGATCAATACAAGGCGGCTGATCAATTGGTTCGCAAGAGTGCCTGTACCTGGGAATGCGTAGTTGATGGTGATCAGGAACATCGCTATCAAGATGGCGATCGGGTACGTGCGGCCGCCGTCCTTGACCTCGCCAGCGACGCATCCGAGCGAGTCCCAGCCTGCGAGTCCCCTGTTAGCATGCATTCCGAGGCGTGATCGTATTGAGCAGCGCGCATACCTTGATAGTTCCAGAGAATGGTCGAGAGGAAGAGCGACCAGTCGATCTGCGGCGCGACGCTGCCCCACGTGGCCAGGTTGAAGGTCTCGATGCTCATGGGCTCAAGGATAAATGGCGCGAGCACAAACAGCGACATGGCCACGGACGCCAGCGCCACGGCGCGCATGCCGACCGCGTTGGCCAAGAACACGAGCAGTAGCGCCGTCGCCTTGACCAGCCAGCGCTCTAGACCCGTCAGCGTATAGCCGAAGCCAGACGCCAGGAACGCCTCCACGTAGCTGCATTCAAGGCGTTCAGTCAATATATTGGCGAGTAGAAACCGGAAGACAAGCGAATCACCTGCTGAAGAGCACCGGGTAGGTAGGCAGATCGCACACGTTGCTGCCAATGCAGTTGAAGGCGTTCATCCAGCCGGCGTACGTCCCCAGGCCGCGACGCACCCAGAGAATGTACCCACCATTCTCGTCAATCATGGAACTCAGCTCGGCAGTCTAGAGTGAGCACCGAGTCAATATCACCCCATTCACTTCAACGTCAGCAATACAATGTCGCCTCACCATGAGCGCCTGCGGCAGACCCCACGTGAACGGCAGCAGCACGACGGCGAGCAGCACTGGGTACGCTCCGGCCGCGCGGACAGCGTCCTCGACGCCGAATGGCCCGGCCGCGACAGCAAAGTAGGCGATGAAGCCGAGCGTGATGTGGTTGATCGTGCGCGACTTGCGGCGGTGCGCGCCGCCGTCCTGCTGCTCGGCCTCGACCTCGATGCGCTCGTACTCGGAGCGGCTCTCGAGCAGGTGGTGGTGTCCCACGGGACTCGGCACGTTGCGCCACGACTTGAGCGGCGAGCGGTCGGCCGACGACGGCGGCACCAGGTGCAGCGCGTGCTGCTCGTCCTGCGAGTTGAAGCGCGTGCGGATCACGTAGCGGTCGCCCTCGTCGGTCCCGCCGGGCTCCGCGTGGTGCGTCATGTTGTTCCGACGGCCCGGCGGTTGAAGCAAGTGAGCGGAGCGCAAGGGACCTCGTGGAGCATTGCCCAACGCCCGTCCGAGGTGATCCAACTGTTGAGCGCGTGACGGCCGCGACGTGTCCCACTTCCCGTTTATGTCAAATTACGCTTTTGGATCGTTGAAGAGCAAATATTTGACGAAATCGATGGATAAAATTGATCAA
The DNA here is from genome assembly GCA_003413675.1 of Phytopythium vexans. NCBI lineage: Eukaryota > Oomycota > Peronosporomycetes > Pythiales > Pythiaceae > Phytopythium > Phytopythium vexans. Next base: position 283,603 of record QLOC01000027.1, read on the forward strand.
ATTTGCATAAATGGTCGATTAGCAAGTCATTTTTTACGCGTAATTACGGAACCGACCGCTGCCTCCACAGCCAATCGTTCTCGTGTCTGAGGCGGTTCCGAAAACTGGGCATGGGCCGCCAGCCGATCAACACCAGTTCATCTCTCATCTTCAGGTGCATCGAGCCCGACGTGGCAGCTTTGAAGTCCGCGATAGGCTCTGTCCGCGCTTGCGTGGGCGAGTGCTGGTCGTGTGTGCGTGTGTGTGAGTGGAGGTCCTCTGCTCATCCAACAGCCCGCCGGCGCCTCGCTTCTCTGTGCGCTGGTGGGTATAGTATGCAGCAGATAGCGAAGCTCGAACGGCTCGCTCGGCGCTGTTTTCCGACTGGAGCCGATGCTCCGAGGCAGTCGCGGGCGAGCTGTTGGACATTTTTGATCGCGATGGCGATTTTGTGTATTGCAAGACACACTCTGTGCTTGGCCTTTCCCAGTGGCCGATGTCCAATTTTTCATCTTGCAAGAGCGAATTCCGCGCTTACTCACCGCCGCGCCGCTAATCAGTCGGCGCGTTGGTCTTTCGTGTCGGAACAGTCTGAACAAAGAGTTGTATATGTGGGAGTAGGAACGCTTGGCATCGAAGTGAGGAAACACTTTCGTGGTGGAGATATTTGATGAAACCAACACAATGACTACAATTCTCTGATCGATCCATGCCAATCCAAAATGAAAGTTCAATGCTCGCCTTGTTGGCATTGACAGTATCCTAGCAACATCCCTGGAGAGCCTGTACGGTTCGCTGGAGTTCGAAATTGGCTGCACTGCGTTGCAGCTTCATTCGACCCAGCAATTGCTCCAGCTGCTTGCCGATTGTTCCTCCCGGTGCGCCTCCAAACGTCATCGACGCAGCAGCCGAGTGCGCGCCAGCCAGCTCTGGGAACTGCATGAAGCGTAGCAGGCGGGAGGCCTCAGCCGCAGCGTAGAATCGGCTTTTCAGTCGCTCCGACGACTTCAGCATGTGCCACTTCCACGCGCTCTGGATGAGGAATGCAGCGCACACCTTGCGCCGTCGCGCGTACTCGTAGAACTGCACCACATCCAGCACAATCTTCTCCTGCGGCGAGATGAGTAGCGCGTCGATCAGCACCACGCGCAGCAGACACGTGATGATCATGCCGCCGATGATGGCGCCGAACACGACCGTGAGTTTGCCGTTCAGAGTCGTCGGCGAGATCTCGCCGTACCCGACGCCGGTGATCGTCACGATTGTTATCCAAATGGCTTCGTTGACGCTCGTGAGTCGGTCATTGCTCCCTCTATCCAGCACCATGGCGGTTCGCGTGAGTTCATTTGCGATGCCACCCTCCGAAGACATCAAGAATGCACGCACCGCTCGAAGAAGTTGAGCGCGGACGCAGTCAACACCCAGTCGATCATCAAAATGGCGGCGGTGCACAGGAACGGGAACTTCTGGAACGAGAACTTGACGGAGAACCACACCGACGTCAAGTTGACTTGGTGGAGTGTTCCTATCGACCGCAAAATGTGGACCGTGAGAGCTCTCGCGTTAGCCACACTCGGCATTCTGCTGCCTCACCAATGAGCTGAATGTCATGAGAGGACGAATTGTAGCCGAGCTTGTTCCGTAGCAGCCGACCAAGCAGGTAGATCCGAGCAAAGACGACCACATCTACAAACACGCGAGTGTGTCACCATTGTGCTTGATCGCCACATTTCAAGCAGGCATCAAGCTCACCCATTTGATCCAGGTGTTCGAGATATGACTCGTGTAAACGCAGGATCTGGTGGCTTGTAGACAGAAGCGGCACGTGAACCGTGCAGACAACTGCCTCGCAGAGGAACGAGCTGTCACGAGCAGTTAGTTCGACCTTCTAGGATATTGCATCGAGTGGAACACACTGAAACACACACATTAGCAGACCGGACGACATGTGATAGAAAGCGGCGTGCGGCGGAAGCTGCTTGGTCTCCACTCGGATCCGGCACACCGTTTCTGCCAGTGCGATCCACAGCGGTTAGTACTCAACGACAAAGGAATCGGCATCGACTGGGGCATACGGTAGCGCAGCACAAGACCGATGAACAACAGCGCAGAAGACACTGTCAGCGCCATCTTGAGGGTAATAAACCATCCCGAGTACTCGAACTGCGTGTCGGTCGCTGCACTCGCCTGGATCTCGTCCCACTCGACCCAGAACAGCTCGCTCTCGACGGCCACGCACAAGATGCTGGAGACTGCAAGCCAGAACATGCCATTCTCGATGCGTGCTTGCGCTCGTCGAAGCTAACAGCAAGGCCACACAGCGCTGAGACCTCGTCGGTCTTCTGAGCAGATAAAATGTGACTGCGAAACACCTGTCGGGCTCGGTCGAGGCTCTTGATCGTCGTCACGGCTGCTCTCCATGCAGGGTCGTTCGATGCTTGACGCTGCTCAATCTGCAACACAAACCGCATTCAGCCACTCAACGATCCGGAGAAGCCAGAGAGCTAGATTGGCAATCTACTTGGTCCTCGTAGACGTCTCGGTTGGCGCGGGGAGTCGACAGCGGCGCCACATTCAGCGCCGTGGCATCCGCTCGGCGCTGCGTTCTCGGCCCCATCCTCGATTTGGAGATTGCATTGCGAATATCATGTCCTCAATTTTAGCGCACTAAATAGGATTCTGGTTTGAGCTAAAACCGACTTTTGGAACTCTAAAACAGACCTTTTCGCGCAATTCGGCTCCAAAAATGAGTCACCAAATATGCTCAACTTGCGGTCATTGCCGCTGACAGGAGCGAGTCTACAGCGATATCGAACTGCTATCGGAGGCCAAGTTCGTTTCGCCTTGTTCAATCGAACCATCGGACCATGTGATGGAGCAGGACGAGAAGTTCCTTCGTTCATTCACTTCGTGGCATATATTCTATCCCCACGACAATGAACACGATGATTCCAGTGACTGCTCAGTGCTGTCACCTTAAGCGAATACGCTTTGCCAGGGACGCTCCTGGAGTTCCCATATGCGCGTCCTAACGACTCTAGCTTCTAATAGTTACTGAACAAAGCGCGTACGACTCGCTGTCAGGACCGACGGGCTGCTATCTCTACAAAACCGCCCTCGATCATTCAATGTCGCATGCTGAAATGTTGTAAAACGCCACCGCTTCGAGGAGCGGGTTGTCGAGCCGGCACATGACAGGGTTCATGCAGCGGAGGATACGGCGGTGGCGAAGTCCGTTTGTTCTCGGATCGTCCTTTTCGTTCTCGAGCGTCCACACGGCGACGCGGTAATTCCATAATTGAAACATCTTTCGAAACACGGCAAGCGTCGACACAATGTCCCAATCGTCAAACTGAATCACAAAGTTGTCGCCATAGACGACGTAGCCCAGCCGCACGAGTTCGTAACTGTCCAGAAATGGATGCTCTGGCTTGCTCTGAGTGGAGCCATGGCGATTGAACGCCTTGACATACATGTGTTGCACAGAAGAGCTGTGTCTTCGCCACCAACTCGCATTTATCGGACGACCAAGTCCCCCGATATTGTTTTTTCGGAATGCGAGAGATTTCTCGATTCGACTGATGGGCAATTCCTCGAGCTTGGTCGTTTTGACGACTGCCAACTGGCTCGCAAATAGCAACGGGAGCAAATTGATGCCAAGGATCATTAACTTGGCAATGAACAGTTCGCGCACGTTTCCATTCAGCCGCAATGCGACGTCCGAAGTGAAGAAGTGAGAGAGCTGGAGGTTTTCGACCTCGCTCGAGAAGACCGCAGTTATCACTCGGGCTTCGACGCCTTTAAACCATCCATTGTCCGCGAATTCGATTCGAAAGTAGTGCATCACACACAGCGCGAGGATCGTTGGAGCGAACAGTACGTCCGAAACACGGCGCCGCAGGATCTTCGCCACCGTATTGAGCAGACTGAAGTACACGAGCACAAACTCAACGATGGCAGGGTAGATGGCGAACCAGGCCTCGGAAAGTCCCGACTGCTCGCCTTCAAAGTTGCATCCGATCGTCCAGAAGGCGCATAGTGTGATCTTCAGGCGCGGTAGTACTGCGACCGGGAGATATACAAAGCTACTCGCTCTCGAGAGACATCCAATGCCGGCGCTGTGCCACCCCGCTTGAGCCCTGTGATACCCATTGTAGAGCGCGATCATGGCAAACATCCACCGTATGAGCAAGAGGGCGATTGACGCATTCGAGAGCAGCGACTCCCAGTCGTACTTGGTGCGAACGGTCCGGTGGTAGCCGCATCGGTAAACAAAGAATCCAAAACTCTCGCCGTTGTCAACATATATCGAATCAACGTCATAGTAGTGGTCGTGTGTGCTGAATTTGGACCCCCAGCGAGAGTAGTAGTCGACTTGGTTGCAACTTGTCGACTCAGAGCAGTCCATCTCTGTCCCCGTTCGCATATCGAACTGGCGATGCAGCATTCCGTACTCGGACGTCGAGTACGAGCTCACGACCTCCGTTCCCCACCGCTCGCCATCCAAGTCCTCGTACCACCCGTTCCGCCACGATCCGTCCGGCTTGCCGAGCCATTCGGTCGTTCGCGAGTGTCGGACTGATCGATTCACACCGCGAAACATTGCGTTGGGGATCCAACTATCGCTATACGCTCCAAGCAGTCGAAACACGCAGGCGTCTCCGTCCCGAGATGGAATTGCGTGCCGCGCGTACGGCGCATTGTCCCAAAAAGGCATGATCAACACTGGCAGCGCGTCCGGGATGCTGAACGTGCTGTTACTGTCGAAGCCGTTGATGATCTGGATTCCATCGTGCATGAGATTCGAATAGCCGAGCGCGGTGCACGAAGCTAAGATGGTGTCGAGCGTATCGGCGATCAGATCGCACGAGGCTTTGAAGGTTTTGGCCGCGCCTGGATCCAACGCGGTGTTCTGTTGTCGGGCAACGAGCCGATACCCAGCAATAGCGGATCCTGTGGAGTCGATTAGCGTTGCTTTACCCGAGTCAAGAGCTTCAGACACGAGCATTGGTTGATACGAATTCACCTGAGGCAGACAAATGACGACTCGGTCCGTGTACGGCACGTCGTTGTGGCCGATGATCGGCATCGTGCCAAGCCTTGGGTCGCTACCAAAGTCATAGTGCGCCGTTGTGGTCGTGGTGTTCTTGACGACGCATAGGAACTGCGACCCGACCATGGCACAGATGAACGCCCACGTTACCCAGTGATACAGCAGCTCGGCCAAGTGCCACCACGACTTGACGTGCACTACTGGATGCGCAACATGCACTTGGTCGTGGTTTTGCCACACGTGGACCCTTCCGTCCATCCTTGGACTCCGTGTGTGACTGACCGATCGACACTTGGAACTCGGAGCGATGAAACCTTGCAAAAGTCTGCGATCGTTCGAAACGGAGCACGCCAATGTGGGATTCCGAGAAAAAAGAACTATATTTTTAGCGACACAAAATGAACTCTGCGAGCTATCCACTGCCTCAAATGACCGCTGCCCACGTCGCGAGGCTCACTACCAGAGCGATAGCAGCATGGCTGGCTGCGTGCGACGCCGTCGCGGCACTGACGGACGCGGTCGACTTCTTGGTCGAGTCGGAAGCGGTGCTTTTGTCGGCGTTATTCGCGACGGTCTCCTCCTCGGGACTCACATTGGTGGGCTTCTTTGTCTCGCCGACCTTGACCGCGCTGCTGCTGTCCTTCGTGTACGTATTGGCCTTCTGCGCGTTGCACACGGGCTGCAGCACCGTGCACGCGAGCGGCGCGAGGTCCGGCATTTTCGGCAGATCGCTGCTGATCGTGGACGGACATGTGAGGATCTTTTCGGAAGCCTTGAAGTCGGCGATCTTGAGCGTCGAGTTCTTGGTGGACGTGTAGTGCTTCTTGAGGTTTTTAAACTCGGGGTACGGCGTGAAGACGCACTCGATCTTGTCGTGGTCGCAGTTGTCCGGCGAGAAGTAACCGATGCCGTACTTGCCCGCGTCCTTCAACTTGGTGAGCTCTGTTTCAGATTCACATTTCACACTCTGTCAAACCCTCCACACCTCTGAGACTTTGAAAATGGACACTTGAGACTCACTCTCGTTCTTGAGGTGCAGGCGCTCGGTCGAGAACTCAAACACGTTGCCACCGACGACCTGTTTGGTCATCTCCGCCTCCTCGTTCATCCATTGCGCCTGTCAACATGACCATCAGCTCCCATCGAACTCGAGACAACCACCGATGCCCCACCACACTTACATCGTAGAATGAGCGCTGCGCCTCCCAGCCGTCGATCGTGTTGTCACCGAGGTTGCAGCCGAACTCACCGAGCATGATGATGCGGCCGTATCCCGTGTCGGCGTAGTCCTTCATGAGATTGCGCAGGCCGGCCGAGTCGGAGTACGACGAATGGCTCGGGTCGCACTCGACGTACGGGTTGAAGCCGATCCACTCGGCGCGCGTGAACTCGTTGTCGCCGATGACGCAGTCGTAGTACTGGAGCCACTGCGCGCGCGGCATGGTGTCGGCAATGTCAAGGCCGATGGGGACCTGCCGGACCGAGCCAGAGCAACTCGCCGCGTAGTTGCGCACATCTCGGACCAGCGCCTTGACGCACGGTGCCGTCGTCGTGCCGTCCGCCCCGTACGTCGTTTGCAGATTGTTCTCGTTGCCAACACTGAAGCCCTGCATCCGCAAAGCATTTTCACACACGTTAGCGAGAGTGAGGAGGTAGTCAAGAGCGGCAAAGGCTTACGAGGGTGTTGTCGTAGACAGCGAAGGCGTTGTAAACCATCTGCATCCGCTCGACGAGGTGGTCCGGGTAGCAGGCGGGAGGCTTGAGATCGGGCACGGCACAGTCCTTGCATGGCGCGACCATGCCGATGAGCACGTAGATGCCGGCGTTGGAGCACGCGCACATGAACTCGTCGTGCGACTTGCTCGGGTCCACCGAGTAGAGGCGCAGCGTGTTGACGCCGAGCTCCTGCATGATCTTGAGGTGCGGCTCCCACACATTGCGGTGCTCGTCGGCGGCCCAGTCGTAGTTGCTCACGTCGTAGAGCTCGCCGGCGTTCGGCCGCGGGTAGTACGCGATGCCCTTCATGCGGAACTCGAGGCCCGTGTCGGAGTAGAAGAACTTGTTGCCCTTGGTCACAATGTGCGGCACCCACGCCGTCGCTTGGCTCGCCAGCGCCGCCGCGAGCAGCAGTGAGAGCGTCCATGCGCGGCGGAGAAACATGATGGTAGTAGTGACGGTCTGGCCGGCGAGGAGGCGAAGGCGCGGCTTGTCCACCGGCAGTGGAATCGGAGAGTGAATCAATGGGTGGCGCCTTCGCCTGCCGGCCAGCGGTTAGATGTTCAAAGCACCACTAACTGCTGCGATCGTGAGGCTGAAGGTGTCGCAAGGACGGCAAAGTCTCATTGTTGGGGAGTTATGAACAGGCTTGGCACGTTCTCCGAGGCACAAAGAGAGCCATCAAGCAGTTCGCGCGCGCCATCCGAACACTCGTAACGGCTCGAACTGACGTTGTAACGCCGCGAACTGGTTTCTGCTGGCAGCGTGCGATGCTGCAGACAGAATTCGATCGGTGCAGCGAGTAGACTTTGAGGATCTATTTCGACACAAATGTGGTGGTTTCGCTTGACCACCATACAGATTTCAGCGCAACGGCTGCGGAGTTACTGGGCCACCAGCGCGGCCAACACGAGGGACGCGGCGAGCGCGAACGTCGAAGGCGCGGCGCGGTCGAGCGCGCTGTTGCTCGAGGACGACGTCGCCGTGTCGTCGATGGACGTGGTCGCGTTGTTCGACGGCGTGCGCTTCTCGCCGACCGCCGTCGTCGACTTGGCGTGCTCGTACGCGTTCGCCTTCTTGCCGTTGCACACTGGCTGCGCGACCGTGCACTCCAATACCGGCACTGAATAAAGAATTGGTACCACATTAGCTTCAAGTTCGCAGTTGAGTGAACGTCAAGTCTCAAAAGCGAACGCACCATCCGGAGTCTCGCGCAGCGTCGCGCTCATGGTGCTCGGGCACGTGAGGATGGCGTCGCGGGTGGGCGTGAAGTCATCGAACGTGATGGTCGACTCCTTGGTCGTTGTGTACGCCTTCTTCAGGTTCTCGTACTCCGGGTAGCCGTTGTACTCGCACTCGATCGTCTCGTGGTCGCACGTGTCGGGCGAGAAGTACCCGACGCCAAACTTGCCCGCGTCCTTGGTCTTGGATAGCTCTGCACGTCGACAAATATCCGATTTTAGCCACCCCATTCGCAGTCAACGTTGAGGTATTCTGTATGCCAACGTACTCTTCGAGGACCGGAGGTTGGCGACCTCGGTGGTAAACTCGAACACGTTGCCGCCGACGATCTCGGTCGTCATTTCCTCTTCCTCGTTCATCCACTTGGCCTATTGGAAGCGGTCACCCATAGTCAGAATCCATCCACGGGTAGCAAGGCAACACTGCAGGATCGTACATCGTAGAAGGAGCGCTGGTTCTCGTAGCCGTCGATCGTGTTCTCGCCTTCGTTGCAGCCGAACTCGCCAAACATGATGGGACGCGAGTAGCCCGTCTCGGCGTACTCGGCCATGAGGTTCTTCAGACCGGTCGACTGGTTGTACGACAAGTGGGTCGTCGGGTCGCACTCGACGTACGGGTTGAACCCGATCCACTCGGCGCGCGTGTTCTCATCGTCGTCCACCGAGCAGTCGTAGTACTGGATCCACTGCGGCCGAGGCAAGATGTCGGCAATGTCGAGTCCGATCGGCACCTGACGCACGTTGCCGGCGCAGCTCGCCGCGTAGCTGCGCGTGTCACGCAGCAGCGCCTTGACGCATGGTGCCGTCGTCGTGCCGTCCTTGCCGTGCAGCGTCTGCAGGTTGTTCTCGTTGCCCACGCTGAAGCCCTGCGATATCAGGCAAAATGTGGACATTCATCGTCAATACGAATCGAACCACCTCCAAAGATTCCAAGGATCGAGACAGGAGCTCACCAGAGTGTTGTCGTAGACGGCGAAGGCGTTGTAGACCATCTGGATGCGGGTGAAGAGGTCGTCCGGGTAGCACGCGGGCGGCACGGCGTCGAGCACCGAGCAGTTCTCACACCTGAGCAGATTCCAATTTCAGATGCCACACTCGTTAGACCACATTGTCGGCCGATTCGACTCGATGAGAATATACACGACAACGTACGGCGCAGCCATGCCGACCAGCACGTAGATACCGGCCTCGGAGCACGCGCACATGAACTTGTCGTGCGACTTGCTCGGGTCCACCGAGTACAGGCGGATGGTGTTGACGCCGAGGTCCTTCATCACGTCGAGGTGCGGCGTCCAGATGGCCTCATGCTCGTCGGCGGCCCAGTCGTAGTTGCTCACGTCGGCCATCTCGCCGGCGTTCGGCCGCGGGTAGTACGCCATTCCCCTCATGCGGAATTCCTTCCCCGAGTTCGAGTCGAAGAACTTGTTGCCCTTGGTCACGATCGGCGCCAGCCACCCGTGGGCGGTCGACGTCATGACGGCTGCGGCCAGCAGCACTGCGGCGCGCACTCGCAGTCCGAACGCCATGGTGGACAGGTTGAGCAGTAGGTACAGGTGAGACTGTGGAGCTGGGGGGTCTCCGCTGCTAGAGAGGGAGAAGGGAAGTGAGCGGGGAGCGCCAGTGCCGCACGCCGTCGAACAGGAAAAGTGAGAGAGCCGCGAGCGGACGACAGACGGTTCGGAGGACAGCCATCGGTGCCAGTTGTCTGTCGGCAGGAAGCCCAGAGAGCGACGCCCGCGTCAGCGAGTGAGTGCCCTCTGCTTCAAGGACACCACATTCGTCTCGCTCGTTAGATGCAATACGTCGTTCATCATTATATGGGGATCATGGCTTTTGTGCACTACTATGGCAAGTCACCGACCTTGGATAGTGGATATCGTTGCGCTAATTATTTCTCGGGTGATGTAGAAGCGTCTTAATGCAAGGGCGGGACGCTCATTTTTGCTGTTTGCCCGCGGTGATTGGATAGTTTCGAGCAAAGCTGGTTGCAGAGAGCCGGAAGTGGTTCAGTCGCGTGGTGAGCAGGAACGCTCTCCACCAAGGGAGATGGGTGGAGGCCTCTCCAACAACCCCAGCACCGATGGCCAGGGTTCACAAAGCCAAGCTCGACAGTACAATGCGTGCTTGACCGAGCGATCGAGCTTGAGCGGGCCGTATGGAGCTCGGTGGGGAGGAGTTCGAACAGCGCTTGGCGCTCGGACATTGACGCACTATGAGGCTGGGCTTTGAGGCTCTCCGATGTGCAGTGCCCGATCTCAGGCGGAATGGCACCTTCTGCATGCTGCGCTCTTCTCAAGCCGCCTGCCTCAACGCGCCGCTTCTCAATGAGTCGAGACGCTCGGTCCGCTTCTCAACCGTTGTGGCGTGGAGATCACCACGATACAAGCGCCTCGTGGGTGGATTTCCCAGGCGCACTACTTCTGGCCAGGCAGCGATGCCACAACCGGCGAGGCGACAATTTTCACATTTAAAGCGAGAAATTGTCAAAATCACGGTGAAATCGGGAATGTTTCACGACCTTTAAATTTTATAGATGGCTGATTTGGCTAAAATTATCCTATTTTCAGCCAATGGTGAGTCTCCGAGCCAATTTGGGACATGCATTTGGCCCAAGCGCGCAAGACCTGCGGAACCAGAATAGCATTCCGCGCGTCATGATGGGCGGCGGACGCTCGACGATGGCGCAGCGCCGGCGCAAGGTGACGCTGCCGCCGGGATACAGCCAGCTCGTACGCTCCGTCGTTCGCTGTGTATGAGTCCTCCGTTCCCGTTATGCTAACCCTTTGTCCGTGGCAGCACTGGATGCGGCTGACCCAGTCGGGCCAGGATCTGTCGGGTCTGCGCGGTGCGCCGCCGCGCCGTCGCATCCCGATGGAGGAGGTCTGCCGGCACAACACGGAAGACGACTGCTGGACGGTGCTGGATGGCAAGGTGGGTGCGCTCTGTGGGTGGCAATAGCGTGGGAACGCGTCGCTGAGTGCCGTTGCGTGCAGGTGTACAACATCACGCCGTACCTCAAGTTCCACCCTGGCGGCGTCGCCGACCTCATGCTTGGCGCAGGAGGCGACTGCACGGCGCTGTTCAACGAATACCATGCCTGGGTCAACGGCCACGGCATGCTCGAGGTTCGTTTTGATGCTTCTTTCGAGTATGGTTCATGTGTGTTCACAGTAAGACTCGTGACAAACAGAAATGCTACATTGGCGAGCTGGACCCCGATTCGGTCGCGAGCAGCGACGCCGCGTACTCCAAGCACGCGCTGGATGTCAAGGAGTGGCGCGCGTTCCGCCTCGCGTTCAAGCAGACGGTGAGCAAGTCGACGATCAAGCTCACGTTCGAGCTGCCCGAGCGCAAGACCCTAGTACGTGACTGCTTCGGCTGTGGAGGTTGAATTTGCTGTTCATCTTCACACTCGTTGGTTGTAGGGTCTCGAGATCCCAGGCCAGCACTTGAAGGTGCGCGCCAAGATCGACGGCAAGGTGATCGAGCGCGCGTTCACGCCGACATCCAAGTTCTCGCAGGTATGCTCTTCACTCGCTTGTCCATGGTTGTGCCTGCCATTTCAGGACACAGGTTGACTGTGGTGTGAACTCCAGACGGCCTCGTTCGACTTGACCGTCAAGGTGTATCCGGATGGCGTCATGTCGAGCTATCTCGACTCGCTCGCGATGGGCGACACGATCGAGATGCTCGGACCTCAAGGCGCGATAGGGTATCCGTCCCCAGGCACTGTCACGCGTGGCAAGTCGGAGCAGAAGGGAGTCGACCACCTCATCATGATCGCTGCTGGCTCGGGCATCACACCCATGCTGCAGCTCGTGCGTGCGGCGGTCGAGACGCGAGAAGACTCGACCCGCATCACGGTCGTGTACTGCAACCGCTCGCTCGAGCACATCATTGCGCTCAACCAGCTGGAGCCGCTGGTGTCCATGTTCCCAGCGCGCGTGCAGGTGCATCACGTGCTGTCCGAGGCTAGCGCCGACGACAAGAAGGAGCTTGGATCGTTCGAGATAGGTCGGCTGGGTCAGGAGATGCTGGCCACCTACCTACCGGACGCGACGCCCTCGGTCGCGGTCTTCCACTGCGGTCCCCCAAAGTTCGACGAGAATATCGCCACGTACCTCCGCACGCTGGGGTTCGCCGACAACCAGGTCTACCTCTTCTAGAATTCAAGAGGCGGACACAACGTCAACGATAACACTATCGGGATCGCGGATGTAGGGTTGAACTTGATTTTTTTACTCCGTACGGCGAGTTGCTAAGTTACACAAAGAGAAAGCAATTAGTTCGGGCGAAGCCTTGGCTTCCGATGGCGAGTAGGCGTTCAGCAGTGAGCGGCAGCAGCATGAAGATCTTGAACGAGGAAGGAGGCTCACATGTGCTGCGTGAGTTCGTCACGGAGACTGCGAAAGTTCTCGAGCTCGTCGTCAAACGCTGACACCGTGATCGGTCCATCAACAGCACTCGCGTCCCGATCGACAGCCGCAACGGCGCTCGGCTCAATCAGCGTCTTCCCGCCAGCACTTGAGTCGATCTGCAGCGGCGGCGCATTGTTCAGCTGGTACAGAAAGTTGCCGACCGTTGCTGTCTCCCACGACGGGACAGCAGCAGAGTCAGTCGAACTGGCGTAGGTCTGCTGGCAGGAGCCCGAGCTGGTTGCCGTCACTGTCGTCGCGTTCGACAAATTGCTGTCGTTCCCCAGCGCGAACGGCAGCGTTGTGTCGATGTCGTCGGCGAGCAGATCGCCATTCAGGCTGTCGTCAGCACCGTCGCTCGCAGAGAGCAAGCGCTGGCGATAGCTCCCGTTGGATCCGGCGAGCACGAGGCCGAGCGCGTCAGGTGTGTCCGGAGACACACCCCAGAAACCAGCCGAAGAATCGAAGTCACTCGCGAACTGACGCCGCTTGTCCGCACTGGGCTGGTTCGACGACGACTTCTCCTGTGTGCCTGCGATCCTCTGCTCGTCACTCCCTGCGCGAACGTCGCCTCCTGGTCGGAATTGACCCGTCGTGACGAACATTGGCAGTGACGATGGCCCCGTGCGAAGGTAGTTCTTACTGTACGAGTACCCTGGCGACGTCGACAGAAGCTCGCACGGATTCGCCAAAAATGGCGGACTGGCGTCAAACGCTGGCATCCCCGCAGGCGACGTCTTCTTCAGGGTAATGCTGGTACTGGTTGGCAGGTTCTCCGATCCGCGATCGCTGCTACCGGAGGTCGCGTCATATTTTCCGGACGGCATGTACGAGAACGGTGGCGTCATGTGGAGAGATGTCCCCGTCGCGCTACCTTTCTGGCCGCTGCCGCTTGCCGTAGAAGTGCTGCTGCTGTCAGGAGCAAAGCCACCATCTCCTTCCGACGCATACCGGAAGGTCTTGGCCTGCTCAGCACCGCTCGTCGGTGGTGCTTGCGACGGCCCAATGCCAACCATCGTAGGATCTGTATCATCCAGCGTGAAGTTCTCCAGTGACCCTCGAGGTTGATGGTAGTCGACAGCAATGCTGTTAGGTGTGCGTCTCAACCCTGACGCCGTCACCCCACGGTTGTTGCGTAGCATCGAAACTGTCTTCGGATGGCGCGGGGGCGTAGACAGTGGACGGTATGGTCCCGACCCGTCGTCGTGGCCGATAGTTGGAGAGATGCTCGTCCCAGCTCCTTCACTGCTCCCCTCAGCACTCCCCAACCATGGGTGCTGCGGCTGAGGACTGTCAGACGGAGGAGTGAATCGCGGGTCAACTGACACGTTCCCATAGCCATACGGAGCGGGCTGCACGTTCGGATTGGTCTCGATCGTCCGCAGCCGTTCAGGATCACCGTACGAATGCGCGTGCTGGACAACCTTCGAATTGGCGTGCGGTGACATACCACCCCGCTCTTCAAACACTGTCGTAGTCTTTGTCTGTGGAATGGCCATCGGCTGCGAGATACTCTGAGTGCGTCGTGCCGGTGCGGGCAAGTCGGCTTTAGGAATCGACTGCGGGCTCGACCGTCGACGAGGCTCAGCTCCAAATTGATCCGCATCGCTCACAGGGACAAACGAGTCCGTCCGAAGATCCATAGCAGCCATTGGTGGACCGAGAGAATAGTCGTCGACTGGCTTGGCAGGCGCAGTCACCATCTCCGGCGACCCAGGCACATAATCCTGAATGATAAAGTTGTCCTTGAAGATCTGTGCTGGCGCAGCCCGGGCTTGGCGCTCTCCCCATTGATCGTAGTTCTGGCGGTACACCGCCGAGACCTTGAGATATCCAAACGGCGTCGTGATCGGGATAAAACTGTAGCCGCTCGTCATTGCGTCGTCTGCGAACGACGAGTCATCGGCATCTGGGATTGCACTCGATCGGGAATGGATCTCGTAGGATAGGCGGGACGGATACGACTGCCGGACGAGACGGTGCGCTGGCAGCATCCGGATAAACGCGTGCAGAGCCCGCAGGAGCACGCTGATCTTCTTGCACACCTCCTTGAGCTGCTGGATGACGTCCCGCGTGTTCGTCAATGGGTACCCGCCTCCATATCCGTGCATGTTCTGGCCCGTGCGATGGTCGTTGTCGGCAAACAGCGGCGCGTACAGCACGGTCCACTGCTCGAGCAGCACGCGGTGGTCGTCGGCGTCCCAATAAATATCAACTACAAGCGGCACGTGGACGTCTTCCTTCCAGGCGAGCATGGCGTCCCGCACGAACTGCACCTCTTCGATGTCTAGGTTGAACTACGCGAACACCACAATCCCGTCCCACAATTCGTCAGCACCGCTTGTACGGAAGCACGTATGAAGTATGAAATAAATCAGACCAAGCGAGACGTACGCGAGCGCGCCGGTTGCCTCGGTGGGCGGCGTCCAGGTCGGCCTCGAACGCCACGCGCGACTGAATAATCAGCTCCGCGACCTTGTACAGGAACTCGAGCACCACCTGCTCCGTCTTCATGCGGCCGGCTGTCCACACAACAAAGCGTAAGCGCCTCGTCTAAACCTACAGAGACGGACGTTACAGCACCTGCGGAGGACGCACCACCGCCGTACGCGTGCGGAGGAGGGTACTGGTGTCCATACCGCGCAGCGGGCGGCGTCTGGGAAAAGTACTGAGGCTGGTGGCCTGCCGGCCCGGCAGTGCCCGAGGTCGGCAGCATGGCGCGCTCCGGTTGATACGGCAGAGCGGAGCGGGGACTGACACGGGCGGACGGCGCCGCGCTGTCGCTTGCAGCGCGACAAGAAGTTTCTTCGGCCGGCGCGGGGTTCAATCCGCCAAGGTCCGGCCGCCGCAGTAAGAAGAGCAAACAAACGCAAAATATGTAGGATGGAAACCTGCTAGAACGCATGCTGCAACGAAGAAGCATGTGGTTTCGCGGGTTTGATCCGACGGTGACGCAGAGGGGATACTATTTTGATTTCGGCCAATTATGGGGTAAGATGGAGAGACGTGGGGAACTGATTGGCGGTAATGGCGATCGAGTTCACACCGAACGGAGTGGCTATTGGTCGAATTGGTCGACGTGTCACAGAGTTGATTTACGGGGTTAGGTGATTCAACAAAGAGTTGCACATGCCATGAGGACACTATTTCGGATTTAGTGGCGGTTTGCTATCATTTGCGTCGGTGCCTCTTCGACTTGGGAGTGGTCGTCGTCGGGCTCACCTCGGCCGGACGACTCGCCACCTCTGCTGGCCGCTTGCTAGGCACACTCGCTTCGCTCTTCGCCGCCGGCGAAGATGGCTCCTCGTCCTTCGAGCTGTTGGTGTCATTCACTGCCGCGACGTCGTCGTCAGCGGCTGCCGGCGCCTCCTGCTCGATCTTCTTCTTCGCCTCGCGCTTCTCGATCCGCTCGTGCGCCGACCGCTTCCGCCGCTCTTTGCGCGCCAGCTTGGCGGCGTCGCGCCACTCGAGGAACGCCTTCGACCGCGGCGTCGCCAGCGCGGTCTCGATCCACGACGGCTCCGCTTGCCAGTCTTGCACCAGCAGTCTGGCCAGCAACTCCCGGTTCTACAGCAACCAATCCGAGTCAGACATCAAGGGTCTTTGGCCACGACCGCCACGCGCACAACGCACCAAGATGTTCATCTCGAGAAAGCCTTTACATGAGCTCTTCTTCACGGCCTTCCGTCCCAGTACATCGATGAACCTGTCGACGCAGAGCTGCCACCACCCACCATATTAGCACTGCGATAATAAACAGCGAGCAGCAGCACCTGAAGACATAGTAGCGCACCTCGCCCTTGCTGTTGCGATCAATCTCCTTGGTCTTGAAGTGCTCGAGCAGCAAGGAGTTCTGCGCGGCGTCAGCCACAATAAATAGCAGATGCACGTCGCCGACAGTGATGACGCGACCGTTGTCGATACAGATCTCGCTGAGCCAGGTCCGCAGCACCGACAGGTACTCTTTGCGGTCCCGGAAGTGGTCGATGCGGACCAGCAGCAGCTCCATCGGCCGGGTCTCGCGCTCGGGACTGCTTCAAGCCTCCGCGCCTGCCACTCCTTCCGAACAGACACTGCCATGACATTTGCAAATTACCGGTTACAAACCTATGACAACCGGTTAAGACAGTTGTCTACCGGTTTGTATTCATCTTGAGTGTTTCCCCACAAGCATCACCAAGAGCACAGCAAGCCAAGGTGCAGCAGGTGCACGATGGCGCCGCCTGGGTCTCCACCGGCTTATGGAGCCTCCGGAGGTGGCGGCTCGCATGCGGTGAGTATGGCTTCGCTCTTGTCAAGCGGCTCCGGGACCCCCCGCGATGACGGAGACAGCGTAGCGATGCCAGCGCCACCATCTTTGAATCGCCCACGTACGGGACTCTCGAGCCTCATGAACTCGCCGATGGACGATGATGTGGAGATGGAGGAAGGCGAGGAGGGCGAGGCGTCGGGAGATGTGGAGATGAAACCGCTAGTATCGATCTCGGCTCCCGCGAGTGACAGGGAGGAAGGCGAAGAAGACGAAGACGATGGAGATGCGAGTGCACAGACCCCACAATCCGCGTCCGATGATACCCCGACGAAGCTACAGCGCCGTCTGGTAGGTGGCTCAATTGAACCACGAAGCGTCGAGGCGCTGGTACTTGAAGATCCTGAGCTAGAAGCTCTGAAAAGCGAGCTGCAGTCGGCGATTCACAAGTTCCTGAGTGCTCAGGGGAAGCTAGATGGACCAGCTGCAAAGCGGCAAAAGAAGGGGAAACAGAGCCGCAGAAACGCCGCTGCACGTGTGCAGGCTTCGGGTGAGCACTTGGCCGAGGTGGAACGCTGCATTGAGACGCTGAACGACAAGGTGGCGACGCAGTTTGACTCTTTGACAACCCTCAGCGAGATCGTGCGATTCTGCTTAGCGTTCCTCGAGGAAGTCAACGAGAAGGACTCCGTCGATGGTGTTGTGGCGTTCACGACCAAAGACACTATACGCTGTATCGACTTTGAAGCGACGCTCAACAAGGTCTCCAAGAAACCATTATATTCGCTGCTGGCGGGCGTGCTTCGTCGCGTGGTCGCCTGCTCCAACAGTGAGGCGATCGAGATCGTGCTGCTACAAGTGTTCGACTGGTGCTTGTCCACGACAGCGTCGTCGCCGTCGTCGTGGAGCTGGCTGTTCCCGTTGTTCGCGACCATCGACTCGTACAGTACCCAAGAGTTCCTGTTGACGCAGACCATCAAGCGATTCTACGAGAGTGACGTCCTATCGATCTTTCTCCCCGCCGTGGAGTATATAGCGGTACTGCGTTCATCGGAGACTGTGGATATCGTGCGCACGTTGCTGGGAGCTTGTGCTCTATCAGGAGGAACGGAGGTTCGCGGCGAACCAGTCGACAGTTTTCTTCGCAAACTGGTCAGTTTCGCAGGCGAGTCTTCTGTTCTCGTTCGCGTATGCGACGACAGTCTCCAGTTTATCGTGACGGATGAGTTTGTGTCCGCGCTTGCTGGTAAACTCTTTTCTGACAACGCGGCTCAAGTCCATTCGAACGGGAGCTCTTCAGATGCGCAGGACTGGACCAGCCTCTTGCTGCAAGTGCTGGAGAAACGAAGTGCCGATTTGTCGTCGTCGGGTTTCCAGTTGATTTTGTTGCTGCAGAAGTTGCTAGGTGGTGCTTCGGAGCTTTCGCCTGAGCTTCATGCAGCGATTGCACGCTTCAATGACGGGCTGCTTCAGTTCGCGCGCAGCGACAGATCGAGCGAGTTCGTGCGAGGGGTGCACCGTTACTTGCCGTACATTTGCAAGACGGTCCTACGGTATTTGCATGCAAGTACCCAGAACCAGCACTCGACTGGTGACTCCAAGCATTATCGATTCTGGACCGAGTGGCTTTCGCTTATGGCAGTGGCGGTATCGCGGAGAGAAGTTCTGAGTCATCTCACCGAAGCGGAGTTACTGTTCGCTGAGTTCGAGACACATGGCACGCCAACAGTGGACCGGCCGATCAGCGAAGAGGACAAACTGCTTTGCGAACTCCTAAATTCGATCACTCCTCCCAGTACGCCCGACTACATTGAGTTTATGAACGAGTTGATGGCGGCTTGTCGGTCAGGAACGTCGCGAGTCCGCCAGCAGCGTGTTCTTGTGATCGCCCACGCTCTATTCACGCTGAACGGGAATGAGTCTGCGGAGTTACTCATCGCCTCGAGTTGTCAGCCCGTCAGGTTGAGCTGTCCTTCGAACGATGGCGCCACCGGTGCATCAGGAGCACTTGAACAGCTCGTCTCGAAACCGACGTGGGCCGAAACGAGTCGCGCGTTCCAGTTGTGGAAGGGTTGCTGTGGGATGGATTTCTGGGAGGGTTTTCTGGATTTGTCTAGGTCGCCGTATGAGGACGTGTCGGCTCGAGCACTGGAGCTTCTTGAGCAGACGCCGTTCCTATCGCTCGAGGACCCCGTGTGGCAGCATCGGTGTCTTCGCAAGTTGACGACCACCTTTTTCGTCATGCTGCGGCGCTATCGTGAAGAGCTCGTCGTGCACCACGGCGATCTCTCAGAATCGATTGCCAACATCCGAACCCGACTGCAGAGGCTCAAAACTGTGCTGTTCCGGCTCGTGGCGCTGGAAGGTGGCGTGGCCAACTACCCGTCCTCGGTGTTTAGCACGTTTGCGTCTCAATGGATCGACTTTCTTCTGAGCAACCACACCGCGACAAGTATTCCGACACACTTCCCCAATCGAATCAACTTTGACCGAGCAGACCCGTTGGCGGTGCCAGACGAGCGAGTCGTCATTCGCTCGGAGCGAACGATCAGCTCCAGGTGCACTAATCTGCAGTCTTCGAAGGTTATAACACAAGTCCCCGAGACGCTCGTGTACCGGAAAACGCTCGACTCTTCGTGGGAGATCGAGATGGATGCCGCCCGAAAATGCAGCATGTACGCGACCGATTTGCTAGTCCAAGTGTTGACGACGACTGGCACAGTGCCGGCCATGTCACTGTCATCCCGTATCCTTCCCGGAGACGATCTTTGCGAGCGCCAGGTCAAGATCCTGATTGATTTGTTGCTGGAGCGTGTCATCCCGTGCTGCGGGATCCCGAGCGACGAAGCGTACAAGGAGTTCCTGCCGAACCGGTCGAGTTTCGATGTGGACCTCCGAGTCGAGCAGTGGCTGAACCACTTCCCGGCGTTCTTGCCGCTGCTCGACCTGCTCATTTCAGCGTCGGCGTCTATTCATTCGACGCAGTCCCTGCGGCTAGTGCCAGTGCTCAAGTCTGCTCTGATTGTCCTTCTGGGTCATTGGAACAGCGTCAAGGGAGATCTCGAGGTTGAGAACCGAGATGTGCCCCCGTACATGCGCAATCGCAATCAACTGGGGTTGGCATGTCAGCTGCTGCGATTGTTGCGAACGACCGAGTGGGTTCCTTCGCCGCTGGGCAAGGCTGCGGAGCTGCTCCCCCTCACGACACCCGCCGACATTCGTGCGATCCTCTTCAGCTGCTGGTTCTACCTGTCCGACCACCCGCCTCGTGGATCACGAGCACCCACGCCAGCGACCTCGGCGCCGTCATCCCCAGTTTCGTCAGGCTCTTCGCCTGCTGGCGGTGGCATGACTTCTATCAGCGGAGCTGCGGGCTTGCTGGCAGCTGGAGCGGCCAAGTCGTTGTCCACTCCGGCGCTCGAGTTCTACTTGATTCCTCTGCGGAAGGCTCTCCACCGCAACATCCACAAGGTCGGCGCCAAGTACCCGCTGTTCATGTGTTGATAGAGTCCGGCGGCCGGCGCAGCCTGTGTGCACCGAAAGGAATGGGAGTTGTTGGCATCGGATGTTGGATGATCGTGTTGAAGTGAATGAAGATTCGAGAAATGACACCTGCACAAATTTTGCGTCAAAGCACATTTCAGCCAATTGTCGGTCGCAAAATGTGTAATCCAGCAATTCAGCCAATCCTGCGTGCGAATGCTGCCTCGTGCTCGTTTGGATGGCCAAAACGTCACAGCATCCTTCTGGCAGAGCCTCCCCTTACTGAATGCAAGTGATCTTCCTCATCCATTTGTGTAATTTGCGCCAACGTCCTCGGTTTGCTTTTTTGCGCGCCAAGTGCGAAGCGCTCTCTCGCTCGGCTGGGGGCGAGAGGGAAGAAGCGGCGCCGCGTTCCGTGACGACTGGGGCCGCCTCAAGGCGACAGCAGCGGCAGCGAAGGCAAATGACGACCCTCCACCGCCGCGAGGACCGGCGGCGGTCGCGCAGTGACAGCCCGGACGCCGGCGCGGCTGCGGAGAAGGCGACGAGCGGCCGCGTGGACTTTGGACAGCTCGAGGCGCTGCGCCACGTCTCCATCGTGGCGCACAACGAGTACCCGCTGGCCCACGTGCAGCGCGAGCAGCTCCTGCGGCGCGAGGATTGCGACGAGGACGGGCCGATCTGCATGTGCACACGCCCGAGCGATGACGAGGTGAAGCACAGCGCGACCACGCCGCGCCGCTGCGACGATGTGTCGTGCCTCAACTTCGCCACGTACGTCGAGTGCAACGACAACTGTCCGGCCGCGCGGTTTTGCTGCAACCGGCGGCTGCAGCACCCCGAGCGCTTCCCCCAGCTCGAGCCGTTCATGGTGAGGCGGTTGTTGGAAGGAGATGATGAGTGTAGCATAGTTTGTCTGATTGTGATGCTGCTGGTGACGATAGACGGAGCACAAAGGGTATGGCGTGCGGACATGTGAGGACATTGTGCAGGCGAGCGTCGTCGGCGAGTACGTGGGCGAGATCATCGACCAGAAGGAGCTGGCACGTCGCCTCAAGTCTATCCCTCGGGTTGGTTACGAGTGTGGCGATGCGACGATCAATGTGTTAGCGGCTGACTGATGGCGCCGTGTGTGTGCAGCACGAGCTGAATTTCTACTACCTGCTGCTATCGCCTGGCATTTACATTGACGCGCGCAACAAAGGGAGCTTCACTCGGTTTGTGAACCACAGCTGCGAGCCGAACTGCAAGACGGAGAAGTGGACGGTGAACGGCGAGACGCGCATCGCTGTCGTCGCGCTGCGGGATATTGACGATGGCGAGGAGCTCACGTTCGACTATCAGTGGAAGGCGCTCGGGTCGCGCCAGATCAAGTAAGGCTCGCCGTGATGTGTATGGATCGTTGTGACGGCGAGTAACCGTTTCTGTGCGTTCGGCGACATAGGTGCTACTGCGATGCGCCAACGTGCAAGGGGGTTATTGGCAGCGAAGGCGACGTGGTCAAGGATGAATCGTCGAAGGGTTTCTTTCGCGAGCCGACGATCGAGGAGATCGGGGCTGCGCTTATCGATCGTCGAGTTCGGATCTTTAACTCGCAGGATGATACAGCCGGCTTCTCTATCGCAACAATCATCGGGTATGTCTATATTCGCCGTTCATGAGGAGCGACATTGGTAGACTAATGACATTCTTGATTGATGCAGATATGACGATACACACGACAAGTATGACGTCGAGTACGAAACTCGCCAGACAGATGGATATGAAGATGGCGACTCTGTCAATGATGACAACATGACACGTTCTATTAGTCTCCAGGAGAACGGCTGGCAGATTTACTCGACACCAGAAGACCAGAATACGAATGAAGTGTTTTCGATTCCGAAGCGAAGGGTCTCAGACGTGGTGGGCACGTCCAGTGTCGAGGCATCGCCGCTTGCGCCAGGGTCCACTGCGTCTCCTGTCTCTAATGTCACTTCAGCGACAACAACGCTCTCCATTTCGCCCAATGAATCTGAACGACAGGGACATGAGAACGATACTCAAGCGGCGAAGCCTCGATCCAACAAAATCTTTGTGAAGTATATTCCTCGAGAGTACGATGAGCGAGCCTTTCGTCGGTTGTTTGCTGAACGAAGGCGTCCTGGCAAACCTTTTGGCGCACAAGATGATCTTTCGAGCCAAGATGATGGTGTGGTGAGCATCGATATGTTCTTCTTTTTCGACGACAACACTGGATGGGCACTGGTCGAGTTGAAGTCGCCCGAGCTCGCCGAAGCCTTCAAGGACAAGCTTCATAACCGTCCGCTTGCCGGCAAAACGCTGCGGGTCTTTGTTGCCGGACAGAACGAGCTGGACAGTTTCCACCGTGGCAAGACCAAAGTGACGATTCGCACCCAGGAGCTCAAGGGCAAGGAAGCTGTCGGTGCGCCGAGTGCTGAGTCTGAAAACGTCAGTGACAAGAAGGAACTTGATGAGCACCGTCCCCCGTATCCGTTCGGCCGAAAGATCAATTGGCTAGTGTCGGAGAACGAAGTCGACGAGTCAGTCAGTCAACGAGCAGGGATGTCGGCGTCGCTGGAGGAAACGCTGCGCATCAAGTTCGTCAAGGGGATCCTTCACATTGCGAAGCGGCTGCATTTGGACCGCGGCGACGCGACCAGCGCCATTCTCGCGCTCCACCGATACTTCACGTTCCATCCGATGACGATCAACGTGGAGTTCCATGCCGCCGCGATGCTGCACCTCTTCTTGAAGGCTCACTCGCGGAACGTCTCGTGGAAGGATTTTGTGAACGAAGTGTACAACGAGAAGTACCAGACCAGTGGCTCTGATCACAGCTTGCCATCTGATTGCGACAAGTTCCGAGTGCTTGAGCGCCACCTCATCGCCGCTGAAAACGATCTACTTGATGGATTGTGCTTCGATTTAAGCGGCGAAGACCCGTATGCGTTGCTGGACATGCTGACGACAGCGAAGAACCGTCGAAAGCTGTTTGCTGGTGTCGCCAAATCGTCTTCATTGATCAACTCGACCCCTCCGCCGGATGTTCAGCGAGAAGCCAAGCACTTGGTTGCGGAGACACTCCGATTGAGGATCTGGATGCATTTGCCAGTGGAATGTGTAGTTCTGAGCATCGTTTACCTCGGTTCGGCGGTCGTCGAGGCGTTCAAGAATCGGTCGGTGTCGAGCAATGGTCTGTCGCGGGTTCCCTTGATTCCAGAGTATTTGCCGCGCCTGGATCCGATCAAGAACCAACTCGAAGCGCTGATGCTGTTGGAGTGCTCTACGTCGATCTGCACGAGTCTGAAGGACAGATGGGTGCGTCTTGAGAAGAATCAGAAGAACGCAAGCGGGTCGAAGCCACTTGGGGACGAAGAATTCGATACCGAACGATTTGCTGTTTCCCGCGAGAAGAATGTGCCGACCAACGAACTGATTGCTCGTCTGCTGAGTGGTTGGATAAACGTTCCTTCGTCAACGGCCACGACGAGTATTTCGCCCGAGTACTCTAGCCACCGCGGATCAAGCAGCGAGTTCATCACGTTTGCCAGTTTTGGCAACCCGTTGGTACATTCGGGTCCATCTCAACACGCCGAGTCAAATGTTTCGGCAACGGATCGTCGTGGCAAAGATGTCAGCATTTCTGCAGCGTCGATCTTCCTCAAGAACGGCGTGGTTCGAGGCTCGAACAGCGCTCGAACTTCGTCGAAATCTGTGACTTCAAGTGTCGAACGACTCCGCACAACAGATATCACGAACATCGAGAGCATCCGGAAGCTCCAATATCTGGGATCTGTGGCGCAAGAGTGCAGGTGTGATTTGGCTGGGACAAGCGTGTACATGCAGCCGTGGCCGTACCGCGAGGGTGAATCGACGTTCTCAAACTCTCGGGGTCTCGCTGGAGGCGCCGCCCGCGAAGTCTCGACTGCTCTCACGCTGCACGCCATGCTTCCCGATAGATTCCTTAAGCTCAGCGGGATTGTGTTTCCAGAAGAGAAGAAGGGTCAGCGGTCGGGTGCGTCCTCAGGAGCAAGCGGCGAAGAAGACGCCATGATGGCTGACATGCTTGCCACCGCGACGTCTTCGTCAGGTTCCCGCAGTTCGAGCTCTCCACCTGCACTGGACCAACTAGACCTCAAGAAACACTACCTCGCGTTTGAACAACCACTGCACATGTACTCTGGCATTTTCGAGGCGAAGATCGGGCTGCCACTTCGTCTGCGCAAGAAGGCTATCTACGATATGCTGACGGCGCTCGGAGCTCTTCACGACCGCAACTACGTGCACCGCTTCGTTGCACCATCCCATTGTACGTATGCTGTGGCGTTTGTGTTGCTGGCTGAGGGTGACGCCGTTATAGTTGCTAACTGCGTTGTGATCGACAGTGTTCGTATTTAAGGATGGCGTGAAGCTTGGCGGATATCATTCGGTGCGAAAGACGGCGAGTGTCAAGTCTGAGGACGGCAGTTCGGTGACAGCGTACAAGATGAACGAGCGCGAGCGGAAGGAACAGGCGCTTGGGTCGTGTCTCGCGGTGACGGCGCCTGAAATCCTGCTTGGGGAAACGGTGTACACGTGGCGATCGGATATTTGGTCTGCGGGCTGCGTGGCTCTGGCGATACTGCTCGACCGCGTCCCGTTCCTGCAGGGTCAGCAAGTGGGTCAGCAGCTGGATCTGATCTTCCGCCTTTGCGGCACTCCGAAGGGCGTGTGGGAGGAAGGAGTCTCGCTCCCTTTGTACAGGATGTACCGTCCGAAGCACGACTACAAGGCTCGAGTTCGCAAGACGCTGCTGGAGGAGAAGGAAAAGTACCCCGAGTTCCCCGCGGATGCAATCGAAGTACTCGAAGCGATGCTGCAGCTGGACCCGACGAAGCGCAGCAACACGAGGCGTATTTTGGAGATGAGGTTCTTCGACGATACTCGGTGGGAGGAGGAGCGCGCGACCCGTGACCACTCGGCGTTCGACTTCAGTGGGCTTGCTCCATCGTTCCCAGTGCAAAAGAAGAAGCTGCTGCAGCACCTCAAGTCCAAGAAGCGGCACTCGTCGTCGACCGCGTCCTCTTCGCATCGATCGAGCTCCAAGCCGGCCAAGGCAAGCAGTAGCAGTCGGAGCTCGAGCAGCCACCGCCACCGCCACCGCCACAAGCGAGCCTTGTCGATGGACGAGCCGGACAGCCGAAGCGTCCGCCGGTCCAAGCGCAGCAGTCGCGACGGCGACGTGGACATGGACGATGTGCCATTGCCCGCTAGCTTCCAGCCAAACGTCGTTTCCGTTGCAGAGGAGGGCGACGAGAGCAGCAGCGATCACATGAGCAGGAGCGCCGCGCAGCCACGACGTGAGAAGCTCGGGTGGGGTATGGGGCTCATCTCGTCTATCGAGTCCGACAAGCAGACGCCGTCGCCATAGAAGGAGTGTTTCCCGGTAAGACGGATGCAAAGTGTATATATGGTGTGCGCTGCTGGCCCTTGTGTCAGACTGGGAGGACCAACTGGACCCAGCAGCAGCTCGAGCGGTGGCGACTCCAAGACAATAGAGAGGGTTTATGGATATTGCCGTGGTGCAAACTAAGCTCGTCTATGCTGGCCGACCACTACCCAAAGAGCTGACCGAAGCCCGTGTCGAGACACTTCTCGTACGAGTCCTTGCGCTTCCGGAGCATCTCCTGTCCCTGGCGGTGGCGACGGTACCAACTCGTCTCGGCTGCGTACTCGACGCTCGACTCATCGCTCTCCAGCCGCTCGCGCAGCTGCTCGACCAGCTCGGCCATCGCGTGGCGATCGCGAGCGTCGGCGAGCGCCTCGCGGAAGTCCGTGTGCACACGCAGGTCCTGGAAGAGGATCTTGAAGAGGTGCGCGCGGATGATCTTCTCGCTCGCTGGCGGGTACTGCTCGGCGCTCGCGAGGTACTGCTGCGCCAGATCAATGTATCGAACACCACCGCTCGCGTCTGGACTGTTGTTGGCGTCCGCGAACAGGGCCGGGTTCTCCAGCAGCGCCTCGGAGCTCATGACGCCGTCACACCCCGTCGCCTCGAGGCAGCGCGCAATGTCGGCGTGCGTCTCGATGCCGCCGTTCGCGAGCACGGGGATGGCCAGCCGCGCCTTGATGCGCCGAATGATCTCCCAGTCCACCTCGCGCACGGCCGTCTTGTTCATCTCCTTGGTGCGGCCGTGCACCGTCAGCAGGTCGCAGCCCGCGCGCGCGAGCATGTCGGCGAACTCGAGCGTCTCGTCCGCGTCCGGGAAGATTCGGATCTTGACGCACACGGGGACCGACAGATTCTGGCTCAGCGTCTCGACGATCTCGCGCACCACGTCCTTCTCCTTCATCAGGAACGACCCGTATCGACCCTTGCGCGCGATGCCCTACCATCACAACGAGTCAGCATCATGAAAACACAATCCGAGCAAGGTTCGTCGATCGACTCCAGACCTGCGGACAGCCGAGGTTCAGGTCGACGGCGTCGCAGTGGCCCTCGACGTGCTTGGCCGCCGCCAGCACCGTCTCCGGGTCGTTCCCGCAGAACTGATCGACACGACAGACAGCAAGAGAGTTCGTTTCAGTGCTCAGCCGAAGGAATGGATCGAGTCGAGCCAAATTGCTGTCCTCACCTGGACGACCAGCGGACGGTCGTGAATGTGCTTCTCGAACATCTTCTCGCGGTATTCCGCGCTCTCGGCGAAGAGCCGGCTGTGCAGCATCGGCGTGTAGCACAGCTGCGCGCCGTGCTGTCTGCACAGCATGCGGAACGCCAGCTCCGACTGGTCCACCTGCCGCCATTCAATCGTTTTGAACCCATGTCATCAGTCTCACATCCAAACGGTTCGCCGTCCGCTGGCCGCGGTTTCCGACCACGACCGGCCCATCGGCTGCACTACAAGATCGCTAAGCTTACCATTGGCGCCACGACGCGCTGCGGCGAGCCGATCGCTCGGAAAAACTCGTACCCGCGGAGCCTCGGCGCTCGCATGTTGTCGTCGGCCATTTCTCAAACTGAAGCGAGGGGTTACGTCCCAGAGGGTTACGTCGTCCTCCTCGCCATCATGTTTTTCCGCCAATCGGAGAGAGCATGTTTGAAACAGTGATTGGTTTGCAACAGATGGATAGTGAAAGGGAACAGTGTATTCCCTTTTTCACACGTCACAGGAGCGTAATCATAACCCGGTTACATATCGGTGTACACCTGAAGGTACGATTCCTCGCAAATCGTAACCTCCAGGACTCGCCGAGCTAGCATTGCCTCTCTACTCATCAGCAGCACCCGTGCGGTGATCAAGTGGCGCTCACATACCTCGTCCTCCGCGAGCCGCCGTATCTGACCGCCTCCTTCCAGAGCATCCTTTCTGCGTACCTCCCAGCTTTCATCATTGGCAGCGCGGCGGCGACCTTGAGCAAGACAGACTTCGGGTCGGGCCGCGGGCTGCGGACCTGGCAGGACGTGACCACCACACGGGACGCGACCCAGTGGCCGACACACTTTGTCGAGCACATGGACAAGGACGAGTCGATTCAGACGCTGTGCCACACGCTGCTGCGCGGCTGAAGCGTGGATGGCGGCTCGCGGTAGTGCCACAGCATGCGCCTGTTGAACGTGGTCACGGTCAAGTCCGGAATGTTCGTGTGACTCGCATACGACGAGGTGAAGCGGCGCAGCGATGCGATCGCGAGCGGCGTCACACGCTTCGCGGGGCTCTCGCGGCAGGCCAAGGTCGGCGTGTTCAGCAAAAATCTGCTCGAATGCTCGCTGATCAACCACGCTTGCAAACGCGTGGCGTGCGCGCTCGTACCGCTATACGACACGCTCGGGTCGGACGCCGTGCCCTTCATCATCAATCACACGGAGCTGAGCGTGCTCTTCTGCGGCCAGGACCAGTTCCACATCGTCATAGACTGCGCGGCAGCGTGCCCGACGCTGCGGTTCGTCGTGCAGTTCGAGCCCGCGACGCCTGAGCAGCGCCACCAGACCACTGCCAAGAACATCGTGCTCATGTCGCACGCGGACATTGAGCAACTGGGCAAGGCGGACCCGCTGTTAGCCAATCCGCCACTTCGTCGGACGTGTCGACGCTCTACTACACACCGGGAACGACCGGCGACCAGAAGAGCGTCGTGCTGCTGCATAGCAACTTTGTCATCTTCGGCGTGCTCGCTCAAGAGCGGCTCGCGATCGACCCGACCGACGAGTACCTGTCGTACCTGCCGCTGTCGCGTGTGTTCGAGCGCGTGGTGCACACCGCGCTGCTGTGTAACGACGCCGGCATTGGCATTGGCTTCTACCAGGGCGACGGGCTCTTCCTGATGGAGGACCTAGCCGAGCTCGCACCGACCATCTTCGACTCGGTGTCGTGGCTCTTCGACCGCGTGTACAACAAGATCTCGCAGGGCGTGGCAGCCACCGGAATGCTCAAGAAGCTGCTGTTCGACCAGGCGTGCGCGGCCAAGAAGACCGCGCTGAGCGACGGCGCCTAGATGCACGCGCGTCGCGCTGCTGGCACTTGCGCGTTCAATTGCCTGCGCATCGCAAAGAAGCCGTGAATATCTGTTTTTGTTTGTTTGGAACCTTACCAAGCTTGAACGCGTCTGTAGCCCATAGAGCCAACTCGACATTCGTGCTTGCCGGATGCGCCTGCTTCCTCTTAGTGGCCCTGACATTCTCATCCATCCTTCTTCCCTCCCTCCTCCAAGGCGGGGTTTTGTGTTGAAGTGGTGCCTGTCAATGCCAGATATGACATTAGACAGGTACATGACGAAGGACGAGGGGACGAGGTGCGAGCGGTACCTGTACCAATTTTGCTGTACCCGTTTCCGATGAAAACGGTACCCGCTTCCAGCAACTGCAAAACCTGCGTGGAAGCTTGCAGCAAAAGCGAGTCTCTAAGTGGCTCGCGTGGGCCGCTCGTCGACTCCGAGCGTCAGTGGGACCCGGCACCCTCGCATCAGCGGTCTGTGCGCCTTTGCGTCGACCTCCTGTTTGCGGTGCTGATAACGCGGCCTCGTTGCATGCCCAGCTGCCGTCGAAGCCATCGGTTCGCGGTGAAGTTGTCAGTTGAAGCTCGCAGTAGCACCAGCGGTAAGAGGAGGGCGAGGGCGTATGGTGGACGCATGGCAGGTGGAGGTCGATCGCGCGCGCGTGTGGCTCGATGCGACGAGGCGCGAGGCGGAAGTGAGGAGGAATGAGGTGTTTCGGCGCGTGAATGCGCACTTGGCGTTTCAGGACCACCAGCGCGCACTGCGCAGCGTCGAAGAGGATGTGAACGACGCCAACGATGACCTGTCGGCGCTTTCTTTCCTGAGCGATGTTGATCCGGAGGATATGAGCGCTCTGTTGCAGGCGGAGGCTGCGAGTTCGGCGGCAACGACGGCGACAACGACAACGACGGTGTCAACGACGGTGTCAACGACGGTGTCAACGCCGGTGCCAACGGCGCAGCCTGCCGGGTTCCAACCGCTGGAAATGCCCTCGCACTTGATCACTCCACCGGCTCAAGTGCATTTAAACAGCTTAGTGACAGTTGTGGCCAAGCCAGCTCAAGTGGCGAGCGTTGCCATGGAAACCATAGGGATGACACTGTCGAGCGACGAGAACGTCAATGCCTTGATGCGGCACTTGCAGCTGGACACGAGCGATGGCCGTGTGAACAGTGACGTGGAGGAGGAGCGCAAGACGGAGGAGAGCACGCCGCCGCATGTGGAGAAGGAGGCTGCGTCTCAGTCCATTTCGACTGTCAAGGATAAGGTTCGCAGGATCGCAGTGGCGGGACAACCGGCTAACGTGGGATCAAAACCTGGCCATCTTGCGAAGGATCGCCCTGACGACAAGACTGGACGTTCAAAGCCAGCGAATGCGGTTGATCTTGATCAAGCTGGGGATGAAATGTTGAGCTGGGTTTCTGGAGTGCGCGACCCCACTGTGGTTCGTCGGAAAGAAGAACTGGCGACTCGGAGGCGGCGGCAGCCGAAGCATTACGGGGCTGGGTCGGAAGAGGAGCGACGGTACATCCAGCAAAAGGTGAAGCACTACACACAAGACAGTGATAGCGACGGGTATTCGCCAGTCGATGATAACGACTACTCACCAAGCGAAGATCCGCCTGAAGCGGAGGAGCCAGAAGAGCCTTTCAACGACGCTGAACTGCTCAGCGACGACTACCTGGACAGTGATGATGACCACGCCCACGCCAAGAAGAAGAAAAGGCAGAAGAAGGAGAAGAAGGAGAAGAAGGAGAAGAAGGATAAGGAGAAGAAGGCGTTCAGGAGACTGAAGAAGGCTGCACCTTCCAAGAAATCGACGAAGACTCCGACGCAAAAGGACAAGCAAAGCGGACAAGCTCGGAGCGTTGATGATGCGGACAAACAGAAGCGACCTGCGGTTGTCGATTTAGTTTCGGGAGGAGCGGACGAAACAATTGATCTGCGTTCGAGCGACGATGAAAACATGGGTGACCAAGACAATCGTCGTTTGAAAGACGCTAAGGCTGGCGGTATCTCCAATCTCGACGATGGCAAGTCTCCGCTTGTTCTTCGCCTGAAAGTGCCAGGATCTCTTCAACAGCAACAAGATGGAGGGAAAGAGCCTTCAACTAGCAGTGTGGCTGCGACCTCGTCAGGGGTGCAAGTCAGTGAAGACGATGAGGGGTACGAGACGCCAGAGTTCCCATTCGACAATGAGCTGGAGACTGAAATCGAAGGTGGCGCGACTGCTCTCGAAACACCGGTCGCCAAACAGGACGAAAACGATGGGGACGTTTCTGACACTGGCACCGTGGATTTCGATTTTGATCAAGGCGAGGAGACGGAAATGGAATCGAGCACAGCTGCCGCCGACGTGGCCAACCAACACGTTAGCGAACTTGCGTTAGAATCAACCAGCAAAGCTCCCGTATCCAATACGGCAACGATACCGGCAGAAGACACTGAGCCAGGTGAGGTATCGGATGCAGGCACTGAGGTGTTGGACGAAGAAGACGACAGCGATGATCTCGGTCTCAACTACAGCGATGATGACGATAATGATCCCGTTTCGATGACTGAAATGGGCAAGCAGGTCTCGGATGTGCATCAATTTTTCGATTACAAGCCATTGGTGGTAAAGCCGGCCAAGGTAGCAACTCGGAAGACTATCCCAGTGCATCCACGATCGGATTTTATAAAGAAGAAGGGCTCGGCACTTGCGAGCACGCCGGTTCCGTCCAAATCTACTGAGGAAAAGGAATCAGCGGGTTCGCTCCCAGCGCCGACGGGGTCGAACGGACTACGCCCTTCAAAATCCAAGCCAGTGGAGACGTCTGTCACGATGAAAGGCAAGTACGCATCGGTTCGACGGGCTATCAAGATGGTTCAGAAGGAAGACATGCCTCTTCGCGCTACAAACTCTGCGGGTGCGCGACAGGCACGGAACGTGGTTGCAGCCAATGGTGACAAGTCGATTTCTGGGAGCCATTCGTATGCAGAAAAGGGGAAAACCGGATCAAATGGGTTAATGAAGTCCACTCGCAGATCCTCTCAGTCCGAAGGGGCGAGTGAGAAGGCGGCCGACAAGAAGTCGGGCAGGTACCTCTCTTACTCTGGGTCGAAGGGTTCTGACGACGACGACACCCCGATTGCTGCAACACTCAAACCCGTGACAATTCGTTCACGGTTTGGCGGCGGAGTCGCAGACCACCCCGTTGCGAGTGAGTCTGGTCCTGGGGTGATCTCGACTGGGAACGGAACCAAGCGGCAGTATCGACGCGAACCGCAGTTGAGTATATATCAAGCGCTGGACATCGAGGGTAAGGAGGACGGTCCAGAGTCGTGGGAACGCGATGGCGTGTATAAGCGCCCCACCGCCTTCAAGAAGCTCCAGGAAGAGTCTGCGCGTACTGGCGTGCCGATTGTGACGAGCAAGTCGAAGGAGCCGGACTGGGACAAGATCCCAATTCCGAAGAAAGGCATCTCGTTCGTTCGCGGCGATCCAGATGCAAAGAAGAAGAAGGAGATAGAGAGCTCGTCGTCCCAAAAGCCGAATCGGTATGGCAGAGAAAACAATGAGAGCGTAAGCAACGGTCGCGGCCGGCCGACACAGGATGACAAATATCGACGAAACCGCGACTACGACGAGAACCGACGCGGATCTTACCACTCCGCCGGTAAAGGCACCAAATCGTCAAGGAATGATCGCCGTCGCTCAGCGTCGCAGTCGCCACCTCGAGATCGCAAGCGGTATAAGCCGAGCGGCGACAAGGGCAATTGGAAGAATGGCGGCGGTAAGAATCGCGCGACTTTTAGCTCGTCTAGTCCCCGCGGCCGAGACCGGGATCGACCTAGTCACTATGGCCCACGTTCGCGCTCACCGTCTCCACGAAGCCACCGTTCTAGCTCAGCGGATCGAGATCACAAACCAGTCAGCACATACCGCGCTGATCGAGATCCACGCAAGCGGTCGGCATCGCCACCACGTCGGGATGAACGAGGCAACGGCAGCAGCAGCTCCGGAGTCGCACACCGTGGCGCTGACCCACGAGACGATGCCGCGGATGACAGGATGGACAAGAAGCGCAAGATCACTGAGCAGGGACGAGGACATGTAGACGATTCCCGAGACACCTCTCCACCTCCTGGAGCATTTGCGAGTTTTGATGATCACGACGAGTATATCAGCGCATCGGACAGCGAAATCGAGATAGAAATGGAAGCCGCGCCAGAGGATATTCGAGTCGACCTGGATAGTGTCACGATCGACCGTGCGGTGATGACGCGACGGGTGTACGTGACTGGCTTCAACCCGAAGATTTGTGATGAAGACTTTGAGGAGATATTCTCTCCGTTTGGGCTGGAGGTAAGGGCGCCATTGATCTTGCTGGAGAGGTGTTCAGTGGCTGCATTGGAGTCTAATGTTCGGCATGGACTTGCTTGCAGACGAATCGGGAAACTGGGTTTGCCTCAGTTGAGGTCTACGCATGCCAGCGTACGCTTTGCGCTCGCGGCGATGCGTGCATCACGTTCGAGTCGGAAGAGGGAGCGTCGACGGCTGTGGAGGAGCTTAACTGTATGCCTTTGTTGTTGTTGGCGGTGGTGGTGGTTCGTTTTGTCCTTCTGACGACGGGTCTTGTGGCTGTTTCTACTGCAGTGAAACATGTCAAGAACTCGCTCATCAGCGTGCGGTTGATGGACGAGCACACGCAGCGCATCCTGAACGCCCAGTTCGAGCATGTTCGGGACACGTGGAAGTGCGCGGGAACGCACTGCCGCGCCGAGGTGAGCACGTGGGACAACATCTGTCCCAGGTGCCGGCGCAAGCGCTGCTTCGGTCCGAGCAATGTCAAGATCTCGTCTGAATCATGGCTGTGCTCCGTGTAAGGGGCCCCTGCCGCGTCGTTCGCAGGACGCCAGCCTAACGCAGTCTTGTGATGGCGCAGGTGCTTCACGGCGAACGAGCGGTACGACTTGATGTGCAAGGGGTGTGGGGAATCGCTCCCCGATCCTGGCCGCTTCGGTTCGTACCGCAATTAGCGGTCAGCGAGCGTCTTCAGGTGGACCAAGATCTCCAAACCGGTGAGCTTGCTGGACCGACTGTGGTCAGGCCAGTGCATTGTCGCGTGCTCAGATCAAGTTCGCGATCGCCGACTGATCGCAGTCTCCACATTCAGCACAGGTATCATCGGTGGAGGAAGTGCCGCTGTCGTCGTCAGACAGTGTTTGCGGCGTGTAGGTTAGGAGCGCGAGAGTGCGGCGGTCGGGCGTGCGGCTTTCGACCTGCGTGCAGCTATTTAACGAGCGCAATCCGATCGCGCACGCACTTGAAGCGCTTCAACCCGAGCGCACCGCGTTTTGGCACATTTTGACCCGAGAGGGCGGACCGTGCCGGACAGAACAGTTGCCTCCCCACAATTCATTATTGACTCGCCGACTACACACATGCAGGCAGACAAACAAACCGGAGAGGGGCGATCTACTATTGAAGTTGGTTCGAGCTCCTTGTTTCTGCTACGGGCTGCGGAAATCCTTTGCTGCTGCTGTAGCACAACACAACCACATCCAAAAGCACCGAGAGGAAAGGCAAGCGGCGTCCGCGGCTTCGTCTCCTTCCCCTCCAGCTCGCAAGCCCACAGCCCGCGCCGAGACCGACCGCGTCCGCCCGTCGGCCCCACCCTCTCGTTCGGCTCGTCCCGGAACGACGTAGCGCCCGCGCCTCCCCTCGCCGCAGCTCAAGCTCCGAGGTCGGCACGTCCGTCGCGCTTCTCCGCGGATTGCCCCCCTTCTCCGTCCCTCCCTGCGCCATGTCGAGCGCCTCGGAAGGTGCGTGTGGGTGCGTATTGAGGCTGCAGTGAGTTCGCGGCGCTGACTGGGCGGTTGTGTGCTCGCAGTCGTCATTACCGACGCGTCGCAGGTCGAAGCGGCGCCGGCACCAGCGTCGGCCTCCGGGTCGGGCGGGGAGAAGCCGCTGCCGCCGCGCAAGGAGCGCAGCAAGTCGCGCGACATGAGCAAGCGCATGGGCGGCGGCCAGAAGGGCGTGTGGGGCAACCCTGGCGAGATCCTGACGGCCGTGCCCCCGGATGAGCACGACCCCAACTACGACAGCGAGAACGAGGACAAGGCGATCCTCGTCTCGAGCGCCGGCAAAGGCGCGCCGACCCCCAAGCCCATCGACCCGGACGCGCTGCCGGACGAGCTGACGGTGAACCCGCCGCCGGAGATCAAGAAGCGCGTCACCGAGATCGTCGACGAGTACCTCACAAGCGGCGACGCCGACGAGGTCCGCAGGTACGGAGGGGTGACTAGTGACTGTCTGAGGGGGTGGTGTAAGTATACTGACGAGGTGTTGTGATGCACACAGCTCGTTGCAGGAGCTCAAGGGCTTTGACGTGTACAAGTATGAGATCGTGAAGCGCGCGATCACGATGGCCATGGACAAGCACGACAAGGAGCGCGAGCTCGTATCGCGGCTCATCTCGGAGCTGTACCTGAACGGCCTCACGCGCGCCGAGATCGCGCTCGGTCTGCGCCGTGTGCTGCTGCTTGCGGGCGACCTGCAGATCGACATCCCCAGGTATTTTTTCGTCTCTGGATGAAATTGCAGGTTGATGCACACGGGTGGTTGACGATGCTGTCTTGAACGTGCAGCGCCAAGAGCATGCTGGCCATCTTCATCGCCCGCGCGATCGTGGACGAGGTGGTGCCGCCGAGCTTCCTGGAGGACCCGTTCATCGTCGACTACTCGCCGGACATCGCCGCGGACGCCATCAAGAAGCTGAGCATCAACCACGGCACCGCGCGCATGGAGAAGGCGTGGGGACCTGGTGACGGTCGTCCGGTCGAGGAGCTCAAGGTGGCGATCGACCAGCTCACGAAGGAGTACCTGCTCTCTCGCGACCTCGAGGAAGCCGCGCGCTGCGTGCGCGAGCTCAACGTGCCGCACTTCCACCACGAGGTCGTCAAGCGCGGGATCACGAACGCGCTGGAGGAGGGCGGCGCGGCGAACGGCGAGGCCATGTCGTCTCTGCTGGCGTACCTCGTGGCGCAGGAGGTCGTTTCGAGCGAGCAGCTCGTCAAGGGTTTCGAGCGGTTCAAGCTCGTGCTGGCCGACGTCGCGCTGGACATTCCGAACGCCGCGGCACTCTTTGACGCCATCGTGGCGCGCGCCGTGAGCGACGGCGTGCTCCCGAAGGGCTTCGATGCGCGTGCCCTCCCGCAGTAGGTTGTGTCGCAGGGGGACTGTTGCTGTCTCAGGACATGGCGACACATCTGGTTGTCTGCACGGATACCAATGAAATCAGTTCTTTCGACTCGAGTTCGGTGGCGACACCAGTTGCTGGCACAGCTCGACTGTGTTGAGGTAAATACGTTATATGAAGCAGCTCCGGTACTGATACACGACATGAATTGGGAGGCAGCTACGAGCAGCACGGGTCCGCCGACGCCGGGACCTTGGCCGTGTCGAGCGCGAACCAGAAGAAACCGGCGGCGAAGCCCGCGACGATGCTGGCGAGAAGCGCCGCGTTGTACGTCATGGCCGCGAGCATGAGCAGGTAGGCGAGCAGGATGCGCAGTCCGTGCAGCACGCTGTCGCCCAAGTGCTCGAGGTTCGACACCTTGGGGATCACCACTGTCGCACTGGCAGCAGTAGCAGTAGCAGCAGTCGTCATTGGTCGATGAATGCTCATCTTGGTTGCCACCGTCGTGACGACAGGCACGAGCGGCTCCATCGAGGTGCAGTGCTCAGGCGAAAGACATGTCTTGCTAGTCGCGTCCGCATGCTCCTTGGTCGGACGGATGCTCGTGTGCTGGGCCACCGATGACCCCTGCTCGAGCCGCGCGAACGGCGCCACCTCCGTCTCGGCCTCTGCCAGCCGCCGTGCCTTGCTCTTGGCCTGCTGCAGCCTGGAGCTGCTCAGCGTCGACAGGAACTGCGCCAGGACGGCCATGCCGAACACGGCGGCGCACGCCACGACGGCGCGCAGCACGGTCGTGACGCCTAGCGCCTCAGTCCACAGCATGGCGCAGTCGGCCTCGCGGTCCGCGCCGGGCCACTGGAGTCCGGCGGCTCCCATGACGACGCCCGCTCCCATGCACAGCGGCGCCATTTGCCTCCGGTTCAGGATAATCGCCGAGTGCTCACGACACGACAAGGCGATCAGGTGGTGGTGAAATATTGCAGCTGCCATCGGTAAGTTACAGAGCGAGCAGCACCCACCACATCAACAATTGCGCTGACGATGTGTGAGGTATACAAACGTCAAGTGAACGAGAGGTGGGTGTGGGTTGACACAGCTAGTCGCGGTCGCTCCATCCATCCGCAAAATCAGGTGCAGTTCGATCCATCCAAGATGGAAGTTTGAACCCAGATTCACCCTGTTTTGCGAACAATGCTGGACCAGGTGATTGCCCGGGTTAGCTTACCGTTGACCAGACGGCTCGCGAGCGAGTTCTGTGACGTCAACCGCCAGCGCACTTGCCATAGGTCCGCCTCATTTCGGCATTCGTCCGCCTCGACCGCACCAACACCGCCGGACTTATCCCTCATGCGCGCGCTGCTGCTGCTCGTGCTGGCGGTCTTCGCCGCCGCCGTCGTCAATGCCAGCATGGACATGCCGGTGTGTGGCTTCTTCCTCTGTACCCGCCTTTGTTCCATGACCCCCGTCCTAATATCCGTGCCGACAGGACGACCCGGTGTCAGGCAAGATGGTCATGAGCTCGGCGTTCAACTTCCGGCTCAAGAACGGCCAGCGGCTGCGGTTCGCCGGCGCCGACACGCTGCACCAGTTCCTGAAGGATCCGGTAGGTCTTTCTCCCATACATACATGCCTGGTTGTCTCTGTGCAGTCACTGACTGCATGGTGTGATTTCGACAGACTGTCGGACTGGGAGAGGTGGTCTCGAGCGAGGACCACAGCGAGGCGGCCCACGACGCGACTGTGCTGTGCCCGGTGTGCGGCATGGAGACGTCGGCGAGCGGCGGGCCGATGGTGCGTGCGGCCCACGGCGAGCAGGCGGTCCACACGTGCAGCCTGAACCACGCGCACCAGGTGCACGACGAGATCCTGCAGTTCCGCGACGCTGAACCAGCCGCCGAGCCAGCAGCAGCTCAAGTTGAGGACGAGGACTTCTGCACGGGCATGGGCACGACGATGCTGAACGGGTTTGGCTGGTGGCGAGGTGGGGCGTCGCCCTGCGTCGTGCTGTGGTTCCCAGGCTGGGTGCTCAGCTCCCAGCTACGCTACGTGGTCGGCTGCGTGCTCGTGGCGCTCGTGGCGGTCGCGAACGAATATCTGCTGCAGCTTCGCCGCGTGCTTCGCCGCGAGAGCAGCCTGAAGCGGCTCGAGAGCCGTCCGGACGCCACCTCGAGCGAGCGCACGCAGCTGCTGCGGTCGACGTCGGCGGCCGCCGCGCGGCTCCCGCTCGTGCAGACGTGCGCGCCGGCGTGGTTCCGCTCGCTCTCGGCCGACAGCCAGCACGTAATCCACTGCGCGTTGCACGGCGCCACGATCGGCATCGCCTACATGCTCATGCTCGTGGCCATGACGTACGACCTCGGGCTCTTCGCGAGCTGCATCCTCGGGTACATCGCCGGCCACTACGTCTACGGCGAGCGCCGCGACGCCGTCGGCGAGCTCAGCTTCCCGTCGACCTGATTCTTTGTAGTTGTTGCTGTACGTTAGAGATGGGTATCTATAAAGAATGTGTTGACTCAATTGGTGCGAGAATGAAATATGGAGCAAAACGCCATGCTAGACAATCGTCGCAGTATATCTGGCGGAGCTGCTGGTGCACTGGTCGAGACGACATCGAGGCTGTGCTTTGTCTTCCCCGTCCACACTGTTAGAGCCGCGGGTGCTTGGGCAATGGCGATGGAGGGTGAGTCAAGGCAGTTCGGCCACTTCAAGTTGCAGCGTGTGCGACTTGTGTACCCACGCATGGGTACAATAGCGTGGCATACACAGGAATCTCCATCGAAATATGCCGTTCCGCAGGTTTCGAGTGAAAGGATGTATGCGGTTCGCGAGGTCTTGGCGTGCGAGGGTCGCGGCGTCGCCGGCCCGCAGGAGAGAACAAGGGGGCGAGAAGAAGAAGCAGCGGCGGTTGGCAGCGCGGCGCGATGGCGACGACCCAGAGCGAGGACGAGGGCTGGTGCGTGCTGTCGGACCCGGAGATCGCTCCCGTGACGGTGCTGGAGGACCACTGGGACAGCAGCAGCACAGGCAGCCGCGAGTCGGCGGCGGACGAGCAGGTTGAAGCGGCCCAGCGGGTCGAGCAGCCGCAGCAGGCCGAGGCTGCGGACGACGGCGAGGCCGCGTGGCGCTCGCAGCTGGTCGTGGGCCAGCTGATCGACGCGCTGGACACGGACATGAAGTGGTGAGCCAACAGTATGATACTGTGAATTATTAGGGAATGATAGATCCTAATGATGAATGATGTGGACACATAACGACACAGGTACGAGTCGCGCGTGGTGGCGCTGGACGCGGCGCGCGTCAAGGTGCACTACCGCGGGTGGACGGCCAAGTGGGACGAGTGGCTGTCGCGCGAGTCGACGCGGC
Organism: Phytopythium vexans; assembly: GCA_003413675.1. Classification (NCBI taxonomy): domain Eukaryota; phylum Oomycota; class Peronosporomycetes; order Pythiales; family Pythiaceae; genus Phytopythium; species Phytopythium vexans. The sequence continues at coordinate 322,761 of QLOC01000027.1, forward strand.
TCGCGCCGCTGCACTCGCGCGTGCGCGACTGGCGCGCGTTCGCGCTGGACGACGAGCTGCAGGTCGGCTTCCCGCTGGCGAGCAAGAGCTACCCGGAGTGGCGCAACGCGCGGGTGGTGGGCGTGGAGCGCGGCGAGGACGGCAAGGTCGCGAGGATCCAGGTGAGTGTGGACGCGGGCAAGGCGCTGTGGATGGACGCGCAGGACGAGCTGCTGTGTCCGCCGCGCACGCACCGCGCGCGGAACGCGATGCCGCCGCCGGTGGGGGGAGGCAAGGCCGCACCGAGCGGCGCGAGCGACAGCAGCAGCAATCAGCGTGACGAGGCGGAGGCGCTGACGCCGTCGCAGAAGGCCGTGCGCGTGATCCAGACGAGCTACGCGGCCCAGTGGACGCCGCAGGACGTGGTGGACGCCATCAACGTCGTCATGGACCAGCACAGCGCCGAGGTGTTCCTGGTCATGGCGCCCGGCAAGCACCGCGACATGTGGCTGCGCTCGTGGATGGACAAGAAGAAGGCGGCGCTCGCCATGCCGTGACCGACGCTCTGCTCTGCTCGACAGCATCGAGCAGCGACCGTGGACGCAGTGTTTGTTGCATTAGTTTTAGCGGGGTCCGCGTCCGACCCGCGCACACGTACTCATATACCCATGTATTACCTACAGACTCACTGCCATTCGCCATGTATCGCGCATCATGTCCTTGAAGAAAAGACATGCAGGTCACATGTCATGCCGCGAGACCTCAATCACCTCAAGTGTCACGTCATCGCGCCTGTCGTCTGAGGCGGCTCAGACGCTGCTCATGTTCGATGGCAGGTTTCGCTATATCGCGGGACGGCATCTCAGATCTGAGTCTTCTCAGAAGTCGGACGCGGCGGAGTCGCCGCTCGCTCGCACACATCACGAGAGCAGGCGGGTCAAATCCTCTGGCCCATGCGCGCGGGCGAGGCGAGCGCGCTGGTCGCGCGGCTGCTGCGCCGCGTGACGGCGGTCCCGGGCGGCGACGAGGCGCTCGCGCTGCCGCAGGGCTACTTCGGCACGCAGCACCACTGCCTCTTCCCGTCCATCGTCAGCGTCGGTCTCGGTGACGCTGCCTCTACAACCTCTACAACCTCGGCGGTCTCGGCGGCGACGCACAAACAGCAGCTCGCGGCCCGCCGTGCGCTTGTGACGGCACTGGCGCTGCTGGCGGAGTCGCACCAGTTCAACTTCGTGGCCTTCTACCAGTGCTTCTGGCGGGACGCGCTGCTGCTGCCGGTCGCGAGACTCAACCCCGAGGCGCGCAGCTACGTGTCGCTCAACCGCGACCTCACGTTCGTCGAGAGGCTGCGGTTCATGCTGGCGTTGCCCCGCACGGACCTGCAGTCGCAGCACTTTGACGAGCTGCTCGCGTTCCTCCAGGCGCCGGACCGAGATGTGATCACCGACGACGCCGACTGGAAGGTACTGGCGGCGCTGCGACCCGTTCGGACCAAGCAGGTGACGATCGAGCTCTGCCTCGACATTTCCACGGCGGTGCTGCACGCGCACACGATCGAGGAGCTCGCGCGGGCGTTGCGGACGTACTGGAGGACACCGGCGGACGGTCGGTCGGGGCGGTTCGTCCCCATGATGCTCTGGTTCGACCAGTGCCGCGTCTCGGACCCGCACGTGTGGACACAGCTCGCGGCACTGCTCGCGTTGCCCGAGTCGACGATCCCGAGCGTCATTCTCTTCTACTCGCGCATCACGTCCGACCGGCGGCACATCAGGAGCTTCCGGCGGTTCGTGCACCGCTCGCTGTCGCCCGGCGGCTCGTCGCTCAGGTCACTCAACCTGTCGGGCACGGCGCTCAAGTACGCGCAGGTCGTGGCGCTCTTCTCGGCGCTGCGGTGTCCGAACCAGCTGCGCGAGCTCTGCCTCGAGCACTTTTGCGACGCCGAGTGCAACCACCGACTGCTGTGGGCGTGGATCGCGCTCGGCGCCTTCCACGCCGACTCGTGCGCACAGCTGACGCACCTGAACCTGACCCACTTTCACTTTGAGCTGGCCGACTGCGACCTGCGCGACGCGGTGATGCGTTCCACCAACCCGCTGCGCGTCATCTGGGAAGGCGAGCGCGCCGCGTTTGGACTGGAGGACGAACGCGTCGATGAACAGCCACTGCCGCCAAACCACCGCCGGTTCGTGCGTGTCCAAGAAGGCACCAAGCTCAAGGCGCGGCCCAACTACCGCGCGTCCATCCTGTTCGTGCTGGACGACGACTCGCAAGAGTACGAGGTGGCCATCGTGACGACTGAGTGGGTCTGCGTGCTCGTGGGCGGCTTTGGGCTCGGCTGGGTCCGATCCAGCCTTATTGCGGCCCAGCGAGACGAGCCATCTCGACTGACTTCGCTTGGTCATTCGCTCGCACCGTCACGACAACCGCTACGATCTCTGACTTATCGAGACATTGCCGACTCGGCCAACGTCGTCTCGGTGATCCAGCTGCTCGGCGACTCGATCGAGGCGCTGGATCTCGAGAACTCGGAGATCCGAGGCGACGACCTGGAGCTGATCCTGCAGAGAGCGCCTCAGTTGGCGGCGTTCAACTTCCGAGCGCCAGTGGACACCGGTATCCGACCGCTGCTCGAGCACTACCGCGCGGACCGCTGCCGCATCGCCACGCTCGAGCTGAGCGTGCAGACCCCCGAGGAGATCTGCCAAATGACGCAGCTGCTGTTCTCCCCAGGTGGTCGGTGGCTCAAGCGGCTGCACCTGTACGTGAACCAGCACGAGGCCATGAAGGCGCTCGGCGCGATCGCGCGGGTGCTGGCCGTGAACCGCTCGCTCGTCTACCTCGGCATCTTCATGCGCTACGACGAGCAGCTCTGGTCGCTGTTCCGGCCCGAGCACGGCGTCATGTTGCACGGCTCGCTGCCGATCCGGCTCAAGCTCGCGCTGCTCAGCGTGGTCAAACATCCGGTGTCGAGCTCGAGCAGCGCGCGGCGACTGGACGCGGGCGTGCTGTCCGTCATCTTCCGCTTCATGGCCGTGCCCGTGCGCCGCGAGATCCACATCTTCGACGAGTACGAGTGATGCATTCCAGTCAATCGAGCGAGCTTCAAGGAGTCGTCGACGCGCAGCTCAATGATCCCAGCGCTGACTGCCGAGTGGCGTGCCACTCTCGCGTGTCAGCATCGAGTTGGCGACACGTTGGTAACGCGAGCGGACGCGCGCTGGCGCCGGCCGTGTCGCGGCTGACGCGCGATGCGTCGGAGCGAGCCGATTGCCCGACAGCAGTGGGTCGGCGCTGGCTGCCCCACCGACTTGAATGCGACTCTCGTGCGCGCATTCATGCGGTGATCGGTCGATGGCGGAGAGATTCGGAACCCCACGACTGTAGGACGCTGCGACGCGCAGTCAGCCGAGCTCCTCGCGAGCTTCTTCAACCCGCTGGTTCAAGTAGAGTCAGGCGCAAAGCGGCCAGGCTAGGCAAGACGACAAGTCCAGTCAGTCGCACAGGACACGCGGATAGTGAGACAGCACGGCACGGTGGCAAGCTGTCGTCGGCGATGGCTCAAGGATCCTGTTGCCAATCGCTGGGCTTCACGGCGCCACACGATCCCAGCCCATCCAGCTCGTTACTCCCGCCCCAATCCTGGGTGAGGTGCTCCCCTGGCTTCCAATCACCATTTGCGAATGAGACGCATAATGGTACTTTTATCTTCAAACCGGGTCTGGAAGCATCACAAGTGACCCATATTTCGATGCTAACCGGGTCCAAACTGTCAACATGTCGGAGTTTGCGCTTTTTCGTCCCGGCGGTGACCGAGCGAGTTCGCGTTGCACATCGGCCAGCTGGACGACGTTCGTGTGATGAGAGCCGCCGTCGTTAATCAGACGCGGCCGGTGATGCGTGCCCAGTCACTCACTGATACATACGTTCGGACACTGGATGGGTCGGTCTCACCGCGTGCGTCTTTCGCGGCATTGTGCACCGCTCGAGTCGCCTCCTTTCGCCACTTTCGAATCTGCTGCTATCCGCAAAACCAACGATGCAGCTGCTCGTCCCTGCCGGCCTGTTGGCTTTGGCGGCGCTGCTGCCCAGCTCGCTCGCGGTCCGGAACGCCACGGCGGTGGTCGACGTGCTCGCGTACAACGACGTGTACGAGATGCTGCAGGACGAGGTGGACGGACTGAACCTCGGCGGGCCGTCGCGGGTCGTGCCGCTCGCCAAGGCCATGCGCGCGGCCAACCCGAACAGCCTCGTGCTGTTCGCGGGCGACACCATGTCCCCCTCGGTCTGGTCCTCGCAGTTCTACGGCATGCACATGGTCGAGGCGCACAACGCGATCAAGCTCGACTTTGCCTGTCTGGGCAACCACGAGTTCGACTTCGGCGTCGACCGCTTCCTGAACGTCTCGGCGGCCTCGACCTTCCCGTGGCTCAACGCCAACTGCTACGAGAGCGCCACGGGCGAGCTACTCCGCGGGACGCAGCCCAACGCCATCAAGACGTTGACTGACCCGACGTTCGGAACCATCACGATCGGCATCTTCGGCGTCATGTACGACATGGAGGACTCGAGCAAGGGACTGTACTGGAGCGACCCGATCGAGGCGGCCAAGGTCGAGGTGGCCGCGCTGCAGGCGCAGAACGTCGACTTCATCATCGCGCTCACCCACCAGGACTTTGCCGACGACAACACGCTGTCGCAGGAGGTCGAGGGCATCGACGTCATCTACGCCGGCCACGACCACTCGGCCATGATGCAGACCGTGTTCGGCACGCCGTACCTCAAGGCGGATCTGGACTTCCGCACGGTCTGGCGCTCGCACATTGAGTACTTCGCGGCGGACGCCGACAACGACCGCGCGACGCGGATGCGCCACGAGCTGCTGCCGGTGACGGAGGAGATGGAGACGGACCCGGAGCTGGACGAGATCATCGCCGGCTACAACGCGCAGATGGAGCAGCTCGAGGGCGAGATCGTCGGCACGCTCTGCCAGCCGCTCGACCTGTCGCAGTCGGTCGTGCGCACCAAGGACTGCGCCGTCGGCAGCATCTTCGCGGACGCGAGTCTGAGCTTTTACGGCGAGGGCTCGGCCGACATTGCGCTCATGAACGGCGGCGGCATCCGCGGCGACAAGATTTTGCCTGCGGGTGACCTGTCGCTGGGCGAGCTCATCGCCTGGTCGCCCTTCGGCAACACGCTCATGACGATCCGCACGGACGGCGCGTCGCTCAAGCTCTTCCTCAAGTACGAGATGCTCGCGAGCTGCGGCGACGGCGTGGTCGCCTCGAACGGCTTCTACGTGCATCCGGCGGGCATGAAGTACAAGTTCGCGTGCTCGGCCAAGGGAGTGGGCGAGGTCTCGGACTTCGAGTGGTTCGAACACCCGACGCGGAACGGTACGATCGCCGACGACGACACGTTCGTGCTCGCGCTCAGCAACTACATCTACACGAGCGAGTGGACCAAGACGACCGGCGTGACGGCCACGATCGTCGTCAGTGAGGCCGAGGCGTCGCGCATCGACACGGCGCTGCAGCAGTATGTCGAGGCGCAGCCTGACCACGTGCTGTGCGTCAACGCCACGGGCCGCTCTGAGGTCGTGATCGCTTAAGATGTGGGGCTAGAATATCCGCCTTAAGTCTCGTTAATATGAAGCCAGAGGCTACGAATATTGGCTGCCAGCAGTTCGAGTGCCTCGTTCTCCATCGCGTGCACCTCCACGGTGACTTCGAGGGTCTGGAGCTCCTCGACGACCGCAGTCTTGATGTTGGCGACCATCTTGCGACTCAGTCGCGTGGTCTTCATCTTGGTTTTGTTACCCAGATCAATGTGCGATCGCAGTATGGTCTTGGTGAACGGCGTAGCTGCTGCGCCGTTGAAAGTCAGCTCGTTGACTAGCAGCTTAATGCCGACGCGCTTGAGTCGGCAGCTGTCTGGATGAACCAGTCGCATGTTGCTGTCGCCCAGGAGAGCCGACTTGAGGATCGTCACCGCCGCCTTGAGTCCGCGGATGCGCCGGTCACTGGGTGAAAGACTCGCGCGTGTCGTGTTGACTACGTACGCGGCCAGTTGGCAGTCGAAGACCCTGTCGGCTACAACGTCCACCTGCACCAGCAACCTGCCGGTGACATAATCGCGACCGTCGCTGCGCTCCATCGACTCCTTCGCATCGCGAACGCAAGTCCAGTGGTGGAAGACGCTTGACGGGTACGTGTTGTGCGCTGGGTGGTGGTCCACGGAGCAGTACCCGTCATACACTGGTCGCGATTCGCACCAACAGCCGGCGCGCCACCGCCACTGGCAGTGCCGATGTTGGTCGCAGAGGCCGTTCGTCAGAGGCCTCCCCGCGGACATGGCTCGCCCTTCTTCGTCTTCCCCGAGCACGGCATCCTCGCGCGCTTCGGCTCTCGGTGGTAGCTTGCCAATTGCGAACTGAGCTTGCGAACTGAGCCTGACAACTGAGCTTGACGACTGAGCCCGACAACCGAACTTGCTACTGATATCTCTTTCATGATGGACCCAACTGACTCGACCAGCACTCATGATGTTCTCACGTCGCAGACAGTCGTTCCGATACTCACACGTCGCAGGTTGCAGTCGCATTTGGAGCGTCGCGGCGGCGCTTCAGCCGAGATCTTTGGAGCTCGCCACCGAGAAACTGACTCACAAAGCATCCAGTAGCATGGTGGCTCGAGCTCTGCTGGCTCTTGCGGTCGGCGCGGTGGCCGTGGTGCCGACCGCGGCGTGGCTGCCGCACATCATCACCAAGGGCAACAAACTGTTCGACTCGACCACGGGACTCGAGTTCCGCATGAAGGGGATGGCGTACTACCCTCGACCGAACGCCGGCGAGCTGGCGGGCGTGAGCAACTACGACTGGGCGGCCGACGAGCATGAGGCCATCTGGACAGCGCACATTGCCGTGCTCAAGGACCTCAGCGTCAACACCATCCGTCTCTACTCGGTGGATCCGAGCAAGTCACACGACAAGTTCATGTGCGCGTGTTCCGAGGCCGGCATCTACGTGCTGGTTGGCATGGCTGCACCGTGCGTTGCTTTTGGATATTGTATGCTTTTTGAGGAGCGATGGGTGACCGACGAGTGCGTTTCAGGTGCGAGGACTGCTCGGTGCAGGCACTGGCGCCGCCCGACTGCTATCCGGACGCCATGCTCACGCGCATGCAGATGGTCTACAACGCCTTCGCCGTCTACGACAACACTTTGGTGCGGTCGTGTGCTCCGTTCTAGACTTGTGTTCGCTGTACCAACACTGCAGCCACATGACCCTGCAGGCCTTCAGCGTGGCCAACGAGCCGAACCTCGTCTCGGTCTCGAACGACAACGGCAAGGTCGTCATGCCGTGCGTCAAGGCCATGATCCGCGACATCCGAGCGTACGCGGCCGGGTGCGCGACGGCCATGCGCCAGGTGCCGATCGGCGTCGATGTGGCCGACATTCTGCCGCGCGAGCAGTGGATCTCCTACTTCGACTGCGGGCTCGAGGACAACGAGTACACGCGTTCCGAATGGTCAGTGGCAGTCATCGCTGTTCGGCAATCGGGATGGTAGCTGTTCTGACATGGTGGCGACAGGCTCGGATTCAACCCGTACGTCGAGTGCGACCCGACGACCCACGTCAACTACTCGCAGTCGACGGGGCTCACGACGCTCATGAGCGAGTACGCGACCACGGGCTACTCGCGGCCGCTCATGTTCGGCGAGTTCGGCTGCAACATCGGCGCCAACACAGTCGACGGCTTCGAGAACCAGCGCACCTTCTACGATGTTCGTACCGAAACCGCCTTCACTCACAGTTCCATTTGGATTTTGAGCTTGACATGTTGGGATGCTGTTAACCAGGCCAAGTGGATGAACGAGGAGGAGGACATGACGACCGAGATCGTCGGCGGCAACGTGTTCGAGTTCACGACCGAGATCGCCAACCTCGCTGGCGCCAAGAGTGCGATTCATGTTTCCGAACCTCTGTCTTGGGTCTCAATTTTCACCCACTCACCACCTCAATGTGGCTGTGCAGAGCTCACCAAGACGGCGGACGCAGGCAAGTACGGCGTCGGGTACTTCCAGCCGGACGACTGCGACAATGACGCGACGACGTGCGTCTTTACTCCCTACCCCGAGTACAAGAACCTGCGCATAGCATATACGACGACCGCCAACTCAACGCTCACGTACGACGCGTTCACGCCGAGCCGCGACCGCATCCTCTCGTGTCCGTCCGCCATCTCGTCCGAGCTGCCCACCAAGCCCGACGGTGAGTCGTCTTCTTCTCCGCACACAAGTGCTGCATGAAGGAGGAGGGCACTAACGAAGGCGTCTCTGGTGGCAGTGAAATCGCTGGCGTGCTCGGTCGCGACGCCGCTGTGCAACGGCAAAAAGGCCAATTCCTACTCGCACGCAAGCAGCACGAACACGACCAAGACACCCACCAACGCTTCGCCGACGACGCTCACCGACGTCGCCACCGCTGGCAGCTCGAGCGGCGGCTCCACGAACGCCACCGCCGAGAACAACGACGCGGGCTCTGTATCCTTGCGTCTCGCGCACTGCTGGCTGCTGTCAGCGCTTGTCGCTCTGACGTTCGCTTAGTCGATTCGGTATCAGTTTGCCTTCGTATCAAACACTGGATATGCCAACATTACAAATGCTGGCACTCTGGCCACCGCGGTGTATTGGTTACGCGAACAAACGCAACTCTACTTGCTCCACACTCGAACTCGACCAGTTAACTCCAACTCTATGTCGTCGAGCTCGATCATGCGTCTAGCAGCGGCCAAAAACCCCTTCGCCTTCTCGAACAACGAGCGCGCAGGAGCCGATCTATTTGATCTTCTGGCGGGATCCATCGGGTCGCGCTCCTTCGTCTGAAGATGGTGCGAATAGGTCGTCGCCACCATCTCTTGTCCAGCGCCTCCTGCGACTGAAGAGAACCCGCGCAGTCACTTGCTCTGTGGCGACTAACGGAGCATCTCTCTCTCTCTCGCGCGCGCTTGGGTCCATGGTGCGCTCGAATTCTCGAGCACCTGGGGGGATCGAGCGCATGATGCACCAGCTGCTTCGATTTCCTCCACAGCTTCAGATAAAACATGACCAGCCGCCAATCATGTCAGCGGCGTCAGTCGTCCCCCCTTCATCCAGCTTGCGCGCCAACGTGAGGCCGCGCGCCGTCGCGGAACCGGTCGTCGCGGCGGAACTGGCGACGCTGGCCGCCGGCGTACTTGCGCGGACCGTTGCGCCACTTGCCGCCGCGGTTGAAGCCGTTCATGTGCGGCGGGCGGAACGACGGCGTGTGGTTGCGCGCAAAGCCGATCGCCTCGAGCTCGTCCTGGTACTTGGTGCGCTCGGCCTCCGCCTTCGACCGGTCGAACGGGAACACAAAGCCTGGCAACTCGCTCCAGCTCACGAACGTCATGTCGATCGCCATGTCAGGCTGCTTGTCCTCCATCTGCTGCAAGTCAGTCGCCAGGAAGAACCGGATCGTCTGCTCCAGCGTCTGCTTCACCTCCGGGTCGTCCTGCGGCGACACGCCAGGATGGCCGCGGCGAGGGTGGAACTCAATGCCGATGAACACGCACGAGCCGAACGCGCTCTGCTTGTCGCTCGTGTGCGGGAAGAAGCTCGGGAACGCATGGACTCGCGCCACTGGACCCACGTGCTGCAGACTGTCCACGAGCTTGCGAATTCGGGACTGCACAAACTTGCTCCACTTGTACATGCTCGCCTCGGACGCGGCCTGGAAGTCGACGACAAGGTACGAGCCGTACCGGATGAAAAAGTTGGACGGCTCGAAGATCTTGACCCACGGCGACCGCGGATCCACAGCCGACTGGTCACAGATCGCCGCATCCGCGTCCAACACGGGCAACGACGTCGCAGTGCAGACGACCGTCGCCTTCATGTCCGTGATCGCATCGTCCGACCCCACAGCCGGAAGCGGACGAGAAATACCCACGGCAATCTCAGCCATGTAGCGCGCGCGCCACAGCTCCTCATAGATCACCGCGAACGTCGAGTGCGACACCTGAACGGACGAGTTCATGTGCGGGTACGCCGGGGTGATGATCGGCATGATGTGAGCGCGGTCGTGAATGTTCTGGCGCGGATCCCACATGTCGAACCCGAGCCCTGCGTCAAAATGCATGTTGAGCATGATGGGCTGCGGCCACTGCCACTCGGACAGCACCTGGAAGAACCGCACAAAGATCTTGGCCGGCTCGGCGGTCGGGTACAACTGGCAAACGAACGCCACGAGGATCGCCCAGCTGATGCCACCGAGGTACCCCAGCTTCGCCGAGTAGATGCCTCGGCGACGAGCCCACGCACGCACAGCACGCAGAACAATTCGGAACTCGCGACGCCTCGGCACAAGGCACAACAGCATCGAGCTCACGCGCGGAGCATTGAGGCTCTTCATCGACGCGGGCTGCACATTCACCAGCATGTGGTCCGAATCAATCTCTTGGTGCGACTCCACCGTGGACAATGGCAGGCGAGCAAACAGCAGATCCATCCGCACGCCCAGGAACGTCAGCGCGATCAACGGGACATAAGCGTTCGGTACAGGCGCGAGGTGCGACACCTCCTCCGACTCCTGCAGCATTTGGCAAAAGGAGCTGAAGAAGTCGTCGTGCGTGACGTGCCAAGGTGCCACGCATACCGCATCAATGTCCGAGTTGGGATCGTCCAGTCCAAGGCGGTAGGACCCCGCCAAGAACAGCGATCCACTCGTCAACGCAATGTGCTCCTCGCTCAGTCCACGCGCATATCCAACCATCTTGACCCACTTGGTCAGCAAATCCGACAACAGCTTGAGCACATGCAGTTTGTGCAAACGATCACCCGCCGCCTCCGTCGGGGAGATCTCGTCGACATACGACATGAACGACTGCGCGACGGTCGCGTCGATCTCCGGCGCGGTGGCGCTCTCCACGATGCTGCCGACCGCAGGAACCAAGTGCGTCTTGTGGTACAGCACGTCGCGCGCTTCGTCGAGGAACCCGTGGCGGATATTGCTCAGCAAGTTCTGCTGCACGTGCGACGGCAGGATCCCCTGTCGCGTCGCATGCTGCACCGACCAGCTCAGCGCGTTCGCCTCCTCCTGCTCTCGCTGGGCCGCCACCTCAGCCGACATGGCATTGATACGGTCCAACAGCATCAGCGCCTCCTCATCTTCATCCGTCGTGTGCGACAAAATGTCCGAGAGCTCATCGTGCTCGACGCTGTTCGCGGGGCTCGGACGCTGAAGAGCGCTGTGACGGCAATGGAAGACGGACAACGGACTGTGCCGAGGACTCGGACACGAGGACTCGGCCGTCGACTCGCTGTTCGTGTCGTCACAGTCCAGCTCACCAAACTCATCATCAGTGTCGAGCGTCTTCACGCGACGAGGAGGCGTTGAGACATCGCACGACGAGCGCTGGTCTTCGCGACCGTCGCTCGTACGTTGCGACTCCAGTCGACGGTGCGACGGCGACAGAGGAGCATCACACTGAACCGCATTGATCGCGTCAGTGTTGTCGACAGCCTCCCCCCACGCACTGACCGTCGTCGTCTCCGACGTGATGCTCGTACGCTCGCTCATGTCAACACTTTCGCCAGCATCCTGAGTCCCAGAAGCAGCCGACGAGAGCTGCAAGTCGCCAAGATCCGACGCCAAGCGTTCACACCCAGCTTCCGAGTCGTCACCCAGTTTCTCCGATGCGTGCGTCGCCTTCTGCAGCACCTTGCGCGGGGAGGCGCGGTCGCGCGACGGTTTCCCAGCCTTGGACGACTTCTTCTTGCCCGCGTTCTTGAGCAGCTTCTCGCGCTCGCACAGCTCCTGGAGCGGAGTCAGCTTGCCGTCCGTGTGCTCGCCACCCACAGAGGCAACCGTCGACGGCGAAGCCTCCCCGTCGTGCTTGCTGTGGCCGTGCTTGGGACTCGAATGGGCCTTCAGCGCCTCGCAGCGTTTCTTGAACATCGGGCTCTCGACAATGTGGCACACGCTCTTGGAGCGGATCAGCTTGGACCGCGCGCTCGTCGGCCGCATGCCGCTCCGCTCCTGCTTCTCGTGGACCTCAACGGCCAGTGGCGCTGCGTGAGCGCGCGGCGGCGACGGCGGCGAGCTCACGACCGCGTCCTTGAACGAAAACGCGGCCTTGCCGGGCGTCTTCGCCTTGGCAGCTGCGTGGTCGCGCATGGCCATGCTTCCAGCGACCCTCGAGACGGTTGGAGCGCGAGCGAGGCGAGTTTCGCCGGCCAGCTCGAGCTTGGAGCGCGAAGTGACGGACAGGGAAGCTCGGCCGGACGGCTTGCACTGTGTCAACGGGTCACCGAGCTCGAAAAAGCCGCGACGTTTCTCCCACACTCTCGCGCGCGTCGGCTCCCAGCTGCGACCCTTCCTTGGCTCTGTCGCATGCAGGGCATTCACACCGAGCGCCGTCAGCCTCCTCCCATCATTCCAGCGGCCCGAGCCAGCTAAATCCGGCGCCATTGCCGGCGCCAACTGACTTGGCTCCAGTATGCGCGACTCGGACTCGCGGTTCATGCGCGTTCTCACCTTGTAGTGGACCGTTGGAACCCAGAGAGGCGAGCAACGGTGCGGTAGACGACGGCGGGGTGCAGAGGAGAGCGGGGCGGCACGAAGGCGGACGGCGGGCGGAGCAGCGAGGGCGACAACCGACCGCTGCCGCGTTCTGGCGCTCCGGGTGCAGAAGGCTGTGGCCGAAGCGAGTGCTGTTGTGAGATGATGGGGGGTCGACCGGCCGTTTCTTCAGGTCCGGCAGCAAAGAGAGTGTTGTTTTGCGTGTATTTTTGGGAGAAACATCGAAATTTAATGCGATGGAATGTAAAATAGGGGTAGAACCTGTCGGAGCTGATACTTTTGCCACTGCCGGTCACCATACAACACGCAAGTGGATGCGCTGAATCTTGTCAAGCAGGTCCAGGCGAGGAGGGATGACACGACAACTTTGAATGCTAAACAGCGCTGCCAACCTGCTCCCTTTGGCTGCCGCAATTTTCTCCACAACTTCTTCGTGTGCATTTCTGACTGTGACTCGTGACAGCCGCTAGTGCTCGCTGCTTACTGCGCGGCCTCCCGCTGCACATTTGGTGCGCTTGCAATTTTTGCAGCGTGCTTGCCATCACTTTCGCCTCGTACTCTTTCGATTCGGATTCTTCAAGGAGCTGGCGCGGCGATGTGTTCGAAACGGGAGGGGATCCAGCCCCGAGTGCACCGTTGGTGACTGCTTGGCCATTCGAAGGAGTGACGAAGATGGGCATGGGGGAGGATTTACCTATCAAATGTGTGCCGCAATCTGCCAATGGAAATGTGTCGTAAACACCTTCAACGGTCGGAATCAGATCTGTTCCTGCACAAATTGGCTTTGGCTCTAACCGTCGGAATATCTGAGCGGAAACAGATTTTGCCTCATTCTTTACAAATTGTTCCAGAACTCGGTGCTCAATTTGGCACATTTCGGTCCTTCTCCTGATGTCAGTATGGAAACCTCCGCAGACACAGGTTAGGGTTATCGTACCGTACCTGCGACATGCTGACGCAAGGTCGTCGACCCCGAGGCCTAACCCATATTCACTTTCCGAGGTTCGTCAAATTTGCGATTGCCTGGCAGGCGAGCACAGCGCAAAACAAAATTCATGAAAACGCTCGATGGCTTCCTTGGATCATGTCGATTGATTGATGCCTCCTTCACAGCAAAACAACACTCAATAAACATCATGCCTCGGGGACATGCTCAGCCGCAACAGGACACCAGAGGCAGCCGAGTGACCCAGTTTCGGGGTGTGTGCCCGTAAGTTAATGTTTAACCTTTTGAGGGGGGGGGGGAGTTCGTGCCATTGCAACACTCGCTCGCTCGTTCCTAGCCAAATCCGCCAGACCCTGTCTGAGGTTGCGGTCGGTCGCTTATCCACCACCGAGCATCCTACAGTCAGACCCACCGAACGAAGCCTCGCGCTCCCCACCACTCATCAGCTGGCAGATCCCTCCTCGGTGTCGACGCCGGTGCGTGGCGATCAGGTGGTGGCGTCATGGACACGCAACGTCAAGTTCAAGGTCTAGCGAGTCGCGGTGCCGGATTTTCCACGGTTCGGCCGCGCTCCAGTCCCATGCAAGCGCGGCAGCAAGGAAGCTGGCCAGGACGCTCCACCAATGCTTCACGGTGCAGTCGAGCTCTCCGGTTGGCATATTGGTTGGGTCGGTTTCGTCGAGCGTAGCTCGGGAAAGCGTTGAGCTTCCTGCTTCAAAAGAGCGCTCATTGTGTGCTTGCGACGTCCGAGCGTCGATGGTCAGGCCGGGGCGTCAACAGCGCGGATGTGGCCTCCACTGGTCGCATCAGGTCTCCCGCGGCCCGCCCGTTTGGTGATGGATGTTAGTTTGGCCCCATCGCGTTCACATCCATCACGGCGAGTCTGAGCACTCTGAGAGGCAGCCAGGCACCGTATCAGCGGGAGCGTCGATCCCCGAGCCGACTGCAACCCTACTGACGGCCGAGAAGAAGTGGATACCGAGTCAAATGTTCGCTGGCGAATGTTGGCGCGAGTGCATGTGCTCGAGGCAGCACCCGTTCTTCGTCTCGCACTGCGGCCGACCCACCGAGCCCACGAACTGCCCAGCATGCGACACCCTCGATCGGCTCTGCCAACGTGTTCAGGATCCAACGTGTTTGGGCTTCACGTGCGACTGTTTTGTGCTGGTGTGTTCTTGACCAGGTAGAATTCTCTCTGAAAATCGGCATTCACGCTCCGCGTTGATTGGTTCATTTTTGCATTTCGCTAACAACGATTTTCATGTGAAATGCAATTTGGAAAATGCCGCTGTCAGTATTTCAGTATAGTGACCATTCCCTTCCAGCCAACCAACCAACCGAAGAGCTGCAATTGATTGACCATCGAGCCGCCGGACTTGCTGCCGAGCAGAGCGAGGTTGAGGCAGACCTAGAGGCAGAGCCAGAGGCAGAGCGAGCGCGATGGGCAAGAAGGGCGGCGGACGACAGAAGGCGGCGGGCCTGAGCGCGCTGGTGCGAGCCGAGGAGGCGGCTGAGGAGGAGATCCTAGAGACGCCGGCGCTGAGCTCGTTCGCGGCGGACGCTCCGAGCGGCAGCGACGACGAGGAGCAGGACGAGGACGCCGAGGCGGAGCTGGAGCGCCGGCTCGTGGAGGAGAAGCAGCAGGAGGAGCAGGCCACGGAGCGGAAGGGCGTGTACAACCGCGACGCGCTGCAGGCGCTCGTTTCCGACTGGGACGATGAGAAGCAGAGCAAGCTGCCGTGGGTCGAGTTCCTGGACACGACCGGCGTCCCGCTCGAGCTCGAGAACGTGCACGACGACCTGAAGCGCGAGGTGGCGTTCTACAACCACACGCTTGCGAGCGTGCGGCTGGCGAAGGATCGGCTGAAGCGCGAGGGCGTGGCGTACAAGCGTCCGGAGGACTACTTTGCCGAGATGCTCAAGAGCGACGCGCACATGGGCAAGGTCAAGGACAAGCTCATCTACGAGCAGAAGAAGATCGCGGCGGTCGAGGAGCGCAAGAAGTCGCAGGCGCACCGCAAGGTCGCCAAGGAGGTTCGTGGATGGCTGGCAGCAGCTTTTTGGTATGGATGGTGCATGACTGACATTGTCGCGTGTTTTACTTTTGCAGTTGCAAGCCGAGAAGGCCAAGCAGCGCTCGCAGCAGAAGAAGGAGACGCTGGACGCCGTCAAGCAATGGAAGAAGCGCAAGAACGGCAAGGGTCTGAACGACAACGACGACCAGCAGCTCGAGGACATTATGCGCGGCGAGGGCGACGTCAACGCGTCCGGCGGCAAGCGCAAGCGCGCGGCGGGCAGCGACGACCGCGATGGCCGCGACGGCAAGAAGCCGCGCGTGGGCAACAACAAGAACCGCGAGGCGCGCGACAAGAAGTACGGGTTCGGCGGCAAGAAGCGCGGGCTCAAGCACAACACGAAGGAGAGCACGAACGACATGTCTAGCTTCCCCGGTGCGCGCAAGGGCCGCAACAACGCCGGCACGAAGGGCAAGGCGAACGCCCCCAAGCCCAAGCGTGCCGGCAAGACGCAGCGCGCCAACCAGCGCAGCAAGGGTCGGCGGTAAGCGGTCGACGGCGACAAAGTGGCGCGAACATCCCGGCTGCATGCCGGATAGATAGATAAATATATGTTGCTTCGAGCCAGTCGGTCTTTCACGCTTCCGGTCGCTCCCATGACGTCTCGAGGGTCTCGCGGTTGTAGTAGTACGTCTGGTTGGTCTCTGGGTCGAGCACTTCTTCCCACGGCGAGGCGGCGTCTTCACCGCCGATCGATAGGTCGATCGAGTAGTCGTCGACCACGGGGGCGTCCGCGCTCGGGTCACCATACCAAGCCGAAGAAGCAGCGTCGACTTGCTGGTCTTGAGCTGGCCAGGTGTCGTATCCGTAGTTCGCATCGCTCGACGGCCATGATGCTTGTGGGTCGAACCAGCTTTGATCAGCGTTGCCGACTTGGTCGTACCAGGATTGATCGACGCTGCCGGTTTGGTCGTAGCTGGTAGACTCGCCCCAATTGGTGTTGCCGTCCGCGGAGTAGCCGGCATAGGGGTCCTCTGCTTGAACCGCGGCTGCTGTGTTGTCGTACACAACATCGCTGCTGACGTACGTAGCGCTGCTACTGTCCCAGGTCCACTGGTCGCTACCATCGCCGCCGTAGTAGTAGTTGCTGCTGTCCACGAGCGCTGTTGCCTCGCCGCCACCGGGATAGCCGTCGCCATACTGCTGATAACTGGTGTAGCCGTCTCCTGACTGCTCGTACCCGTTGTAGACATCGCCATACTGTCCGTAGCCGTTCCAAGCGTCCACACCCGTCGTTGCTTGTGTATAGCCACTCGAATTCCACTCGTTGTCGCCATACACTGGGTAAGCAGCGTCGCTTGTTGGAGACAATGCAGTCCACCCGCCAGCGTCGTACACTGGAGCAGCAACTCCTTCGAGTGCTGTGTTATCAGTCGAGACAGGAGGCGATGGAGGAGGTGGAGCAGGGGTAGCTGGTTTGGGTGGGCTGCGCCTGGATTTGTCAGCCTCCTCGCGGCGCTTCCGTTCGTCAAGCCGTTCGCGCCGCTCGAGCTGCCTGAGCCTCCGCCACTCCCACAACTGCTCGGCCCTGTATCAAGTTCGCAGCAAATTAGCAACCTTCATCACCACCACCACCACCACCTCACCAGCTCCAGCAACTTACAAGGTATGGTTGATCCAGACCGTGCGCTTTGGGTCCATCGAGAACTCGACGAGGAAAGCAGCAAACTCGCCGCTTTCTTTCAGCGCTGGGTCCTCGATCACACATTCGAGCGCTATGCGGCGCTCCTTGACCGCGTCCTTGGCTGTCGACACGTCCATCAGCACTCCACCTTCGTCCATGCCGTCCTTCCACTTCACGAGGTATTGCCACGCGCTCAGGCTGTTATCAGCAGTCGAGTTATAGCTCGAGAGCCTCACAACCCGGATCGTCTGGCAGCTCTTGACCCATCCGCGCAGGTCTTCAGTCGTCTGCAGCGCCTTCCTGTCTCCGTCAATGATCCGCACAACGCCCGGCAGCGGGACGCCGACATTCATGTACTCTGGCAGCAGCAGTCCGAAGGCTCGAGCGCGGTGGGCGAGCCGACGCCGAGCCATTCCGTGCATCGGACGCAGACGCCGCATCACGGCCGAGTCGGTCGGCAGCACCGGTGCCATTCCGAGCTTGTCCTTGATGCGGAACGCGAGCACCTTGGCCGCTCGCTGGTCGTGCTCAATACGAGTCCATCGCTCGACCTTCTCGCGCCGGAGTGCGGCGGTGATGCGTCGAGCGCGGTGCACTGGCGCCAGTTTGCGCCAGAACCGCTGGATGCGGTGAGCGGCGGCATTTCTCTCAGCTTGCAGCTTCCTCTGCCTCATCTTGTCGGCGTCGGCGCGGTCCCGAGCCTCGCGCTCAGCTGCAAGGCGTTCGATTCGCTCGATCATGGCGCGGGTTCGGAGCGAAACGGCTCGGAGAGTCCCACAACTCTCGACTGGATGAGACAGCAGCGCACAGCGACCGCAGATTCGCACATGATCGGCCTCGCATTCCCACTGCACGGCGTAGCGGATCGCCAGCAGGTGTCCTAAGGCGCTTGGGCCGTCCACATCGCAGGAGGAGCACAGCTCAAGCAGCGTCGTCGCGCGGTGGAGCTGCAGCGCGCCGCGTCGGTGCAGGAACGCGAAGCACACGTCGCAGAAGAGCGCTTGTTTCTTCGCCTCCTCGCTGACCGTCTCCTTCGAGTTCGCCTTGACCCGAGGCGCGAGGCAGTCCTCGCACCGGCGCGACGCGAGCTGGAAGCGGCAGAGTCCACAGAGCTCGAGCGCCTCGATCTCGTGCGGTGTGTCTTCATCGATTGGCTCGGCCTTGTGATACTTCTCGAGACAGCCATGGCAAAAGCTTTCGTCGCAGTCGAGACATCGCCAAGACGCGCAGCTCTCGCAGTCCGTGGCGCCTTGACACGCCACCTTGAGCGTACGACCGGTGGGCGGGAACGGAACCGGTTCGCCCTCCACATCGTCTGCACCGAGCGCTGGCGGCTTGCGCCATGTCGAGAACCCGGAGCGAGGATTCATCCAGTACGGAAGTCCGTACTCTGGGTCGACGAGTTTGTCGTACGTGACCTTGATGCGGATCTTCAGCTCGCGCTTGGCGAGCACACGCCGAGCTAACGCCTGGATCCTGGTCGCCGCTCTGTAGTGCGCCTCGGACTCGCGCTCCTTTGTCAGCCGCGCCACGAGCAGCGCACCTTGGAGCTTGTCGCGTCGCCGACGAACCATTCGCTGCATAACGCGAGCCGCCTGATCAAGCACTTGGTTGGCGCGAGCATCGAGCCGCACACCCATCGGCGACAAGTCGCCGTGCCGCAGCGCCACATTATACAGCAACGAGAGCAAGCGAGCGTCGCCTGCAACAACATCCAGACGCCACCACGATCCGACGCTCGCGAACTTGGTGTCTGCGAGCTTCCGCAGCACCGTGGCGAACTCGGGGAACGTGAGCGCTCGCCTGCTCGCGCCGGTGACCTGCGCGAGCGCCACGTCCACGTCGGTCCCTGTGAAGAACGGCCGCTTCTTTCCCACAGCCTGGTTGAGTGTTTTGAAGAACAGGAGCGCGCGAGACCGCTCCAGCCGTGTGTGCAGCACGCTGCTGTCGCCGCCAGGCTCTTTGGAGCGGGCCACCGGGTCTTTCACGCCGGACGCGACCAGGAACACGAGCTGTACAAGCGGCCATTCGGCCGCCCTGTCCGAGCCCTGAAGGTGGCGCTTCATCGGATGCTCAAAGCCCGCGCCAAGCGCGCGAAGCACCGCTCGCCCTTGCCATTGATATCGGCTGATCGCCAATGCAGCGGCTCCAAGCGTCCTGCCTTCTTCGCACCGACGAGCGATCGCGAGCGTTCGCGTCAGTCCCAGACGAAGTAAGAGACGATAGCGAACGTAGCGCTGAAGCCGAGTGGCCATGAGCGCACGACGCTGCTGCTCGAGCGTCCACAGCGTCGCGAGTCGGCGAGAACGGATAGTCTTGACCCACCGTGTGATCGTCGCCGCGGCCTGAAGGCGAACCGTTGCGAATTGCCACTTGCGCCGTCGGAAGAACCGGTGAATGAGCCGCTCGGCACGGAGCCTTGTTGCGAGTTTCCGCGCCAGTCGACCGCGGACCAATGACTGGATGCGCGTGGCCGCTCGGCGACGAGTTAGCACGCGGATCTCGATTATCATGGCGCGCTGTCGGTATCGTTGGAGTCGAACCTTCCGCCTGGCGCGATGCCGACGGAACCAGGCTTGGATGCGGCGGCTTGCGACTGCAGGTTGAATGGGTACAGGAGCTGGCTTTGATCCGCGAAGGAATGTCGTTGTCTTGGAGCTTGGAGCGGCTCGCTGCGGTTGATCGGCTGCTTTCTGCTGTTTGATCGCGAGACGATTCCGTCGTTCGCGTTTGCGAGTGACGGCGCGGTCGAGGATGAACTGTTGCTGCACGACCCAGCGGCGCAGGTGCTTCTGGATGAGCACAGCGGCGTGTCGATATCGCCGCTGCTCGCTCGCGACGACCCCCACCCACTGCAGAACCAGATTCGCTGGCTGTTTCCCTCGATCATGTGTGCGAGCGAACCAGCGCTGAGCATAACGCGCGATGACTCGACCTGCTCGTTGCTTGTAAAGCTGCTCGATCAGCAGCCTCCAGCGCCGGCGCAGTGTGAACGGGTAGACTGCTCGACGCGCGATCATGAACCGAGCAGCGCGCTTGCGACGCTTCCAGGCAGCGAGCGCCTCAGTCGACGCGTTCCTCGCTAGCGTCTCGGCCATTCGAGCAGCATGAGCCTCTTTCCGGCGCGCTTCCTTGATGTGAACGCGAGCCAAGTGTCCGCGCGTGACTCGCTGGATCGTCACCACTGCCCCGAGCTTCTTGATGCTGGCTCGCGCGTCTAGCAAAGCGTTGGCGCGCCGCTTCCGAGCACGGAAGTGGCGCTGGAGCTTCTTCGCTGCCTCTCGACGTCGAATGCGCATGGTCATCGCCTTCCGCCGACGATGCACGCGCCACACGACCTGAATGCGCCGCGCCTGCGCCTCTCGGTACTGGACGCGAAGTTGCTCGAGCCGTCGTTGCTGCGCCGCAAGCCGGTCGCGTTGGGCTCGCAGTTCGCGCGCAAGTCGACGCGCGGCATGTCCGCGATAGACCCACGCAATAAGCGACGCTGCCCGACGCTGAGCGATTCTCCGCAGCTCTGCAGTCGCATTGACCCATCGCGCGAGGGCTTGACCCACGAACCGGAGTCGAAGTGACCCCATAGCTCGATGCACTGCCGACACCGACCGCGCTCGACAGTAGACGGCCAGCCCACGCTCGAACAGGAAGCTCGCAGGTATCGCTGCCTGCGCTCGAGCCAGTTGTGTCTGCAAGTCCGCTTCAGCTCGATCCGAGGCATCCTTTGACACTTGCAGTACAGCCTGCAACTTCTTTACTCGAGCTTCGAGGCGATCTGCATCCTGGTGACGTTTGAGCACAGGAGATGGAGGCAGCTCTGGCGATCGGACAGCGACAACCGGCGCAGCAGCTTGAACCTCGACCTTCTTGCTGGTCCTGTCGTGCTCCCCCTTCCTGGGCAAATGCTGAATCGGGCGGCGCTTCTTGGAACCATGGACAGCTGCGAGCGTGTGGTAAAGCTCTTGTCGCTCGCCTTGAGAAGCTGCCGGGAACTGAGGAGATCGTTTGACTCGTTGGTGGCCGAGCACCTGGCGCACGAGCACGTCGTCCACCTGCTCGATCCGCTTGCCTTGCTCGATGGCGCGCAGCGCCGCTTGGAGGCGAGCGAGGTCGGTGTCCATGGCATCCGTCGCACCAAAGCGACGTTTTGAGCTAAATCAAAATCCATTCGGGTCAACATTCGGCGCTGCAGTGTCAGTCCACAGGATACATCGACCGATATCTCGAGCCTGCAAACGCCTTCAGATTGTTGAGAGTTAATCAAGCGGGGAATGAATATCCTATACATGTTGTGCGCCTGATTCCGCGTGCCGACCGACCGACTAGCGGCCTTGAAACGGGATGTTGTTCTGCTGCATGAAGGCCATCAGCATTTGTCGCTCATTGGGCGGCAGCAGATCCAGCTTCTCGGGGGTCATGTCGCGCGCGAGTTCGGCCACAGCATCGAGCTGTCCCTGTGCGGCACTGTCAGGAGCGCGCTGCCGCTTCGGCGGTCCGCCAATGTCCGGCTCCATCCCGCGCTTGGCCAGCCGAGGGTCTCGGCGCCGAGGGTCTCGATTCCGCGCGGGAGGAGCACCCATGATGCCCGGTGGTGGCCCTTGTGCGCGCGGCGGAGGCTGAAGGATGCCTCCAATCGGCGGCACCAGCGGCGCAGGAGCGCTGATAGGTGCGGAAGCCGCTGGCGTTGTCGCCTGCGACAAGGGACCAGGCCGAGAGCTCCACCGAGTACCACCAGCCTTCGCGGCCGGCGGCGGCGCCATAGACGGCGTGGGCATGAGACCTGCCGGCGCCGAGGGCGGTGCCATGCCGAGAACCCCACCGACAGGCAGGACTGGGCCACGCTGCGGCGGCATTGGTCGGCCTCCCATGATCGGAGGAGCCTGCCACAAGTGATACACGTGAGGAGAGCCCCAAGCCAACAACACAGCGAGAGTGAAACACGCACCGCAAGCAGCGCCGGCTGTGACTCGGTCGAGCTCGGGATGGGGATCTGCAGCGTCTTGAAGGCCTGCACGATCGCGTGCGTGAGCGCCGGGTTAGCCCCCAGGATGCTCTTGGTGTACTCGGGTTTCTGCCGCGCGTGCTCCTTCAGGTCCAGCAGCATGTCGTACAGCTTGAGCGGCCCGAACTTGGCAATCGCGGCCTCGATCGCGCTGATGGCCATCTCGCCGCTCACGCTCGGCGCCTGGTGGTGGCCGTGGTGGTTGTGGTGGTGGTGGCCCTTATCGCCTCCGCCGCCGCCTCCCCCGCCGCCAGACTTGTCCCCGCCGTCCGCGAAGTCCACGCGCAGGTTCCGCCCGTTGATCTCGTAGCCGTTCAGGTTGCGCATGGCGCTCAGCGCCGTCGCGCCGTCCGCGTACTCGCAGAAGCCGTAGCCCTTGGGCTTGCCAGTCTCGCGGTCCGTCACGAGCCTAAACCAGCAGCCAAGCAGCCAGTCAGCACGTCTATGGAGGGAGCGAATGGCACAGCACCCGCCTACCGGAAACTCATGACTGAGCCGGCCTCCGAGAAGACCTCCTTGAGCTGCTCCTCGGTCACATCGTACGGAATGTTGCCGACTGCGAGTTCACCATTCGATTAGGATTATTGTGGACGTCACTGGCGCGCCGGCGAGCGCCGAGCAAAGCTGACACGGCCAACACAGACAGAAGAGTGCTTACCAAACACGCTGCGCTCCTTGGCTGAACCCGGGCGGGACTTGTTGCCGCCGATCATCGCGCCGAAGTCGCCGCCTCTAACCTGCTGTGGATGTCCCCGCACTTGTGTCCAGCCGGCAGCTCGATGAACGGTACCGAATATGCGGTACGAATGGTGCAAGTATCAGAGTCAGATATAGCTGAGTCTGATGATTGACACTTCAACATCTGACCGCCACTGAAGGTCGTTGTGGAGCCATGAATGAGCACGGAACATGGCCACCACATCCATTGCTCCGCCAAGTCTCGACCAACGAGCCGCGAAAATATCACCTCGATGTGAGCTTTGTCTGAATCACTGCATCGCCCGCATGGCTCGATAGTCAGCTTGCCACACATTGCATGCAGACCTGGTTCAAATCTCATGTAAATCTTATTTCGTTTGTTCTCGTTCCCTACCTAAACAGCGGAAGCACTTCCGTACGTTTGCGTGGTCAGCGATAACAGTGCTGGTATTATTTGTTAATCTACAGACGTGATGAGTGGTTTGTTTGCGCAGTCACAACCGTTCCCATTGATCTCATCACTATTCTTATGGTCGTTCATTGACTCCCAATTGCCGAATGACTGGCGGCAGTAGTCGTTTCGATAGCTGCTGCTCTCGATGTTTGTTTGAAATGTGTGCATGTCCGTTTGGGCGGATCGGGTTCAGCTTCTCACATGAAGTGAGAGTCGTTTCAGAGTGGTCGCTAACCACATCTACTCGACGCGATCCACCACTAACAGGGGCTTGAGTCAGCACCGACCCGGTGTAGGATGTGCGTCGACAACTATTGGAACCACCTCTGCTGGTGGTAAACTCCATACTCTAGCAGACTGACGTCAGACAAGCAGTGTTGTCGACACCGGTGCTTGATTCTTGTGTTCACATCCGCGAAGATCACCAGGTTGACATCCTAATTGCTCACTTGATTCCCCTTGCGTTGAAGCTCAGACAATCGGAGCATAGGATCATCGTGAGTAACTGATCTCAAGTTGAGCCTCATCCAAGGCGAGGTCCGACTCGTTGAGCGCGATGTTTGCGCACGCATGTCCATGCGGAAAACGATGCGGTAACAGCAACCAAGCAAATTGAACTGCACTTGCCATCGCCCTCATATCTGAGACGGCATTCAAAAGCGCTCAACCTCAACAAGTGCTGCAAGGCCTCAACCCGCCAAGCTAACCTATCTCCTCCCGCGAACAATCAAGTTGCCTGCTCACGTGGCAACTCCTACAGGATATGGCAGGATCATTCGGATCGCTTGATCACAACACCGTGGCTCGTCCGTAGAGACCTTGACGAGGGAATGTCCGGCGTTCGATATTCGCGGACATAAGCTTGGATTGCACTGCGCCTGTCTTCGCCACATGGAGCGACTTCAAGTTGCGAAGCAAACTCAACTCACCAGGCGCTTTCGAGAACTTCATTGAACGCAAGCTTCCCGTCCAGTCGCCAATGCCTTTGCATCAGCGTGCTCTGCATCATCCGGCTCTCGATGCGTGTTTTAGCTCACGCGGCGGAGTCCAGCTCGGTTCGAGGCGTTTGCGACGTCAAGTTCAAATCCAAGATCTGCATCACAATGTGGACAACCGCATGCTTTGCCGCCTCGATCACCGCCCACCAGTGCATACGTTCGTGAGCTTGTGGACCCAGCGCTATGTTCGTGAAACGATGGGAGGGTTTCTGAAGATGGGGAGCTCCACTTGATTCCTGTGTCGTGCAGTTGAGGCGATCTAACGCTGCAATTGTCTCCATCTGGTCGAGCTCGTGCAGATCGCTGGAGTCCAGTATTTGGATAGGTTCGACATACTCATTCCTGGAGGTGTTTACATGGGAGTTGTATGGAGCGATGGTTGTCAACGACCATACTATATCCGAAAGAAGAGGTAGTTCAGAGGATCAGGTGACGTGATTTGCTTGCTGAAGTTCAAGCCGACCGCGGAACAGAGCGCCGCCGCCTGACGAGCCAAGCAGCCTTTTCGGGTGAGCGTGACCCACACACGTCTGAGCCAAGCGATCGATTACTGGCCGCTGTAGTGGACGCCGTCGTCATGCACAGGCGAGGCAGACCGCAACTTGAAGTGCCGCAGGTATCAAGTAAAGCCCCTTACCGCCACCTGCTGGCCGTCCATTGGCCGGGTTCACCATCCGAGCTGCGACTTTCCAACGGATCTCACTTTCCAATTCGCCACCTTCCCCACCAAACCGTCTCCTTGGTACCCCCTCGCCTCGCGATGAAGATCTTCCCGACTAGCGTGGCGGTCGCCATGCTGGCCGCGACGCTCGGCCAGGCGGCCGACGTGGAGATCGCGGCTCCGGGCACCGCTGCCTTCAACCAGTTCCGCCCGATCTACCACTTCCTCGCGCGCAAGAACTGGATGAACGACCCGTGCGCGCCGTACTACGACTCCGAGACGGAGCAGTACCACATGTTCTACCAGTCGAACCCGAACGACACCGAGTGGTCCAACATGACGTGGGGCCACGCCGTGTCGAAGGACCAAGTGACGTGGACGGATCTGCCGGACCCGCTGCGGCCGTTCGAGGACGAGTGGGACAACCTCGGCGTCTTCTCGGGTTTCGCCAAGAACAAGGCGATCGACGGCAAGGACACGGTCTTCTACACGGGCGTCACGGCGCTCCCCATCTCGTGGAAGAAGGTCTACCTCTTCGGCGAGCACGTCGTGTACGCCACGACCGAGGACAACGGCCAGACGTGGCAGAAGGGCACCGAGCCACTGATCGAGCTGCCGCCCACGGGACTCAACGTCACGGGTTGGCGCGACCCGAACGTCTTTGACTCCAAGGCGCTCGACAAGTACTACGGCAACGACGGCAACAACAGCCACTACCTCATCACGGCCGGCGGCATCCACGACGTTGGCCCGCGCATCTTCCTCTACCACTCGGAGGACTACCGCAACTGGCAGTACAAGGGCTACCTTCTCTCCAAGGAGAAGAACACGACCTACTCCGAGTACTCGGGCAGCTGGGGTTTCAACTTCGAGACCACCATCTACCTCGAGCTCGAGGACGAGGACGGCGAGACGCACAACACGATGCTTTTCGCTGCTGAGGGCGATCCGAACCGGTACCCGATGTGGGCGACGGGCAACATTGGCTCGCACGGCGGCTGCGGCGTCGAGACGGATCCAGAGGAAGGTCTGTTCCAGCCGCTCATGGTTGGTGTCACCGACCGCAGCGACTGGTACGCCAACAGCCACTACACGGACCCGAAGACGGGCAAGGAGGTGCTCATCGGGTGGATCACCGAGGACAACGGCTTCGACGATGCCATCGCCGCGCAGCCGCAGGGCTGGAACGGCATGCTCTCTGTGCAGCGCGAGCTCGGCATCTCGATCTTGCGCGGCATCTCCGACACTGAGAACCATCTGTCCGGCCAGGGCGACTGGATCGTATCAAGCTCGAGCAACGTGGCGTGCGCCGACGGCTCGAGCGCCGTCTCCAAGACCATCAAGACGCTCGGCCTCAAGCCGCTCGAGAACCTGCAGGAGCTGCGCGGCGACGTCCACGAGGAGATCGCGCAGGTGGCGACCACTGCGGAGGACAACACGGTCGTGCTCAACACGACCGACTCGTCGTTTGAGATGTACGTCGAGGTGCCCGAGTTCGAGCGCGGCTCGCGCGTCGGCTTCCAGGTGCGCCGCTCGACCGCTGGCGACGAGTTCACGACCGTCGTGTACGACGACGCGCTCAAGAAGGTAGTGATCGAGCGCGCCAACAGCACGACGGCCGACTGCGCGCCGTTCTCGACCTACGACGTGACGCCCACCGTGGACGACATTTGGGGCTACTTCTACCTGTACGACCTTTTCAGCGCCACCGCGGCGGACCAGTGCGCCACGACCCGCGAGACGCTGCGCTTCCACGTCTTCGTCGACGTGTCGTCGGTCGAGGTCTTTGTCAACGACCGCTTCACGCTCTCGGCGCGCATCTACCCGTGCGCGGGCCAGACCAAGTCCGATGGCATCGCGCTCGTCTCGAGCGGCGCCGCCACGTTCAAGAACGTCCAGGTGTGGGCCAACCCCAAGCACGCCTGGGCCGACGAGCGCGAGGTGTAGAGCGCTCCGACCAGAGCCTTCATGTACCCGTGAACGGCCTCGATCGGTCGTCTTCCACCTCCATTTGAGTTCGCTCAAATACATATGACGCTGAAATCACTTTAATGCTGGTCTTGATCACTGTTGCTTTAGAGAGTCTGAAATTGTTTATGGTCTTGGGATCAATCAAGTTTGCGCCACTCGACGTTCAACTTGCTCGAATGTGTGCCAGATCCCACCTAACGAATCAGATAAACCGAATCTACCGCTCTTTGCGTTTGGCTCTCCTGCCGGGACCTCTCCACCTCACCAATTAGCAAGACTGAGTCGCGAGGTTTGTTTGCGCCAATTTTTACCACATGTGCAAGCTACGAGTTTCGTAGCTGGGCTTGAGACCTCCTGCTAGTTGGCTCGCACATGCAGGATTGCTTTATACTCGAGATGCGGCTCCCAGGTGTCGATTCATGGCAACCCAACACTCATCAATTTCTCCTCACCGACCGCAGGACACAGCACAACACCCTGGTTGCAACAGCAACATCATGGCGGACAAGACTACATCAGCTGCCCCGTGCAGGAGGAGCGCTGTGCCAATGCAAATGGAGTTGGACGCGAGCGGGCTACGAGCCACCCTCGGGGTGTGAAAGATCAACTACAGACCACCTTGACTGACAAGAGGTTGGATAGACTCGTTGACAGTCGACAAAGCGAGCAATCACAAGCTTTCGGAGGAGTTTGGATCGCAACGAGGGAAACCACAGAGCCGGACAAAGGTCCCGATCGCCACGACTCTAGCTGACGTGACAGAGAACTTGCACGCATGATAGGGTGGCGGACTGACTCGTGTCCTCAAAGATCGCCCACAGCCCCTTAGCAAACAAGCAGCGTGTCCATGGCATCTTTTCACCGAGCGGATACAATGCGGCTATTGTCATTAACTCGTTTTGAGATGCCTGTTTTGAATGTTTACAGGAAGTATCCATGTAATTTCGTAATTTGTGCAATCTTTTATTGAGGGGATGACGGTACATTGTGCCCCTCACCATGATGCTCGAGCGGGGAATAGAATCGCAAAACGGGCGGCGCGCGGGGAGGACCTAGCGGGCCGATCGCGCACGAAGAAACCGGAAGAGCAGGCTCGCGCGCGGCTCCCGCGGCCACGAGGAGGCAGAGCGCCAGCGAGAGAGAGAGAAGCGGCAGGTGCCGGCGCGTGATTCACGGGCTTTCCGGGCGTCGTCAGTGGTTTAGAAACCGCGCAACCGCAGAAAAGCCGTAAGCCGCCAGAATTTGAGCTTTAGAAGCGAGGGAAGGCCGCAATGTCGACGCCGACGACCCATGCGCGCAAGTCCATCAAGGTGGGCGGTCCGGGCGGTATGCTGGCGGGCCGCCGCAACCGCCAGGAGACGATGCTGTCGATCCGCAAGGCCAAAAAGGAGGACGCGTACGCCACGCGGCGCAACCTCAAGGCCAACTTCCCGCGCGCGGGAGCCGACGCCGCCGCGCTCGCCCGCGCCGCCGAGTCGCGGAAGGCGCTGCTCCAGAACCTGGCGGCTCGTTCGCAGGCGCTGCTGCTTGGTGAGTGTTGTGTGTGCTTGGGGGGGTGATGGTGCTTGGGTTGGTTGGTTGGTTGCTGATCGGGGAGGATGATGTGACTGGTGTTGCCAGGCATCCAGCACCGCGACCCGGTGACGCGACAGAAGGCAATGCGGGCGTTCGTTTACCTGCTCTCGAGCGGTGTGCCGCCGCTGTTCGACGAGAGCGACTCGCAGCACAATGGGCTGTGGCAGACAGTGCTCGCGGCGCTCCCGTCGTTCGTGGCGATCTTGAAGGAAGAGATCGCCGACTCGAACGCCGTGCAGCTCCACTCGGACGCCGCGTTCGCGCTGCGGTTCATCTCGTCCATGGACAAGGCCAGCATCGTGGTCCAGTCTGGCGCTGTCCCGCGGCTCGTGCAGCTGTTCCAGTCGGGGATCTCGGAGCTCCAAATCCAAGCCGCCTGGTGCCTCGGTAACATTGCGTCCGAGTCGGCTGCGTGCTGCGAGGAGATAATCAAGGTGTGCCCGCCGACTGTCGTGCTACCGCACATTCGCATGGCGACGCCGGCGTTGCGCCGCGCTGCCGTCTGGCTGCTTCGCAGTCTCGTCGAGTTCCCCGAGGTCATGGAGCGCTGCGGTGTCCTCGGCGCGGATACCAAGCGCGACGTGCTCGAGGTTCTGGGGAGTATCATCCTCCAGCTCTCGGAAGAGAAGGTGCGCAACTTTGTCTCATCCAACGGACAAGCGGGAGAGTCGATCAAGTTTAAGCAGAGCTCGGTGATGGCGCCGTGGCGAATCTTTGAGGTATGTGGCTGAGAAGAGACCGTTTGGTATGGGCTGTCAAACTCATATTTGGCTTGAACGTTGTCGCAGATCAACACGGGCAAGCCAGCGCCAAACGACATTGCGGTCGTTCGGTTCGTTCGGGAGGTTGATGAAACCACGATTGAGGTGGTGGATGTGGATATCAACTTTGAGACAGGCGAGAACATGGTTTTCCAGGCCAAGAAGGCCGATCTTCGTCCTCTGCAAGTCATGGATGACGCTATCGGTGAAGACGACGAGTTGGAGGACGAAGAGACGGATCTGCTGGATGAGAAAGTGCTGACGCTGTGCGATAGCTGCTGGTCGCTCGTCGAGCTAACTCTCCATGACGGCGAGCTGGTCACAGCGATCGTGTCGGCCGGGCTGTGTCCGCGGCTGGTTGAGCTGCTCTACATTTCGCAGAACAGCGTCATCTTGGCGCCGGTGCTTCGCCTGCTGGGCAACATTGTGTCGGCGGACATTGCGTTCTCGCAGGCCGTCATCGACGCCAAGCTGCTGGAGGTGATTCCTCGAGTCATGACGACGACGAGTCGCGCGGTGCGCGAGGAAGCGTGCTGGATGCTCTCGAACATCGCTGGCGGTCAAGTCGAGCAAGTGCAGGCAATGCTCCAAGCGCCGGGTGTAGTGATTACGCTGGTGGAGCAGATGGCGTGGGCCGAGTACGGCGTTCGACGCGAGGCGACGTGGGCAATGTGCAACATCATCGTCCGAGCCGGCGGTGATTTCATCGCGGAGGTGGTGAAAATGGGCGTCCTCCAGTCGTTTGCGCCAATGCTTGACGAGTGGGAAGACCCGATGGTCGAGCTGGTGATTCTGGAAGCGATTGAGAGTCTGCTGACGAAGGATCCGACTGAGGGGAAGATCGCCGTCGAGGAGAGCGGTTGCCTGGCCAAGATCGAGGACTTGTGCTACGACCAGAACGACGATGTGAGCAGCACGGCTGCGCACTTGATGGACACATGGTTCGAGGAGGAGACGGAAGACGCCGACGCTTCGTTGGCGCCAGCCGTGGTGTCGAGCGGCGAGCAGGGCGCCAGCTTGAACTTCCAGCCAGTGCAGGGCGACGTTCAGTTCAATTTTGCGCAGCAGTAGCCCAGCTCAGCGTCAGCCATCCTGTTCGAGTCGGGTGTGGCTGGCGGCAGTCGCGGTGGAGCCAACCACCGATCCAGCTGGGCTGTCGCTGCCGATAGAGAAACTGAATACTGGTAATGGATCCGTTGCGTGGGAAGCGTTGGGTGGTCAACGGATAGCATTCCGGTGTGCGCGGGTGCGACAAAGCCGCTGGTGCAGGATTGGTTGCAGTGTGCGGTTGTGTGTGTACCGCACACCATGTTGACCTTGATGGCTAGCAAAAAGCGGCTTCAAGAATATCAGGTGTAGGGGTATTTTAAGTGGATGCGGGGCATAGTCAACCCAAGCGTAAGCGAGAGAGACGAATCTTCGGCTGCAATAGATTTATCCAGTTCGACGATGACGCGTTTAGGTCACCCGAGTTGCCTTGTCGGTGGAAATGGAATTTGGCCGAATTCGCTGTTTCAAGTTGCCGTGCGTGTCTAAACGGAATATGCAACTCGAAATACCGCACGAGCTGCAACTTCACATAGAACTCGCCTGCATTTCGACCGCGCGTTTTTGTGGTTTTTACCGTTGAACTTGCCATTGCAGTTCGCACAGCCACCAGTTCTGCGACCACTTCAACATGGGCGTCAAGCCGGCATATACGGACGCGTTCCGTGCATTCATAATGCTCACGGCAACGGAAGAGACGCTGCTTTCGCATCATCCCTCTTCTCCCAGTTTCTGTGCTGGGGATTGCCAACGCTGGCGATTGGCAGCTGATGCGCGGGCCTTTCTGCAACGCCTTGCGTGGGAACACTAATCAACAAACAGGCATCCGGCAAGATCCACCACATCACCAGGGCCAGCCGCGTCAGAGGCTGCGTGGATGGAGCGTGGATGGAGCAGGAGTAGCTGGAAAAGTGGATTTTCACGCTTTCAATCAGAAATCCCTATGCGAAAATGGAGGATATGAAGTTTGGCTCGGCGCGAGGGATAGTTGCTGCCGAGAGGCTATGCGACCGTAAGATAAAGTTTTAATCAAAGTCCAGCAGCATTAATTTCCAGTAATCTATCGACCACATGGTTACCTTCCCATTAATCGCCAATCGCGGCGCGCGGTTGTGAAATCTATATCGCGCATCACATGCGAGCCACGCGCATGACCAGTACAACCCGACCCCTCGTTTCGATCGCGATGAGTGTGTCGAAGCCACTTCGCCTTATCGTTCCGTCGTGCGTAAACTACCTCACGTAAACTAACCCCCGTCCACCTCGCCTCTTATACGGCCGTTCAAGGTCCCTCCGTACGCCACCGCCTCCGACGACCGCCCGAGCCCGTCACTTTGGAACTTGCCTGCTTCGTAGCGTGTGGCTTTTCCTTTCCGCGTTCGCCCCCGCCCCCTCCCTCTTCGAGACTCCTCGCGCCTTCGCTCGGAGACTCCGGACCTGCTCGCTGAGAGGTTCTCCGTGGATGGCCGACCTCGCGCATTCTAATACGGATGCGCGACCCTCCTCCTCAGTATGGCCGGACGAACTAGACTCGGAGTCAGCGGAAGCCGCGTTGCCCAGCGGCGCGGCCGCGTCGGCTTCTTCTTTTTCCTACCGAATGGCGCATACTCCTAGGGAGTCGAGCGACCGCCTGCGCAGCTCGTTCTTCTCTGGAAGCGCGGCCGGCGACGGCGGTCGAGGAGGTGGCAACTCGATATTTGATTTGGAAGGCGGCACGCCGCACTTGGACGATGGCGAGCGTCGCGAGGAGCATCGCTCGCGGTTCATGAGCGACGCCGAGCGCCTGGTGGCGATGGACCCGGACAAGACGCGCGACTCGTTCATGGCGCTGGAGCACCAAGACGACCTTCGCGCGTGGCACGACCGCCCGATCGTGGACATCCTCGCGCGGTTCCGCGTCGAGCCTGGCAAGGGCTTGTCGGACGCCAAGGCGCAGGAGCTGCTGGTGCAACACGGTCCGAACTCGCTGGAAGCCGACAAGAAGGCTCCGATCTACATTATCTTCCTGCTCCAGTTCACGAACGTGATCATCGGTCTGCTCATGGCGGCCGCGATCGCGTCGGTGGCGCTCCAGGAGTTCGTGGAAGGCATCGCCATCATTGCGATCGTGACGCTCAACGCGGTGATCGCCACTGCTCAGGAGTACAGCGCGAGCAACGCGCTCGACGCGCTGCAGAAGATGACGTCGCCGCAGTGCGTGATTGTTCGCGAGGGCCGCCAGGTGCAGCTCCCGAGCGAGCAGCTGGTGCCGGGCGATATCGTCATCCTCGCGACGGGCGATATTGTCCCCGCCGACATCCGCCTGACGTTCAGCTCGGACTTTAAGGTGAACGAGATGATCCTGACAGGCGAGTCGGAAGACGTGCTGAAGAAATTCGACGCCGACATGTCCAAGAGTGAGAAGCTCACGGCTGACAACATGGTGTTCGCGTCGACGTCTGTCGCGACTGGCAATGCCACGGGTGTGGTGGTGGCTACGGGAATGTCTACGCGCGTGGGCTCGATCGCCGCGTTGCTGAAGAATGGCGGTGGCCCCAACGGCAAGAAGCCGAACTGCTGGCGCCGCTTCGTGGACAAGTACTACCCGAAGATGACTCCGCTGCAGAAGTCTTTGCACCACCTCGGTGTTCTTATGGGTGCCGTTGTGCTCGCCATCTGCGTTGTGGTGTTCGTGGTCGGCATGGTCCGCAAGTACGGGGACCCGAAGAACCCTGACCGCCCGATCTGGCTCAACATGGTGATGGTGGCGGTGTCTCTGGCTGTCAGCGCCGTTCCCGAGGGTCTTCCGATGGTTGTGACCATTTGTTTGTCGACTGGCACGGCGGAGATGGTCAAGAAGCACGTGCTCGTGCGCAAACTGGCGGCGGTCGAGTCGCTTGGCGCCAGCTCTGTCATTTGTACGGACAAGACCGGCACGTTGACGGAAGGCAAGATGACGGCAGTCAAGATGTGGGGTGATGCAGTCTCGTACGATATCACTGGCGCTGGGTTCGACCCGACGACTGGCGACATTTTCCGCAACGGCGTGAGCCAGACCAAGTCGAACGTGCTCGTTCGCTCGACTCTTCTGTCTGCTGTTCTTTGCAGTAACACGAACCTGCAGCAGGAGAAGACTGAGGATGGCAAGACTCTGTGGGTGCCGATGGGCAACTCGTCTGAGGCCCCTCTGGTTGTGGCTGCGGCGAAGGCTGGTATCCAGAAGGACCTCGCTAACGAGACGTACCCTCGTGTCACTGAAGTCCCGTTCTCGTCGTCACGAAAGATGATGATTACCGTGAACGCGATCCCCGTTGGACAAGGCTTCGATGCGCTGACGCTGCCATCCAACTCGCAGTATGTTGCGAACGTGAAGGGAGCCCCCAACTACATTTTGAAGAACTGCGCTCAGTATCTGCGCACGGACGGGACGATCTCGATGATGCTTCCCGACGATCGCGACCACATCTTGGAGGCTGTGGACACGCTGTCGTCGCAGGCGTTGCGCGTGCTTGCCGTGGCGATGCGTCCGATGCAGAAGCTGCCGTTCTCTGAAGTCGAAGATGACGTTGAAGTGAAGTTCGATGCTCTCTGTGAGCCATTGATCTTCTTGGGCTTGATTGCTTCGATCGATCCTCCACGCGAAGGTGTCAAGGACGCGATCCAAACAGCGCGGGAGGCATCGATTCGCACGGTGATGATCACGGGCGACTACCTGAAGACTGCCGTCGCGATCGCCAAGAACATTGATCTGCTTGCAGAAGGAGCGGATGCCGATGAAGAGGCTGTCGACTGCTCCATTCTTCGTCCGCGTGACGGATATTATATTCCTGAGTTCGAGCTGGACGAGATCACGAGCCGTGTGTCGGTGTTTGCCCGTGCGAAGCCCGAGGACAAGATTGAGATCGTGAAGTCGCTTCAGCGTCAGGGTCATGTTGCGGCGATGACTGGCGATGGCGTGAACGATGCTCCGGCGTTGAAGGAGGCTGACATTGGCGTGGCGATGGGGATGGCTGGTACGGCTGTCGCGAAGGGAGCGTCGGACATGATCCTCACCGACGACAACTTCTGCAGCATTGTCTCTGCTGTGGAGAAGGGTCGCGAGATTTACGAGAACATCCAGCGCTTCGTCTGTTTCTTGCTGTCGACGAACTTCGGCGAGATCACAGTCATCTTCACGGCGATTGCTGTTGGCATGCCGAACCCTCTGGAGCCGCTGCAGATCTTGATTCTCAATCTGTTTGCGGATGGTATGGCTGCAGTTGCGTTGAGTCTCGAGAAGGGCGATGGCACGGTGATGAAGGCTCAGCCACGTCCACGTGACCAGCACATCATCTTCGGTCGTCTTTGGATGATCGTGCTGTCGAATGCCTTCTTGATCGCAAGCGGTGCACTCATTGTGTTCACGTGCGGTCTCTACTGGAACTTCCGAATGATCTTGCTGAACGACATCACTGCCGATGTTGACGAAGACAGGGGAGCTGACGGGTATACGAACGTTGTCTGCACTCGCTGGATGGGGATGGCCAACGGGTGGCAAGACTACACGAACTGTGGGGCTAAGTTCACGAATGGCACGTACCGCTTTGACGAGAGCATTCGCTCGATGGCGTACTATGAGAGCGACGACTTGTTGTGCTACGGCGGCGATTACGAGTGCGTGTCGGAGGGCACCTCGCGTTCCCAGACCATGGCGTTCGTGTACATCACGACGATGGAGCTGTTGCGCGCGTACACGGCTCGCAGCTTCACGAAGTCGGTGTTCAAGGACCTGTTCGGCAACAAGTGGATGCAGATGGCTGCCGTGGGCTCGCTGACGCTCACGTTGTGCGTGACGAAGATCCCTGTGATCAGCGACGACCTGTTTGGGTTCGCGCCGATTGAGTGGTACGAGTGGATGTTCTCGATGGTGTTCGCTGTGGCGATGGTTGTGTTCGGCGAGACGCTCAAGTGGGCGTACCGTCGCCGCGACCGCGAGCGTTCGCGCGTGCAGCGCATCGAAGAGGGCTTCTCGAACATCATGGTCGAGATCCGCAACCTCCGCCATCACATGGAGCGCCTCGAAGGCAAGCTGGAACTCGACATGCAGCAGCTGCGTCTCTTTGACGCGTCGCACCTTCGTTCGTCGACGTCGTCCTCCTCGGGCAGTAATGGCAAGCCCATGTCGCCCATGTCGATCAAGTAAGCATTGCGCGCCTGCTTTTCTCCACCGCACTGGGTGTCGTACGATGTCATTGTCGCTTTGCGCGACTTTGATGTTCGCTGACGCTTGAAGACTGCGTGCGGTGTGTTGCTCGTGAAGATCTTCATCACGTGAGCGAGCGATGGCGAGATGGCTGCTTCGGTGCTGCGGATGGTTCCTTGTGTAGGCAGGGTATATCTCATCGCCGTAGTGTAGTTAGTTGCTTGGCGTCGTCATTGCTAATTGCTGGTACACGTTTCCCTTTCAGAGCAATCACAGCGTGTTTACTCGCCTTCTCTCATTACAAAGCGCACCATCCATGCTTGCTCTTTGTTGGAAGGAGATTGAAACAACTATAAGGAGCGACGCGCTCAGCTGCGAGCGCGTCCGCGATATCCAACTTGATCGAGTCCACACACTCTCCTCAATCTACATGACGATGGTGCCGGGCTCCGGGATGCTGGTCGAGATGGCCTTGTGCGGCAAAATGAGCCCGCCGTTGATGAACTTCTCGTCCTTGACCTGCACGTCCTCGCCCACAACGGTGGTGCCTTCAATGCGACACTGTCTCGCCAGTCACGAGTGAGTTTCACTTCCACCTCCAACACGCCACTGCCAGCCCGCCGACGTACCCAGCGGCCGATCGTCGAGCCCCAGCCGATGATGCTCGACTGGATCCACGAGTTGGCGCGCACCGTCACACCGCGCAGCAGCGTCGTGCGGCTCAGTCGAACACCTGCACAGCATACGAATGTATCCAAGTCGTCAATTGCATCCTGTAGTCACATCGGCAATCTTTGATGGCTCGCACCGTCTTCAATGACGCAGCCCGGTCCCACAACGACATTGGGACCGATCAAGCAGCCTTCGCCGACCGTGGCGGTCGGATCGACAAGCACGTTGCCGACATACTTGGGTCCGCGAGTGAGCGTCTCGGCGTCGGAGCGCTCGAGGAAGTCGAGGTGGAGACACATGCCTGAGAGGAAGTCCTTGGGCTGGCCGATGTCCATCCAGTATCCGGGAAGCACCATCGAGTAGAGGTTGCCCTCGGCCGCCATCTGAGGGAACACCTCCTTCTCGATCGACGTCGGCCGCAGCTGGATGCGGTCGAGCACGTCTCGGTTGAAAATGTAGATGCCGGCGTTGATCTTGTTGCCCACGTACTCGCGGGGCTTCTCCACGAACCGCTCGATCTGACCGTCCTCGGCCGAGATGACGACGCCGTACTTGGACGGCTCGTCGACGCGGGTCACCTGTTGGCGCAGCAACAAAGCAACACATCACCCGCCTGTTAGCAACGAGCAGCAACAGATCGATCCTTTCATAGACCACCGTGCCATGAGCGTGCCCTCGGCGCCGTGCGCCTTGTGGAACTCGAGGAACTCCTGCAGCCGGTACTCGCAGATGACATCGCTGTTGAAGACGAAGAACGGATCGCCGTCGTCCAGCAGCTCCCGCGCGAGCGCGAGCGGACCGGCCGTGCCCAGCGGCTCGGTTTCGTGCGAGCACGAGATCTTGATATTGTACTGCACCGCACCGTCGGCCCTCTCGATTAGTCACCTTTGGCCGTATAGCAACAGCGGACACGGTGTACCTCCTCCTCCATCGACGCGAGCGCAGCCAGCATGACCTGCGGCTGGTAGTTGACGGCCAGGATCACCTCCGTCACGCCCACCTGGTCCAGTTCAAGCGGCGCAGCGAGCGTCAGTGGAGGCCGTGGTGATGCAATGGGGAGGATAAGTGCAGATGAAAGCGAGGAGGAGGCAAGGCACAGTACCGCGACGAGCGCCTCAATCTGGTGCTTGACGATCGACTTGTTGCAGAACTCGACCAGCGGCTTAGGGCATGACAGCGTCAGCGGCCGCAGCCGCGTGCCGAAGCCGCCCACGAGGATCAGCGCCTTCATCGGAGCACGGGTCAAAGACGCGGAGCTCCTGCTTGGGCTCTTCTTCACGTGGCGCTCGGCCGGATAGAAACGAGGAAAAAGATCGACAGTTCAAAGGACTATACCGTGTTCGCTCTTTGATTTAATGGCAAGCAAGTACCGTGCGTGACGTATGATAGGATAGGTCATCATGATAGATGAAAGGTTGAAGTGAGAGTTCAGTAGCTCTTAGATATCTCGAGGTCTCCGAGCAACGGGAGGATGGATGGAACTCATAAGGCAAGCGACAGGAACAGGAACAAGGTCGAGAGCGGCGGATTCAGCTTGTCGGCTGCGTTGGTCGCATTGTCCGAGCCATTGCTGACTCGGCTGGCGTCGTTGAACGGGTCGATGAAGAGGTCGGAGCCAATCGATGCCTCATCGAACGGCGAGAAGACATCCATGTCGGTTCCTGCAGCTGAATGTGAGGTCTCGGTCCACGACGACGGGTCGAAGGCGTAAGTTCCGTCGAGGATTGGATTGTCGGTCGTTGGGGTGACGGTGCGACTGGCTTCAACCAAACAGTCGGCGAAACTTGATTGCTGCGGGGTGTTGTCGCCGAATAGGTAGCTGTCGACATCAGTTTGAGCGCCGGGTGGAGGCGTCAGGCCGTGGTACAGCGTGCCGTCGAATGAACTGTCGATTGAGGCTGGAATATGTGCACCTTCAGGCCTGATTCGGCTGTCTAGAAGCAGATAAACTGAGTTTAATAAACGTACCGCCAACGGATGACCTGACCTTGACAGCATCGTCGTTGGTAGGGAGCTGCAGACCGCCGACAGTTTGAGATGTCGTGGCAGGCGCCAGGATCAGTACGAACACCGCTGCAGTAAGACACATGAAGCAGGCACAGTCGAGACAGACAAAGATTCCAAATGAAGCCGTCTGTCTTATTGCGTTATCAGCCTTTCT
The DNA here is from genome assembly GCA_003413675.1 of Phytopythium vexans. Taxonomy (NCBI): domain Eukaryota; phylum Oomycota; class Peronosporomycetes; order Pythiales; family Pythiaceae; genus Phytopythium; species Phytopythium vexans. The sequence goes on from QLOC01000027.1 coordinate 361,141, forward strand.
CAATCCGATATCCACTGACAACAGTAGCAGGTGCAGGACCCTGCTTACGGAATGCGCACGACGATCTTGCCCACATTCTTGTGCGCGTACATGAGGTCGATGGCGTCGGGGATCTGCTCGAGTCCGTGGAACTCGGTGGGGTCCACGCCGGCGACGAGCTTGCCGTCCTTGATGAGCTGGAAGAGCCGATTCATGTGCGTGTCGATGAGTTCGCCGTACGTGCGCAGCAGGAAACCGCGCACCGTGATGGCCTTCATGAGCAGCACCTCGTTCATCTCGCTCACCAAGAACGGGAACCGCGGCTTGTCACCGCGGTACTCGGAGATGTGGCCGAATACGACGATGCGGCCGCGGATGGCCATGTGGTCGAACACGGTCTTGAACATCTCGCCGCCGATCGTCTCGAACGCAATGTCGATGCCGCGCGGGTACTCCTTCGCGAGCACCTGTGTGATGCTTTCCTTGTTGTAGTTGATCACGCGGTCGCACCCGAGCCGCTTGAGGTGCTCAGCCTTCTCGTCCGAGCTGCACGTGCCGATCACGTGGTTGCCCGCGAGCTTGGCGAGCTGCACGACGAACTGTCCGGTGCCGCCGGCTGCCGCCGTGACAAACACGGTCTCACCAGATTTCATTTCGCCGCACTGCTCGATCGCGATGGAGGCCGAGATGCCGCACACGGTGAGCGGCAGCGCGGCCGGCGACAGTTCCGGCGTCTTGAGCACCGAGCCGATGGGCACCTCGACGTACTCGGCGTACGCGCCGAACTTGTCGTACACGACGGTGTCGCCCACGGTCACCGATTCGACGCCGTCACCAACGGCGACGACAACACCGGCCGCGTCCAGGCCGCACCCGAACGGCGGCGGGTTCTCGTTGAAGACGCCGTTCGTGACGTTAATGTCGGTCGCGTTCACGCCCAGGAAGTGATTCTTGACCACCACGTGACCTGGCGAAGCGGTTGGCAGCTCCGGGTGGGCCACGATCTTGGTGGCGGCGCGGAAGTCGGTCGACAGTGTGTGCACGACCACCTCGCGGAACGACGGCATGGTGATGGTAGGTGGAGTGGCGGTGGTGGTGTGCTGGTGCTGGGTAGCGAGCAGGTTGGAAAATGACCGTGACAGGCTGCAACCTAGGCGGATAATCAGACCCAAGCGGCGTTGATGCGCATCAAACTGCGGGCGGGTTTGAGTGCAAACGGGTCAAATGAAGACCCGCCCGTGATAATCATATTGGCGTTTGTAAAGTAAACAGGTTCGGACCGGTAGGAGTCGGCCCGTGTTGACGCGAGCACCGCGTGATGATCCAATCGACATGGCCATGACCCGACTCTGCGTTGCCCATCCCAGCTGTGACGCTGGCCCAGGTGGACGGCAATGCGAGCAAGCCGCACAGGGTCTTGGCGCGTTTCTCCTCGCCGCAGCACGACGGACACGCGGGTCGAGAAAAAGGATGGAACGAACGAAACGGTGCAACCATTGATGTTGCAGAGCGACAGCACCGACTGATCGATAGACCCCAACGGCCGGACAAACCGCTCTGCTCTCCCTTCATCAGTGAGACAACTGATTCAGTGGGTGCGGTGTCTGTCAATCCGCCTGTGAGAGCTGATACGAGCGAGCTTCAACTGAAATGCGCAAGAGTCTCACTTGTGGCAGTTGGGTGGCTCGGAATTCCCCTCCCTAACTCTGCGATTTCCCTTCGAGCGTCATGCCGTCGTCCCCGTTCCGCGTCGTCCGCGTCCGCGAGCCGTCGAACGACTTTCGCCGCGCGACCCACGTCGTGACCGTGCCGGACTGGCCCGTCCCCGCCGACGACGCCGTGCTCGTGAGGAACCACTACGTCGGCGTCAGCGCGCTCGACGTCGTGGCAGTGTGTGCGCTGTACGTGAGCGAACAGCGCAGCTGCGGGCTCGAAGCAGGTAAATGTTAGCTCTTCGCGCGGGCTGTTAGGAATGTACTGACACGCTCTCGTTTCAGTCGGGGTCATCGCGGATGTCGGTCAAGCAGTCGCTGACACCTTCAGTCCTGGAGATGCCGTCGCCTACCGCTGTAAGAGGTTCAATCAAACACCACAACTGATAGACTGGATGCTAACACTGGCGCTGTCCTAGTTCCTGGTGCGTTCGCAGAGTACACGGAGGTGCCGGCGAGTTGTCTGATCAAGTTGGAGAACATTTCGCTGGACGCCCTTCCCGTTCTCATCTCGGGTGTCTCGGCGTCGCTGGCGCTGCGTCATGCGGGGCGAATGACGACCAAAGAGAAGGTGCTGGTGACCGGAGGCGCGACCAGCACGGGGCAGTTCGCGATCCAGCTCGCCAAGGCTGCAGGGAACCACGTTGTCGCGGTCTGCAGCTCCAGTGAAGGCGAGCAGGCGCTGCAGGGTCTCCGCTGCGACCGGATCGTCAACTCTAGCGCGGATCCTGTGGGCTACATGCTGGCGAAGGAGTATCCGTCCGGGTTCGACTTGATCGTCGACGTGGAAGGAGGACCGCTGCTTCAGACTTGTGTCGACCACATTGCTGAAGGCGGACGGCTCGTCATCTTCCGGTCGGACTGGATGCTGCACCCGCATGACGGAGGCTCGGAAAACGAACTGCACGAGATGGACGACGTGCTCGCGAAGCGCGGCGCGTCTGCTCGCGCCTTCTCGCTGTTCCAGTGCGACAGCAACGAGATTCAAACAGAAATCATGGAAGTGTGCGAGCTCGTCAAGGCCGGTGTGCTCTCAGTGATTGTGGACGCGACGCCGTTCGAAGGCCTCGAAGCTCTCGCTGGCGCGGTGGACCGCGTGCTCGCGAAGAAGAACATCGGCAAGGTTGTAGTTCACCTGACCAAGACGTAAGGGAATATGTATGGTCGATGGATTTGAGTGAAACATCAGAATGAATGCAGACTTTTGCTCGTTGACTGCTCTTGTCGACTGGCTCGTACGACTTCTCGTGCTCGCTGACTGGTGTTCAGCAAATCGCAGCCCACTAGCCATCGGCTATCGTCAGATCGCGCGAAGCCCGAACGTCACAATGCACCACTCCTCCTGTTAGCTTTGCGCTGCAACAAATGACACACTCTGTCCCGTTGCAAGGTCCCGATCTGGTCGAGTCTATCTGCGAACCTAGCGATGGCTTGCTCGCTTGACTCTCCATCTCACATGCGGAACTCATCCAGGAGGTCATTGAACTCGTACCATCCGCGGCAGTTGGGACACGAAATCCCGAGTGGAGCTAGTGAGTTGATCTGCAGCCACTCATATGTGCGATGGATACTGAAAATACGATATGTCAATATCAGCCAACTTCAACTTCCAAGCGAAGTGACCTCGGTCATCGTATCGTGACAAAAGCGAAGAGACGAACGCTATTACATCCAGTGACATCCCAATCAAGCGAAAGCGCGCATTGGCAAACAGCAATGTCCGATCGACAGCGAAACAATCAGGCGATTTATGCTCAGTTGAATCAATGGACAGACTGCAAGCCTGTGAGCTTCAACTCTTCGAATTTGGCCATACTCCGAGCAATTTAAATATGAGTTGACATTGAATCATGTTCGATCGTTCGACAAGGATTCCTAAGACTCAGACGACATGAATGTTTTGATCGGGTACTCGTGAGTCTAATGACGCGCGGGTATCATCCAGACCAGCACCTTGCTATCGACCATCAAACATCCCTGTTTGCGCTTGGCGCTCGACGAACGTGGGTCGAAGGGACAAAAATACACTTCCGGCTAGATGGCTTGAAACTACACAGTTTGTGCCTGCAAAGATCGTCATTCGTTTTGAAACCCCTGCAACTGCTAGCACCTTGAATCCATTTTGTCGATCTTTCTGTACTTGCTATCACCGATTGCGGAGACACTAGCTCGGCGACGAACGACATTGCGCTCAACTTGGCGAGATGCAGGGAATGGCCGGCGCAGCGCCGGCGATTGTGTTAGCTGTGCTTGTCGGCATGGCGACAATTGTTGCCTCCCCGCTCCGGATGAGCTTTTGCGACAGCACTGACAACGATGAGGGATGTGATGCTAACTCTGCACGGATGGAATGGACCTTCCTCACAATACAAGAAGTCGACTCAGGAGGTAACTTGCTGCCGATGTACAACGATTTCTCGTCAGTCGCAAGCTCGCTCGCTTTCAGCAGCGCCGGAACTTCCGATTGCTGGACAGACAATGCTGCGAACGAGTGTTCAGTCAAGGTCGCTTACGCTGCTTTCAACTACACTGGTGGATCAAGCTGGGACGGGGAGGCTCGAAGCGACTTGTCGCAACACACGTACGACTTTGCCATGATCTTCAACGACACCACACTCGTGGAGAGTTCGATGGATGATATGGGTCTCGATGGCGCCAACCGAGTACTTTCGTACACGCTGCTCAGTTGGCCATTCTCCTCGTCGGCCGACGCACTTCGTCTTACGTTTCGTTTCGGCGTGCCGAACACTGATCTGAGCGATGGCGTCTATGCTCACCAAGATGGCTACCGCTTTGTCGTCGACAACAATGTCCAAGTGGACGTCCCAGCGCGCTGTGTGACATACGGCTCGAAAGAAGATGCTGTCATGTTGGACCATTCATTCGCGGACGGGGTCTATACCTTCGCTGTAGAGCTTCCCACCGCGGCAAATATCGTATACAGTGTTTCTATGATGGTGTATTCCGACACACGACGACTACAGGGTGCGGCAAGTGGAAGCGGGTCTTCAACGCCGACTCCTACGCCGACTCCAACAGAAATCCCAACGCCGACACCAACACCGACAGAAACCCCAACACCGACTCCAACTCCAACCCCGACTCTAACTCTAACAGAAACGCCAACACCGACTCCAACACCGACTCCGACTCCGACTCCGACTCCTATCTCAACTGCTTTGCTGACTCCGGTGTCGGGCAATGATTCCTCCCCAATTGCTATCAGGATGTGCGTAAACGGAGCCGAAACTTGTTCTGGCGATTCACCTATCCTGGAATTGAATCTTCGACGCATGTACGAGTCGAGTATGTGGGGGGATCACGTTAAGCCGGATCACGACTTTACGGCCTCAGACTCTGCGTTCGCATTCACTCATACCGTCGACTCAGCGTGCCTGAATGACAGTTCGGCGATGTGCTCTGTCAAGGTTGCTGAAACTGTATTTCCACATGGTGGATACTACCAGTACGGGAGTGCACAGTCTCAATCTACTGATTCCCAAGGCCTGTTCATGGGATGCAACTACTCGAGGCTTGAATCTGGAGACATTCCCAATTACTGGAATTACAAAACGAACCAAGTGCTAGAATACAGCTTTCGGAACTGGGATTTCTCGTTTTTCATAAACCATATCCGCTTTACCTTCGACATCGGCGTGCGTTACAACGGCACCTATGTCGAGTCGACCATTCAAGACACAGGATATGGTCAGATCATCACTTTCGGCGACATTGCTGCTGTCTCGATTTCACGAATTGTTTCGTACATGGGTGTTTATGACACATTTTCTGTCGACATCACCAGAAATGGCTCCTTACTGATCTGTACCGTCGACCTTCCTGGTATTAATGAATTGTCCTACCGCATCGACTTCGCGTCCATCCAATCGGGAAACGCAACCTCGATTTCTACTTCTGGAAATGGCAGTTCGACGAGTGAGCTTGCTAATGCAACGGGAGTGTCGTCTTTACAATCGACGGGATTATCGCCCTGGACATCGTCGACTACACCACTCGAAGTAAATTTCTGTATTAACGGACAATACGAGTGCGAAGACTACGTGCCAAAGCTGGAATGGAGACTGCTCAGTATGCACGAATCGAATGCGTCTGGGAGCCCGGTTCATCTATACCACAATTTCGACGCGATTTCTGATTCTTTGTATTTGTTTTGGAGAACAATTGCCGTGTATTGTTCAAATTATGGAGAGTGTTCTAAGGACAATGCTGAGGTGGCATTTACGATCAATGCCGATGGAGAGTACGGAAGTGCCGCTACTCTTCCTGCAGGACCAGATGACCTCGTCATGGAGTGGAATCGCACAAGAACAGAATATATAATGGACTCACCTCTTTCCCGGATGAGTCAGCAGGTAGCATTCGGTTTTCGTAATTGGAATTTCAGTGACCCAGCCAATCGACTCCATTTCACGTTTTCAATCAGAGCGCCATACGGAAATGGGAGCTACATGCCATCCTATCTCCTGACTCTTGATGAAGACAATCCTGCTGTGAATCTCTTGGTCTTTAACGAAACTGTTATCATGTTGTTTCCCGGTTCTCAAAATGGGAATAACAGCACCACGGTAGAATTTCTCCAGAACTCAAGTGACAACCGCGTTATTGTGCAAGTCTCCTTTCCTGCTTCGGAGGTGTTGAACTACGCTATAAGCATAGCGCCTATCAGAAGAGCAGGATATCACTATTCATTGCCAATTCGTACAGCTGCGTCTCCAATAACCTTGTCGCTTTGCGGGAGCGGAGAAAATAAATGTGCAGATCATGCAGGAGCGATTAGGTTTACCTTCAGCAGCTTGCAGGAGGTTGACGCTTCGGGAAATCCAGTGAATATGTTCCTCGGATTTGATGACGATTTGGATTACAGGTTCAGATTTAGCAGCACTGTCAATACTAGTTGCGTTGGTAACGAATCGTCCATTTGCTCTGTCAAGTCCGCCAAGGCGTCTTTCCCCAACATTGGCAACGGCAGATACGGGAATGCTCAATACGGCGACGGTGGAGGCAATGATTTCGTCATGGAACTGAATTACTCAAGACTCGAGTCAGGTGCTATTCCTAACTACTGGAACCTCAGCACAAATCAGCAGCTTCTGTGCACATTTCGAAACTGGCGATTTAGTGACTTGAGCCATCGCCTACGCCTCACTTTCGCCATATATGGATATTTTTACGACTGGGACCGCAAGCACGCATCAATTCAGTACACTCGTTATGGCAAATCCGTGATGTATAATAACATTGCTGCTGTTTGGATTCCAAAGATCCTCTCTCACAACGGAGTTTACGCCATTCTTCACGTCGAATGCAATGAATTATCCGATAGCCTGCTTTGTTCAATTGACCTTCCCAGTATGAACACAATGACCTACCGTATCGACTTCGCGCCATTTCAATCTGTAAGTTATAATTTAACAAATGGGTCGTCAGCATCAGGGAGTGCTACTACGATGCCTATCTTGTCGTCGTCTGGAAGTGGATCATCGTCAGCGACTCCATTTGTCATGGAGTTTTGCTTGAACGGAGCTAGCGAATGCGCTGCCAACTCCCTGAAACTGGAGTGGACGCTACTCAGTCTGCACGAAATCGATCCATCGGGGAGTTACGTCAATTTGAACCACAAGTTTGATTTGAATGCTGACTACCGACTCTCTTTTGACAAGAATATCAGCTCGAATTGCACTGGATACGGCGAATGCCAAACCGACATTGCCGAGGCAGCCTTCCCAAACAACGGCGACGGAACGTATGGGAGCGCAGCGTACCTCCCATCAGGAACAGGTGATCTCATCATGGGATGGAATCACACCAGAACCGTAAATGGCTCAATTGACTCAGCTCTATATGGTGCGAATCAAGCGATGGCGTTCAGCTTCCGTAATTGGAACTTTAGTGACAGTGCGAATCGACTTGAATTCGCGTTTTCCCTGAGTGTACCGACCAGTAACGGTGGCTACAAGGACTCATATACCTTGAACCTTGACGATGGCGAAAGCAAAGCAGTGCTATTAGTATTCAACGATACTGTCAGCCTTGTATTTCCCGGATCAACTGATGAAACGAACATTACGACGGTAATGTATTTTCGTACTACTACTGAAGGTCTTGTTATAATGCACATCTCCATTCCCGCAGCTGAGATATTGGAATACGGCACTGCCATAGCGCCAATAGGCTTCCTCTCACCAACACCAGCACTTCCAAATTCACCATCTTCGCCAGCAATTACTACAATAACTGCCCCGCTGACTCCGGTATCGATCAATGATTCCTCCCCAATTGCTATCAAGATGTGCGTAAACGGAGCTGAAATTTGTCTTGGTGATTCACCTATCCTGGAATTGAATCTTCGACGCATGTACGAGGTGGACTGGCGGGGAAACCTCATGTGGATGAATCACGACTTCACGACTTCGGACCATGAGTTCGCATTCACTGACACTGTCAACTCAAAATGCGTGAATGACAGTTCGGCGGTGTGCTCTGTCAAGGTTGCTAATATTGTGTTTCCATTCGGTGACTACAACCAGTACGGGAGTGCACAGCATCAAACTACATATTACCAACCCCTTTTCATGGGATGCAACTACTCGAGGCTTGAATCTGGAGACATTCCCAACTACTGGGGTTACAAAACGAACCAAGTGCTAGAATACAGCTTTCGGAACTGGTTGTTTGGATCCTCCTATTCCCGTATCCGGTTTGTCTTCGACATCGGTGTGCGTTACAACGGTACCTATGTCGAGTCGACCATTCGGGACACAGGATATAGTCAGATCATCACTTTCGGCGACATTGCTGCTGTCTCGATTTCACGAGTTTTGTTCTACAAGGGTGTTTACGACACATTTCGTGCCGACATCACCAGAAATGGCTCCTTACTGACATGTACCGTCGAACCTCCGGGTATGAATGATGTGACCTACCGCATCGACATTGCACCAATCCAATCGGGAAATGGCAGTTCAACGGGTGAGCTTGGTAATGGAACAGGAATGTCGTCGCTACAATCGTCCGATATTTTGCCCTGGACGTCATCGACTACACCGATTGAAGTAAAATTCTGTGCCAACGCAGCGTACGAGTGCGATGCCTACATGTCACGACTGGAGTGGAGGTTACTCAGTGTCCACGAATCGAATGCGTCTGGGAGCCCGGTTCATTCGTACCACAACTTCGACGCTATCTCTGACTATGAACTGCCGAGTTGGAGAACAATCGGTGTGTATTGTTCAATTGATGGAGTGTGTTCTAAGGACAACGCCGAGGTGGCGTTTCCCATCAATGCCGATGGAAAGTACGGGGATGCCGCTACTCTTCCTGCAGGACCAGACGACCTCGTCGTGGAGTGGAATCGCACAAGAACAGAGTACAGAATGTATTCACCTCTCTTCCTGATGAATCAGCAAATAGCTTTCGGCTTTCGTAACTGGAATTTCAGTGACCCAGCCAATCGACTCCTCTTCACTTTTTCACTCGGTGCAATATATGTGGATGGCGGATACAAGTCTTCCTATCTCTTGACTCTCGATGAGGACGACCCTGGTGTGAATCTCTTGGTCTTCAACGACACGTTTGTCATGTTGTTTCCCCGTTCTGAGGAAGGGGAAAACGGTACAATGGTAGAATTTCTCCAGAACTCAAGTGACAACCGCGTTTTAGTGCAAGTCTCCTTCTCAGCCTTTGAGGTATTGGAATACACTATCAGCATCGCACCTATCAGTCGGGATGGTTTTAATAATCCACCACCAATTCGTACAGCTGCGTCTCCAATAGCCATGTCCCTGTGCGGGAGCGGAGAGCAAAAATGCAACTTTGGTGCAGGAGTGATTACGTTTACCTTCAGCAGCTTGCTCGAGGTTGACGCATCTGGAAATCCAGTGAATATGTTCCTCGGATTTGATGACGATTTGGATTACAGGTTCAGATTTAACGGTGCTACCAGCACAAGTTGCTTCGGTAACGAATCGTCCATTTGCTCTGTCAAGTCCGCCAAGGCGTCTTTCCCCAACATTGGCAACGGCAGATACGGGAATGCTCAATACGGCGACGGTGGAGGCAATGATTTCGTCATGGAACTGAATTACTCAAGACTCGAGTCAGGTGCTATTCCTAACTACTGGAACCTCAGCACAAATCAGCAGCTTCTGTGCACATTTCGAAACTGGCGATTTAGTGACTTGAGCCATCGCCTACGCCTCACTTTCGCCATATATGGATATTTTTACGACTGGGACCGCAAGCACGCATCAATTCAGTACACTCGTTATGGCAAATCCGTGATGTATAATAACATTGCTGCTGTTTGGATTCCAAAGATCCTCTCTCACAACGGAGTTTATGACCTACTTCACGTGCACTGTGATACATTGGCTAACATCCTGAATTGCTCAGTTGACCTTCCCAGTATGAACACAATGACCTACCGTATCGACTTCGCGCCATTTCAGTCTGTAAGCGGATACTATTCGACCATAGCGCCAGGATCAGCAAATACACCGGCGAGTGTATACTGGAGTGCTACTACGATGCCTATCTTGTCGTCGTCTGGAAGTGGATCATCGTCAGCGACTCCATTTGTCATGGAGTTTTGCTTGAACGGAGCTAGCGAATGCGCTGCCAACTCCCTGAAACTGGAGTGGACGCTACTCAGTCTGCACGAAATCGATCCATCGGGGAGTTACGTCAATTTGAACCACAAGTTTGATTTGAATGCTGACTACCGACTCTCTTTTGACAAGAATATCAGCTCGAATTGCACTGGATACGGCGAATGCCAAACCGACATTGCCGAGGCAGCCTTCCCAAACAACGGCGACGGAACGTATGGGAGCGCAGCGTACCTCCCATCAGGAACAGGTGATCTCATCATGGGATGGAATCACACCAGAACCGTAAATGGCTCAATTGACTCAGCTCTATATGGTGCGAATCAAGCGATGGCGTTCAGCTTCCGTAATTGGAACTTTAGTGACAGTGCGAATCGACTTGAATTCGCGTTTTCCCTGAGTGTACCGACCAGTAACGGTGGCTACAAGGACTCATATACCTTGAACCTTGACGATGGCGAGAGTACCGCCAAGCTTTTGGTCTTCAATAGCACCGCCAGCATTATATTTTCCGGTCTAAGGAACGGTGATAACGATACCATGGTTCAGTTGTACAAGAGCTCGAGCAATGATGATCTAATTATCGTTCACGCCATTTTTCCTTCCTTTGACATTCTAGAATACAGTGTCGGAATAACAAATAGCAGTGGTAACTCATTCATATCCGCTGCCCAGATGAACCTCTGCGTCGACCCAGATAGCTTTGGCAACTGCCTTCCACACCATCCCAAGCTGAATTGGTCGCTCATCAGCATACAGGGTCTTGATTCGTCCGGGAATTTCGTCACCCCAGTACTCGATTTTGCTGAGATTGATGAGTCCATGCTTGACTTTGGCACCCCCAAAGTGTCAGAGTGTTATAAGGAAATGTACAATCCACCGCTCATTTGCTTTATCGCGAATACCTCAGCGAGATATTATATTGATGAGCACGGTCATTACAGAAGCTCATACGATTATCCCGTGAATTCGGATTATCTCACAGTGGAAGTCAATCACACGAAGATATCATCTGGCTCGCTTGTTCGTCAGTATATGGGAAGTTCCCCTCCCGTGGTGTGGCCTACAAAAAATGTCTTGAGCTACAGATTTCGTAACTGGCGCTACATGGTGGATTCCACTGCATTCCGGTTCACTTTCTCCTTCAATTTGTTGGACGTTGACGGAGTAACAAGTAATCTCAAAGTAGCCCAAGACAATGTTGGTGTGAGTTTCATTGTTGGTGAAAGTGCCGTTATCTATGCTCCGAAATACTATACATGGGAACAAATGCAAAGCCAAGCACGAGTTAGCTATACAGTGAGCGATGGTATAGTCACTGTTGAAGTAGATTTGGGGTATTGGAACGACTTGCAATACTTCGTCACAATTAGTCCAGTTAAGGACGGAGGTGACACCAGCATTGTTGAAGTGGACATAGGCGAACCTTCATCCGCAGTTAACTTCTTCCCCGGACGCTTTGACTTCTGCGTCACCCAAAATTGCTCAATTGATGACGGTGTGCTGAGCATTTCATTAGACCGACTCGGTATATCTCCCGACATGAGCTCAATGCGGTCCAATTTACTCAATTTCGAGACTCTGCTGTCGGATTTCACTCAAGCGAGTGAACTCAACTTTGACAATGTGAACGAAGAGAATGCACTGCATCGACTTGCTCTCAAGTTTCCTGGATCTGGTGGTCTGGCGCAATCTTTCAATGGGATTACCTCTGACGACCCTGGCATGATGTCTGTAATATTGGAAGTGAAAAGACTGACAAAATCTACGGCTTTACCAATTATAGGCACGATGGTCACTGTATCAGCTGGATCGGTCCATGTTCGACTGACAGCGATCGCTCCCCGCAACGGCCTTCCTGACAACAAGAGAATTGGCTTCAGCTTCTTGATTCTTGCACTTCAAAGAAATGACATCATTTCTGTACAATATCCCTACAGTAACGACTTGTACACTGGACGATTTGAGTTCGGTGACATGTTCTTGACTTTCCCGAATTATGCAGAAACCGACGACTCCACTGAGCTGCCTCGTGTAAACGTTTCCGCGCAAAAGTATCTTGATGGGGAAAACAAAGGCTTAATCGAGTTGCTCTTTACATTTCCGTCCTTCCGCCAGAACATATCGTACGAGTTCTTCATTGGGTCCAACAACACTCGATACGGTGGCTTATCGAACTCGTCCAATTCGTCATCATCTGATCCAATCACCAGCATTCTCGAACTTGGCGATACCGACAGCCCTACGACGGCCCCTGATGGCAAGCCAATAATGACGAAACTGCTCGCGTTTCCACGCGGTGCATTCGGTCTGGCATTTGCCTCAGAGAATGGGAACGTAACCAGCGCACTGAAAGTCGCATTTACCGGTTTGGAGGCATCTGAAGGCATCAAACTCGGTCGATTCGCAGATGCCGCGGCGTTTGCATTCTCTGATCCTATGCGCGTTAGCCAAGGGAACAGCGAGATCCGGCGTGTCTCCTTTAGTGCTCTCGTACCGCAGAGTCGAACACGATCTCCGGTACCATACAATATGGATATGTTAAACATGAATCCACTTTTCAGTGTCACCGTCGATCAGTATCTCACTCCAGGGTACACCTACATCAGGAATAAAAGGATTGCTGTTCCCAGAGGTGGATTGAAGTTCTCCTTTTCGATCTCAAACTGGCATTTTGTGTCCGCAACCGACAGAATCATCTTGAATACCACATTGTCCAGCATCGTTGGAGATGTGCCATGCGCTACAGGGCTAAACTGGACAGATTTGAACGACGTTCTCCGAGTCTGGCTTAATGACGATCAGTTCGTTGATATCCCGCAGTTGGCGATGTACGACTATGACGTAGGGCGAGTCAAAATCACGCCAATATTGGAAGAAGGAGCAGGTCTCGTCATCTCTATGTCGTTCAGTCATTTTGATTATTACGTTCAATACGATCCGGTAGTAGCCTCAACCTCGCTCGTTGTACAAGATCTAAAATTGCTTCGGACTCAAAGTCGCAAGCACCTCAACAGGACTGTCGGAATCGCTTTGCTGGTGATTCTGGCCACAATGATCGCGGTGTCAGCTGTACGATGTCTGAAAATGCTGCCCATCAAGCCAATCGACTTCTCCAAGATTATCCCGTGATACGATCGGCACGATGTCGTTGCACTACGGTCGTCTAACCAGCTATACCCGAGGATGCATTGGTTTTCATCGATGAACGCTTTGAAAGTCCGGTCAGGCTGGTCGACTTGTACGAGTCAACAGCACTTGTAATCATCAAATGTGTTTCATATTCCAGCAGTCCAATCATACAACCATGGCACGAATTTGGGTCGCTAAATGTTGATTCACCATCAATTGACAATGAACTCGATCAAGAATTCCCACCAACAGTAGGAATCCAGTGGCAAAATCAGATAGTTGGCACACTCAACCAGACTTATCAACCCGTTCTGTCGAGTTCGATCTATAACCTCATCGGGTAGTCTTGCATAGGAAAAGCGATTCGATTAAAGATGACTACCTCCTGTCACCACTAAATGGCGACTTTGCCAAGGCTTCTAGCGCAATCGATCGGTCCTATCCCGCTCATAGTGTATAGAATACTGATACAAATATGCACATGGTACGCAGGTTCCGTCGCTATTGACATTAGGATTATGATCAACCTCAATGGTGCGTCGAGACTCTCCAACCGTACCAAGGGCAATTCAAATCACAAGTGGGGGATTCAGTCATTCTTCAACAGAGATATGCTTGCCCTTCACCTGATGTCGATCACAGTATAATGTACCGCCATTATTGTGTCTCACTAGTCCCAGTATTGTTCGCCCCGAAAGCGATCGGCATCCTTAGACGAGCTTCACCACCAGCTTGCCGATGTTCTTGCGCGCGTACATGTGGTCGATGGCGTCCGGGATGGCCTCGAGACCGTTGAACGGCATGGGGTCCACGCCAGCCTTCAGCTTCCCCTCCTCAATCAACTGCAGCAGGCGCGCAATGTGCGGCGCAATGTGCTCCTTGTGGTTGCCCTCCAGGAAGCCGCGCACAGACGCCGACTTGAAGATCAGTTTGAGGCTGAGCTGGCTAGCGAGCAGCGGTTCGACCGACTTGTCGCCGTGGTATTCCGAAATGAAGCCGAGCACGACGACACGAGCGTGCGGCGCGAGGTTGTCGGTGACCGTCTTGAACATGTCGCCACCAACCGTCTCGAAGACGAGGTTGACTCCATTCGGGTACTCCTTCTTCAACACCTCACCAACGTCCTCCTCGTTGTAGTTGATCACGCGGTCACAACCGAGCGACTTCAGGTGCTCGGCCTTCTCGGCAGAGCTGGTCGTGCCGATGACGTGGTTCCCCGCGAGCTTGGCGAGCTGCACGACGAACTGTCCGGTTCCACCAGCCGCCGCCGTGACGAGCACCGTCTCGTTCGTCTTCATCTCGCCGACCTGCTCGAGCGCGATGGAGGCCGAGATGCCACCCACAGTGATGGGAAGCACACCAGGGTTGAGCTTGGGCGTCTTGATGACCGTGGCGGCCGGCACCTCGGCGTACTCGGCGAAGGCGCCGAACTTTTGGTAGGCGACAGCGTCCCCCACGCTCACGTTCGTCACGTTCTCACCCACGGCCGTGACGATACCAGCAGCCTCGAGACCGCAGCCGAACGGCAGCGCGATGTTGCCGTACGCGCCGGCCGTGATGTTGATGTCGGTCGCGTTGATGCCGACAAAGTGGTTCTGGACCACGATGTGGCCTGGCGCCGGCGTCGGCACCTCGGCCACCTCGACGATGTGCGTGGCGGCGCGGAAGTCCTTGGAGAGCGTGTGGACTTGGATCGTGCGGAATGACGGCATGGCTGCGGTGTTCGTGGAGTTGGTGAAGCGAGGTGTTGTTTGAGCGGAAGAGTGCAAGTTGAAAAGTGAGGCCTAGTGCTTCGAGGCAATATGGGGTCGACACTCGCAGTGTGCAGCAGCACCAAGAGATCGACCACCACACTCTCTTGAGATGGATATTGACCACCACCAAAACTGTGCCACCATGCAGGTACATCGTACCGCTTCAACTTCAAGGCTGTGAGCCAAACGGGATGCTGCAAGTCATGGTAAGCCAAACGAACAGGTGAACACCGCCGCCTCGAAGTGGAGCGCCGTGAAACTCGAGCAAGTACACTAGATATCCCACATTTGTAACAGTGACGTGGTCCTTGA
The DNA here is from genome assembly GCA_003413675.1 of Phytopythium vexans. Classification (NCBI taxonomy): domain Eukaryota; phylum Oomycota; class Peronosporomycetes; order Pythiales; family Pythiaceae; genus Phytopythium; species Phytopythium vexans. The sequence continues at coordinate 376,657 of QLOC01000027.1, forward strand.
CACTACCATGGCGAGCACAGAGCGCTATAATCACGGCAAGCATACTTTCTGTTGCTGGACCTTGGTATCGTCGCTCTTGAACGACGAGATCGCACACTGGTCACGCCTGCATGCACTAATGGCGAGCGCTCGCCGCAATTGGCAGGAGCGCAGCAGCTATTGACTTGTGCCGATCACGTCAGCTCCATCGCCAACGTCGTGCGTCCGACACTTCACCACAACCGGGTGCAATATGGCACACAGCACTGGTCCAAGCACAGCCAGCAGCACACGACGGTGACCCATCGCCGCTGTCCGGTCTTCTGCGGGTGCCGGATATACCCATGTCCGCGAACTCGACTGTGAGACAACACGCAGCCGACGAAGAATGCCGGACAAAGGACGTCGCCAAGCTGCAAGCGGAGACACAGGCAAGAGGAAACGAAGTTGACGGCTGCCGCTGCTGGCGACAGCGTTCCTATGTTGACGTGGAGAAGTTGGTTCAAAAATCGGTACGCGGTACCAGTATGGTGGCACAGTACCCTTCGGTGCGATTGTCAATCAACAGCAAGGTGTCCACTTCATCCAGGGTGATTAATTCATCTCGCAGATCACCAAACTCGCGAGCAACGACGTGATTGGTACCTAGAGTTCAGCTCAGAAGGCCGTGTACCATAAGTCAATTGGGCTCGATTGAGTCTTCAACCACAACGAGGAGGCAATTAGCGATGGATTGTTGAACAAAGAGTACCCGCTAAAGCCAGCGTTGCCTTCGAGACAGTCGGCGACGAGATGATGCGCGCGGTCGCCAGCAACATGGCTCTCACGCCCTGAATGTTGCTCACTTCCACGAATCGGAGTATCTGCATTCAGCCTTGCCAACAGCTTTCTCGTCCAGGATCTCGTGTCCAAGTGGTTGCGAAAGCTTGCCTCGCTTCTCGAGTTCGGTGCCATCAGCCACCACAAACGATTCCATCGCCATGTCAACATGCCGTGGGCCAGGTTGTGAACCATGAAAGTCAAGGATGGCATGGATCCTGCCACGTGTGAAAGTTTTGTTATCATCGCTGCCGCCTTCGACCATCGCTTCGTCCACAATACAATTGGCAGGTGTTCAAGATCGCGCATATCCTGTCAACCAGTTCAGTACCGCACGGTTTTCACTAATGCTATCGACAGTCGACACACGAAAGTCAATAGGCACAGCATGCGGAACTCGTCCAATACACCGTCGAAGCTGTAGTGGCTACCGAAGTTTCCCATTTGGATCCTTGCTACATCCAGGGCAGAGGTATTCCGCCTCGAACTGGTAACACTGCACCTGTTCTCAGCCTTGCTGATTTGCATTCTGCGCGATGATAATGAGAACTTCATTCATGTGTCGACATCTCTTCACCGGAAAACAACAACACCAAAGCCACAACCATGCACACTCGTCACGTCTGGTGACTCGAGATCGGCGACTCGCACTCCAGCAGCCACCGACTTTCAATAGGTCTCGAATACCTCGCTTGTCTGAATGTCTCGGCCTCAACGCCAGCGTCGCGTTGCAACGAGTAGCACACTCCATCCGCGCGCGATGTGCCGACCGGAACCTGTCCATTCACCAAACCATTGACCTCTCGCTCGCTCAGCACTCGATCCCACATGCGGAACTCGCCAAGCAACCCGTTGAAGCCGTACCACCCACGGTAGTTGCCGTTCGGACACGAGTGCGCGCCAGGAGAATAATACCCCGACCCGAGCTGGTGGTGTCGCAGCCGTTCCCAATCTTGGTAAAGCGCTCCAAGCTCGTCGCTAACGAGCACACCGTCCACATACACGCGCTGAGTGTAGGTCGGAGCGTCGTAGGTCAGCGCAACATGGTACCATCGCTTCAGCTGTAGGCGCTCGACCACGACGGGCTTGACGTGGATCACGGAGCAGTACAGTGCGCAGTGCGAGTCCACGACGATGAACTGCGCGCGCTGATAGGGCCATCCGCGCTGCCCACACGGCTGAGACTGTTGGCCCAGCACCACGCCACCGAGACACCGATCGACCTCATCGTCGCGCTGATTGTCTCGGTGCGTGGGCAAGAGGCAGAGCCACAGGTCCCAGCTGAAGCGGTCGCTGCGACCGAAGCGGGACGCGACCGTCGCCAGTCTCCCCTCCATCGTCAGACTGATCTTGATCACCCTCGTCAGGATCTCCGCCTCTGGCTCCGAGTAGTCGGCGCGCAGACCGTCAAACTCGAACACGCGGCAGCACAAGAACGTCTGCTTCCAGGTCAGGAGAGTGGCTTCGCTCGGCAGCGGGAGTCTGCACAGAACTCGCGGTCCCCAGATCGCGGCGTCAGTCGATGCGGATGTTAGGAGCGTCCACGTCCATCTGTGGACGTGCGAGAGCCGCACGAGCTCGGCGCCCGGCAGCATCGCGATGATAATCGCCCACACCTCCTCGGGCAATCGTTGCCACATGGTCTCTTCACTCGTCTTCTTGAAGTGCTGTTTACGTACCGTTAAATTTGAGTTCGCGACTCTGTCAAAGAAAAGATCCAATTATTTGTTTGTCAACGATATGCAAGTCATTGTCAATTCAAAATCGACTCGTGTGTTTCCGTATCCAGGACACAATCAATTCGCCATGTGCGATTCATTTGCTGTGTCGCAACAATCATTCCGTTTGACACGCTCCAGTGTGTGTGGCTAGGCGAGGAACACAAGCAGATTGGCAAGCGGAAGCAGCGCTGACACTCCAAGCAAGGCGGGCTGTGCGCGCCATGTCGTCGTCCCAGAATGTGCTGCGCCTGTACCGCGAGATGCTTCGCAACGCGTCCAAGTTTGAGGTACGTCTGCGCGGCTGTTGTTGTTAAACGAACGTTGATAGTGCGCCAGCCATATCGGGAGCTCACGACTTGCTTTACTCGGTGCAAACAGAGCTACAACTTCCGGAGCTACGCCGTGCGCCGCGTGAAGGAGGACTTCCACAAGAACAAGGCGCTGGCAGTCGGCAGCGCCGAGCAGCAGCAGGCACTCGCGGCCGCGCACGAGAACGCCAAGATGCTGTATCGCCAGGTGGTCATCTCGAAGCTCTACCCGCCCGAAACGAAGAGCATCATGGACCTGCCGCACTAAGTAGGAGGAGCAGCGAAGCAGTCTCCAGCAGCGAGCAGCACGATCGGGAGATATGACGTAACTATTGCTGGTGGGTCCCCCGCCGAGCGCAGCCATCAACACGACCTGCCGTTCCATTTGTTCGCTGTCCTCTAGCATGCATTGGAGCATTGATGTCGATGGGGCTAGCAGATGGAACACTGAGAATTGAATGGATTTATCGACTACGAGACGAGAGGGGCTACAGTCTCGATGTCCAGAGACAGCAGAGCTAATTCACCTTGACGACGATCTTTCCGATGTTCTTGCGCGCGTACAGGTAGTCGATGGCGTCCGGGATGGCCTCGAGGCCCTCAAACTTGACGGGGTCCACACCGGCCTTGAGCTTGCCCTCCTCAATCAGCTGCAGCAGACGCGCAATGTGCGTCCCGTAGTGCTCGCGGAAGTGGCCCGAGATGAAGCCGCGGATCGAGGCGGACTTGAAGAGCAGCTTGGGTACGAGCTCCTGCACGAGGAAGTTGTACTTGGGGCTGTCGTCCGTGTAGCCCGAGATGTGGCCGAACGCCAGGATGCGACCCTTGACGGCGATGTTGTCCACCACCGCGCGCAACAGATCACCGCCGACCGACTCGAAGACGAGGTTGACTCCATTCGGGTACTCCTTCTTCAACACCTCACCAACGTCCTCCTCGTTGTAGTTGATCACGCGGTCACACCCGAGAGCCTTCAGGTATGCGGCCTTCTCAGCTGAACTGGTCGTGCCGATGACGTGGTTCCCCGCGAGCTTGGCGAGCTGCACGACGAACTGTCCGGTGCCACCAGCTGCCGCCGTGACGAGCACCGTCTCACCCGATTTCATCTCGCCGACCTGCTCGAGCGCGATGGAGGCCGAGCTGCCGCACACGATCAGCGGCAGCACGTCGGGTGTCGGCTCGGGCACCTTGATGACCAACGGCAGGTCCACCTCGTTGTACTCGGCGAAGGCGCCGAGCTTGCGATAGGCGACAGCGTCCCCCACACTCACAGTCGTGACGTCGGCGCCGACCTCGGTGACGACCCCCACAGCGTCCAGCCCACTGCCGAACGGCGCGGGAAGCGGCCCCGTGTACGCGCCGTTGGTCACGTTGATGTCGGTCGCGTTGATGCCCACGAAGGTGTTCTTGACCACGATCGAGTCGCGCTTGGCGGTTGGCAGTGCATCAAGCTCGACGATGCCCGTGGCCTTGCGGAAGTCCGTCGACTTGGTGTGCACGTCGAGCCGGCGGTAGCCCGTCATGGTCTGGTACTAGATCTTGGGAGAAGGTGCTTGGTCACTTGGAGGCTCAAATAGAAATGGAGGATCCACCGGCAATGCTGGAGGCGCCATGAGATGGTTCGCAACACCAACCGGTGACGTCAACAGTGTGCTTACGGAATTTGCGACGTGATTTGGCAGACCAAGCAGCATTTCGACCAATCACACGACGCGATGTGGATCAATCGATGGTGTATTTCGGTAAGAAGTTGAAGTCACCATGGGGCAGTTGAAGATGTTGCAGCGATCTCATCGGGATGCACGCGACAGTTGGAAGGCGACCCAGACGCGGGCAGCACTGCCGATAAGGTCGCACGATGACTGGCCTGCGTTAGTCCACCGTGCGTTCTCAGACTGGAGCCACGGCTCGTCCCACGCTAGCTCTGCAGCCGACAGAACGGCTCCAGTTGGACTTTCCCAATCGATGCTCGCGTGGCTCTCCGATCCACGCCGCTAGTCATTCGTGATCTCAGCGGCTACGAGACAAAGCTAAGCGCTGCAAAAATGATACTGTCGAACGCGGCGAAGCTCGAGATCGCCGAGCGCGGCTCGCTGCCGAGCTCGGTGAAAGTGGGTGACGTGTACAATGACATGCTGCAGTCTCCGACCATGGGGTTGGACCGCTACTCAGGCAGCGAAGGAAGCCTACGCAGCGGAGAGGTGCCGAGCCTCCTGTCCAAGGAGATGTGCGGGCTGTTGGCGCAGTATGCGGCCGTCGGGCTCATGATGGGTACGCTGCCGAGCACCGTCACGCCGTTCCTGAGTTACTATCTCAACATGGAAGGCCAGGCCACGACGTCGGCGCGCGCGCTGTTGGGGATCCCGTGGTCGCTCAAGGTCTTCATCGGAGTCTGTTCGGACTGCTTCCCGATCTGCGGCAAACGCCGTCGGTCCTACATGCTGCTCGGCTGGATTATCTGCGCTGCTTGCCTGCTCGTGATGGCCTTCACTCCCGTCAGCCGCCCGTACTTTCCCGACGCGTCCTGGAGGAACCTCAAGCCGAAAGATTACACGATCGAGGAGGTCAGAGCCATCAACCACGACGCGCCGGGCCACGGCGGCAAGTACATTGTGCTCATGATGCTGGCGACGCTGGGCTACCTCACCTCGGACGTGGCGGCCGACGGACTGGTCGTAGAATATGCGCAGCGCGAGCCGCTGGCCGTCCGCGGGAGGACTCAAACAGCCATCTACACGGTGCGCACCATGTTCAGCGCTCTCGGTAGTCTGCTGGTCGGCATCGGGCTCAGCTCGCCACCCTACGGCGGCAGCTTCGACTTTGGTCTCTCGTTCCCAGCCTGCATGCTCATCCTGGCCGTCTGCTGCCTCCCCGTCATGCTCGTGACTTGGCTGTTCGTCTGCGAGACACCCTTCACGCCGCCCAAGCTTGGAGCCTATCTCGGCTCGCTCTGGCTCGCTGTGCAGACGCGTGTGGTGTATCAAGTGATCGCCTACAGCTTCTTCTCCGGTGTGCTTGGTGGTATCAGCTACGTGACCGTGGAACCCGTGACCATGTACTGGGCACGAGCATCGAGTTTCAACATTGCCATCGCGCAGATCCTGGCGTCGGCCATCACGGTCGTCTCGTTCGTCTTCATGGGTCATTTCGGGTTGCTGTGGAACTGGCGGACGGTCACGGCGTGGACAACGGTAGCCGTCGTCATCCTAGATGCGGTCTGCACGCTACCGACCGTGTGGAACTTGGTCCGCAGCCAATGGTTCTGGCTCGGACTGCCGATCGTCGAGGCAGTGCCACAAGCCATCAACTTCATCGTGGCAACATACGTCGTGGTTGAGCTGGCTGGAGAGGGCACGGAGGCCGCCATCTACGGTCTCATGACGACGGTCGGGAACCTCAGTGCGCCATTCTCGGCCACACTCACCAAGCTCATCGACAGTCTCTTTCGCGTGAGCAACACCGACGTCCAGAACGACAGCGCGGCCGCGCGGCGCGACGTGACCGCCACGGTGCTTATTTCATACGGCTGCAAACTCGCGGCTCTAGCGTTCCTCGTTTGGCTGCCAAGACAGAAAGTCGAGACGCAGGAGCTCAAGAAGGCTGGCGGCGTCAGCAAACGCCTCGGCACGCTCACGCTCGCGTATCTGGCCTTCGCGCTCGTCTGGTCGATCCTCGTCAACGTGCTCGGCATCTTTGACCGCACGCGATGCTTACCTGTCACAGGTGGATGTTGACTTGGTCAGGAAGCTTCAGAGTGGTGAAGGTTGCAATGCGACTTCCATTTCAATATGCAACATGAGTGCGTTACATTCAATGTTGTTAATCCTCGACAAGCTGCACGACCACTTTGCCAGTGTTCTTGCTGCTGAACATGAAGTCGAATGCGTCCGGGACGGCCTCGAGCCCCACGAACTTGGTCGGGTCCACGGCCACGTGCAGCTTGCCCTCGTCCACGAGCGCCATGAGTCGCGCTAGGTGCGGCCCCATGGACGCCACGTGGTTGTTCAGGTGGAACCACCGCACTGAGCCAGACTTGCGCAGCAGCGTCACGTTCAGGTCGCGCACGGCATAGTCGTTGCCCGCGCCGTCGTCCTTGTACTCGGCAATGTACCCGAACGCGATGATGCGGCCGTGGACGGCCAAATGCTTGACCGCCGTCTTGAACATGCCGCCGCCGACCGACTCAAACACGAGGTCCACGCCGTTCGGATATTCGGCAGTGAGCACCTCGTCGACGCTCTCCTCATTGTAGTTGATGACCCGATCGCACCCGAGCGACCTGAGGAACGCAACCTTCTCGGCCGAGCTCGTCGTGCCAATCACATGATTGCCCGCGAGCTTGGCGAGCTGCACGACGACCTGGCCGGTACCTCCCGCCGCCGCCGTGACGAGCACCGTCTCGCCTGACTTCATATTGCCGATCTCTTCGAGCGCGATGGACCCCGAGACGCCGCACACTGTCAATGGCAAAGTCGCCGGGGATACGTGCGGGATCTTGGTCGCGTTGGTCGCCGGCACCTCGCCGTACTCGGCGAACCCGCCGGACATGAGGTACACGACGGCGTCGCCGACACGGAGGTTGTCGACGCCATCGCCCACGTCGGTGACAACGCCCGCGACTTCGATGCCCGGCCGGAATGGCAGCGGGTAGCCGTACTCGCCCTTGACGATGAGCACGTCGGTCGGGTTGACGCCCACGAAGTGGTGGCGCGCGACGATGTTCCCGGGCGAAGCCTTGGGGATCTCGGGCACGTCAATCACCTCGGTCGCCGCGCGAAAGTCGGACGAGTACTTGTGCACCTGCAGCGCTTGGAAGGGCGGCATGGCGAGCGTCGGCGGTCGGCGGGAACTGTGCGAGTGGCGGCGGCGTTGTGCATGAAGAATGGAAGGCCCTGGCACAAAGCGTTGCGGCCACGTGGTATGCGCGCGAGGAGGAAGCTCATCTCCAAGGTGCGTGCCGCACGATGGCAATCAAAGATACGATTCGGTCACGGTACAGTGATTTCGAAAACTAATCGCTTTGGCGGTCAACTCTTGCTCGGAATGCACAGTAAATAGGCATACGGTACGGTTGCCACCGTTTGGTTTCGGTGGATGTTTCGATAAACATGGTGGTGGCGTGTCGCATAAATTGTCCCGCATGCCTAATTTGAGCAAGTTCAAATGCATATTTCAGGCATCGATCAAATTTGAAATAGGTTATGATTTTGACACGAGTGACTAAATATGGATTGGAATTAGTGTTCGGGACTCGCCTACTGTAGGTTTTCGATTGTTGACGGCAAACGATACGATTACAAAAGCGGATGGGTCAGCGAGCGGATCCATGATGACCGTTTCGTCAACAAGACCCGTTTGTCACCCTACAAAAGCACAATGAAATATGGCCCGCGAAACCCGTAAACCCGGTCGATAGAGCCCGTGTGAGAAAGGTGATGCGTCAACGCTAACGCCCCGTGACGTCGATCAATTGCTGGGAATTGCTCGGTCTCACTCTGCATCTTGCGCTCTTCCGCCCAAGCAGCTCGCTTCACCACCACTCCCACGAACACCGCAGCCATGCCGTCGTTCCGCACGATCCAAGTCCACACGCTCTCCAAGGACTTCCGCGCCGCCACGCACATCGTCGAGGTGGCCGAGGTGCCGACGCCGGCGCCAGGCCACATCGTGGTCCAGAACCACTTTGTCGGCATCAACGCGACCGACATCAACATCACGGCCGGCGCGTACGGCAACATCGCGCTGCCGTTCGGCTGCGGTCTCGAGGCTGCTGGTATCGTCACGGCCGTGGGTGAGAACGTGACGAACGTGAGCGTGGGGGACGCTGTCGCCTACCAAAAGTTCGGCGCCTTCGCCGAGTACGCCGAGGTGCCGGCCGCCACGGTCATCAAGACGCCCAAGCTCAACCCTGGTGTGCTTCCCATCACTGTGGGTGGCATCTCGGCCTCCATCGCGCTCGAGCAGGTCGGCGAGATGAAGACGAACGAGACGGTGCTCGTCACGGCGGCGGCTGGTGGAACCGGACAGTTCGTCGTGCAGCTCGCCAAGCTCGCGGGGAACCACGTCATCGGCACGACCAGCTCTGCCGAGAAGGCCGAGCACCTGAAGTCGCTCGGTTGTGACCGCGTGATCAACTACAACGAGGAGGACGTTGGTGAGGTGTTGAAGAAGGAGTACCCGAATGGAGTCAACCTCGTCTTCGAGACGGTTGGTGGCGACATGTTCAAGACGGTCACCGACAACCTCGCGCCGCTCGCTCGTGTCATCGTGTTCGGCTACATCTCGGGCTACCACGGTGACAAGTCGGCCGAGCCGCTGCTCGTTAGCCAGCTCAACCCCAAGCTGCTCTTCAAGTCGGCGTCTGTGCGCGGCTTCCTGCTGGGCAACCACAAGGAGCACATTGCGCCGCACATTGCGCGCCTGCTGCAGTTGATTGAGGAGGGGAAGCTGAAGGCTGGCGTGGACCCCACGCCGTTCAACGGTCTCGAGGCCATCCCAGATGCCATCGACCACATGTACGCGCGCAAGAACATCGGCAAGCTGGTGGTGAAGCTCGTCTAAGGACGCCGATCACTGTCAGAGGCGAATAGCGCATTCGCCGATGCTTGGACTACGGCATTGAGAAGTAGCGAAGGCCAGTGCTAGTGGTGCTAGTAATGCCTCATAGTCATACATTCCGTTCAAAACTTGTAGTTGCAGATACGGTGAATGTGGTTTGTTCATCTCATAACCACAAGGGCAAACGACCTCCCATGTTTCGCTATACTGGCAACATCGCCATCTAGTTAGTCAACTCGCACAGCGCCAAACCATGCTGTATCAATCGCGGTTATGAGCAATAGTTCAGAAGTAGTTCCCACAATGGTGACCGCCAGCATTCGGAGACTGTTCATTGGCAATCTAATCGAGCAGCAGCAAATGCGAAGTTTGTGATACAAGCGCAAAATGGCTCATTCACATAATACGTGGTGTTCTCGTCGACGACAGATGTAGAACGCTCTGACAAGGCAAGAATCGGCAATGATACCTGCAGTTTGCACAGGGATCTGCTATCATGATACGCTGGTGACTTCTAGCTGAGACTTTGGTGATTGATACAGCCACAACAGTCTGCAGGGCGAGCTCCGAACGTGCAAATTAATGTTAAGTAGGTGAGACGCCGATGAACTAGCGAGAGGACCCGTTTTAGTATGGACTGCGTGCTTGGATGTGGTTTACTTCTTGAAGCAACTCGACGCGAGTGTCGAAGGAGAAACATTTCGACAATCGATGCACAAATTTATGGATTGTTATGAACCAACTAGAGTATCTTTGAGTGCGAGAAGCGTAAACTTTTATCTTCGTCTGATCGAGGATATTTACGCGACCTTGACGACGATCTTGCCGATGTTCTTGCGCGCGAAGAGGTAGTCCACGGCATCAGCGATACCTTCAAGACCTTCAAAGTTAGCAGGATCCATACCAGCCTTGAGCTTCTTCTGGGAGATGAGGTCCAGCAGCAAATTGACGTGGCGATGGAAGTGTTCGCGGTGGTTGATGGCGCCGAACCCGAGTAGCGAGGCTGATTTGCGCAGCAGCTTACGCACGATCTCCTCAACGAGGAAGGCGCCGGCAGGACTGTCCTCCAGATAGTCCGATGTGTGGCCGAGCACGAGGATGCGACCCTTGACAGCCACATTATCGACAGCCACGCGCATCATTTCTCCACCGACGGTCTCGAAGACGAGGTTGACTCCATTCGGGTACTCCTTCTTCAACACCTCACCAACGTCCTCCTCGTTGTAGTTGATCACGCGGTCACAACCGAGCGACTTCAGGTGCTCGGCCTTCTCAGCAGAGCTTGTCGTGCCGATGACGTGGTTCCCCGCGAGCTTGGCGAGCTGCACGACAAACTGTCCGGTTCCACCAGCCGCCGCCGTGACGAGCACCGTCTCGTTCGTCTTCATCTCGCCGACCTGCTCGAGTGAAATGGACGCCGCGGTGCCGCACACGATCAACGGGAGGGCATCGGGCGTCGGTGCGGGAATCTTCACCGCGGACGGCACGTCCACTTCGTTGTACTCGGCGAACGCGCCGCGCTCTAGTGACATTTCGAACGGAGCGTCACGAAGGTGGTCATCGAGCCGGATTGCGAGCCAGGTTTCTACGTACTTCGGTAAGCGACGGCATCGCCGACCTGGAACCCCTCTACGGCCGCGCCGATCTCCGTGACGACCCCTACGGCATCCAACCCGCTGCCGAACGGAGGCGGCAAGTCCCCTGTGTACATGCCGTTGGTCAGGTTGACGTCCGTCGCGTTGATGCCGACGTAATGGTTTCTGACGACGATCGAGCCGGGCGAGGCCGTCGGCAGCTCGGACACCTCGACGATGGCCGTGGCCTTGCGGAAGTCGGCCGACTTGACCAGCACGTCCAGCCGCCTGTAGGAGGGCATTGTCATGTGACCTTCCTGTTGAGCTTGTCAAAGTCGGTCTCGGATCGATTAGTGAGACGAAACCATTTTGGCTAAAACACAACATTCGAAATATGGACACAAAATATACATTTAGCTTGGGTTTTGTATGTGGAGTCGACCAAAACCTAAAAAGACTGCCATATATCAAATCAGATATCTGTACACTCATCTGCACAGAGAAACGATGACGTCACTGCGATCTATTCTCTTACAGGTTAGTTACGTGGCGCGGTGGATACACTGCCGAGACGAAGCATGCTTTAGCATCCAAAGTGCGGCAAAGGCGATGCCGACTTGGCAAAGCTCAGCGCCGCTCTCGCCCTTTACATCGCGGTGTACCCAAGCACCGCGCATTGCACATTCAACTTGGCCCTGTTTAACCGAATAAAACAGGTATGGCGCGAGTTTTGTCCAATGTCGTCGCTTCAAGCACCATCATTTCGTCCAATCCACAGCAAATATTCCATCGCGCATCTCGTTGCAGCCTTGCACATTCCATTCCACACCCTATTTTGCAGATGACCCTCGAGACCAAACCATACTCATCAGACTCGTTGCAACACATAACCTCCCACACCTCATCGTAGTGAGTCAGTCTCCACCCTCCCCACACACATCGCGCTCATCGTTGGGTTGCACTCTGACAGAAACCACCTGCCAGCTCGGAACGGCGCTCGTCTTTCACGACTACAACGCCATTCGCCATGGAGCAGGACGCGCCAGCCGAGCTGCAGCGACTCGCCGCTTGCATGCACGAGCTGCGGCCGCTGTGCGACGCGCTGGTCTCGCGCGTGGAGGCGCTCGCGGACTTCCTCGCGCCGCAGCAGGACGGCGAGGGCTACGACCCGCTGGCGGTGGCCGCGGTCGACGTCGACGCTGCAGTGCAAGCCGTGGCGCGGACGACCAGCGACCTGCGGACGCTCATGGCCCACCAGGCGGCACGCGCGACGGCCGTGCGGCTCGCGGACGCGGGTCGCGTGCGGCGGCTGCGGGAGCTGAACGAGCGCGTGGACGCGGCCTTCCGCTCGGCGAGGGCGGAGCATCTCGACGGCGGTCGCGACTGGGCTCGCGACTGGCCCGACCAGCTTGAAACCCTCGAGCAGCGCATGCTGATGGCCGCCCGCGCGCCGGAGACGGTGCTGGGCGAGCTGCAAGGCGCGGACGAGCAGCGCGAGGCGCTCGCGGTCGTCAAGCACGCGCTGCTGCACCCGGCCAAGACTTTGCAGGACCACGACGAGCTGCTGCGCGTGCTCTTCCGGCGGCTCGTGCAGGTCGCGCGCGTCCCCGTGCCGGCGCTTCCCGCGTGGTTCGTCTCGCCCGGGGACTTGACGGTGCACTCGCTGCAGCCCGTGGCCGGCGGCGCGGCCGTGCAAGTGCTGGCGGCCACGTGGGCGAAGCCTGACGGTCAGTTTGCTCCCGTGCTGCTCAAGCGCGTGGCGCCGGACTGGGAGACGAAGAAGGAGGCGGCGGTGGCCCACGAGGCCGCGCTGCTGCACACTGTGCGCCACGCGAACGTGCTGCGCGTGCTCGGCGGCTGTCACGTCGGCGCCGACCCGTTCGTCGTGCTCGAGTGTCCGGCGGCGGGGGTCGAAGGCGTCGTGGCGCTCGACGAGTACCTCGGCGTGTCGGTGGACCACCGGCGGCTGACGCTGCGGCTGCTTGCGCAGGCCGCGCGCGGGCTCCAGGTGCTGCACGAGACGCACGGCGTCGCGCACGGCGACCTGCGGTGCGCCAACGTCTTCGTGGGCGACGACCACTGCGCCAAGCTCGGGAACCTCGCGAGCTTCACGGCCCGAGCCATCAAGGACTCCACAACCAATTCGACCGATGGCAAGGAACTGTCTCGCGACCGACGACGGCAGCAGTCGAACGCGCTCCGGTGGCAGCCGCCCGAGCTGCTCAAGCTCCAGGAAGGCGACGACGATCGCACAGGCGACTGCGAGCTCGCGGGGGACATCTACTCGCTCGGCATGTGTCTGATCGAGGCGCTGGCGGGCGACATGCCCTGGGGACTCCTCGACGACGAGGAGGTGCGCGTCAAGGTGCTGGCGGGGGAGCTCGCGGCGGCCGCGGGCGACGCCAAGCTCGACGAGCCCATCTGGTCGCTCATCGAGGCCATGTGCGACGCCGACGCGGCCAACCGACCCGACATCGCGACGGTCGTGGGCGAGCTGGACGCGCTGGCCGACGAGGAGCAGGCGCGCGACGGCGGCAAGGCTGGGTCGGCGGCCGACTTGGCGTCCACCATGCGCATCATCCCGCGCCGACAGAGCGACGCCGTCGATGGCTCACTGCCGCCGCATCCGCCTCGACGCCGCTCGTCCTCGCCGTTCCCCGTGAGTCCGAGCTCGCGGAGCACCATGAGCGCCATGCCGCGAGACGACGCCTCGCTTGACGGCACGGGCGACGGCAGCGACATGAGCAACGGCATCCCGCTGATCGGCGGCGAGCCGTCCGTGATGTCGCACGTCGTGCTGCAGCAAAAGTGGCTCGGCGTCAAGATCAACTCGGTGGGCAACCGCATCCTCGTGAGCAAGTTCCTCCGGTCCGAGTCTGGCGCCATGGGCGAGCTCGAGGCCTCCGGCAGCGTCGCGCTCGGAGACGAGATCGCCGCCGTGAATGGTCAGCCCGTGCGCGGGCTCGACAGGCAGCAGCTCGGCTCGCTCGTGGCGTCGCTGCCTCGCCCAATCCGCCTGACGATGCGGCGCGACCCCAGACTGCTCGGCGACTCGTTCCGCTTCCACGGACTTCGCGTCGACGAGCGCTGGCGAGACCGCGGGTCGGCGCTGCCGCTCCCGAGCTCGCTCGACCGCGTGCTCGGCTCCGACTCGTTCGCGCTCGAGCTCTGGTTCTCGCTCGCGGACGTCAAGGAGCACTTCCTCGGCGGCATCCTGCTCGGCGCGCAGGACACGCCCGTGCGCGACGGCAACTCCTGGCCGTACACGCACCGCCCGCTGCTGCTCGTGGACCCGATCGGCACGCTCTGGTGCGCCGTGCTGGGCAACGCCGCGGCGCCGCTCGTCGTCGCGACCGACCTCGTCCCGGGCCACTGGTACCACCTCGTGCTCTCGTACGCGCGCGACGGCCACGCTCCCACCGGCCACCAGCTCGCCGTCTACCTCGACGGCGAGCAGCGCATCGCCGGCAACGGCCCGCTGCTCGCCGAGTGGTCTCGGCTCCGGTACGCGCAGGTCGGCTCGGGCTGCATCAGCGGCCTGTCGCCCGCCAAGCCCTCGCCGGACTTTGCGGGCTGGTTCGGCTTCTCCGGACTCGTCTTCGACCTGCGCGTGTGGCACACGCCGCTCTCGGACGTGCACAGCCGCCTGCTGTTCCGCGGCGGCGCCGACCTCGTCGACCAGCCCTTCTATTCGCTGCGCCGCGAGTTTGGGCGGAACGCGCGCTCCCGCCGCGACAGCTCCGCCAGCAACGCCAGCACCACTCCGTCCGCGCTCGTCCTGGCCGAGATCGTGCGCGCGTCGCGGCCGCACCAGGTCGTCGCGCAGGTTTACAACTGAGCGGATCAGTCAGAGAAGCAGGGCATGTCGATACGAGAGTCTGTCAATCCATGTCTGTCGTGTATTGTAATGCCACCGCGCGCTGTCATGGCCCCAAGCAAAGCGAGCAGAGCGACGCGTACCTTCGTTCTTCGCGCGTCCCCATGGTCTCGAACGCTCCGCTTAGTAGTAGTTGGTGCGGATGTACTGGTCGGACGTCCGCCGGTTGCGGGCGACCTCGTTCGCGACCTGGTGCGTCGCGTACAGCGTCTGCAGCGCCTTGACGCGCTTGGGACTCAGGAACAGAGGTCGCCCGCGCCGCACGTTGATGTCCTCCTCGCCGAACATGTCGAGGTACGGCGAGCCAAAGTACGAGCTGCGCGGCCCAAACACGAGCAGCACCGACGACGAGCGCATGAGGAAGAACAGTCCGACGCCGGCGCCGCACGTCATTGCGTGCAATGTGCACGCCCCCATGCCATCGCGTCGTCGCCGGCAGCACTCGGTCCCCGCACACAGCACCTGCGAGCACACGAGGCAGATGGCCGGGTTCTCCACCATCTTCCACGTCTGCTTGCACTTGCTCTTCCCCAGCACCTCTGCGTGCAGGTCCGTGTACGACGCCACCAGCTTGACGAGGCGAACGCTCGCGAATCGATACCGCTTCCGCTTGGGAACGTTGCCGCCGTGCTCTCCAGCGCCATTTTCGTCCTCGTCCTCTGCGAAGCGCAGTGGCAAGGAGGGTAGCATAGCGAAGTTGCTGCGAACGATGTTGGCTCGGACCGTCATCGCCTCCGAGCCGTCACTACTACCGCTGTCGGATGCAGCATTCACAGCCGCTTCCACGGCCTGTACCATCGCGTCCACATGGCCATGCTGCCGGTAGTCGCGCTGCACGGATGACGGTACTGCTGCAAAGGGCCGTGTCTGCAACTCTTGTGCCGCCTGGACAAGGTACGCCATGAGCGTGTCGTCCGCAATGACCTGCTCGATCGTAGGAACACCAAGCTGCTGGCACATGCCGTAGAAGTCGGTGCTCAGACGCAGCGAGCTCACAAAATTGGCGCTCCACGACGCGTCCGGATCGTTCTCGCCGCGGAAGAACGCGCGTCCCAGCAGTGTGATCTGCCGCATAAACGCCAGACAGCTAGACTTGAACAGATACACAAGCTGCCGACCGCGTGGGGATCGATGACGCTGTCGAGTCTGTGACGGATCATCTTCTGCACCTTCTTCAGAGGCGTCGCGTGGTGCAACAAGCTCAGCGCCTGCTGCGACGCTCAGCCTGTCCATGAGCACCTCAAGATCGCGCTGCATGGCCTCCGCTCGTTGCTTCCGCTGCGCCGCCGTCATTCCTGGCACCGCCTTTCGTGAATCAGCGTCACTGTCCGATGACAAGTCCGATGGAGACATCCCGTTAATGGCGGTCGCTAGCCTAGAATCGTCAGGCTCCTCGGTTTCCACTTCGATCTCGTCATCTTCGTCCTCGGCAGGCATCCTCGAGAGCTGCAGAAGCACCTGCGCCATGTGAAGGACGCAGAATGACCGCAACGTCAGCAAAACGTCCGCCTTGGTTCGAAGCATGCTGCTGCAGATCGCCGTGCACAGATAGACGAGGTCCTGGCCGAGAAGCGGCTGCCCAAGTGCTGCAGGAGCACCAAGCTGGAGGCTCTGCATCCACTCGTCTGGAGTCAGTGCGAGCCGCAGGTTTCGCGCCATAGGATTGCTCAGCGCCTGAGCGAACCCGCGTCTGCCTTGCTTGAACAGCAGAGGCAGTCGTCGCAGCGAGTGCAATAGTGCGTTCAGCTTGCAATCGTCCTTGGGTGTGCACGTGTCGATCTGTGGCTCCAGACCCTCGGGTAGTGACACTCCGACACGCGACTTGAGGCTTGGACCCGGTGTGTTCAACAACGACGTAATCTGAAGCGACGAAAACGACGATGCCGTTGAATGAGGATTTGACGAGGCGGACGCTGGCCCGGCTCTGCCACCAGCACCAAAGCTGCCAAAGCTGGTGCGGTGCCGCCTCGAAGTCCCATGCGCTTTGCCAGACGTTTCCAAAGTGTACATAGCCGACGACATGCCGCTGAGCTGCGTGCTAGCGACTGTTGTCGCCACGGACGACCATATCAAATGAGCCAGCTGTGGACCTGCCGAGAAAAAGCTCTTCTTCAGCGCAGCCATGGCCGCCGATAAATCTGTCGTCAGCTCAGGCAGGAACCGCAGCATCGTCTCCAAGAAAGAAACGGCGAACTGCTTCATAGCGCGCGCATCGTCTCTCTGACGACGGCGGTCTTGGTAGGACATAGACGATTCATCATCCTCGACATCGTCCTCGCTCTCGCTATACTCCAACTCGCTGTAGGTGTTGTCTTCGTCCGTGATATCCTCCATGTCACCGTTCGTCTCGATCTGCTCCAGCAAGGTCGGCAGCCCATCGCTAAGCCACGCGAAAATGCTCGATGTGTCCTGCTTGGACTGGAAAACACGCTCCATGGCAGCGCGGTCGTGAGCACGGTCTGCGAGCGTCAATGGCGGGGAGATCGGGACATACGGCACCAACATGGAGCTCAGCGCCTGACAGAGCGGACATAGGAACTCCCCATAATGGGCGTCGAATGCAATGTTCGACTGGGAATGCTCCAGATTGTACCGCGACTGCGCTCGAACAGACTCAAAGTACTTCTTCCAGCAGTGCAGATGCACCGCGTGGCCGCACAGCGAGATAAAGATCGGCGGCGGGAAAGCTGTTGCGTTCTCCGTCTGCCCAACGCCATCTCTATCGACTTCATCGCTGTCGTTCGGCTTCGCTTCCAGTGCGTGGGTCGTCACGTGCGTCATTTGCGTATGTCCGATGAACATGATAGGCTCGTCCTTGTTCTTCTGGGTACAAATGATACAGTCCGGCGGCGGAGGCGGCCGATACACGATGGCTTCTGGGTCGTTGTTCGCTTCTGCGTCATCATCTCGAGCACCACTCCCACTCATTCCATCGTCATCATCCATATCTTCCTCGTCCTCCATCTCGGCGAATAGTTGCGACTGCGCAAAAGCCTTCTGACGCGCCATCATCGCCGCAATTGCTCGCTGCTGGTGCAACTTCTTGAGCTGAGCCTTGGATAAACCCTTGTCGTTCAAAGTCTCTTCGGCTCTCTTCATACCTCGCCAGACGCGTTCATCCACGTAACGATGAGTGACGCCATCCATGGCGCTCAGCTCCCGCAGGATCCAATAGATCGCCGAGATCGTTGACTTGGACGTCTCCAGGTCGTTTTGCACTTGTTCAATCGAGAAGGTCACCAATAGTGACACGATACTCAACTCCTGGACTTCAGTCGTATCGCCGCCCTGGTCGCTACTGCAGATGGAAAAAGTGCAAGAGCGTCTCGAGGTCAGTATCCGAAATGACAAACAAAAGTGACACACACACACACAACTCGTGCACTTACTCGCTGCTCATTTGGAAGTCTGTGTCGCTGTCAGCATTCTGCTGACGCTTCACACGCTTGTTGCCTCGCGCCGACTCGCCCTCTTCGAATGCCTCTGGACCGCTTCGAAGCAGCACCAGCGTCTGCCGTCGCTTGCTCTCCGGGACTGGCGAACACATTGCTGAACCCGCCGACGAATGCTCGCGTCCTGCCTGAAGCACCAAGACCACCAGATTAATCAAGTGGATCGCACGAAGAATCACCATGACGTTCGTCCGCTTAGCGACACCGGCGTTGTCAACAGCGGCGTCCTCTAGAATCAGCCGCAGAACTCCCAGCAACGAGCGTTCTAGGATCAGTGTGCGGACGGGTTGGAGTGACACATGTGCTGGTGGCATCATCGACACCAGCGGGATCGGAGTGTCTTCGACCTTCCAGGTCTTGAACAGAGCCTCTTGTCTCGCGAACTGTGCCTTCTCGTGGCTCGACCGACTCAAGTGGTTGAAGGCTGGGTCGTACTCGCGATAGAACTCCTTCTTGAGTTCATACTTCGTCGGCTCGCCGCCAACATCGCCATTCGCATCGTAATCTCCGTCTCCCATCAGCGGCGCCATGACCGACGATGGTCGTGAAACCTGCTCATCCGCAACCTCTTCGAGAATCCGTTCAACTCGAGTCAGATGTTGCTTCTTTGGTCGAGCGGACACGCCACCAAAAGGTGTTGACACGACGAACGTGGTTTGATCCAACAGTTCCGACAACCGGCATGGTTGTTGGCTCAGTCGATGGATGATCTCCCGTCGCAGCACGGTGTCTTCCTCGTCGATCGCAGACAGCGGCGGGGTCAGCTCCGTGACGATCCAAATCAAGTACACCAGCGCCATTTCGAGCAGTCCGACCAGCTTCTCGTCTGGTATTGCGCCTGAGACCGTCGTGTCTCGAGATGACGCCGACGCATCGCTCCGACTGTAGAGCCATGTGAGCAGGAACTCAGACAGCCCGAAGCGATCAAAGAAAATGGTGACAAACTTCGGGAAGCCCACAAGAGCTGCGCTCACTTGGACGAGAAAGAGATCCAGATCCCGCAGCTCACTGCACCATGGTGGCGTCACGTAATTGATGACTTGGCGCTGCATGTTCTGTCCGTTTCGGATCCAGAGACCGGAGTGCACCTGAGCACACAGCACCAACGTACGCAGCGGGTACTCCATCAAACCGTAGATCAGCAGATCACGCTTGCGCGGATCCACACTCGATGCAACATCATCCATGCCACCGCGATAGTGTCGTGCAATCGAATCGTCGATCAGTCTCGTCCAGTCGCTGATCCAAGCCGCTCGACCATCACCAGACGGCAGAGATGGGCCGTAATGCAGCGTCTCCATCAAAAAGGTGGCGAGAGCATTGTGCAGAGTGTTGTGGAATGACACGGGCTGTGAATCGATCGAAAACTTGACGATCTTGTCGCTCCGAGACAGTCCCGCGAGACAACCAAACGGAGGCGTATACAGCTGGAAGCGACTTTCGGGGATCCCGAACAGCTCAAGCTGCTGCCAAAAGCATCCCAGAACATTGAACACCATGACTTGCTTATCGCTGTCGTCGCCTTCGTGGTACTGCAAGCCCCTGGCCATAAGAGCCAACACCTTGCTCACGTTGGAGTGGAAACTGAAAGCTGTCATCCACGACTGAGTCTCGTACGTCACATGAGCGCGTCCTTCCTGGATTCGAGTTTGCGGGTCAAGACCTTGGATGAGGTTGAGCGCCTCAAACCATTTGCGCAACAGATCTTCACGCATCAACAGCTCACTGCACATGGACGCGATTCCCAACACATAGCCGAGGTTCTCGAGCACGAAATGGTAGCGACGAAACTTGAGCAGCGCGTGATCGCAGTCGAGCGTGCGCCAAACATTGCTCGCAGACACGGGACTCCGACTGCCCAGGTGCTTCGACGGATTGATCGTCTGCTTGGCCAAGTCGAGCGCCGTATTAATCGTATCAAGAAGGTTCTCTAGCAGACCCATCCCCGCCAAATGGTTCACGATCGAGGGTGTCGTCAAGATCTGAACACCGTACTGAAACAGCGACTCCTCGCGCGTGCCGACACCACAAAAGTACTTGAGCATCATGCGGTTGTACACTTTCATAAACACAATGGAGAACTTGAGCTTTGGATCCTTGTCGCCTTGCAACTTTAGATACAATTCATACAGCTCCAGAACAATGTCTTTGCGGAAGTACGGGTCGGAGAGAAACATGATCTGGATGGGTTCTTTCGGACTTGCCGCCGAGTTCGTCGTCGAGAACAGCTTGTCGCAAAAGAGCTCGTGCAACGGCTTGGAGAGCGAGCAAATCGACTTGACCCATCGCGTCACACCAAGCAGCACGTTCTCATCGTGGATATGCTGATCCTGCACCACGCACACGTGCCATCCCTCGGCCTTGAGCTCCTGCATGAGCGTCAGCGCGTCGCGCAGCGTCAGGTTAGCAGCGACAATCTCGGATCCGTTCGAGTCGATCGCCCGCACGAGATCTTCGGCCTTGGGAATGTGCTTCAGGCTCAAAGAGCGAATCAAATCTTCATCGGAGTGCACGTCGTCGTTGCAAATGCGCACGTGGAACTGCCGCTCGAGAAGGTCCATCGCCACGCCGCCCAGCACCGCCGCCGTGTTCTGCGTCCGCAGCGCGTTCAGCATCTGCCGACCCTGCTCGTCCACGCGCTCGGGGTCGAAGACGTGCATGGAGCGCCTAGCCATCTCCACGCAAAAGGTCACGATCGCCTCAAACAGTGCATCAGCCACGCGAACAATCTCTTGAGGCAAGGGAATAGCGTTCTCGCTCGCCTCGTCCCCCGCGTCCCTCTCTGCGTCATTGTGGCGGCGGCCGTGGTAGATGCAGAACCCCTCGGGAGCCCACGCCTCGCTGTCGCCGCAGTCGCAGACGCCTCCGGGCGACGTGCGGTGGAAGAACACGTCGTGGCCTTCGTGGTTGCCGTTCTGGAAGCACTTGAGGCACAGCACGCACGTCTCGTCCGCCTGGCACGTCTTGCAGTTGAACACGATGTCGTTCCGCTGGAACAGGTACCCGCAGAGCACCTGGTTCGAGCTGCGCGGCTTGAACCGCTCGAAGAAGGCCGCGCACGACATGGACTGCTTGTCGTCCTCGTCAATGTCGGCGTGTGACAGCAGGATCGCGTCCAGGAACAGCGGGAGCGCATCCAGCTCCACGCCCGCGTACGCGCGGCCGGCGTCGCTCCAGGCACTGGCGCTGGCGCTGCCGCGGCGAAGCAGGCGAAGCACATCGGGCATGGCGCCGCCGGACAGGTGCTCGAGCGGCATCCGCTGCAGGAACCGGCGGAACGCCGCGGGATCGCGCAGAGCCGCCGCGCCCACCTCCATCTCGGGTCTCCGGTGCCGCTGGCGCCGCTGGTCGGTGGAGAGAGCGCTCGTCGCGCAGCCCGTCGCGCCGAGGATTCGCCACTGCTTTGGCTTGGTGACCCCGGCGAGCGCTCGCGAAAGTGCAGGCGGGTGCGCATAAAGTGCGGTAAAAGTGCGCGTAAAGTGCGTGTGGTGTGGTACAGGTGTGGGCCACACGGAGCAAGCCACCGGGTGTCAGCGGCGTTCGCGGCGCGGATTGGCTGAAAACGAGGCGAAGCGACTTGCTGCAAAAGCAGAGCATGCAGTCATCAAACGGTGTCGCAGTGAACACACCCTTTCAAACTGGATATGTCCGCCACATAGTGTAGCCAGTGATCTTGCATGGATCACTTGTCCACTGCGAGTTATGTAAGCATTGAAGCCTGTGTAAACCGATTTACTAACATTACTAATGATTTGTGAGAGCGTGATCATTCACTCGCCGATTATCTGTCGTTGCCCTTCCTATCTTCCGATTAGATGAAGCAATGGAACTTTCGAACTGATCGTGGTCATGTCGAGCCACTATGGCGGCACTCGGTAATAAGGCAGACGCGCGCTCGAGCCGTCTAACGACGCGACGCCTCGAGAGCTCATTTGCCACCCTCTGCCTCGCATGATGGCCTCCTCGAAGTCACCGTGATGCGTCTGCAAGATCATGTCGCGGACAGAAAAGAGTGCGTGAAATTTCCAGGCTCAAGCGCAGCTCGGTCGCTCATTGCCATCCTCCAAGCTCGAGCGAGGCTCGGCGGTGGAGCCTCAGCTTCTAGGTGATCACCTTTCGACCTGTGGGTTTCGCAAAGACCGCAACAGGAATCCGACTATTCAATGTGACAAGTCGATGAGCTTTCCCTTCCCGATCGATTCGGCCAAATTTGCCGACAATTGTATTGCCAAGAGTATCCAGTGTCGAGGGAAAATCATGGCGATCTTTGGCACTAAAATCCATTTTCAAATTTGCCGGGAACCATGGGCAGCTCGTCCAGCAAGCACCGCCGGGACAGCGCCGCGCCGGCGTCGCCCGACGACAGGGTCATCCGTGCCAAGTCTCCGGCGGAGGCTCCGTCGCGCGCGCTCTTCCCGCCGGCAGATGGGGACCGCAAGAAGGACCGCAAGGCGAAGCAGAAGCCGCCGACCTGGTCGCTCGAGGATATCTGCAACCCGGCCAACACGCGCCGCGCCGAGACGCTCAAGCGGCTCGAGGACTCGGATGCGGACGAGCGGTTCGGCAAGTACCGCAACTACTTCAAGAACCACGACCTGGAGCTCGCGCGCGCCATCCAGTCCATGGTGACCAAGGCGAGCAAGCCGGAGCTGCGCGAGTGGGTGCACTCGCACGTGGGCGAGCTCGAGTTCGCCGACGAGTACGCCAAGCTCGAGCTCGTGGAGATCGCCATGGTGTCAGCCTGCCTCACCAAGTACGGCGAGCGCGCGCTGGTGAAGTTGGACAAGGCCGGCAAGCTCGACAACCTGCCGAACGTGGCCCTCATCACGCACAACCTGCGGCTCACGAGCCAGCAGCAGGCGTGCCGCGCGCAGTCCAAGGCGACCGACAAGAAGGGCAAGGAGGCCGCGCACTACGTCGGCCTCGAGGTCATGATGAAGCTGAACGAGCGCCTTCCCGTCGAGCAGCGCATGGGCGACGAGCTGCGCGAGATCCTCAACCACCCGACCAACTTGCGGCTCGTGTCGCGCGCCGCCAACCAGTCGCTGCACAAGCGCGTGGACGCCGTGCTGATCGCCGCTGGGAGTGAAGGCGCCAAGGAGGTCAAGCTCTCGTCCAGCGAGTACACGCGGCTCGTGCAAATCGCCAAGCACGCGCAGGGCGATGTGTTCCAGGACGCCATGGCGAGTGCAACCAATGGTCAGTACCTGTATCGCAGCCTGCGCGACCAGTTCCAGCTCGTGGACATCGGTGACCGCGCGCCAGTTTGGGACGACGCGCTGGACCGGATCCTCCGCGGGGAAGCAGGCAAGGCGGTTGCTTTGGATGTGACCAAGGAGACAGAAGTGCAGCCGCCTCTGCATACCGGCGAGAAGGTGGTGGCCAAGGTGAAGGCGGTGATACGCCACATCAAGCCCCACCGATCGCACAAGCCGCCGATTGTGGTCGCGACAAAGTCGCGATCGTCGCCACGACCAGCTGAGCACGCGCCAGACACGACAACCAAACCTGCATCAGTGCCAAAGAAGACCCGAGCCAAGTCTGCCAAGCCGACGAAGAAGAAAAAGGCACCGGCGAGGCAGCAAGCTGACAAGGAAAACGTCGACCCAAACGTGGCACCATCGCCTGCAAAGAAGCAGCCGGGTAAACGCACGACCAAGGCGCCATCGCGTCGCGTCACTCGATCGCGAGGCGCCGCGGAACACGTCGAGCTGTCCGACTCGTTCATCGACGGCGAGTACGTCGACGACAGCGACGACGAGGAGTGGACGCCGTAAATTCGACAGACCGAAAATGCCCGCTGTCGATGTATCTTCGCATTCATCAAAGTCAACCCTGTTCATATACCCCACCATCGTCTGTCTCTCAGATGAAATAACAGCTCAGAATACAAGATTGTGATTCTCTCATGCTCAAATCTTGTGGGACCGAAACAGCGTCTCGCCCATCTTGAACTTGAACTTCTTCCCGCGGAGCTGCTCAAGCGCGGCGTCCGCTGGACCTGCAGACGACGACGTCGCGCTCATGAAGGGTCGTTTGCCCGAGCGATCGTCCTCGGTTGCGTCATTCTTCCGCCCGAGCACCGATGATGCCGAGCCAGTGTTCCCAGAGGAGTTGCCGGCTGAGTGTCGTGAGCCGTGCATCATCATCATGCGGTTCTTGCTCTCCTCCATCATCAACCGAAGACTCTCGTACCCGCCAGCCCAGTTTGCTGGCTTGTCCTGCACAGTGTGCGCCACGGCGATCGGCGTCGTGTCGCCCCAGAGTTTACGGTAGAGCACGATGAGAGCAACACGAAGCCGCTGGTCGATTGCAGTGGACGAGTTCATGAGCTTCCACAGCTCCTCGGCGACCCGCTTAGCTGTGCTGCTATCGTCACGCAGCTTGGCCAAGCTCGGCAGCATAAACAGCTCCTGCACCTTGTCCTTCTCAGGGCTCTTGAGCACGAACGCCGCAGGGTCGCGCATCTCAATGTGCTTCATGATCGACAGCGTGAAGGCGTGGTCCCACGTAGCCAACACTTGGGTCGAGACGCTTGGCGGGAACCCGCGGATGCAATTGAGGCACACTTGCACGCAGAACAAGCGGATGCCTGGGGACTCCTCAGCTTTCAGCAGCTCGCACACCCACAGCAGCGCCGCGGGAGGACCATACACATTGGACAGCAGGTTTTTGGTGCTGTTCTTGTTGTTCGCCCGCATGTTGGCCGTCGATGAAGTCGCCGAGCCAGACGCAGGTCCAGCTGGGTCTTCAGCAAAGTACAGCCGAATGATACTCTCGATCGCAGCTTTGCGCACGACGCTCGGATGGCGCGGCGATGCGTATTCGTAGAAGTTCACAAGCTTCTCATCGCAGCGACCAGCAAGCACGAGGTTGCACAACGCTTCGAGACAGCACACCGTGATGGCTCTGTGGTAGCTTGGCTGAACTTGGTCGTAGTGCAGGTATCGCAAGATCTCAGTCACCACTTTCACGTCGGCGGGCGAGTTCGAAGCACGGTCCATGCTCAAAAGCGACAGCGAGATCACAATGTTGCCGATGTAGAAGCAGTCGTCCGCTACCTGCGACTGGTCGTCCATCTCGACGTAGTTTTTGGAGTTGTCGTTCTCGCACAGCAGCTGCAGCAGGAAGCCCTCGATCTCGGGTGGCGACTTGCCGTTCTGTGCGCGAATCATCGCGAGCGCTTTTGGAATCGTCTTCTTGATCTCGTACTCGCCGGCAGCGTAATCTTGAACTTGGATCTGCTTGCTCGATATCGACGCCTGCTGTGCACCAAGCGACTCGAGAACCACCTTACCACCGGATGGCAAAAAGTAGTTCGGCAGCGGCATGTCAGTCACTCGGTCGAAGAAGTGTTCCTTGAAGATGCGGATCAGGTTGTGCATGGCCTTCCAGATCGGAAGCTGCGTGTTGGCGTTCGTGAGCGGTGCATGGATCGACTGCCAGATACCAAGCGACAGAGCGGCTTCAGCGCGCAAGCGCCGCGAGTGCGTTGTGAGGCCACTCATGCATTCCGTCAACACGCGACACGACATGACGTTCGGTTTCTCGTGCGGCTGGTGGAACAGCGCCAGCGCGCGCGCCGCGTGTATGCGCGATCCGACCTTCTTGTCCGACAAAAGCTGCTCCATCCAGTTGAAATCGGGTTGGTGCAGAACGACGTGCCTCAACCACGCACAGTCCGTGTCGATTTTGACCCAGTACACCGGCGTGTCGTTCAGTCCCATGCCAGCACCAGTGACCGACACCGAGTCGTCCGGATCCGCAAGTCCCTGACGCTTGCGACGCTTCTTGCGCACCTTCGAGTGGCAGGGAAAGTCCCACTTGTGTCGCTTGTGCTCGATTCGCACGGGATGCGGATATTCGCTCGTGTCCTCGACAATCGTGATCGTGACCTGACCAGTGTACAACTTCCCGCCAGGCGGGACTTCCTGCTGCAGCACAACCTCGGCCTGCGTCTGCTTGCGGTTGTACCAGTATCCCACCGTGAAGAAGGGCATACCAGCTTCCAGGATCCACGAACTCAAGAAGGACTTCGTCAGATCTTGACCGGACGATCCGCTGATTGTCTTCACGGTCTTGAGAAACGAGAGCGTTGACAGCGGCTCGTTCGTTGCTGTTGCCAGCGAAGCCGACTTGTCCGTGCTCTTGCCTTTCCCGCCTTCACCCCCATCAGCACCTTCATTGTCTTCGTCGCCACCATCTCGCGCATTGGTCTTCTTGTCGTCAGCTCCTGTCGCGTCACCGTCTTCATCCTTGCCACCATCATTGTTCGGTGGAGGGATATCGCTGCCAGTGGCTCCAGCTACGACGCGCTGGATTGCGATCGCGAGGTGCTTCTGACCGACGCGCTGCTCAATCATATGAAGCACCAATGGCGCCTTGACCTCCAGGAAAGGAAGCGACGAAGGATCGTACTCGGCATACACATCAACCTCAGACGACAGCAATGCCGGCGACTGATGATCGGTTGTCAACTCCATCGTCGTCAGCGCATCCATAGCCATTTGGATACGATACCCGTACTCTTCTTCGCCGTAGATAGACCGAACGTAGGTGTTGACGAGGTGTCCGATGACGCCAATGAGGACCCAGGCATCCTTCGTCGTCTGGATCCCGACCGCGCCGCTGATCCAGCTTCCGATGAGTGCCTTGACCTGTGCGAGGTGCGACGGCAGCTCGCGGTCGATAATCCGAGGTCCATGGAGCAAGTTCTGGTCCAAGATCGAGCATCCCGCGCAGTACTCGACTTCTTCCGGCGGGTCCTCCACGAACACTTGCTGGTACGTCTTGAATGGGTACTTGATCCCGACGTATTGCTCGAAGTATTTCATCGTCGACGTCAGCTTGGATGTGCAGTACACCAAGTCTTCAAAGCACTCGGGCAAAGCAAAGTGCGTCATGCGGGGCATGTCCGGCGGCACGTACAGCCGGAATGGACCAACCGCGAAGCCAATCGACGAGCAATTCGTCTTCGTGTTCACCACGTACCGGAACGTGCGCCACTGACCATCCGCGTCCACGACCTGCTGCACCATTTGTCCACTGCACACGGCGACGCACCAGTACGGCACAGTGAGCTCGAGCCGAAACGGACACGTGTCTTGCAGCGTGTCGCGGCAGGGCATCCACGTGCGCGCGCCATCGCACAGACCACCGAACGGACCGCAGTACGTGTACATGTGCGGCGAACGCTTGGGCTGGAGCTGGTCGTCGGGAAGCACGAATCGCAAACCGCCGGCGGGATCAGCGATCTCGTATTCGATGCGCACAACCAGCGGTTTGAACCCCGTCGTGCTCGCTGGAAGCTTCTCCACGTCCCACTCGTCCAGCTCCACACGCAGCTCGTCGTTGTCCTTGCTCTTCTCTTCCACTTCCTCTCCGTCTTCCTCTTCATCGTCGCCTTCATCGTCCGTCGCGGTCTTGTCCTTGTCACCCGTGGCGTCCCCGTCATCCTCTTCGAACCGCACCTCGCGCGGCACCTGCACGATCAGCTCGCCTTCTTTGGACGCCACGATAGACCCACGGTAGAACAGATCAAACGTCGCCAAGTCCCGGTAGCTCTCGTCCACAACCTCGCCAAGGAAATCGAGCTGCTCGAACTGCGCCTGCACACCGTTGATCGCCACGCTCGCCACGCGGAGCTGCCGCGCGTGCAGCCGCACGATCTTGAGCCCCGCAGCACGCGGTGCCAGCACCACCTCGGCCACTCCCGCGATGTGTCTCCCCATCACATCCACCTTGAGCGCGGTGCGCTGCTGCAAGTACTCATAATCGCGCATCATCTTGGCCACCACAGCAGGTTACGCGGGTTACAATGCCGAGATCACCGCTACAACAAGCGGCGGAGAACGGACCGCCGGCTCGCAAAGAGAGACAGCAGCAACGGGAAGACGCCCAGCAACGAGCTGCACGCGTTGCGCCACCCGCTCCGCACTCCGGTTCACGGCGCGGCGCTCACTCCAGCGGCCTCCTCCGAACCCGCACTTTGGGGAGTGTAAACGACGAGGAGGCAAAGAGCAAAAGCATAATCGGGGTTACAAGTACCCCGACAGGGTTACTCTCAAATGTAACACAAAGTGAAAGTGTTTGATATCGCAACATATTGAACAGATCCGACATATCCAATGTGTGACGTGTGTAAGTTCGTTTTGGTTTTCTTGCATCACAACACCGAAGCCAAGTTTGACCGAGGGCCTATGAGCTAACCGATCTGCGAGCGCTATTCTACGATTTACCAGGGATGGAAGTACCGTGCCGTACGGGGTGAGCGTCATTGCGTGTCCGTCGTCATGCCTTAATCGGCGCCAACGGGGACGCAATTGGCTGGAAAGTTGAGCTGGTCGGCGAGCGCGTATTCGCCGTGTTTTGGCTCTCCAAGTCGACAGTGATCTCCAGCTTGGTCACATTGTCAGAGCCTTCGTTGAACGTCTGAGCTTGTGGGCGGTACACAAAATACAACACGATCTGGATCGAGCTGAGCACCATACCGGCCGCATTCGGGACGAGCAGGAACATGTCGCCGGTCACGACGCCTGAGATGAACCACAGAGTGGTGTTGGCGAAGATCATGCAGCTCATGAGGATCGGGATGGACTCGGCGGACTTGGTCGAGATGACGCGGGCGACCTTCTCGAGCGGCGCCGAGTAGAGGAAGAAGTTCATCGCGACCGCCAGGTAGCCGAGCACATTGACGAACACATCGTGCGACTGCGGGATCACGTCGGCGACCGACAAGGCGAAGTACACCGTCACGGGGACGAACGCCAAGAGACCGAGAGCGACGATCTTGGTCACATACGCGCGATCCTTGCACCAGTACGCATAGAAAATGGTAAAGACGATCGACAAGACTTCACCGAAGAGCGCGACGGCAAACAGCGGGAAGATATTGCCGACTGGATATGCGTATACCACCCTGCAGTGAATCAGTCAGTATGCGAATGGGGAAACACACATCACGGAATCACACACACAACATACCATAGGTGGTTGTTGATCCACATGGCGACCAGCGGCGAGAGCAGCATCGCGCCAGTGCTCTTGGTCCGGTGGACGCGAAGCAGATCCGGGACGGGACTGAGCGTGAGCGCGATCTGCGAGATGGTCGTGAGGACGCCAAGCACCGTCACGAGCGCCGAGCTGGTCATGCTGCTCGCGACTTGAGCGCCGAGGGTCTTGGTCTCGAGCCCTGCCGGCGGTCAGGCAAATGGGGAACTGGCGACGGCAGTGACTGGTATCAGCGTTGCACCCGTCCAGGCTTGCGAAAGGATGTGTGTGGATCAGTTCGAAGAGAGATGCCCAAGGTCAAGTTGCCCTTTCGTTTGTATTGATTCGCCAGTCGTCATTTACCGATAGATGATTGGCTGCGATACAGTTTGTAGGTGCCTCTGATTGGCCCAGAATGTGTAGCCATGTAATCACAGGTTTGGATGAGGAAGGCAGATCCGGCTCCAACACACTCGATGCATGATTGGTGCAAACCCGCTCACACTCGAGCAAGCTGCCGCGTGATTGGAGAACGCACAGCTGATGCCAGTCTGTAATCGCCACGATT
The DNA here is from genome assembly GCA_003413675.1 of Phytopythium vexans. Lineage (NCBI taxonomy): Eukaryota > Oomycota > Peronosporomycetes > Pythiales > Pythiaceae > Phytopythium > Phytopythium vexans. The sequence continues at coordinate 406,502 of QLOC01000027.1, forward strand.
AGATGAAGATGCGACCGTGATCTGTCCGCTGTTGCAATGGCGCCAATCACGCACCAGAGACTGGACTACACGCATGGGATGAATCCCGTCCTGTCTAGTGTATTCACTGTTGGCACAAAATCATTGGTACGGAGCGACTGGAGCACCACTCACAGCAAAATAACGCAGATTTCAGACTGTCTTGATCACGAGCAGCGGCGACACAAGAGGCTGGAACGCAAGGTTGACAGGCGATCGAAGCGATGACGATTCTGCCACCTCCAAGTCGACTTCAGCGTCGATCTTGGCTGGATGTTCTCCGCTCTCAGGCACGAGGCGAGGTCGAGGGCGGTAAACAAAGAAGAGCGCGACCTGGCTCGCACTCAGCACCGTCCCCACGGCGTTTGGAACGAGTATGAACAGATCGTCGTCGACGACGCCGGTGAGGAACCAGAGGAAACAGTTGGTGCAGATCATCGCGCTCATCAACACTGGGATCGACTCGGCGGACTTGGTCACGAGCACCGACTTGACCTTCTCGAGTGGCGAGAGGTACAATACAAAGTTGACAGTGTCAGCTAGGTATCCCAGCACCGAGTTGAATTGCTCACGCGGTTGAGACAGCGTTCCAGTCTCCACCAGCACCGAGTACGCAGTAACGAGCGAGAACACCACGAGCCCAACGGTCACCGCCTTGGCGACGTAAAGACGATCGCTGCTCCAGTGAGCGTACCAGGCAATGTAGATGATTGCCACGACTTCGCCGAAGACGGAGACCACCAGTAGCGAGAATATGTTGTTGGTAGCGTACGCGTAGGCAATCCTGTTGATGCAGTAGTCATGAGGAACTCAGGACATCGAACCAGAGGCGTTGCAGTCCGCAACTGCAGCATGGACACGTACCAGATATGGTTGCTGATCCACATCGCGACGAGTGGAGACACGGTCATGGCTCCAGTAGACTTCGCGCGATGGACACGGAACAGATCTGGCACTGGGCTGAGAGCTAGAGCGAGTTGAGAGATGGTCGTGAGGACACCGAGAGTCGTCGCGATTGTTGAGCTGCCCATCTTGACACCGACGATTGTCAATGAAGGGATGCACTAGGATTCAAGTCTTGTCAAGCTTTTCGACCTCGCCACAGGCGTTATTGAGAACTGGAAACACTGCAATCCGACTTACATCTCCAGCTGCAAGGAATGGTTGCTCGAGTTACCTTTTCAATCCATGTCGGCAATTGGCTAAAAACTGTGTATGTTAGTGATGATTGGCTAAAAGTACCCCATCTAATCACTGAGCTTGGATGGTCGACGAATTGAACCTCTAATCTTGACGCTGGGAAGTTTGGCAGACTGGAGTGACAGACTGAAACGGGAGCGCGAGTCATATAGATTCAAAACCCAGGACGGAAACTCTCCTTGCCGCTCCATCTCACTGTTCTGCTGATGTCGATCATCGTTTGGTCGGAATGTGTGAGCAGCTCATTGCGACCGTTCACTCGCTCATAGACCTCGCGTGCCATTGCTGGTTGATTCTTTTCTTTTTTTGTGTCGAGTCTCACCCAACGGTTGATCTGATGCGTTGAGTGCAAGAGCGACACGAGGCACTTTCGCGTCGGGTCTCGTCTTCCGTCACCTCTTGCTCACTCGCAGGTGGGATCTTCGGCAAAGTCGCGCGTTTACTTTGGGTTGCTCTTCACGAGGACTCAATCCTCATCATGTTGACTAAGCCCATTTTGTGTGGTACGAGGTCAACATTGATGACGGCCGAAAGTGCTTGGTCGAATCACCATCGGATGGCATGCCGCTTCAACCATCCAAGTCTTCCAAAAACCATATATCCAGTGTGACACCCCTCCCTTCCACCAGGCAGACGTTCTTTTATCCCATCATCCTATTGTCGATTGGCCAAAATCTCACCACCCACGCAAACACCTCACCGTCATCCTCGCACGCCGTGAAATGGGCCGCTCCTCTGCGTGCATGTCGGCCCTGTGAGCGCCGCCGGTGGTTCGCCAGGCCGCTCCACGACGTGCAGAGTGCAACTGGGTGGTGGTGGCATTGGACAGCCCACGGCAGTCGCGAATTCCCTCTGCCGGTTCCAGAACGCACGTCTGTCTCGTGTGGTCCACGCGTCAACAATCTTGGACTAATCCCTGCGACCGGTCACAACGCATGCCGTCGCCAGTTCCGAACGAGCCAGCTTCCCCCGCCGTCTACGTGGCGGTGCCCAACGACGACAGCCGGGTCTCGAGCGGAAGCATGTACGGCGCCACGGGCGTCTCGGCGGCGGTGCCCGACGTGGCCAAGCAGGACATCCGCGCGAGCGTGGCGGCGCTTCGTGAGAGCTTCGCGAGCGGTGCGACCAGGTCGCCGGCCGTGCGACGTGAGCTGCTGCAGCAGCTCGAGCGGCTGCTGGTCGAGGGCGAGCCGCTGCTGGCCGAGGCGATGTGGCGCGACCTGCACAAGCACCCGTCCGAGTCGGGCGGCATGGACATGATGCTCACCAGGGGGGAGCTGCAGGAGCACATCGACTACTTTGAGGACTGGACCAAGCCCGAGCTGTGCCAGAGCAACATCCTGAACCAGCCCGGCCTGTCGTACGTTGTGCGCGAGCCGCTCGGCGTCGTGTGCATCATCGGCACGTGGAACTACCCAATCCAGCTGCTGCTGGTGCCTCTCATCTCGGCGATCGCGGCCGGCAACTGCGCGCTGCTGCGTCTCCCGGGCGAAGACACGGTGCCGCACACGGTCAACGCATTCATCACGCTGCTGGACAAGTACATGGACAAGCGCTACGTGCGCTACGTGTACGGCGGCGTGCCGGAGACGAAGGCGATGCTGACTGAGCGGTTCGACCTCATCTTCGCCACGGGCGGCAGCTTCCTGGGCAAGATCGTGGCGCGCGCGGCCGCCGAGCACTTGACGCCGACGGTGCTCGAGCTCGGCGGCAAGTCGCCGGCCATCGTGGACGCGTCGGCGGATCTCGACTTGACCGCGCGTCGGCTCGCGTGGGGAGCGTTTGTCAACTCTGGGCAGACGTGTGTGCGACCCGACTACGTGTTGGTGGACGAGCGCGTGGGCGACCAATTGGTCGCCAAGCTCAAGGCCGCGGTCGCCACCATGTACGGCGAGGACGCCAAGACCTCGGAGAGCTACGCGCGGGTTGTCAACACGCGCATGTACGAGCGCCTGCACGCGCTGCTGGACAAGGACCGCGCGTTCGTGGCCTTTGGCGGCGAGAGCGACGCCAAGGAGCGGTACATCGCGCCGACGGTGCTCAACTTCAAGACAGACTTGGCGGCGTTCGAGTCTGCCGCGTCCATGCAGGACGAGATCTTCGGGCCGCTGCTGCCGATGTACTACTACTCGGCGAACGATCTGAATGTGCCCATTCGGTTCGCGACGACGCGGGAGAAGCCGCTGGCGCTCTACCACTTCAGCAGGAACGGCAAGAACAAGCAGCGCGTCGTGAGCGAGACGTCGGCGGGGAGCATGATGGTGAACGACTGCATGATGCAGCTCTCGAACGGGCACGTGCCGTTCGGCGGCGTGGGCAACTCGGGCTCCGGCGCCTACCACGGTCGCGCTGGCGTCGAGGCGTTCTCGCACCACAAGACCGTCATCTACAAAAACGCGCTGCTGGATCTGCCGGTGCGATACCCGCCGTACACGCCCACCAAGAGCAAGCTGCTGCGCATGCTGCAGTTCCCGTTCACACGGCTGCACATGCGGCTATTCAAGGCGCTCCCGGTCGTTGTGCTTATCGCCATCGTCGCCGTGATCATCAAGGCGTCCGTCTAGTTTGCCACTGCGGAGTGGGGTGAAGTTGAGTGGAGGAAAAGCACATGTTGATCGCCATGCACCCGGCCAGCACTAACTCTACATGAAATCGTCGTAGTCGTCGAAGTTGTCGTAGTCGTCGTTGGCGTAGTTCTTGCCGCCGGCACCGCCCGTGGAGACCGTGCGCTCGACGTTGGCGTAGCCCTGCTTGCCCGTCTGCTTCTTCTTCTTTCCCTTGGGCTTGGCCGCCGCGATCTTCTCGTTCTTGATCACGTTGAGCACCGTCGTGAGGTCCTTCATGTCGTCCGCCGTCAGGTTCACCGACGCCTTGGTCAGGATCACCTTCATGCACTCGAGCGCGTACTTGGAGTTGGACGCCGAGAGCCGCGCTGACACGGCGTCGCCGAGCTTCTCGTGGTCGGCCAGCGACACGAGTCGCATGCCCGCGACGACCGACTCAATGTCGCCGTCGCCGCCCGAGGGGGCCGAGCCCGGAGCCGGCTTCGGCGCGCTCGCGAACGCGTCCAGCGCCAGCTCAAAGTCGGCCTCCTCGATCGACGCCTTCTCGCGAGCCTTGCGCTCCGCCTCCGTCTCGTTCGCCTGCTCTGCGAGCCGCGCCTTGGTGAGCGCGATCTCGATCTTCCGCTTCTCCTCCTGCTCCTTCAGCTTCTGCTTCTTGATCTGCTTGGGCTTCAGCGGTCCCTTCGGCGCCGCGCTCTCCGTCTTGGCGGGACTCGGCGCAACCTCCTCCTCCTCTTCCTCGTCCTCCCAGCTCGCCAGCACGGGCTTCTGCTCGTTCAGGCTACCGCACAGCACAATCGCACTGTCAATCGCATAGCCCACGGGCACGAATCAATGGTAACACCACGTCAGGGAGGCCTCGTACCTCGGCACTTCGAACTCGTCATCATCTGCAGATCATTCAAACGAGCGTTAGTGACCGCTCCCCGGCACCGACACGAGAGGCAAACACCGCCATTTCGGGTAGAATCGAAGCGGGAAGACGACGACACGTACCCCAGGAGTCCATGGTGGCTGTAGCTGTCTATATCCCGTGGCGACCGCGCTTCTCTCGCTGCTGCACGGCGAAGAATCTGCACTTTCCGTCCGCTCTGATGGCCATTCGAGGCACGAGCGTCTTGTCCGTACCAGGAAAACGGTACGATTCCTGATTTCACGTTCTCAAACCCTATTTGTATCGAATGCTGACGTGATTAGCGTTTTAATCGAACCTTAAGCCAGGCTTTTTGGGACTTTTGTGGGGTGAGCAACTGCAACCAGCAGACTTTGACCACCGATGGCGATCTCGATGATGGTGGCGACGCGCGCGGCGCCGCTCCGACGCACGGTAGCCCCGGCGCTGCGGGCTCCTCGTGCCAGCAAGTACGTTTCCTGCTATTGCAGCCACCTGATCCTCCTCCGCCTTCCTCACGAGCTTCTCTCACGTGCTAACTGTGCGGATCTTTCCGTTCATCGCAGTCGCCGCTTCTCGTCGACCAATGCGGCGGACAGCCAGGCCAAGGCGCAGGAGGGCGGCTTCTTCTCGTCGGGGTGGAAGATCCCGGCGGCGCTCGGTTTCTCGCTCATCGGGTTTCTCCAGTTCTACCACCTGAACCACCCGACTGAGGAGGAGCGCAAGGCTCACCCAGCACCAGCTCTGCGTCGCCTGCCGGGCGAACAGACCGCGTTCGAGCACACGATGGCGACCGAGAGGCAGCTCCAGTCGCTCAAGCTGATCCCGTACCGCGCGGTGTCACGTCTGTGGGGTCAAGTGCACGACAAGGAGCTGTACGTTCGCTATTAATGGACTCGAGTTCGGGACGATGGACTCACAGTCATCCTAATACTTTGTCCAGACCCATGTGGCTCCGCGAGCCAGTGTACAAGGCGTGGACTGCGGTTTTCGACTGCAAGCTGGATGAGATGAGGTATACGACAACGCTAGAAACGTGCTTGGTAACTGTACTGAACCTGTTATTGGATGTGATGCAGGTTCCCGCTGAAGGAGTACGCGAACCTGGGCGAGTTCTTCTCTCGTCCGCTGAAAGACGGAGTCCGTGCTTTCGACTCGAACCCTCGCCACATTTCGAGTCCGGTCGATGGCAGGGTCGCCGCCATCGGCGCTGTGGACTTCTCGTCGCCAGTCCCGACCTTGGAGCAGGTGAAAGGTGCTCGCTACCGGCTCGACGACTTCCTAGGCGAGCTGCCAGAGTTCCTCAATGCGACTCAAGCCGCACACAAGGCCGGCAAGAAGCTGTACCACTGCGTGATCTACCTGGCCCCGGGCGACTACCACCGTATCCACTCCCCGATCGACTGGCGCGTCTCGGAGCGTCGGCATTTCCCCGGCAACCTCTTCCCAGTCAACCAGATTGCGGCGCGACTGGTCCCTAGCCTGTTTGTCGAGAATGAGCGCGTCGCGTTGGTTGGCGACTGGGACCACGGGTACTTTTCAATGACGGCGGTCGGAGCGACGAATGTCGGGTCGATTGTGCTGACGCAAGAGCCGGAGTTCCGCACCAACACCAAGGCGCAGGACGCCCTTGTTGGCAAGTGCATTTCGCGGACTTACACTGGTTCGGAGACAACGATTCGGGGTGACGAAATGGCACAGTTCAAGGTATGAGAACTCCAAGTTTGAGTGCAAGTGGATGACGATTTGTCTGATGTACCTTGCTTGTTGTTTGTACAGCTGGGCTCGACGGTTGTGTTGGTCTTCGAAGCGCCTGACAATTTCGCGTTCACCGTTACTCCAGGCGACAAGGTATTCAATATCCCCCACATGCCACGAGCAGTGCGCAGTGACTAACCAGCCATCGTTGGCGATTGTTTTCTATCCTCAGGTGACTTTGGGGAAGTCCATTGGGCAGATCGCATAGTTCAGTTCTCCCCAAACTCAACTCGGCAAGCTACATACACAACATGCAGCAGCCGGAGTGACCATCGTGAACAAGTTGAAACTGCTATTTTGCACTTCGCGTCGGCAGTTTGATAAATAATGTCGTTGGTACAATCGCGATTTCTGTTCGCTTGCTCCTTGTCCGTAGTGTTCGGCATGGTGGTAGCAATTTACAATGAGGATGGAGATGAACAAGCGAGCACGCTGTGTTCGAGGTGTAACTCCATGAACGACGGACAGCACGACAAATTGACAACCACGAGTGCGGTCGAGGGCAGCATGTTGCAACGGCAGTGGATAGTAGGTTTGACTGCGCACGACTCACTGGAGGATGGTCCTGTGGTGTGGTGTGGGGTGAGCACAAATATATATTGTAGAACGCAGGTTGCGTGGGGAATGGTGTCGTATTCACATGCGCCACATTATTTGTTTACTTCTGTCTACTAGAGAAGGGATGAATGCAACATCATCCATATCGAGCCGAGAAGGTGGCAAACTGCTGTTATCACCAACGTTGAGCAAAATACCCACGACATGTCAAACCACTTGTCATCATTTACAGACTTGCCATTAGACACACTCGTCGAGGTTGGCTGAGCTGCTCAGCTCACAGCATCTCCTTGTCGTCGGATGCATTGCGCCACACCAGTTGCAAGCCGTGGAATGGGGAGGTGCTATCAGTCTGGGCCAATTCTCCGTCCGTCTGCTTCTGAACGCGCACCAGCACCTCGGTCGACGCAGATATCACGTTCACCCGATTCGCTACGATACCCAGTCCGCACTCGAGGCGTTCTTGAGTTGGGTTGATCTCTTGCACAGTTGCGAGCTCCCGCAAAAAGTCACAGAAAGCAAGCGACTGCAACGCGCTGGCATTTGAGCCATTGGAATGCTGGAGTTCGGCGTACACTCTGGTGATCGACTCACCGTCGCCATTGCAGTGTGCGATCACAGTCGTCTTCTCGTCGAGGCGTTCGAAGAGGCGAAGAACATGCGAAAGTGGCTCCAGCGAATGCGACAATCCCTCCAGCTTCTCAATGTCGACATCCTTCAGCATCGAATGGCATTCCTGGAGTTCTTGCATCACACGGAGGTCACTCACTCGATATTCTTCGTGCACGAAAGCGTCATGGACTGGGGCCAGCGCATCCGCCCACTGCTTCTCGTCCTTCCATTCCGCGAAATGGCCAACTAAGCGCAGCACACTCGTCGCGATCTGGCCGGACTTGACACTATCAGAACTCGGACAGCCGTGCGAGCGTACGAACAACACGACGAGCTGCTCGCTGACGGCAGTGACGTAAGACGAGAAACGGCACTCGTTTGCAACGAACGGATCCAGGCATCGGTGCACCAGCAGAGCACGCACAAGCGGCACCAGCGCAGAGTACGCAGAACTGTCGTCGCCCATAGCCTCGACTTGCTGCGCAAGGTAGTCGTGCAAGTCCAACCGCGCAATGCGATTCCCACTCGCGGACTTGTCCTGACTCCCAGTCCGGACAAAATCGACTCGAAACAGCGCGGTTTCCGAGAATGACGAGCAAAGCTTCGCGTAAAGCCTCTCGACTGTCCGTGACGCAGCACAATGCACGCCAATGTCAAACAATTTGCTGATGAGCTCATGGCGGAACGCTGGGATGTCTGCGGTCGATGGGAGAACCACCACCAAGTCAATGGTGGCCACTGACAGACCCGTCACAGTCGAATCGATCCGCTTCACGACTGGAGAATCTGACCCCAGGATACGAGACGAAGCCTCAGACAGGAGGCGACACATGCGATGCACTTGGTGTCTGGTGTGTTCTTGCTCATTCAGATCGAACTGATCCATTGCGGCAGCTATTGCAGATCGCGAGATCTGTTGTGGGCCGCCATTTGAAAAGGAGTCAGGAGTGGATAATCCAATAACGCTCACAGCGATTGTAGGATCCACCGCATCCGTGAGATTCCATGAATGAGGCTCAGCAGACGTCGTCAGAACTGTGATCTGCTTGGTCGGATGCAACTCAACATGGCTCTTCATCACATCGCAAATGGTCTGTGCATCATTCGACTCCGGAATCGAAATCACTTCATCAAAGATGCCTTGCGATCGTGACGCCGTAATACCGAGGTGCTCTATCGACTCGAGCACAGCAGTGGTGGCTGACTCGACATTTCTCACACAAAGAACTCGGCGAGTGGTGCACGCTGCGTTCATGTGATGGAACAGCTCTGTCGCAACCGATGTAGAGCTAGTCAGCGATCCATCGAGTGCTTCAGCTGGAGAACTGCCGAGTCTCGCGAATACTTCATCAAAATCAGCGTCATCTATGTACACGATACAGAGGTCTTCACGACGCGAACTCGAACGATTGACAGCAGCATCACCACCACCTTGAGCGCTGGATACACCCGGTGGCGCTGTCAAGCAACATTGAACGTCACTAAACGCAAACGGAGAGTGGGTCGTGATAACGCGCCGGTTCTGTGTAATCATCGCAAAGCCCAGCGTGACGAGAAGCTCCAATTCCGGCTCGATTGGCACGCGTTCGGCGGTCTTCGACTCCAGCACCTCATTCGAATATGACGAGCTGACACCGTTCGCCGTTGAGATTGTGATGTGGGGGACTTTGTTGCGGCTCTGAAGCGTTGACGAGCTGTCCAGCTCGATCCGAACAGCTTGGCCACACGAATCTTGCACAACTTCTTTGCATCGAACCGTCAAGACTTGACTAACTTCGATGCCACGCATAAACTGGTCGTCAGGGCGATAGAATACCGTGATATGATCTGCGGTAACATTCTGGTGGATGGCGGGTGCGAGCGTCAACAGCTTCGCTCGAGCCGCCTCGTCCAGAAAGAGACCCGCATACACCACCTTCCCGTTGACATCATTCGTCGTCACTGGGTTCATCGTCAGCGGTGCATCGGCAAACTGCGGCGTAAAGCAATGTGCGGTGGGATCCTCCTCCCATCGCAAAAACATGGAGACAACTTTCCCAGGAGCGACACCGTGAGAGTTCCGTAGACCCATTCGGTGGGCGGTACTGGCATCGGGACACCTCATCTCCAAGACCGTGACCTTGCATCCATACTTGCTCGCAGCAGAACTGTATGGCTCATACTCCCACAGCTGCGTGTGAGTGTTGTCGACGACGACGATGTGCTGCGGAGTCGTTGCGTCCTGTCGTTTCCTCAGCGTCGACGTGATTGCCTCCACAAACTTGTCCTTGCACGTATCGTGTGCTCGCCCAAGCTTCTGGACATCGAAGATATACCCGCGCGGAGTTTCAAACAAGTGGTCCGCCGAGCAAATTGTGCTCCGAACCCGTTCTTGTCGGCAAACCGCTTCAATCTCCCGAGTCAACGTGCTCTTGCCGCTACCAGGAATTCCACGCAGAATAATCACAATCGGGACTCCTGAGCCGAGGTTCTCGCGGAGCAGCTGCTTCACAATGGTCTCCAACTCAGGGTAACGAAGATTCAGAGGCGGTTGAGACGGGGCAGGCAAGAAAGTACGCTGGACTACAGTCGACGGCGACCCTGATCGAACGGTTGCCATACTGAATTGCATCCACGGCAATTTGCCCGACCAGTGAAATCGCTCGCGGTCCACTTTCTGCCGCCGCTGGTGGTCATTCTGGAAAAACTCTGGGGTCAAACGCGCCTGGATTTGGTGCGGCGGCAGCAGTGCTCGTGCGTTCACACCGACGCTCTGCAGCTGCAAGCGGAGACTCGTCGTGAACTTCCATACCAGGTTCTCGGCCTCTCGGCCAGCCACCAGAGCCAAATAGACGTCGCGGTGCTTGCTGTCGTGCTGCACGACCGTCTCCGCATCGATCATCACTTCCGTCACCTCGCCGCTCTGCACATCTTGCACAGTCGGCCGCTGTTGCCGCGCCACAATCCGCTCGAGCTCGACCAGCTGCTGCAAGTCGTTCACGCCGCACTCCAACAAAGGGATGCGCGCAGTGGAGATCTCGTGCAGATCGTCGTTCCGGTCCTTCATCTCATCCTGAAAGTCCTGCACCACCCAGGCAAGGTCCGTCGCCCGCGACACAGCCAGCTCCAGCGACACATGCACGCGGCAGTTGCTCTCGCGGATCGCGCGCGCCACGTCCTGCTCGGTCGGCTCGCTCGGGTGGCGCCTCCGACTGCTGTTGCTGCGCTTCCCCACCCCTCGACGCGCCGTGTTGCCCCCGCCGCCGCCGCCTCTTCCCGAACCCGACGACTCGCCGATCGAACCAGTCGACGAGCTGCGTCTCGTCGTCTTGCGGGGCATCGTCGCCTTGGTAGCACCCAACAAACGGACGGCGAGCAGGTGCCGACCCTCGGAACACGCGTGAGCTGCAGCGGGCAAGCTTCGAACTGAACGAGCGGCGCTGCGAGCTAGGCGAGCTGATCGACCTGCGTGGCGCTGCGAGAGCCTTTCCCCTTGGCGGCGATCTATGCCTCTCCATGCTGACCAGCACTCACGAACCCAATCAGCCGCATACATTAACCCATGAGTATGCGATAGCACAGGATTGCTGATCCACTTCAACTTGCGGGTGTAAAACAGCACTCATACCCCGTACCTGCTGCAGATCTACTGGTCGGCAGCTACTCGGACCGCAGTGCAGGCCACGGTCGAGTTATCGGGCAAGCCATTAGGTCCGGATCAGGTTCGCCAAGGCTGAACCCACCAGTGACACTGCTGCTGCTGGCTGAAGGTGCCTCACATAAGGGACCGCAAAACTGGCGCCTGACCAAGACGACTTGACCCATTTGCATGGTACAGCGTCAACCCTGGTACAAGGTTGACACAGTGGGTGAATGGCTGTAGCACTGCAGATGCTTGCAGTTTTCACGCTGATCTCGAGCCGGGTTGAGATCACAACACGACAAATGAACTGCACACCAAGGCGAAAATCTTAAAGTCACTATTCGTCTCGGTTGAGTACGTATTCCCTTTAGTGAAAATTTTAGGCCAGGAGGAGTCTCAAGCGCTTGGAGACCGACAGACGATCGCAGTGCATCCACGAACCCTCACGTCGATTCACTATCAATTTAAGAAGCTTCAGCAGTACGTATATCTGATACCTTCAGTATCACTATCTGAGCCTGACGTGTAAACCAAAAGGTGCACCGTCGCGGGATTCCGTTGAGCAATCCCCCACCCACCAGTCTTCACCGGTCGTCGTACAGCTCACTTCGCTCCGCCGACATGCTGAGCGCGCTGACCCACGCCACCTCTGCCGAGTACGCTGCGCCTCACCCTCGAAAGGACGGCTGACGCTGATCTGATCTCGATATGCGGTCTGACCCCACCAGCTACGTAATGGCGACCGCCGTCGCAGCGGTCGCCTCGGCCTGCGTGTTGCTGCTCGCGCGTGCCGCAAAGTCCACGACTGTGCACCGCCGCATCATCGCCGGCCGCTCGGACCTCAACGACTTCCTGACCAAGGTGACAACTGGACGTGGTGTAATTTCTTGCGGCTGATGATCTTGTGGCTGACGCTGCTCAACTGGTGCTCAGAGCCTCCGATCATCGCTCGAGAGCTTCTCGCCGACGTGGTGGGCCACATCGGCGCACGTCCAAGTGTTCCTCACTTTTCTCGTCCCCCAGGCGAATGTCGAGTACCAGCGCGAGATCCTCGTGCTGAACGATGGCGGCCACGCCGCGCTCGACTGGGCGGTGAAAGCTGAAGGTCTATCGGCTTCGTCGCTTAACCAGGACGCGCCAATCGTCGTCATCATGCACGGACTCACAGGCTGCAGCGCGAGCATGCGGTCGCTGTGCGCCGAGGCGCTCACATTCGGGTACCGACCGGTTGTCTTCAACAAGCGCGGCCACGGCGGTGTCAAGCTCGCGACGGCCAAGCTGCAGGCGTTTGGATGCGTCGAGGATCTGTCAGAAGCGATCGCTCACGTCGAGAAGGCGTTCCCAGCCGCCAGACTCTACGGTATCGGTTTCTCTGCTGGCTCGGGTCTGCTGTGCTCGTACATGGGCGAGAAGGGCGACGAGTCGCGGCTCGACGCTGCTGTGCTGGTGTCTCCGGGTTACAACGCGCTCGATCTGTTCTGCCGCGGCTTGATCCACCCGTGGTACGACTTCCTCATGACGCAAAGCCTCAAGCAGTTCCTGATGCCGCACACGGCCGATCTCCGAGATGTGATTAACGTCGACAAGGCGCTCAAGGCCTCGAGCATCAAGGAGTTCGACGAGCACGTCTACATGAAGATGCACGGCTATGCTGACCTCGAGGCTTACTGGCTCAAGAACAACCCGATGCGCGACATTTCGAGCATCCGTCGCCCGCTGCTGTGCGTCAACGCGCTCGACGACCCGGTGTGCACCAAGGAGAACATCGCGCGCGCTGTGTTCGTTGCCAGCGAGACGAATATGCTGGTGGAGACGGACGTCGGCAGCCACTGCGCCTTCTTCGAGGGCAACTGGCGACTGAAGTCGTGGGCCAACACGTTCTCAATGCAATACCTCGACAAGGTGCGCGAGTTCCAGGGCCACCCTGCCGCCAAGAGCGCCATGGCCGGGTGATTCGTCGAAACGATCGGTCACATCGCCAGCGTTCAATTCCGTGTCTTTATACTTGCTTGATCTATCGAGTCGATACATAATAATACGGCAATGGTCATCGAGATTCCTTCTTGTCGCTCACAGAGCCGCTCTCTCCCCGTTGTTGCTCCATCTCACGCCTGTGACGCTTGTCCATGCGCTGCATCTCGTCCTCGCACTCGCGGAGCTTGTCGCGCAGCTCTTGGATTGTTGTGTGCAGTGCCTCAACCTCATCAGCGTGCTGTCGGTCGCGCTTCCGCGCCGACGGGAGGTCTTCGGTGCGCTGTGCGCGAGCGGCCATAGACTGGTAGTGCTCACGGATCTGCTGCAGCTGGTCCCGCATCTCGTTGCCGATCTCCGCTCGGATTTGCACCTCGAGCTGCAGCTTCTCGGCGTTCAGCTGCGACAGCTCCATTCTCAGCTCCTCGTTCTCGAGTTCCAGTTTCGCCTGTTGTCCACAAGGTCAGCTGAAGGATCCCAAACCTATCGCCAACATATCGAAGCAACTCACCCATTGCAGTTCGCGCTCCTCCAGTTCGCGCCGAGACTCCATCGGAGATGTTGTTGCGTCGCACATCTCGACTTTAGGCTGTGACTGGACCAGCACTGTTGCCGGCTCGCGCTTGATGCCCGAAGCATTCTCGACAATCGCTCCTAAAGAATGCTCAGTCGAGTGCGTTGCTGCAGACCCTTGTCGAGATGGTGCAATTCGAGTCTTGTCACTCGCCTCCGACTCGGTGGACGGCCGCTTTCGTTTCCTCAGTCGTCCGTTCTGGTCGTAGAAGGCGACCGCCAGCATCGACTTTCGTGACAGCGACGAGCGGGTGGGGTCGTGGACAAGTTCCTGTGCCACCGCGCTGTACTTGAGCGTCCGCAGCGTCTCGTCGAACTCGTGGCTTGACGGATTGACGGCGACGATCATCACGAGCGGCCCGTTCTTACGTCCAATCAGGTTCTCCTGGAAGAGCTGCAAGACTCCCAAGTCAGTTAGCTCCACATCCTCACCATTCGAGCATGTCGACAAGCTCTTACCCGAGTGAGCTTGGACTCACGGAAAGGAACCATCTTCTGCAGGTTCGGAGGATGCTGCTGGTTCCATCGCAGTGTTTCGAGGCACCGCATGAGGTTCATGAGCGAGCCGTTGATCTTGCTGGCCTCCTGGATGCGTAGACCTTTGGCGCCGGTCTTGGCTGTCCGCTCCGAGCCAGCCAGATCAACGATCGACACCTACATCCAGCGAACCCAACCGGTCAGTGCTCCTGTTTCAATGCAATCAAGCACCAACCAAGCGGCGTACTCTGCTTCGCAGCACCATGCGCGAGCGTGACTTCTGGTAAAAGTTGAACGTGAACACGCAGTGGCTGCGGCTCGAGTCCGAGTTGCTCTTGGTCTCAGCCACCTGCTTGTTCCTCCTGCCGATGGCGAGCACCTCTTCTCCGTCGGCCACGGACGTGATCTCACGCTCGGTGGCACCTTTGACCTGGATCTTGCCGTCGCAGTCCTGCAGCCGCAGCGCATGGCGCTTACGCTGAGGCTGCGGGATCAGGTCGTACACGTTCTCGTTGTAGATCTCGAGGTACGAGGCCGTGATCTTGGCGATCGGCTTGGCGTCGTTCTCCTTGCGCATGTTCTGCTCGCGCGTGACGAATTGCAGCGCGCGAGGAAGTACGCCAGGCTCGTCCTCTGTGCCCGAGATGGTGTACGTCTTGCCCGAGTTGGTGACGCCATAGGCGAACACGAGGCCGCTCTTGCCGGCGAAGGCGGCCTCGAGCACGGGCTTGGTCGTTGCGCGGAAGAGCTCGTCCTGCTGCGTCGACGGCCGGAAGATGCGCGAGAACTGGAACGACGTGGCCGTCCCCGTGGACCGGTGGGCCTGCGACGTCTTGGGCGGCCGCGCGAGCATGGCGCTGTCCGTCAGCACGCGGAAGCACCCGTCCAGGCTCGGAGACTCGGTCGAGTCCTGCTCGTCCTCGGCCAGCGGTCGGATGCGGATCACGATCTGCAGCTCCAACAACACGAGATCAGCATCGGGCTCTTAGGGATGAACAATGTATCGACAACGCACCTGCACTTTGTGCGCCGGGTCCACTTCGTTCTCGAGCGCTGCGCTGTAGCTGAGCTTGCGCGCGATGTCGAGGTCCGCGGGCGTCAGCGAGCTGCAGCGGCTGCGCGCGAGCGAGTTGCGCCGCCGGATCGCGCGAGCCACCTCCTCCTTGCTCGGCATCTTGACCGGCGCGTCGTCCGCCTCCTCCGCCTGCCGCTGCACCTGCGGCGGCGGCTCCATCTTCGCGTGGCGTTGGCTGCTTGGCATGCTCGCAATCCGAACTCGCGCCGCAAAAATTCAAACCCAGCACCGCTCCTCTAATTGGTCATATCACGGTATGCTGCAAAATCATCCCTGTATTCGATGCGATAAGGTAGTGGTGAAGGTTTTATCCGACTGCGAGTAAGGTTTTATCTTTGTCGGGGAGCTCTCTCTCTCGGTGACGTTGATCAAACGAGCGATCAGCATGATGAGCAGAGGACTTCACGCGCTAGTGCTGCTGTTGCTGGTGGCGCTGGCCGCGGCCGTGGCCACCGCCGACCCGCGCGAGGTCGAGAACGCCGAGTGAGCTGTCTTCACTCTCTGTCCCGTGACTTTTCCCGCGCTCTAACGTGGAGTATCGGCAGATTCCAGGAGGAGTTCGGCGACGAGTTTGAGGGCGACGGTGCTCGCCCCGCCGAGCTCGAGGCGCGCCTGGAGTTCGTGCTGGAGCACAAGCTCGGCGAGGGCGGCTTCTCCCCGCGCGGGACGGTCGAGATCGTGGTCGGCGCGGCGTCGCCCAAGCCCAAGGTGTCGTTCTCGGCGGTGCCGACGCTGTCGAGTGATGAGATCGAGCAGTTCGAGGTAGGGAGTTGTCCGGCTGATGGAGGGGGAAGGAGCGCGGATTAATGCTGGAACTATTTGTGCAGGCGCTGCTGCGCGCGGACGAGCACTACACGGTGCGCGTCAAGGCGGACCCGCAGGACCCGAACTCTGGCTACGTCATGACGTCCGTCCCGATGGTAGCGTCTCGTTTTGAGGTTGGCGAAGCCATGCGTTTGTGGGTCGTCCTTAACCGGAGCTTTGCTGTTGGCAGTGCATGCTGGCGGCCGCTCACCTGCGCGAGGACTTTACGTTCCACCTGACGGACGACGGCAAGCTGCTGGCGATCGACTTCATGACGCCGTACATCCCGCCCGCTGTCTGCGCCGAGATCCAAAAGGTCAGCACTCTTGGATCAGTCACGGCAGATCGGGTTGTAAGGTGATCTGACGACTAGAGCTGGTGGACATGTTGGTATGACAGCGCGACCTGAGCAACGCCAAGCTGGCGCCGTTCGGCACGGCCCTCAAGGCTCAGAATGGCCCGACGTACGCTTGTTTGATGTTGCCTTCTCGACCATACCTCACCTGGATCCTGACGTGGCTTGGCTTGTTATATTGGACGCTCAGGCCGCCCAAGAACATTGTCGTCCGCCGCGACCGCGCGCCGCAGGGCGTCAAGCCCGTCAAGAGCGACGACGAAGAGCCGCCTGCCGAGGAATCGCAGTCGTTCCTGCGCCGCTACGTACGTGATGTTCATTATTCGTGTGATTCTCCCGGTTCGATGCTCATATGTTGCTTGCATCCCCAGTGGTACATCATTTTGCCGATCGTGGTCATGAGCCTGTTCGGTGGCGATGGCGGTGCCGCTCCTGCTGCCGGCGGTGCCGGTGCTCCTGCTGCCGGAGCTGGTGGTGCTCGTCGTCGATGAACAAATGTTGTTTAGGCTTCCGGAGCGACTTCTAGGCATAGATCCCCCTTGTATTCAGCAATACGAGCGTCCATTCTGCCTTTAGCACCGATTACACAATGAGACCCTGCTCTTCCGGCGCTCGGCGGCGTGACGAGGTCGGTAGCGGCCACACGTGCTGCGAGACCATCTCCCCCCAGACCGTGTGGTCACCAGTCGAGACAACGACGGCCACTGCCGAGCCCTGCACCACGCGCGTCGCCATGAGCAGGATGTTGCCGCACACCAGCGGTTCTTGACGCGCATCCACCGACGGCGACGCGGCCGTCACGCGCTTCCGACTGCGCTGCTCGCCCTGCTCTTCGTCCTCGTCTTGGTCGTCGCCGACCAGCACCGACTGGTCCACCACGCAGTCATCCGAGCTCTCGACAACGCGCAGGTCGGCCCCCACGACGTCCCCAGCCGCGAGCTCGACCACGTCTCCATAGACCAAACTCATGGCGTCCATGCGCATCCGCCGCGTCGCCGGCTTGCCGTCGATGCTCGTGATCCGGCGACGCACCGTGGACTCGCGAGGCAGCGACGCGTTGAACGCCTGCATGGAGGCCGTGCGCAGCAGACACGGCAGCAGGCAGCACACCCACGACGGACAGTTGACGGGCGGCGTCACGCGGTTGGCCCCGTACAAGTCGCGTCGAGTCATGGCCGCAGCTCGGTCGAGTCCCGTTGCAGGGTCCACACCGACCTCCGCGACGAAGTCCGCGACGCTCGCCGGCTCCTGGTATTCCTGCGTCCCGCAAGCACACACATAGAGGTAAGCATGACGCGGCCTTGGACTAGGCGGGGGAAGCGAGAGAACCGAGGAGCGACCCAGAAGCGGCCGTACCTTGATCGCCTTCATGCTCGAGAAGCGAAGCGAAATGTGGAGTTCGCTGACCTGATCGTCTGATATCTGAGACTGAGTCGGAATATCTGAGTTGGTTCGGCTCATTTTGTAGCTTCAACTTGCCTCTGTCAGTCAGACTGACATCTCAACGCGATGATGTTGCCTACACGTGGCGTACGCAATACGGCAATGAATGAGGAAGTGATCGAGCTTGCAGACTCTTGTATGGTGGCCCCGTGTTGACTCGGGAGAACGATCCGAGTAGGACAGAGCCAAAGGAAGATGCAATCACAATGGGCAACAATCGTCTACTCGGCGTCCGTCGCCACCAAACGAGCAACCTGGCACTCGATCCGTCATCTGGATACACTGCTGTTCATCAGTGCACGCTAACTTTTTTAAGTGTGTCGAGCAAGAACCGTCAGTGCGAAATGGGAGGAAGAGTTGTGTGATTCCGTCAATAGAGATTCATGTTGGCAACCTCGTGGATGTAACTACAATTGTTGCGATCTGCAAGCGAGTACCTGGTCGCGATGTGCTGCAATCTGAGATCACGCGTTTACTGCGTTATCATCGAGATAACCATCAAGCAGTCCGCGAGCATGCTCTTGCCAGTCATAAATCGAAAAGAGCCATTGCCCCCTTCAACTCATGCACGAGAAAGTCGAACAGCACGAGTTTCAATCTTGCACATCCATCGCGACGAAATGCGCTCTCGGTGCCTTGCTATCTGGTCTAGAACAATGGGCGACGGGGATACCGAGAGGATGCGCAGATTCTGTTGGACAGGACATCTAACGAATTGGATGGAATAAGTCCCGTTTGCAAAGTTCAGATGCCATGTTTCGATGATCGTCCTGCGATTCTGGTGTTGTCATCTGACGGAGGCTGTCCAATTTGTGGATTCAGATGAAGTGAGCCGTAGTTGATAGCTATATGCCAGCAACATCAACGACAACAAGGTAACTCCAGTGCTGACCACTTCCAGCTGAGTCGTGAGCAACATCAAGCCGTCGATTGCCATTTCACATGCTCGTTTCTTGCAGATCTCTTGGTATTCGTTGGTGCTCTTTTGATTTGTCCTCGTTTTACATTGCGAAAGTCACTGATACCAAGTGCCAGCTACTCAATCTCGTGGATGAACGAAGTGCCGTTGCGGAGGTTCGTGATGACGAGGTGGCAAGCCGTCGAAACCAATCACTTCCACGTGCGACACAGCCGATTCGCCTCATCGACACGAAAGCAGTCAGCATCGCCAGTCCGCTAATCATCAAGTTGTACTGAGCACGCGTGGCAAGCAGCCGCTCTCGGGGTTTTTGAGCACGGTCGGCACGATGGGTCGCACGAAGGGACTCTGGAGTCTGATTCGCTTGATCGTCTTCGCTGATAGCATCGTGATGCTGCACAATGCGACTTATGCACTGCGGACGTACCCAGACTGTAGTGCACACCCTCCGTGCTGGTGCATACGATCGAGTGCTTCCGTAGATAATCGCAGCTGCCAGACGCATTCATACCGCCAAGAAGATAGCCTTCCCTGTTCATTTCGAGAGTCAGAGGACGTCTGACAACTTGTTCATGCTGCCGATCCCTTGGACATCGACTACTTGATGCAGGAGTACCACCATGTCGCAATTGAGTGTGTCAAACGGCACAGGAGGTGCTAAGATGGCCTTGGGAGCTCGGGGTCTCGATCACGTACACTCAGATACCTAGTTGATCTCAGTGATCACGAACACGGCAGTGTCGACGCGCTCCAATTTCCATACGAGAAGCCACAACTGCGCGCAGTGATCAAGCGGCTCGACAGAATGGAACAAGGTCGTCGCAACGCCAGACTTTGCCATCCTCGCCCAAATAGCTCAAAATCATTTCAAGGTCGTCATCGCTATCGTCACGGTCACACACGATGGGTCAAGTGTTGCTAAATCTGACGATATCGTTCGGAAGCGTGAAGAGAAGGATATATCCAGTGCGATAAAATCGAGATCGTGATGGGTCAGAAGCGGCAGCATGCTAATACCAACTCGCATGCTCGCCTGCAGCTTGCTAGTCTTGGCGATCTCGACAGACAATCAACGGGGAGACAGCGGAATGACAGCATGGACACGGGAGTCAACCCTCTCGTGGTTTCTTGGTGTCGCAGGAGTGGCGAAAGTCATCCCAAGCGACTCGCGGTGTGATACGAGACTCGTCGCGTGCCGATGATATCGGCACTTGATCGTGAGGCGGCTATTTTCGACCTCGACTGACGGTTGGCAGTAAATCGTGGATCCGATATTTGGATACCGAGCTTCAAGTCGGCGGTCTTCTGCATCCGGCGCATATCATTGTCACGAACGTGATGGGGCGGATCGACCTGTACAAACACGAAAGAAATTGCATCTGCTGTCAGTGACTTGATGGGCGAGTATGGTGCTTGGAAGCCGACGAAGAACAACTCACTTCAAATAGCCCCTTTCTCCCTTCCTTCCCTCACCTCCCGCTCCTCTCATTCTTGGGCGTTGCCCACTGTACCATCGTTTCGCAAGGTGACTAACCAGGTCGAGATGATGGTCAACCTGATTGACAAGCGTCCCCATGATGTGGACATTTGTCACGGCCACAGTGGACATGCTTGCTCTCGGGATCTGCACCACTTCGCTTTTGAGAACTCGGCTCGCTTTCAGCCGCGTCTATTGCTTCAGGGTCTAGTGCTAGCTATTTGTTTCTCTCTCCTCGAACGGAGAGTCGCCGACAAGGCGGATGGGGGCTCGGGGGTATAAATATCGTTCGGCCGTGGACACAACACCGCTCGCAGCGCAGCTCACGCGCCGGGCTCGTCACGCAGCAGCCCCTTCTTGTAGAGCTGGAAGTGGCTGTTGCAAAAGTTGCGCGTGCGCTCGTACGCCTGCTTGCGGCACCCACTCACGATGCACCGCTTGCCTGGAGAGAGAGAAACAGTCACCAAACACAAGAGGTCAGCTTCTTTTCGTATGGACTATGCAGGAGTCACATGTGCGACACTCACCGCCGCCGTGAGCCCAGCAGAGGCCGTTGGAGATGGCGATCTTCTCGCACGGATGCGCCTTGCACTTGGTGCCGCCGCCGTGCGACCAGCAGTAGCCGCGCGACTTGGCGCGGTTGATGCAACCGTCGATCTTGCACTCGATGGAGCCGCCTGCCGGTTACAGCCCACCACGAGTCAGTCTCGACAGTCTCATCCACTGTTTTGGCATTGATACGAAACGTACCGTGTCGCCAGCACCGGCCAAAGTGCTTGGCTCGAGAGGTGCAGCCTTCCGTGAGGCACCGCTTCCCGCCCTGCAGCATAATCAAAGCCACGTTGGTCACCGCGTGAGTTATCATCCATCAGTACGGACGCGGCCCATCTGCGACTGGCCAAATGCCACGCGCTACCCACCCCGTGACGCACGCACAGCCCGTGGTCCACGACGTACTGCTCGCAGCCTGCAAACTTGCACGTGCGGCTCGCGGGCCGCGCGGTCTCGACCTTGCGGTAGATCGGCTCGGAGCCCGCGAGCCGCTGGTCGACCTGTGCTGCGTCTACATACCCGAGCGGCGGTCGGCTCGGTTCCCTATCTGCTTGGTCTGGCGGTCGCATGAGGAGAGACTCGTTAGGTTCGGCTTCCTGTTCAAATGAGCTCGCGACTGCAACCTACTCCAATACAGCGAAGGAGCCGGGGTGGCGACGGAAGTGGCCTGAGAAGGGGGATAGTAGTACTCGCTGGTATCCCTCGGCGCCGCCGACGAGTACGTCGGCCGCTGCTCGTCGAGGATGAAGCCGAGCGAGGTCTTGCCCGTGTCCTGGCGCTGCTGGGTCATCGGCTCGCGCTCGGGCTCGCCCTTCCATCCCCGGTCGCTGTGCAGCAGCCGGGCGAGCGTGGGGAGCGCCGGAGCAGGCGGAGCGGCCGGAGGAGGCGACAGGAACGCGCGGGTGAGCGGCGCGGCGATGGCGAAGCCCGCGGACGCGGACGGCGCCTCCTGCTTGATGAAGACCGGCGCGGCCGGGAAGCCTCGGGACGGCATCGCCCCGGTGGTCGACGGCCCGGCGACGTGCCGCAGTGGCGGCAGCGCCGGCAGCGTCGGCGGTTTGGCGTCGCCGTACGGCCACTGGTCCTGCATGTTGATCGGTTGTCCTTCTTAGTCTGTTTCTCCTCTCCTTACGGTCTCCGCTACCCAGGCAGCGGATACCAAAGTGACTTGTTCGGGAGGACGGCGCCGGTTGTTCGTTCGCGGGGTGAGCCGTTGCTCACTCGGGGTGCGGGGTCGATTTGCGCGGACGGACGAGAGGCGGGGGGCCAAAGCGGATGTGGTCGATCCCCTCGGTCCGCTCGGTTTCGATGGGCTCGACCGCTTGGTTGGTCGCGTGGGAGTCCCGAGTGACGCGAGCGCGAGAGAGAGAAGCGGGGGACGAGGGCGACGGGGGCCGGGTGACTAACACGCGAAACGGCTGGGGGCCCCCCCCACAGTCGCCAGAAGATGTGTGTGAAACCGTCAGTGGGGGACGGCCCCCCCCGTAGTTTACGAGACGGTCCGGGCGGTTTTTATCCGATTTTTGAGGATGACGGGGGCCCTGAGATTTTTTTCCTGCCGCGCGGACGCCTTGCGCTGCGCTGCTCCTTCGCCGCCCGCGCCGCCCGCGCCGCCTGCGCCGCCTGCTCTCTACGACCGAAGCTGCGCCTTCGGTGGCTGGCGCGGATTGCACATCACGTCATCGGGCCCCCCGCGCCAAAGGCTTGACTCAGCGGCCGGATTCTTTGAAGTGCAACCGCGGACGCGCGGACGGGGGACGGGGGACGGGGGACGGGGGCCAGAGCCGGGGTCTCGCCGGTCGCGGCGTCGCGCTCTGGCGCGGCCGGCTTGCTCACGCGCTGGCGGTTTCGATGGTCAACGCCAGCCGCTGCCACGGAAAAGAGGGGACGGCCCCCCCCCCTCGGCCCCCCGGTCCCCCAGTCGGTCCCCAACTGATTGCCGGGCCCTCGCGTCTATGGCACTGGCTGGCCAGCCGCGATCGCGGGTCACGCGCGCGATGCTCGCTGCGCTCGCTGCAGCTGCGCGCTGGCCACTAGGAATCACTTCGATGGGGGGGGGGAGCTGACGACCGCGGACGACGTCGCGGCGTCGCCGGACCAATCAGGGGGCACGGCAAGTCGACCGGCAAGGACGTCCCACCGTCCCCCCGTCCCCCGTCCCCCAGCATAGGCGGGGGGGGGGGGGGGGGGCCGTCTCTGCGGTTGTCCGACCGCGGGCGACGGCTGTTCGTTGGTCGCGCCGCTCGACACGCGGCCGTCGTCCCCCGCCCCCCCCCCCCCCCCCCGCCAGAGAGCGAGCGCCCAGCCGGTGGAACCATCAAGAGCTCGGTGAGTCAACGACCGGCTGGATTCCGGATAACCGGATCCACCAAACCGATCTGGACAGTGTAGAACCGTACAAGAAGTACAGTGACGCAGTACAGTCGAAGAGTACAGTGAGTGGTGACCGGCTGACCGATGGTAAGCATGACCAACGCGATGACTGCGAGTCGCACGAGAGCGGGCGGCGAGCCGGAGCCTTGCAGACCACCGGCGTCTGCGCCAAGCGAGAGAGAGAGATGGGGAGATAAAAGATGGAACCCGCATGCGATTTGCTGACTCTGCCGCTCGCCAATCCGGTGCGCGCCGTGCGCCACCCACCGCTTGCTGACTGGCCCCGCCCCGCCCGCGCACAGGTTTGATGATCGAACCGAACTTTGCGGGACAGACGATGCGTTACGCGCCTGTATTTGGAGCGATCGCTGTACTTGGTTCACCCGCCATCACCCGTCATCACAGTGATCGATGCGACGATGCGCGGCCGGTCAGGTCCACTGGCTTCCTAAACCTTCGAATCGAACGCAGTCCCCACCTGAGCATGGCAACTGTCGCGGACCAGCTCCATGATCTGCTCAAGGTGCCGGTCCGGTTCAACGGTTCAACGGTTCAAACCGGTGGAGAGGCCGGTCCTATGCATCCCCTCCACCGAGCGACATCCCCTCCGCCGAGCGACATCCATCGGGGATCGTTGACGGAGGATGCGCTTCGGTAGAGATCGGGAAGCGACGACGCTGTTGCGACCACTGACGGAAATAATCCTTGAGCCACGTCAGTGCCGCGCCGGCGTTTGCATTACACTGGTGTTCACTATAGTCTGCATGCGCGGACAGGGGAGGCGAGGGGGCGACGTCCCGGCCAATGCGCAAGCATCGGTGCCGACGGATCCTCCGGCTGGAACTGACCACCGAAGGCCAGAGACGGGACGCCAGGAAGCTGAGTCAGGCGGACGGGGACGCTAGCCGGTCGGTGGCTGATTCGTCACTCGAGATACTGTATTTTCCAACTTCAACATGGTCGGGCCGAGCCGAAAGGTCGGGCTCGTAATATTCGGCTCGCGGCGGCTCGGCGACCTGTCAAAGGTCACATCCATCTTCCAACGCGACACCATGGAGGGCTTCATCTGGAAGCGCGGGCGTCGCGTGCGCGTCATGTAGGCCGCCACCGCGTCCGCCATGGGGATCATCGTCTTCCCCGCGTCTAACTCTATCTGTTTCGCCCCTTCCCGGTCTCTCTACACCTCCAGGAAGCGGCGGTTCGCCGTGCAGAAGGGCACCATGCTCGCGTTCTACTCGAGCGAGGACGAGCGGCGGCGGCTCGGCGCCACGCCGCGCACGGTGCTCGAGGTCACGGCCGTGCGCGACTGGCACGAGCTCGGCGCCGACACGCGCGCGTTCGAGGTCGTGTACCTGAGTGACCGAGCCGACCGGTCCACGTACGAGTGTCGCGCGGACTCGAAGGAGGCTCGACAGCTCTGGGTCGACGCGCTGAGGCACGCGCTGGACGAGCCGAGCCGCATCGCGCAGGACGAGATCGAGGACGCGCAGCGAGAGCTATTGACCGAGACGGAGCACCAGCGCGCGGCCGTGCGAGCCGCAGCTGACGCCGTCGAGAGTGCGACCCGTGCGGGCCAGCAACAGCTCGAGAGCGAGGCAGCGGTCAAGCAGATTGAGGACGAGATGGCCGAGATCCACGCGGCGATCGACTCGGCCCAGCTGCTGCTCGAGGAGGCCAAGACGCGGGTCGAGACGACGCGGACAGCGCTGGCTCGCGCTCGAGCCGCGGCCCATGATGCTGCGGTCGGCAGCCGTGAAGACGCCGACCTGCCGGACGTGTCGGACCAGATCGCACGGCTCGCGGCGCAGCTCGAGGTCGAATCCGCAGCCGAGGAAACGCAGACCAAGGCGCTGGATGAGCTCGAGCTCCGACTGGACGAGCTGATCCACGACCGCGAGCAGCACGTGGCCATGTTCGACCAGCACGCGCAGGAGAGCCAGAGACTCCGCGAGGCCGCGGGTAAGAGTCTCGAGGCTGCTCAAGGTGCGAGTCGCCGTCGCAAGCTGCGGATCGCGTCGTGGAGCTCGGGCGACGCGGCCGGCGCGCCGGGCATGTCCTCGCAGCTCGATCCGTTGGTTGAAGGCTACCTGCAGACCAAGCACCCGACGCGGAGCTCCATGCACCGCCGCTACTACGTGCTCGTGGGCAACACGCTGTGCTGGTACACGGACGTGGACGCGTACACGGCCAGGATGGACAGTCCGAGCGGCGTCGTGCACGTGGCGGCCGTGGTCGAGTGGGACGGCCACACGCCGTCCACGGGGTTCCTCAGCCCGCGCAGCAAGAAGAAGCAGGCGAACCCGCACGCGTTCGGCGTCGGCACGGTCGAGGGCACCACACTGCTCTGCAGCGCGCCGACGAGGGACAGCGCCGCCAACTGGACGGCCGCGCTGCACATCAGCCTGACGATGCCGCCGCTCTCTCCGCACCGCGCGGTGGCCGCCAAGGCACGGCGAGACTCGTTCGATCTGCAGGCGGCGGCCACTGCGTCGTCGTCCTCTCCGCGACGCCAAGAGCGTGTGGTGTCTGCTCCACAAGTCATCACTCGACCCAAGCCAGCGAAGCCAGGATCGGCTGCAGAAGCCGCTGGGTCGCCGACAGCCATGCAGCAGGCGGCGATGGTGTGTGTGGAGGGCTTCCTCGTGCGCAAGAGTTCGTCGACGTCGTCCATCATGATGAAGAAGAAGTACTGCGTGCTGCGCGGCCTCGAGTTCTGCGCGTTCGACTCGCACGACGCCTACATCTCGCACGGCGCGTCGGAGGACCAGTGGGCGAGTCAGAGCCTCGTCCAAGTGTGTGCCGTGAGCGAATGGGACGGCCACGGCGCGCTGCTCAACTACCACCATGGCTTCCAGGTGCAGGCGGTGAACCCGACGCAGACCATCTTCTGCAGCGCCGCGAACGCGACGGAGAAGAGCAAGTGGCTCCACGGGATCCGCGAGGCATTGCTCAAGTACCGCGACGCGGTGCTGTCCCCCACTCGACGGCAGGAGTCGATGGTGCGGCGTGCAGGACAGAACCTCCTGCAGATCGCGTCGTCGAGCGAGTTTGCGGGCTCGGCCGCCTCTGAAGGCGACGAATACCCGAACGCGGCTCAAGAGTTCCAGGCCATGCTGGAGAAGTACTACGCCGAGCACCACCCGGCCAAGCTGCACGACGTCCCGATGCTCGTGGGCAAGTACCGCCAGCGCGAGCGGATGCTCATCGAGCACCTGGACCGGATCCACGGCACCGCCTTGGCCGAGGACGCTCGGATGGTCGAGCTGCTCGTCAAGCTCGCAGTGCCGTCGACGTCGCCGCTGCTCCCGAGGCGAGGCAGTGTGGGTCTGCGCAGCGGACTGGCCGATTTTGTCTCCATGACCGGGTACCTCGCGTGGGACAACGAGGTGGCGCCGAGCTTCTGCGTGCTCGCCATCAACAAGCTCGTGCGCTACCGCACGCAGACGCACCACGAGACGGAGCCGCACGCGCCGCTCGCGTCCTTCCTCATCTCGAGCGTCTACGAGTTCCCTCCGCCGCCGTCGTACCGCGAGGGTCTCTCGTCGCGCGCCAACGCCGGCAAGAGCGTCTTCTTCCTCTCGGGATCAATGTCCATGTCTCCCTCGTCGAAAGAGCCCGACGCAGCGACGACCGTCGACCTCGTGCTTGGCGCACAGACCAGCGAGGACAAGCTGCGGTGGATGGCCAAGATCCGCAGCGGCCTCGGCTTCGCTCACGCGCACTCTGACTCGGGCGGCAGTCCACTGAGCAGTCCAAGCGCGGGAGTCTCGCCGCAGAAGGAGCTCGCTGCTAGACAGGCCGCGCTGCGCCGCAAACTGGTCGACTACTACTTGCAGCAGAACCCGCGGCGCGTGGGCGAAATCGACGCGCTGCTCGCGTACTTTGCCGGTCGCGAGCGCCAGTTGCTTGTGAGCCTTGACAGCACATACGGCACGGCCATCAGCCACGACGACGCGTACATTTCGCTGCTGCCAGCGATGTCGCCGACCGCCAAGAGCATGGGTAAGCCGAAAGGCACGACGGCGCATTGCGAGAGCGTCTTGTGGGTGAAGCATCCGTCGCTGGGGGAGGCGTTCCAGCGGTGCGACTGCGTCCTCGACGGACAGCGGTGGAGCTGCTATGAGAGCGAGTATGGTGCCGAAGCAGACGATCACCAAGCCGATCGAGAAGCTCTGCTGTCCGACTCGGTGGTCGGTGTGCACGTGCTGAACGCCAAGCTGAGCGAGATGTTCGTCTTCAGCGTCGAGACGCTCGACCACGGCGTCGTGCTGCTTCGAGCAGAGACGGAGGCGCTCGTCAACGAGTGGACACGAAGCCTCCGGTCGGCGGTGGACGCTCAGCAATTGCTGTCGGCGCAGTGCGAGATGGAATCGCTGCCAGTCGGCGCTATCCGCGATCTGTTCGAGATGCTGACCAAGTTCTACCGGTCGCATAATCCAGACAAGGCTGGTGAAGTCGGCACGCTCATGCGCGCGTTCCGTGGCCGTGAGCTGCAGCTACTCCAGGAGATCGACGGCATCTACCACAGCCAACTGGCATCCGATCCGATGAATCAATCACTGTGTGAGGCCGCTGCGATGGCCGAAAACGCTGTTACACCAGCAGGAGATGACGCCGGCTCGGCAGTGCTGATGGAGGGCTATTTGGTGAAGCGTGGACACCTGATGCCGTCGATGCGCAAGCGCTACTGCGTGCTGGTGGGCAACAAGGTGACGTACTTTGCCACACAGGACGACAGCCGCAACCCAAACGCGCCATCAAACGGCTCGTTCAACGTGGCCACCGTCAGCGACTGGGACGGACACACGAATGCGCGCGTCTACGAGCACGGCATGGAGCTCGAGGCGGCGGATGGCCGATCGTTCTTCTGTGCAGCGCCGTCGTCGAATGAGAAGCAGCAGTGGATAAATGCGCTCAAAACTGGCATCACAATGGCCAAGGCAAACGAAGCTGCAGCTGGTGGGGATCGTGAGACGGCTGACATGGACAAGGCTCAGATGCAAGCTCGGCGTGCACAGCTCCGAGACCACCTTGCGCAATTTTACCGCGACCGGAACCCCAAGAAGATCGGTGATCTGGACCTGCTGCTGTCGTGCTATGCTGGACGAGAGCTCGCGCTGCTGGAAGCCGTCGACGAAACGTACGCGACGTCGCTTGCGAAGGATGAGGAGCTGCTGGCTCTGGTCTCCCCCTCCGCAAAGCAATCAGCGTCACTGCTCTCGCTCCAGTACGACGGTTGTCTCAAGCAGGCAGCTGATGGATCGTGGACGGCGATGCAGAGCGTGTACGTCGCCGTCAATGAACTCGCGCTGTCGTTCTTTGCGTCGCGTGAGGCATTCAAAAGTGGGATCTCGCCACCATCTCAAGCCAAGGCAACGCTGCTGACGACCAAGTCGATGGATGGAGCCGCGCGATTTGCAGTCGAGACGACAGAACAGAAGTGGCTGTACTTTGAGGCGAGCAACGCGTTCGAGAAGCGGCAGTGGATGCTCGTGCTGCAGGCCGCGATCGACACGGTGCTGGCTCGCGATATTCTCAACGAGGAGCAAGAGTCGATTCAACTCGATGCAGCGAAAGCAGCCGCGCTGGGGTCGTCTGATCTTCCAGAGCACGTGGCGACTCGGGGTCTCCTAGCCGTACGCATGGATCTCGACGCTCCGGATCAGCTCCAGACCCAACCAACAGCGATGAAAGATTGCTACTGCCGTCTGGAGAACTTGAACGAGTTGGCGATCTGGGTGGAGGCCGATACATCCGAGGAGAAGCGGTTCAGGATCGTCTCGACTCGCGGATGGCGTCAGAGTGCGACCACGTGGCCAGTCACGAGTGACAGCTCCTGTCGCTTTCCTTTCCAGGTAGTCACGGACTGTCAAGTAGTGGTCAGCTGCAGCGCTACCTCGGATCTTGACCGCGCCAAGTGGATCCACCAGATCCGACTCGGCGCTGAGCAGGCCGTGGCGCTGGAGATGCTAGAGGACCAACTGCTCGAGGCCAAGGAGGAGCTCAAGTCTCGCGGTCAGCTGCAGAAACTCCGTCTGCGAGGTGCAAGTAGCGTGTCGACCACTGAAGCGCAGCCCATCGTCATCAGGAAACAGTCAGCGACGGCCGAGATCGATGATGACGTGCTCGCTGACGTGACAACCGGCACGGTCGCGTTCAGACTCACCAGCACTACGCGCGACTCTGGCATCCAAGCTCCGAAGATCTCGGAAGCACCTGAAGCTTACCTCGTTCTGACTGAGCGTGGGAATCTCACTGTGTACGACAGTGAGGCCAAGTGCTCGGATGGATGTCCGCCCAACTACCGCGGCCAGGTCGTCGAGTTTGAACGCACACCAAAGCCGCGGCAATCTCCAGCGCC
Organism: Phytopythium vexans; assembly: GCA_003413675.1. NCBI lineage: Eukaryota > Oomycota > Peronosporomycetes > Pythiales > Pythiaceae > Phytopythium > Phytopythium vexans. The sequence goes on from QLOC01000027.1 coordinate 436,106, forward strand.
GTCGCCTCAACGCCACATGATGAAGCTGTTTCGCCTCGAGTCGGCCACCACCTCGCCTTCGGTGTCCGTTGTTGTACAAGACTCGCTGTCCGGTCCTGTGACAACCCGTGTGGCGCACTTGTTCCTGTCGTCGGACGAGCAACACACGCTGTGGGTCGACGCGTTCACATGCTGCATCGGCATCCGCAAGGGCGAAGCGCTCCTCCACGACGAGAAGATGCTCCTGGCGCTCGAGAGCGGACACCGAAGCGCTCGGGAGGTCACTGGTGCGAATGCGGAGGAAGAAAAGCAAGGCGACTCGGCTCCAACCAACGCGTTCGTGGTGCAAGGTGCAGTGATGGAGGGCTTGCTCACTCAGTGGAACGACGCGAAGTCTGGCCAACCGCCCGCGAAGCTCTCCAAGACCTCCACGTTCGCGCCAGCCCAGCCGGTGTACGCTGTGCTGATCGGCTGCTCTCTGAAAGGTTACTCGAGTCGAGACGATGCGCGTTCGAGCGTGAGCGCTCAAGCTGGCGATGGTCCAACTCCGGTGATCGACGTTGTAGTCACCAAGGTCGCTGACTGGGAGGTGCCGAACGAGTCCACAGCCACAACAACCGAGAGTCTGGGCTTCCAGCTCGACACGACCGATCCGACATCGCGGGAACAGCAAACTGTCATGTATTTTGCGGCGCCGACGATGTCTGTCAAGCGCGACTGGGTCCGAGTGATCCACCACGAAGTCGACTTCGCATTGGCTGAGCAGTACCTGGACGACGACGCCAAGGAGTTCGCGCGGCAGGTGGCCATCGATCTGACCGCGGCTGGAGCAAGTGTCGAATCGCAGCTGAGCGTCGAAGGCTACGTCCGCGTGCGGCATCACTTCCTCGGCGCCGTGTGGCGCGAGCGGTTCGTCGTGCTGCGCGGCACGCGGCTAGTCATCTACGCGAGTGCAACGGATGCGGCAGCCGACTCTCTCAGCAAGCGCTCGCTCGAAACCCACGAGATCGTCGGCGTCGACAAGTGGCAGCCAGTGTTCGGTGGTGGTGCGCTGCGGACCGGCGAGCGCCGCTTCGGCTTCCGTGTCGCCAACGAAGCGGGCGGGTTCTTGGAGTGCACGGTCAGCTCGGAAGACGAGGCGACGCGATGGATGACTGGCATCAGCGCTTGCATTGGAGACGAAGCAGATGCGCCGCTCTCGACCGGGAAGGCGTTGGCTCGAGACCCGGCGCTGCCGTTCGTCGCCGACGCACTGATGGAAGGGTACCTCAAGCTCAAAGACGGGGCCAAACGGGGTAAGCTGGCACCGCCTCGGCTCTGGCGAGCGCGGTACTGCGTGCTCATGAGCACTCACCTGCTCATCTACGAGAGCCAGCAAGAAGCCGTGGCCAGCGATGCGAGCGACGGCGACGTGACCCCAGTCGCAGTGCACGAAGTGCTGAGTGCGGTTGCTGACCCTGGTGCCGAGTCCGCCGCCGAGTTCTTGATAACCATCAGCACCGGAGGCAAGCTGCAGGCCAAGGCGCAGTCCAAGCTCGAGGTCAAGCGCTGGCTGAACGCGTTCGACGACGCGATCGCCCAGGCGGCCGAGAGCTTGAGCGATGTGGCGCGTGCGGCCGAGCACCACCAGGAGAAGGCGGCGGCTCAGGAGCAGGTCCGCAGCAAGCTGGTCGAGATGCGGACGGATGCGATGCGTCAGTCGATGCTGCTGCGCGACGCGCTCCAGTTCATGGCGGCGCGCTCGGACGAAGAGTCAAACTCGGACCAGTACTACGAGACAGAGAACAGCGAAGACGACAACGACGGCAACCAAGACGATGATAACAACTCCCCGCGACGACAGAGAAACAAGGCGGACTTCCTGGACCGCAGCCCCGAGAGCTCGCCCATGCGGCGCAAGGTGGCGTCCGGCATGTCGTCCTTCCCGTTCGATCGCCCTGGCACCAACAACCAGGTGGAAGACGACGCGCCGACCGTGACGTCACCCTTCGCCGCTGTCTTCTCGTGCTTCTTCCGCTGCCTGCCTGCTCCGTCCGGCGCTCCTGCAGTGACCAACAACAAGCGCAGCATCGCACCGCTCGGCCTCCCGGGCTTCCCGTCCTCGGCCGCGCTCGCCAACCCGCTCTACAAGTGCGACTACTACAAGGACGATGGATACGATCCGGACCACTGGCGGTGATGGAGTGTGAAGGTGTCTCTTCGACAGTGCAGGATGCTAGCCATGATCGTGAGGATAATTCGTGGGTTGTCCAACAGATAATCCCCAACATGATGCAATCGCCGTGCTGTGTACGGCAATGATAAACTGATCAAAATCCTTGGCGATTGTTGTGGGTGGAAGCTATTTTAGTCGGAATAGGGCTCGCTAGCGAATGATCGGTCGGTCGGGTCGAGTGACTGACTGCCCATGAAGCATGGGACAGCCGACGGGGTGCGTCGGCAAGTCCTCGCTTCCCTGGTGCCCGTCAAGTCTCGAGCCGATCCGCTGGCGTCGGTATGTCGACTGAGTCGATGCACAGCGAGTGTCAACATTCATCGACCTGTTCGCTTCGTGTTCAGACAGACTACGATGAGCCTAGCTCGCTTCGTCGCCAACGAGCACGATCGCCTCGCGTCGAGCATGACAGAGAACGTGCTAACATGTCAAAAGCCGAAGCGAATCATATCTCGGACGAGCCATCTCGCAGGAACAACCGTATCTTGATCGATGCTCAGATACATCAAGCTCGGCAATCGTGGCTGCAGCATCAAGATGATCGGTTCGCCACCGAGCTATCGCTGCTCGACAACGATGGCAGCGGTTTTAGCCGAAATCGATCGCCTCAAAGCTCAGCAACCGACTCGCAGTGCAGCAGTGCAGAGACGCAGAGCCACACAGGCGCACTGCAGGACGTGTTACGCCAGCTGGATCACGTTGAAAGGCTCCTGCAAACGTATGGATTGCGCGGTAATGTGATGGTTGCAGCGAAGACTCACCTGCTGATTACTGCTGGTGTTGACTGTTCTACAGAGCAAGCGAGAGTTTCCAACACTCGACAGCTGACTTGGACAACTCGTACCTCGTGCCGCGCCAGTGCTATTCGCTGGTATGCCTCGACTCACCTCATTTATGCTGTTCTCGATCGTAAACCGCGACCTGTGTGCAAATGGTGAATGATTGAAACCGTTATAGGTGCACGAGCAACTGGCGACCACCATCAGGACACTGAAGGTTCCTAGCCAACATGAAGGCGAGCGCCATCTCCGACAGTTGCAACCACAAGGTGTATTAAAGTCACATCGGCACGACCGATGACAGCAGGGAACCCCGCACAACATCTTACCAACCAGCGGCATCGATTTCCTGGAGCAGCGTCTGGATGAACGCAACGCCAAAGCCCGTCGACCGCTCGTCATCGTCCGTCTTGATGGGGTACGCCATGTCGACGTGCAGCCACTTGCCCGTCGACTCGTACTCGCCCAAGTTGTTCGCGATGAACTGGCCAGCGCACGACACCTGCGCGTTCGCGCGGTTCTTGACCGAGTTCTTCATGTCAGCGATCGTGCTCTTGAACTCGCCGCGGAAGAATTCGGGGGCGTAAGGCATCGGATGCACCAAGTCGCCCGAGCGCTTGCCGGCCTTGACAGCGAGCCGCTCCAGGTCTTCGTCGTTCGTGTACACGGCACCGATGCGCTGACCCGTCGCGATACCCTGAGCACCAGTCAGCGTGGCCATGTCCACAATAACCTTCGGGTTCAAGTGCTTGGCCGCGTAGGCAACGCCATCCGCGAGCACGAGACGGCCCTCGGCGTCCGTGTTGTTGATCTCGACAGTCTTGCCAGAGTACAGCACGTGGACATCATCCGGACGAGTAGCCAGCGGACCGACCGAGTTCTCGGCGATGCACAGGACCACGTGGAGCGGGGTCTTGTCGGTAGTGTTCTTGGCCAGCACCGCGGCTTCGAAGGCGCCGAGCAGAGACGCAGATCCGCCCATGTCGCGCTTCATTCCGCCCATGAACCCGCCCACCTTGATGTTCAGGCCGCCCGTGTCGTAAATGATGCCCTTGCCGACCAGCGCGATGCCCTTGGCGGTGGCAGGGTCCGAGCCGGCAGGGTAGTGGCTGAGCACGACGAGCGCCGGAGGGTGGCTGGCGGCCTTGCCCACGCCATAGATACCGCCGAACCCCTTCTCGCGCAGCTCCTCGCCCCGGATGACCGTCGCCTTGGAGTTTGTGCGCTTGGCCACAGCCAGGGCCTCGTCGACGTACACATCCGAGGTCAGCTCGTTGGGCGGCGCGTCCACGAGGCGCTGCGAGAGCTGGATGGCGTTCGCCGTGTGCTGCACGAGCGCGGCTTCGTCGGCGGCCAGCGAGTTCTCGAACACGACCGTGACGGCGTCCTTCTCGTCACTGCTCGCACCGGGGAGACCGCCCACCTTCTTCTGCTTGTGCGAGTACAGCGGGGCGGCACGCGCGACCGCAGCGCCAGCGGCGAACCACGTGTCCTGATGCTGCGGGAGCGTAAGCACGACCAGCACGGCCTCGTCGTCGCCCTTCCCCTCATCAGCGCCGATCAGCGCGCGGTGGTTCTTGACAAACGACGCGATCGAGTGCGGCCGCGCGAACGAGTTGCCGCGCGACACCTGCGTCGGCAGCGCGTGCAGCGTGACGTGGAAGGCGCCGGCGCCGTCGCGGACCAGCAGCACCTGCGCCGAGTCGCCCGCGTCCGTGCCGGGCTTCAGCGTGTCGATCGCGTGGCGCAACAGCACGGGGTTGGCCCCGCCGGCGGCGAAAGACACGCCGGCGCCTCCGCCCGACGCGGCCGCCTTGGCGAGCGTCTGCTCCAGGAAACTGCCCGCCGCCGCCTGCTGCTTGAGCGTGTCGACGCTGCCGACGACGAGCACGCGGTTCACGCGCTTGGAGAGCGCCTCGAACGCGCCAAAGTGCACCATGCTGCCTTCAATTCGGGAGGTCTCGAGCTCGATCCACTTGGCGGTCGCAGCGCAGCTTGCCGAATGGCATGGAGGGGCAGAAGGGAAGGATTGCTTTTTCGTTTGCATCCAACGTTGGTTATTTTAGTTGAGTGACAATCAAACGGTTCAGAGTAGAAAGGGTCGTGGCTGGCGATCTATCGCCTTACGAGCGAAAATGTATGCATGTAGGGGTGACTCACCGCTATTGTCGAAATGGAGCGCGTAATTTACGCTTGAATCGGCGTCCGATTCAAAAGGTGATGAGTGTGTGCGAGGAGCTCATCCTCGTTGAAATCGTTCACACCCTCGGTTTACGAACGAGTTGTGTATCCAGCCGTTTGTTCAATGAATGGATCTGTCGATCAAGGTCACTAAACTCGGAGTGTCAGGATGGCCACCAAAGTGGACGCAAATGCGATCGGCCCTCTGATTGGTCGCGCTTGATGCGTGACGCGACGGACGCGACGATGTCGCACGAAGGTAGCTCGAATGACACTCGAACCTTCGCGACAACTCTCGAAATCCGCTTCTCGAAGCTTGACACGCTTGTCACATGGCGCGGGACATGCTAACGGCGATTCATAATCCGCCGCCCGCGTTGAAGCGTCAACTCCGCCAACCTCATTATTGAATTCTCCAAGTGGCCAACAACAACCACCACCACACCAACTCGCAATGGAAGACCAGGCTGCACAAGCGATGGCTCGACTACAGGCCGTCCAGCTCAAGGTCAAGCAGGTGCAAGACAAGCTCGAGACGCGGCTGCCCGCCCAGCGCTCCCACCTTTCGGCGCTCGTGTGCGGCACTAAGTGGCGCCTCCAGACGCAGACGACGCTCACTGACGACGCCGTGCAGGCCACCGCCAAGCGCGTGCGCATGGAGCTCGGCGCCTTCGACTACCAGGCCAAGGAGCAGGCCGAGCTGCTCACCCGGTACCTGATTGAGCTCGACGACATCCTGAGTTTCGGCAACGCGGACGTCAAGAACACGCGCAAGGCTCTCGTCGTGGAGATTCAGGGTCTGTTCCCGACCGCCGACGCCATGAAGGCGCAGAGCGCCAAGCTCAAGCAGCTCGGCGAGCGTCTGCTTAAGAGCTTCCTCCCGCCGCTCACGCCGCCAGCGACGCCGGCCCCTGAGCGCGCGACCGAATCTGAAGAGAGCGAGTCCGTTGAGGAAGAGACTCAGCCCGCAGTCGATGCCTCTTCTCAGGATGCTCCAGCTTCCGTCAACACCAACGACGAAGAGATGGAAGCTGAAGAGGACGAAGCCGATGAGGCAGACGAGTCGGACGAGGACGACGAAGACATGGAAAACGACGAAAGCGACGAGGAGGAAGAGGGCGAGGAGGAGGATGAGGAGCAGCAGCGCGTCCGACCGCAGCCGACGCAGATGCGATACCGAACCGCTCCGATCCCGACCACTCGTGGCCTCGACATCTCCTCGCTCCCGGTCTGGAAGCCGTACTACCAGCTGCAGCGGCGACCGGACGGCATCTACCTGATCGCCAAGCTCCGCGACATTGACGAGAGGAATGTGCGCGTGCAGTGGGCCGAGCAGTCGGGCGTGCTGCGGATATCCGGCTTCAAGCTCCCGACGCAGAAGGACCTGATGCTGTCGCGGTTCAGCGGCGCGCCGACCTTCGGCCGCTTCGACATCACCGAGCGCTTCCCGCGCAACGTCGTCAACATGGACGAGGCGACGCAGCACCTCCACGAGGACGGCACGCTCGAGATCCGCATGCCGTACTACTACGTGCAGTACCCGCGCCGTATGCAGCGCTCGTGGGTGCAGCCGCGCGATTGCTTTGTCTGGTAAGACACACCGTTCGGGCGGGAAGAGGAGGCTGTAGAATATCCATAGTAATGCGTTTTGCTCGAGCGATCAACGACTTGGAAATACAAAACCAGATTGATTCCATTCACATGTTCACTTTGTGGCAAGGAGCAGTCGGTAGCTACGCGCCGTCGACAGCTCCTCTGTATCTCTCAGATTCCCAAGCAGCTCGGCAATGTCGGCTGACGTCGGCTCCCAAGAGGGAACGTTCGTGCTCGAGTCGAGATCACTTGACTGCGGAGGATAGACTGGCTCGAAGACGATTGGAGCTGTCTGGGACGCAACAGACTTCCGAGTCTTCGGCGACGGTGCAGGTCGAACAGGCGTTGCTGGCGCAGCAGGCTCTATCTTCGACACGAGAGCCCCATTCTCTCGAGGAACAGTGGGTCGCGAAGGTTGCTGATTTGGTGACGACTTCGAGACATCGTCGACTGGTGGCTCATCAACGATTGATGCTGGGACGGTTGGTGTAGGGTCGGGTCGGCTGTATGCCTCCAGCACCGCGCTTTTTAGCTCCAACAGAGTCGTCTTCAGCATCTGGACCTCTTGGTTCCGCGATCGTTGGTCGACGATAGCGGCCTTGGCCAGCGAATGGCGGGCTACCGCCTCCGTTTGCATCCGAGCCACTCGAGCTACGCGCTCGCGAAGCAACGCGACCGCCTGCGAGCACAGGCAGAACAGAACGGTCAGCAAGATTCCCGTTAACATTCTGCCTCGGGAATCGCATACCTGGTCGTACTGCGTCTGCTGGTTCTGGATGACGTCGAGCACCGCGGCAACTTGCTTGTTGCGCCGCGCTCGCCGCTGATTTCGGTCACTGACGTACTGCAGCAGGAGCTGCTCGGTCACTTGCTGCCGGAACCGCATGTATCCGACTCCCACAAGTGACAGGATCAGCGCTGTGGCGCCGTATTTGCGCACCATCGCGGCCAGCACGCCTCGCTTGGAGACCTCTGCGGCGATCGGAATCGGCGAATCGGATGCCATTGCAGCGACACCAATTTGAGCCGCTCCGCGCGCCAGCTTCGCGAGCCCATTGCTCGCCTGCACGTTCTTCAGACACTGCGTGATCTCCTCCGGCGACAGGCCCTGACCGCAGCACCAGGCGTTAGACTTGAGTAGATGCAGCAACTGCTGTGGAGAATATGTCGTGGACGAACCTTCTGCTCCAGGAAGTCAACGCGTTGCGCGAGCGACAACGCGCGAACGGCCGGGTGCAGCAGGAACTGCTCGCATTTCTCCAGGAACTCCGGGTCGCGCAGCGCCATGGGGACAGCAATATCGGCACCGTTAAGCAAGCGCACTCGGTCCCCTTTCTGACTTGCGTGTGATGTGGATGCATGCGTCGACCTTGAGGTTCGAGACAAACTACTACACTCGCAGAAACTATAAATCCATATGTACCCAATTTTGGGATCAGTTTGACATGCGAGGCAAAGGCAATCAAAAGCGGCAGCTTCGTGGGATGGCTCCGATCGAAGGCAAGGACAAGGAGAACGACGCGCAGGCGGCGAGCGACGCCGACCTATCGGGATCCACCGAAGAAGATGACAGACCCTCGTGTTCGATCCCTAGCAGCCGACGGGCGAGCGCCGACGACGACAGCAGCATGGGCGTCGCTGGCAATGGCAGCATGGATACCACCGCGGTGGACGACGACAAGGAGAACGCTGCTCCCACCGCTGAGGATCCAGTGAGTAGTGAGGTTGACGGTGTTGGCGTGGACGGCAGCAACAGAGGATCTGGTCACGAAGATACGTCTGTGGAGCGCATGAGTCGCGAAGACATTGGGTCTCATGAAGAAGTTGTGAACGAATCGGAGTGCGCTGCTGGTACCGCCAACGAGGGGTCCAGCAGTGTCAATGGCACTACCGACAGTGCCAACGCAGAAGTGGGTGACAAAGGCTGTGCTTCGACTGAAGAGAGAGAACTGGTTGCTGTCGGTGGGGCTGTTGACAATGAGAAAGCTATTCATGATGGAGACAAGGCGACGGATGCACCTGACAGGACTCCCAGTGGTGACGATCAGAAGAAAATCGAGCACAGTAATGGCGACATCAAGGACGACCCAGCTACCACGGAGCTGTCTGCCACTGAATCGCCAAGGGAGACCAACAACGACCACGAACCTGTAAATGCTGAGACCAAAAACGTCGAGGGAGCTGCGAACGGCCACGCTGAAGCCTCGCTTGACAATGGCAAGGAAGCTGCTGGAAATGACTCTGCTTCCAGCATCTCCGGTGCCAAGAGAACCGAGGACGTCAACACTGCCGTCGCCGATACGCAGGGGTGGAAACATGACGCGATGCTGCCAGCTCGTGCAGCTCACGTGACTGAGCAAGGTGCGTCCCAGCGTGGCGGGGTATTGGAGCTCCGTGGCAAAGGCGATAGCGGACCCAGACGCAAGTCTCCCCGCGCTTTGTCTAAGCGCAAGCGCCACCACGGTGGAGGCGGTTCATCGCCGTCTTACCCGAGCCGGGAGTCAAGCTTCCTGCTCACCTACACGTGCGATCTCTTGCGGTCGCAGTCGCTAGATTACGAAGTCCGTGGACGCGAATTCGAGGAGAAGAACGCGGTCTTGGACCGCGAGATCGAGGTATGGGAAAAGAAGGCACGATCGCTGCGGCGAAAGTTGGAGGAACTGCAAGGTCCAGAGCGTGTGCCGCGTCAACCAAGTTCTGGGCTTCTGACGCCTGTGGTGAGTGCGAGCGGAGCTCTGGTTGCAGCGGGCTCTATCTCCGCCAGTGCGACGACCAGTTCAACCAATGGTTCCGCCGTGAACGCTGAATCAAGTGCTGACTCGCTCGTGCCAGTCGCTGTGGCCTCGGTAGAGTCCGCCATCCAGCAGGAGTTGAGCCAGCGCAGACGACAGATCGACGAGTTTCGCGACAGCCTGCCGGAGTTTGTGACCGAGACGCTGGAGCAGCAGATCGCGCGTCTAAATTAACGTCCATGTTTACCTTCCATCGTCGTGAAGATCATTTGCTGGCAAACTCGTGCAAAACTCAAGCCGAGGACGGCACGTCACAGTTCTATTGATACGAAATGGCTCGAACGGTTGCCACGGGTTGCTATCACCTCGCCTTGCTCAGCGTGTAACTCGCCTGGACACACCCATCTTCCTCAGACTCGCACACTACGCATATTTGCGCATACAGGTCACGACGGCAGCCGAACTCGGCAGAGGCGCAGCGTGGCGAGTTCTCGTAGCACGGCGGGTTGGCATTTCGGAGCGTCTCGATGGTCGGCAGAGCGATCATGTGCTCCACCTCCGTCGCTCGTTGGTTGTACATGTCGATCATGGCCGTCGTGCGGTTCGCACACGCCGTCTCGTCGTACGGGTCGGCCCAGAACGGAATGGCCACGACCGAGTCCGGATCGTTGTCGTCATCGGCGCTGAACTCGACGCCCGCGTACTCGCCGTCGCGGTCGTGGCAGAACTCGGAGTAGTTGGCGTACGGCGCACCCGTCACGGAGCTCTCGAGACTCGTGATACCCACGAGGTCGTCCAGGTTGAGGTAGCCGAGGGTCTTGTACGTGAACGTGCACACGTCGCCGTCGGGCCGCGAGCCGTAGGCGCACAACCCGCCTGGGTACTGCGAGCGGCACGTCGAGTTCTTGTGTGCCCACGTCTCCATGACGCACGAGTTGGGGAAGGAGAACCAGACCGTGTCAGGGTACGGCGCGCGCGCGTCCGAGTCCTTCGTGGCTGCTCCGACCGCCGGCCCGACGTCCAGCACGACCGTTGCTTCCTTGGTGCTCGAGCTGTTGCCGCTGCTGGCGCCTTCCTCGCCGCCGAACAGCGCGAGGCAGGCAGCGGGAAGCGACGTGCCCTCGGGCGTGCACGAACCGCTGTCCATCGCCACGTATGGCGCGTACTCGGGGATATTCGTCGCGTCCGAGTCGTACGCAGCGATGGTCGCCTCGGTCTGCAAAACTTGAAGCGCGTAGAAGACGACGTACTGCATCTCGTTCTTGCGCTCGCAGCCCGTGTTGTCCTGCACGTTGATGCCCTCGGCCTGCACGTACATGAGCGCTCCTTCGACCGACGCCGTGTTGATCGAGTCGAAGGCGCCGCGATACCGCTCGGCGAACGAGTCGCCGTACGTCGACACGAACGTCTGCGCGCCGTCGTCCCACTCGGGGGCGTCCGACTGCACGCGCGCGTGCACCACAGTCACCACCTTCATGCTCTCGGCCGCCGCCGCGGCGAGTCCGGTCGCGGCCGCCACCACGACAGCTAGCGCCTTCCTCATCGCGGCCGCGCTTGTCGAGTGACACCGCCGGATTAATCCGCAAGTGTACGGAGTTCAGTCGCCTTGAGCTGCCTAATTATACGGGGAGACGGCAGCTGGCCGCGTCGAAGAGGATGGCACGCCAGCAGGTGCTCGAGTCAATTGCACGAATCGCAGACTGGAGAAGAGAGTAGCCTCGCTAGCGGCGGCGCCTGAGCTGATTGCTCTGGAGACGGCAGGCTGTTCCATTCGTTGACCCGCCTCTCATCTCTGGCCGCGCCGACGGTGCCCGCCCTCTCCATCATCCCAGGCGTGGCAGCAAAATGTGTGGCGACAGCTTTGTCCCATCTGGATTGTGCGCCGCCATCTGGCTCATCGAAACAGGACATTCCACTCAACCGGTATGGATACCGGTTCCATCGCTACCGGTTTCGACATCGGTGTGCACATCGTCGAGGTGTCGTTCAACAAGGGGGGCGATCTTTTCGGCGGGACAGAATCTCAACGGCAACGAGGCGACGAGGGATTAGCTAGCTAGCATGGCGATCAAGTGGCGGACGACGGCGGCGGTGGCCGCGCTCCTGGCGGTGTGCGCGTCGCTGTCGATGGTGGCGGAGGCTGCGAAGGGTCCGAAGGTGACGAACCAGGTGTTCTTCGACGTGTCGATCGGCGGCAAGGACGCGGGGCGGATCGTCATGGGTCTGTACGGCGCGACCGTGCCTAAGACGGTCGAGAACTTCCGCGCGCTGTGCACGGGCGAGAAGGGCGTGGGCGGCAAGGGCAAGCCGCTGCACTACAAGGACAGCATTTTCCACCGCATCATCCCCAACTTCATGATCCAGGGCGTACGTGGAGCGGCGCGTCCACTGGTTCAAGGAATCGCTGGCTAACAATGTGCGGCTGTGGCGTGGTGCAGGGCGACTTTACCGACTTTAACGGCATGGGCGGCGAGAGCATCTACGGCGCCAAGTTCCCGGACGAGAACTTCAAGCTGTGCGTATCTGGCGGACACGTCGAGAGTTCGGCACCGAGTGGCTGACTGACCAATTTGTCCTCTTCCTCCACAGCAAGCACACGGGCGTGGGCGTGCTGAGCATGGCCAACTCTGGCGCCAACACGAACGGCAGCCAGTTCTTCATCACGACCGTCAAGACGTCGTGGCTGGACGGCCGCCACGTGGTGTTCGGCCGCGTGATCGAAGGCCTCGACGTGCTCAAGGCGATCGAGGCCGTCGGCTCGCAGAGCGGCACGCCGTCGCAGAAGGTGGTCATCACGAACAGCGGCGAGCTGAGCGAGGCCGACTTTGTCTCCGAGTAGGGTCACACTACCACAACGACCGAGTGGCGTCCAGCGCGAGCCACGATCGGAGGAGGAGTCATAGGGAGCGTATCAAATGGAACTGGACACGCATACCCACCGTGTCGTGGGGTTGTTGATCCCCCTCATGGATACAGGCACGATCGTCGCCACCAGTCGTCGTCGCGGTCATCGTGTTCATTGCGGATCGCGTCGTCGCCTAGTCGAAAACACTTGCAACAGCACCACGTGGCACAAGTGTCTCCCTCGTTTCAGCGACATCAAGCCATGTGTCTCCAGCACGGATCCTGCATGTATCCCCTCGCGATACGAACCTGGCGTGTCAGATTGTTCTTTGCTGAGACGTCAACGGACATTCACTCCGCTTTCGGCTGTCGTTTCCCTTGCGAAACCCCGCGGCCCGCCAAGCTCAAGGGAACAGATCACCTCGCGGCGCGTGGGCCAAGCGGAGGGGGCGGCAGCGCGGGCGACGATGCTCCCGTCCAGCCCCAACCTCATGAGCTTCGACGACGAGCCGCCGGCGCCGCCGCCGGGCAGCTCCTCGTCCAGCGACGGGATGCTGATGACCGACCTGCTGGGGTTCGCGGACGTGTCGGCACCGCCATCGGCGCCGTCGGCGGAGCCCAAGAGCGAGGAGGCGAGCGATCGCTCGGCCAGCGACGATGGAGATGACGCCGAGCTCGACAAGTACACGTACCTGCACTTCTTCGTGTCGTGCGCCGGGGTGGACGGGAACTTGGTCGCGTCCTCGTCGCGGTCGGCGCAGACGTTCATGCGCGGCGCGTTCAGCATGCTCACGCAGTCCGCGTCGACCGGAGCGGGCAAGCCCAAGCCGCCGACCGAGGTCGCCGTCCAGGTCGTCGTCTCGCGGGAGATCCCGCTGCAAGAGTTCGGCGATGCGCCGCCGGTGGATGCGGGGGATATTTGGAGCGGTGCGCTCCACAAGTCGGCGTCGCTCGACTCCATGTCGGCCGCGTCGTCCGACGGAGAGTTCTCGCCCAAGGCGACGGCGAGAGCCAACCCTTTGCCGGACGGAGTGCTGGACGCCGAGAGCTACTGGAGCGAGAGGCGGAAGAGCCGCCACCCGAACTTCTCGATGGGCTTCAACGTGCGGTGCCAGGTCGCGGCGCGCTACGACCGGCAAGTCAGGATCTTCATCATGATCCCGGACGATAACTCGCACTCCAACAAGAACGCCCAGCGCTTCGGGTACGCGCAGACGTCGTTCCAGGAGCTGTACACGATCGCGACGAGCGGCAATTTCCAGCAGAAAATGACGCTCCCCGTGCACTCGTCAGTGTGTGAAGGGGCCACCGTCGTACTGCGGTTCGCCGACATCCACCCGCAGCCCCACCCGCTGTTTGACGCCTACCACAGCATCTTCCGGAGCTACCTGTTTCACCCGCTGATGCGCGAAGATCAGGAGCAGATCCAAGCGTCGGAGGCCAAACTCGCCATCGAAGAAGCGGCTGAAGTGGACTTCAGCGTGAAGATCCCGCTCCAGCTCATGCACGTTTGCCAAGACGAGCTGACGAAAATGTATGACGACTGGAAGCAACGCTACAACTATGTGCGGAAGCTAAATCGCCATTTCGATGACGACGCTGAAGCTGTGACGTTTGGCCACGACGTGATTCGAGTTCAAGTGGTTAGTGGACGGAACTTGAGTGCCGGGTCAAGTGGTTCGGCTACCAATTATGATGGTTCGATTGTGAACAGTTCGGCGTCTCGACCGTCTGCGTTCTCCATGGGGATGGTTACCGGTCAGGGGGCGTTCATGAATCGCATCAAGAGCCAAGCAGGCAAATGGGGCGGCAGTGCTTCGTCGTCAACCGTGAGTGACGACGGGGTGTCTGGGCGTGGAGAAGCGTCCACGAACGGCAGTGTGAATCCGTTTGTGGTGGTGAAATACGGCACCGCGATCAATGGGTCTCATGAGCACCTGGTCGGGAAGACGAACACCGAGTACGACTCGGCTGAGCCTGTCTGGTCGACGAACAAATTTGCCGGGACGAGATGCCAGCACGGCAAGCCCAACACCAAGTACTTCACGTCAGCACATTTGCCCAGTCGGGTCGATGTCTCGGCAGTGAACGCGCTGAAGGAGTTTGTATTTTATCGCCAAGGAGCGGAGGAACGGCAAGCGACTGACGAATTGAGCGGCTGGCTGCGTTTTGAAGTCTATAACGAGACGTACAGCTACATGGCGGGGATTGAAAACGAGCTTATCGGTGAAGTCCTGCTCCCGCTTCAGAGTGTTCGCGAGTCCATGACGGTCGAAGAGAAAGTGATATTCGACCACAACGAGCACCCCAGTGCTAGCGACGATGAGAAAGACGGCTCGATTGCTCGGCAAGTTGTCACGTCGCTCACGCTGGTTGATTGGTTTGACGTTCGATCGCCCACGACAGACGAGTGCTTTGGCCAGATCCAGTTGCGGCTGAGCATCACACTTGCGAATCCTCTGCAAAAGGGGGATACAAACATTGATGCGCTCGAATCATCGCGCTACCGAAGAGCGTCTGACTGCGCGCCACCCGCAGCTGCCAGTCCGCTGGACACCGAGATGCCGCTGAACTTCCTGTACGCGCACGTCATGGCTCTCCACAACCACATCGCAGAGGTGACTGATTCCGTTCGGTTGTGCGAGAGCTTGATCGAACAAAACAAAACGTTCAAATCGAGCCAGCACAAAAAGCGCGCAGACATTCAGAGCATTCCAACCAACCTCCACGTGTCATATTTCCGAATATTCCGCAACATTGGGTCGCAGTGGCATCAAGTGTCCACCGAAGTGCAGCAGCCGCCTCCCATGTTCAGCCACCAAGCATCGACAGAAGATTTGCTTGGACTGGGATTCTCGAACTCGAATGCTCCGCCTCCAGCGCCTCCTTCGACGACGACGTATATGCAGCGTGCAATGCTGCCGGAGATTCATGCTACAACGACATGTGGAGCGCCAACAGCACATGCGATGGGGCTGTCTGAGACTGGCCTGAGGGAGATGGAGACGGATATCCACCGGTTGCAGACGACAATGGACAAGTGCACTCCACGATTGAGCGGTGCGTCACCTCGCGCGAAAAGCCACAGCGGGAATGGTTTGGTTGTCGAGGATGAAGCGCTCGTGTACGCAGCGGTCGACGATTCAGATGACGACAGATGTAGCACTGATAGTGTCGATGTGTCTGCCCAAGTCGAGCCGATCAGTCCGACAAGCGATAAGGAGGCAGTGACTGCGGGCGGCTCGAAGAAGACTCTCACGAAGAAGTATTCGATGAAGGCCGTCCGTGCTGCGGCTGGGGCCAGGGTCAAATCATCCAAGAAGCGCTTCGGCTCCAAGAAATCGTCGAAGAACTTCGATCGCCGCGAAAGCGAGGACAGCGCAGGCGGGAAAACAGCAGGACTGTCAGTCAAGTACCCAGTCCTGCGAACGGAACCTGAAGACAGCTCTGACCCGTACATGTCGACTGCATATGCAGCGCGTGTGCTGTGTCAACTCGAGCGGGTCCGCACGGAGTATTATTTCCGAAAGAGCGTCGCGGTCTCTCAAGCAGTGAGCAGCCTCGTCACGTGTTTCGTGACCGAGCTCGATCTGTGTCTGCAAGAGCACAATACCCAAGTTCTCGAGCAGTTCGCTCGGATCGGATTCTTGATCGGGTGGGAAAGCCTCATTTCGTCGCACGGCAAGGAACTGTGCATGATCTCGGACGCATGGGTGGCCATCAAGTGCCTCGAGACGTTCGCTTTCCAGCTTCACGAGTCGTCAGATCGTGATGTCCACTTGGAAGGCCGCGAAGGTGTGGGATACACCATCAGAGTGCCGGTTCCGGCGTATTTGTTCGGGACGCTGCCTGAAGAACTGCGCCAGGGCGGGCTCATCAATGTCACGTCGGTGTTGTTCACGCAAGGGATCAACGAGATGCAGAGTCTGGCCAACATCGTGCGCCACTCGGGGGTATCGATCCAGTCCAAGATCAACAGCACTAGCCTGCGCTCGATCGTCGAGTATTACCGGTGCTTTTCGGACATTTGCGGCGTCGGGAGCTCGGAGGCAAGCGTCGGCGCGCACCCGGACGAGATCCTGCGCAACCTTCGCATGAGCGTCGAGAGCGAGAGCTCGGCATCCAAGAACACCTGCATTCTGCTGCACGCTGCCGATGCTGTTCGAAGTTTGCATGGTGGGCGGGTGACATACTGCAAATCAGGGAAGGACCGCACGGCCATGAGCGTGACGCTGGAGCAGGCACGGCTGCTCGTCCAGCGCAAGCGCCACGTGCTGCAAGAGATCGAAGCGGGCGGAGGTGGGAGCGACTGCGGGCCGCTTGAAGAGGTTAAGAGTGTGGCCAACACGATGCGACAGTTTGGCGTGCGCATCGAAGTGGCCCGGAAGAACGTCGGGCGGTACAAGTACTCGTTCAACTCGATCCAGCGCAAGCTGCTACCGGATATATACCGACCGCCCATGGCGACAATCCAGGATATTGTCACGTCGGTCACGGCTCGGGATTCATAGACTACATGGGTGCGACTCAGCCAGTCGCCGCCGTGATGTTCGTAGTTGGCTGATCGGATAGCCGACCAGGCAGGGAGCCAACTATCCTGGATGGCGCAACAAGTATTCAAATCAACGTGTAAATGCTGATGAACAACTCTCGACGCCACCTGGTCCTGTGATATCGCTCGATCGCTTCGAAGTATCCGCAGTCGGTGGAAACGCAGTCACAGGTCAAACAATGGCGATATTAACCCATGGTGGCGTAGTCCGGCGTCAAATATGAGAGCTGAGATCGGCTGGCGTTGCTTGTCCCGCTTGGCCAAGATTTCAGAACTGAGATCTCAATTGTCAGTTTTAATCTCATCGACGAATTGGAGGATGACAGTTGAACTTGTGATGGTCGTGGGTGACGTTTTCGAACACCAACTTCGCTGGTTGGTGTGATGGAGCAGCCTCTGGATCATGGAGCGTGTCCTTGATCGGCACTCGAGTCTTGTCGATTGCTGTAGCTCCATTCACTTTCCGATTTGCCATCGACTCACCAGCGTCTCTACAACCACCTCAAGCCACTCATGAAGTCCTTCTCGCCTCGCCTTGTTGCTGCCGGCCTCGTCTTGCTCGGGGTAGTGGCCCGCGATTCTGTGGTCACAGCGATTGAGTGCTCGGATGGCGAGGCCAGCACAGTCGATGCCGTCGATGCTGCATACACTCAACAGGTCGCTGATGAGGGCTGCGACAGTGGCGTGTGCAGTGATACGTGTATGGATATCATGGATGAACTCACCTTCGGGCTGCCGAATTGCGAGTACGGGGGCATCAACTCTTACGAGTACTGGCACGAAAAGCGAGCCACGTGCTTGGAATATTTGTCGACCACCAGTGGCAGCAGCGCGACTGAGTCAAGCGAGACCAGCGAGACCAGCGAGACGACCGAGACCCCGACCGCCACCACGGCCGCGCCTTCCGACTCTCCGTCGTCGTCGACAGCTGCTCCTTCGACGTCGACGTCGGCCCCTTCGACGTCCAACTCGGGTGCCAGTGCTGCATCGGAGGAGACCGAGGAGAAGGAGAAGGCCAGCGCCTCCAGCTCTGGCTCCACCCCAGAGCCGACGAGTTCTAACGCGGCGTCGACCGGCGGCGCGCTCGGCGTGTTGACCGTCGCCGGCACCTTGATCGCGGCGGCCATGACGCTCGCCTGAGCCACCCCAGTTCGTCTCTGCTGAGCCTGACGCAGCGTTAACCAGTACCAGATTGACGAGAGACACCCAACGCAATTGGTGCCGCCAAGCCGATGTCAGTTTCGAGCTGGCGATAACGCAATACATTCATGTTGTTCTTTTTGACTTGCTAGTCCTCTCAATCAAACGAATGCTGGTGCAGTTGCAGAGTGCAGAGCACGACGTTCGAACAGTGAGAACACGAATATGCAGCTCTCTGACGTGTTCTCGGAGACCTGTTTCGACTTGACCGCATGAGTCGCGTCGACTTCACACCAACGAGACCACACGACCAAAACACTCGCAACCGTCAAAGATCCTCATTGTATATACTGCCGCGCCGCCTCTCACTCCTCTCTCCCGTGCCGGTCGACAAACCCCTGCCGCTGCGCGTCTATTCATCGTCCTCCTCCTCGCTCTCCGACTCGGGAGTCTCGAGCCACGTGAGCCAGTTGGACGTCTGGATGATGGCCTTCATGCGTCCGGGAACGTCCGAGTCGACGTCGTACTTGTACTCGAAGAAGGCGGCGTCCTCGACAATGTCCAGACTGTAGAGCGCCATGAAGCACTTCTCGAGCACGCCCTTGGGGAAGTCGTGCGCGTTCAGGAACACCTGCAGCGCGTTCAGAGCCTCGAGCTGGTTCTTCTTGTCCGTCTCGGCCAGCGCGAGCTTGAGCAGCTCGCCGTACTCGGCTGGCTGGATCCAGTTGGCGCTCGCCTTGGCCACGTCCTCGGCCGCGGCCGTCACAGCCGCCACGACCGCGCCGCCTCCCGGGGTTCCCTTGTCGGCGAACACCTTCTTGGCGGCCTCGGCGAGCGCCTCACCCTTCTTGCCCGACGCGAGCGCGGCATTCATGACCTCGCGGTCCGCCTCCGTCTTCTTGGCCGCCTCCTCCGCCACACGAGCCTTCTCCTCCGCAGCCTCGCGCTTAGCAGCCTCCGCCGCCAGACGCTCCTCCTCGGCCTTCTTCTTGCGCTCCTCGCGCTTCTGCTGGGCGAGCGCCTTCTTGTCGGTCGGTGCCGCAGCGGCAGGAGCCGCCGACTGCTGGCCACGCGGCTCGCTCACGCGCATGTTGCCAAACGCGTTCGACATGCCGCCGTCGCGGCCGAAGCGGTCGCCACCACGGTCACCGAAGCGGTCGCCACGGTCTCCAAAGCGGTCACCACGGTCTCCAAAGCGGTCACCACGGTCTCCAAAGCGGTCACCACGGTCTCCGAAGCGGTCACCACCACGGTCGCCAAAGCGGTCACCACCACGGTCGCCAAAGCGGTCGCCACCACGGTCGCCGCCGCGCGAGAACGCGCCAGACCACTTGTCGCCGCCGCCGAGGCCGCCGCGCGGGGCGTTGTCACGCTCGCCGCCCTCGACAGTGCGACGCTGCAGGTTGAGCCGCATGTGAGCCGGACGCTCCTCCGGCTCGCGCTCGTCGCGCATGGGGCGGTCGAAGCGCGACGGACCACCACGGTCGCCGCCGCCACCGCGCCAGCTGTCGCCGCCTCCGAATCGGTCGCCACCGCGGTCTCCGAACCGGTCACCACCGCGGTCGCCGAAGCGGTCGCCGCCACGGTCTCCGAACCGGTCACCACCGCGGCTATCGTAGCGGTCTCCACCACGGTCGCCGCGCCACTGGGTCGACATGTCCGAGCGCGAGGGCTCGCGGTCGTATCCGCGCGGGCCGCGGCTATCGTAGCGTCCATCGTCGTCGTCCGCCCTGTTCATCGCCATAGCCACGCCAAGTCAATAAACAGCCATCATTTCACCCTCATCCCCTCGCTCGCCGAGACGAGACGAAGATGAGGGGGAGGTTTACAAGCAGAGGTTACGCTTACCGAATGCGCGGGCCTGAGGGAAGCGACGCCTCCGGGATGTATGCGGCGCCCTGGTCGCCGAGGAACTCGCCGAGCCCCATCTTCTTGCCGCGCACCATGGTCGTCGAGACCTTCCTTCCTGCTTAGTGACGTAGCCTGCTCGCCTTGACCGGAAATGGTTGGCGCTGTGCGTGCACGGGGTTACGCTTTTCGGCGAGAATCGGGGGAGAGGGAACAGAGGGCGAAGGAGCAGAGAGGGTACAGTGTACCCCACATAAACGACCAGCACTCACATATCAGGAGGTTACGAGATGATACTGGAGAGACCTTCTATATTAATAATCAGAGGACGCGATCACCTCCAGAGCGGAATCTCGATGTCCAGCTCGGTTTTGGCAATGGTAGCGAGTCGATAGAGCGCCTCCGCAGCGGTCGGACGATCCGCAGGATCCATCGAGACGCAAGCCGCACCCAAATCCACGATCGAACGAGTCGCTGCGCTCGAAAACTCGACACGCAACTCACCCGTCGACACCATCTGCAGAATGGCCGTGTCCGACAGCGGGTTGCCAGCACGACCACCACCGACGCCTCCTCCCTTCGCAACTCTCGACTGAGTCTGACGCGCGTGTGCGTACGGCAGCGCGTGAGCGTCCAGCTCGGCCAGTACGACGCCGAACGAGAAGACGTCGGCCTTGGCGTCGTACCGCTCCCCCAACAAGACCTCCGGCGCCATCCACAGAGACGTGCCGACTCCCGCCGTCATGGTCGCGTCGCCCATCATGGCGCGCGACACGCCAAAGTCCGTCAGCTTGGCCTCCAGCGACTTGCTCAGCAGCACGTTGCGCGATTTGAGGTCGCGGTGCAGCACGGCCGGCTGCAGCGAGTGCAGGTACACGAGCGCGTGCGCGACGTGGACGGCGATGGTGACCTTGTCGGCGTCGAACCCTGTCGGATGATTCTCGCGCTCGTAGCGAGACAGCAGCTCGCGCAGGTCGCCGCCGTCCATGAACTCGGACACGACACACAGGTCGCTGAACGAGTTCCAGGCGACCCCGACGAACGCCACGATGTGCGGGTGTTCCATGGTCGATAGCAGCTTGGCTTCGGCGAGGAAGGCGTTGACGTGCTGCATGTTTCTCCGTGTTTCTTTGGGTAGCATTTTGACGGCGACGGCTCTTCCGTCGAACACTCCGTGGTGCACTTCGCCGTAGGCGCCTCGGCTGATGAGTCTGTCTACGACGACCTTTTCTCGCGGGATGCGTGATGCGATGATGGCTTCGTCGCTCCATAGTGGGTTGGCGCCGTCACCCGACAGCAGGATCAACTCGCTCAAGAACTTCTCCTGCTGGCTCCGCCGCCGACTCCAGGCCACAAGGCCAACCACTGCAGCCACCATCGCCAGAAGACCGATGCCGACGATGAGGATCGTGATGCTGGTGGTGATGCCGGTTTCATATGTTGTTGACGACGCGGTGGGAGATGTAGACCCGTCCGTCAAGGGTGCTATTGTCCCGGACGTCGACGCTTGAGTGTTGACGCCTTCTGCATTGGTGTACGCGCGCATATAGCCGTAGGTGCCTCCGCCTTGGCACGACTGGGACGCGAGGCTGGCTCGACTGAGCGTCAGGTTGAGCGCGACGGTGCCATAGCAAGTCACGCTCTCGTTGTAGATGGCCACAGACGCGGATCCATCGTCGTTCGTCTGGCCAATGATGCTGCTGGTCTCGCTGATGACCTGGCAAATGTCCTCGGCCAGGTAGGCCGCGCTGCTGCGGTACTCGCTGCACGCTTCGTCGGTGTACTCCTCGATCAGCACGAACGTCTTGCCGCCGAACTTGTCCTGCGTGTACGCCAGCGGGTCGGAAGAGCAGTTGATGTTGAACGACGTCGCGACCGATGTAGCTGCGCACTGCATGGCGCCATCGGCGCAGTCCAAGTCGGACGGCGCAAAGACAAGGTACGTCGGCGAGTAGCCGCACTGCTGCCCGGCATAGTACGTGGTCACCGTGTCGCTGCTGGTAGCGCTGGCCGAGCTCATTAGCCACCGCTGCGCCTCCAGACGAGGCGCGGCTTGGAGTGAGTGAGGTGGTCGCGTGGTGTCTGCGATTGCTCCCTGCTCTTGAGCGCTGAGCAAACTCGAGAACCCGAGAAGAGCGATTTCAAACACCATGTGGCAAACGAGAGCAAGCCTTTCCCGTTTTCTGGTGACCGAAATACAATAAAATGGTGTGGTGGTACCGATACTTGACGCTTTCAGATACTATTGTGGGTACAAACATACCTTAATCGAGTCTATCGATCATCAATAGAACCATATTCGTGTGATTACTGAATATCCTGTGAGATCGGTCAGCGAGTCTGTATGTCATGGCTCAGATTCATCCACTGAATAGTCCGCAGCGAGTCTGCGCCGCACGCGTTGCTCCCACCTCGACCGATTTCGTGTCATCGAGTGAGCGGAGGCGCCGTCCATGTCACTAACCACTTGACACGGCACCGATGAGCTCTGCCGCCTCGAGCGCCGCCTCGAGCGCCGCCGGCGTCACGCCCGACATGGTCTCGACCTATTACGCTGGCTTGGACTGCAACTACTCGCCAGCATACATCGTGTTCAACCCAATGTCCAACTGCCAAGAACAGGTCGAACAGTGCGTGGAGACCGGGATCGAGACGTCCTACAACGTCAACTGCTCGACGGACCCGCTGACGTTCGCGTCCGACAAGTTCGGCAACAAGCAGTTCCTGCTTGTTGAAGAGTACAGCGACCAGAACTGCAGCCGCTACACCGGCAGCAGAGCCATCCTGCTCGAGAACATTTGCCAGGTGCTGAGCGACTCGATGAGCGTCACAGGCCAGGTCAGCAGTGACGGCTCGGCCACAGTCCAGATCTTCAAGGACAGCGTCGCCTGCACGGGGGAGGTCATCACCAACATCACCGTCGACCAGGCGAGTCTCGAGGACCATTCCTGCCAGAGCGAAAACCTCAACAACTACTACCTGCGCGCTTTCACAACCATCGATGACGGCAGCTCCCAGTCGGCTTCGTCTAGTTCGTCATCGACTACAACGAATGTACCCGAGACGACTGCAGCACCTGCCGCCACATCAGGGTCAGCGTCAGACACTTCGACCTCCGCGGCAGCGTCAGATGGATCTGGACTCAGCACCGGCGCCATTTCAATCATCACGGGAGCGGTTGTTCTCGTGTTGGCGGCCACGGTATTTGCATTCGTAACGTGGAATCGCCGGCGTCGACGACACGAAGCGCTGCTGAACGAGATGATCCTGCTGTCGGGTGACGGCGCCAACCCACTATGGAGCGACGAAGCCATCATCGCATCACGCATCCCGCGAGAAAAGGTCGTCGTAGACAGACTCATCAGCCGAGGCGCCTACGGCGAAGTGCACCACGGAGTGTTCGACGGAAGAGCCGTCGCCGTCAAAATGCTACCCAAAGAAACACGGAGAAACATGCAGCACGTCAACGCCTTCCTCGCCGAAGCCAAGCTGCTATCGACCATGGAACACCCGCACATCGTGGCGTTCGTCGGGGTCGCCTGGAACTCGTTCAGCGACCTGTGTGTCGTGTCCGAGTTCATGGACGGCGGCGACCTGCGCGAGCTGCTGTCTCGCTACGAGCGCGAGAATCATCCGACAGGGTTCGACGCCGACAAGGTCACCATCGCCGTCCACGTCGCGCACGCGCTCGTGTACCTGCACTCGCTGCAGCCGGCCGTGCTGCACCGCGACCTCAAATCGCGCAACGTGCTGCTGAGCAAGTCGCTGGAGGCCAAGCTGACGGACTTTGGCGTGTCGCGCGCCATGATGGGCGACGCGACCATGACGGCGGGAGTCGGCACGTCTCTGTGGATGGCGCCGGAGGTCTTGTTGGGGGAGCGGTACGACGCCAAGGCCGACGTCTTCTCGTTCGGCGTCGTACTGGCCGAGCTGGACGCTCACGCGCTGCCGTACGCACACGCGCGTCAGACTCAGTCGAGAGTTGCGAAGGGAGGAGGCGTCGGTGGTGGTCGTGCTGGCAACCCGCTGTCGGACACGGCCATTCTGCAGATGGTGTCGACGGGTGAGTTGCGTGTCGAGTTTTCGAGCGCAGCGACTCGTTCGATCGTGGATTTGGGTGCGGCTTGCGTCTCGATGGATCCTGCGGATCGTCCGACCGCTGCGGAGGCGCTCTATCGACTGACCAGCATCGCGAAGACTGAACTGGGTGTCGGTGTTCAGCTCTGGGAGCCCGAGAGGTACTCGTTGTAGAGATTCACTATTGTAACATCGATATCAAGCAGCGGGTCCTGAATTCAGTGACTCGGTGTTTGCTCCATTGCATCCTCGACTTGCGCATGGTCTGGTACATTGCTGTTTTGATCAGGAATCACTGCTGGCTCAACCTCGCTCGGACTTGATTCAGCGTGTTCGGTCTCCACCGTTGCAGTCAGCGCGACGCTGCTTCCGGTTCTTTCTACTGTCGCCTCGGAGTCAGTTGCTGCTGGTTCAGTTGTCAGATTGCCACTTTCTAGCCCTTGGAGCTGGGCTTGGAGGTTCGCGTTCTTCTCGCGGAGCAGGAAGATCTCTTTGCGCAAGTCAGCCACCTCCTGCGCCTGCACGCGGGCGTTCTCGGCCTCCTTGTCGCACAGCGAACGGATCTTGGCGCGCAGCGTCGCCTTGCTCCACTCGACGAAGACGGAGCGCATGAGTCCGCGGTGCATCACGACCATGGCCGTGAGCTGCGCTCCCTTGTGGTTCAGCCGGTCCTCCTTCTTGCGCCGCACATACAAGCGCCACGCGTGAAAGACGCTGCCGAGCGACTGGTACATGGTCTGGATCACGCGTCGCAGCGCGGCCTTGTTGCGCTTGAACCCTGCTGCGCGGCGCTGCGAATCTTCGCGCATCTTGACAGCGAACGGTGTCTTGGCCAGGAAGAAACCGAACGTGCGCGGTTCAGCCGGTCCAAGAGCCCAGCGCTGGTCATTCGCGGCAACGCTCTCTTGTCGTCTTGTCTGCTCGTCGTCGTCGTCGCTGCTGTCGCTGTCGTGGTCGGCTGCTTTGCCGCTGTTCGCTTGGATGGAACTCAAGAGCAAGTCATCGTAGTCGGTATAGATGGCGCGGAGCAGCTCTTGCCGCGCCTGAAGCAGCGTCGGCTGCAAGTGCGACAGCGTTGCCGACTGCGCGAGCGCGAGGACCGCGCGGTCCATGAGATGGGCGAACACGGCGATGCGGAACCGCTCGTGGAAGCGGCCAGAGCTCTCGCGGACGGACAGATCCTGCTGCTGCTGCGAGAGCTTGTCGCAGAACGCCAGCGCCTCGGGCAGTTTGGCCTGCACGAGCTGGTCGAGCGACTCGAAGCGGAGGAACTCGAGCTCGTAGTCTTGGATCCAGTCATTCAGCGGCGTGATCCCGCTCCGAACGTTGCAACCGCGCGGTGTCCGCTTGCTGTTCGGTCTTGATCCGCTCTCCGGATCATAAGGCGACGGGAGCCACGCAGGATTCCACGGGATCGGAGCGGTCTTGGCGGGTTTCTTAACCGCGGGGTCCACGTGGGCTAGCGAGAGCGGAGACAAGGGCAGACTGCGCAGCAAGGCGGCGCGCTGTTCGCGCTGCTGCTGCTGGAACTTTCGCGGCGACAAGTGGCGGAACGCATTCGAGTCGCGTGTCCTCGGGCTGGAGCTGGGCACCGTCGGCTTGACGCACGGAGAGGTAGCGACCACGACCCGTGCATCGTAATTGAAGGTCATCGACATGGCCAACCGACGGACTGGACCCGACGATGCAGTGGTTGGTTCGTTTCGATTCGTTGCTATATTCGCGGGCGTCACCAGCTTGATTGCACGGGGAACGACTGAATCGGTGAATGCCGTCGTTAATGCACGTCCAGATCCGACTCAAGCCGCCCAAAAAGCCCGTACGCCCCGCGAAGCGACCACCCCACGAGCTCCACGACGATCACCCTGCGCCGAGCTATGACGAGGCTCTCATGATGGATGATGCTCCGGCGGCTCCCTCTCCGCCGGTCGCACTCGCCGAGGCCGCGTCGAATGCGGACAATGGTGGTGGCAATGACGACGAAGTGTATTCTGTCGACACCGACGCGTTCGAGTCCTATAGCATCGATGGCGAAGGGGAGGGCGAGCACGCGAAGACACCTTCCGAGTCCTGTCGTACCGCAGAAGCCGTGAGTGACGTCGATGAAGGTAACGCCATGTCGATTTCGGACTTGGAGGTGTCGAATGCAAACGCGACAAACTCGAGTCGTGGCAGTTTGTTCGACGACGCGAGTCCCGAGACCGAAGCGATGACGGCTGTGCAACCTGAAAGGCAGCTCGCGCGTTCGGACGGCGACCCCGTGTTCAGCTACGACGAGAGCACATACACCATCATCTCGCGGCTGCGCGCGCAGAACAAGCGGCTGGTGAGCCAGCTCGAGCAGCACGCGCGCGTCATCCAGTCGCTCAAGGAGGACAAGCGGCAGCAAGCGGAGGTCGTCGACTCGCTGCGGTTGGATGTGCGAGCGTACAAGCAGACCATCAAGGCGCTCGAGACGGCGAATGTCCGCGGCGCTCGCTGCTCGAGTGGACAGTTGGCAGGCGGCGAGCGGCCGTCCACGACGCCCAACCTGCCTCACGTCCGGAGCCTCGACTCGGGCAGCGAAGTCGGTCGTGCTGCATCTCCGCGACAGACAACAAAGCCGATGCCGCCCTCAAGTCCGATTCGCGAACTGAAAGTGTCATCGCCCCGTGAGCCGGTTAGTCCGCGGTCGACAACCTGCTACCGCTCTCGAGGTCATCTGGAGAAGAACGATGAGCCGAACATGGTGAAGCTCGTGGCGAAGCTGGAGAAGGCCGAGGAGGAACGCAAGGAGCTCGTGGCGCGGCACGCACACCAATTGGCCAACTACTCGCACGAACTCTCGCGGCTCGAGCGGCAGCTCGAGAACGTGCAGCGCACCGTTCAGGAGAAGGAGAATGAGCTGCGGCTGCAGCGTACGCGCCAGCTCTACCACTCGCCGAACCTGTACCCCGGCACCGTGATCCACAGTCCGGCGTACGCCCAGCCGATGGCAGTCGGATCGCGTCGCGAGTCGGCTCGGCGAGACTCGCTCCACCGCAGCAGCGTCTTCTCGGACGATATCTGGCGCGACCTGCTGCCGACGCCACCGGAGTCGCCTCGTAAGGCCCGCCGCTCGAGCTCAGTGGCGGCTCTCGAGCCAACGACGAGCACCAACTTCACATCCCACGTCGGCCAGGCGTTCGAGCAGCTGCTGAGCCATCAGCTCGTGGCGCTGCACGACCACGCGCTCGACAAGAGTGCTCGTGAGTGGCTGTTCGAGGTTCGCTCGTGCGGCACACAGATGCTCGAGCTGCACCACTCGTTCCAGGCGCTGGGCCAGTCGCTCAAGCGGCTCGCCGAGGCCAGCACGACGTACCAGCTCATCGACGCGCTCACGCACGAGAGCCGCGTGCTGGTGCAGGCCGAGCAGGTGCTCGTCTTCGTGGCCGACAAGGCCGAGCAGGAGTTCTGGTGCCGCATGCCGCGCAGCGGGTCTCAGATGGTGACGGTGCGCTCCAAGCTCATGCCGTTCGGGTCAGCGTCTGCACCGACTGGACGGCCGGAGAGCCCCAGTCGAGCGGTAGCTGCAACGGGACCGTGTGGTCTCGCGTCCATGGTGTTCCACACCAAGAAGCCGCTCGTACTGGCCGCTGGACAGCTCACCAAGCACCCGTGCCTGTCGTCAGCCAACGACAACACCGACCGGCTCGTGGACCACCCGAGTGCGTCGACGATGCTGCTGCCCGTGATGCACGACAACCAGACGCTCGCGGTCGTGCAGCTCGTGGGCAAGACGGCGCACGTCGAGGCGCTCGGACTCTCGATCGCGCTCGAGAAGAGCGACACGTTCACGGGCGAGGACCAGTCGCTGCTGGCTCTGCTGTGCCATTTCGTGAGTGGACTGCTGCCGAAGGTGGCCTACTTCACCGAGGTCGAGAGCAACAAGGTGAACGAGGAGACGCTCATCCAGCTCGCTCCCGAGATCTTCACGTGTCTGCGCTTCGACGAACTCGGCAAGATCGTGATCGAGAACGCCAAGGACATCCTGGACGCGGACCGCTGCTCGCTCTTCGTGGCCGACAGCACCGAGCGGATGCTGTATAACTGGCAGAGCGACATCAGCGGCGCGGGCGTCGAGGTGCTGGACGCCTCGAGGAAGGCGACGATGAGCATCCCGTTTGGTCACGGCATCGTCGGACTCGTGGCCGAGACGTGGCAGCCGATCAACATCGTCGACGCGTACGACGACCCGCGGTTCAACTCGACGTGGGACAAGAAGACCAACTACCGCACCAAGAGCATGCTGACCGTGCCGATCCTGAGCAGCGCCATCAAGACGGGCCAGCCAGCGCACCGCGAGCCGCAGGTCGACGTCAACGGCCGCAAGCCGCCGTCGCAGACGCCCGTCTCGCAGCAGCAGCAGCAGGAGCAGACGCTGCTGGGCGTCGTCCAGGTCATCAATAAGTCCGGCGGCGCGCCGTTCCGGTCCAAGGACGAGTTCCTGCTGCAGACCATCACCAAGCTGATCGCTCTGGCGATCGAGAACTCGCAGCTCTTCCAGAAGAACCAGGCGCTGTGCTGGGACGTCGGACGACTCATCGCCGACGGCGACCTGGTCGAGGCAGTCATCAGCTTGGGGGCGTCAGCAGAGGAGATCATCGGCGTCGAGAGCGCTTGCGTGTACGTGCTGGACGAGTCGGCCAACGAAATGGTCACGTTCCACCGCAAGCGGCGCTACCGCATCGGACTCAAGCCGGAGATGTATCGCGACTCGCTCTTCCAGGACGCACTCCAGTCCAAGGAGCTGCTGATCGTCAACGACATCAACGCCGCGCCGCACTTCAACGCGTACGTCGACAGCATCGCCGGGATCCCGGCCAAGAACGTGTTGTTCGCGCCGCTGCTGGTGGACGACCCGGAGAGCAGCGACAGTCGGCACCCGACCAAGAAGCTCGTGGGACTGCTGCACCTCGTCAACACCAAGGGCCGCAAGGCCAAGTTCGACCGGTACGACCTCTTCCTGTCCATCGTGCAGAGCCAGAGCTGCAGCGTCGTGGCCAGCATCCTCGAGAAGCACGACATGCTGCGCGAGAAGGAGCAGGTGACCCTGCTGCTCGACACGTCCATGTCCTTCTTCAAGGAAATGAGCCCCGTCGGGGTCATCAACGCCGTCTACAACTCGTGCACGAGCATCTTCAGCGTCGAGAAGGCTCATCTGTTCCTGTGGGAGGCCGACCGGCGACACATGTGGACGTCCAAGATCGCGCCGAACGCGGCCGTGGTGCCCATCGGCGCGTCGCCAGCGCCTCCGTCGCCGAGCAACAGCCGGAATCGCCACGACTCGCTCAACTTCGTGCCGACCATGGCGGCGCAGGTGCGACGCATCTCGGTGCTGACCGACGAGCGGCTGAGGGCTCCGACGACCGAGGGACTGCTCGAGAAGGTGCTGGTGCACGGGACGGCCATCGTCGTCCGCCACTGGATCGAGCCGTCCGATCAACTCATAGCTGCCGACCCCGAGACGACTGGGCCGACGCCCGCGCGGGTCGGGAGACACATGATGCACGCGACGGCGTCGGACGTGCGGCTCGGCTTCACGCGGCACTCGGTTCTGGCGTGTCCCGTGTGGGACAACGGCGGGCTCGAGGTCGTCGGCGTGCTCGTGCTGCTCTTCAAGCGCGGCCACGCCGTGCAGCACTCGGAGGAGCTGGCAAACCTACCGATCCTGAGCCGGCAGATCGCTGGCGCGCTCAACGTGTGCTCCGACCTGAACGTGCTGTCGGCGCGGAGCCGCCAGCTGCAGTCGCTGCTCGAGGTGTCGCGCAGGAAGCCCGAGGGCGGCATGTCCTTCACGCTGAGCGCGCGCGGCACGCTCATATCGTTCTCCGAGCCGCTCAACGTGGCCACTGCCGCCTTTAACGTGCACGCGCTCAAGGCGGCGATGCACGGCACGAGCGCTCTGAACGTCGGCGTCCACTCGCTGCGCATGGACGAGGACGGCCACCGCTGGGGCTTCCAGCTCTCCGGAGCCGCCGTCCAGGACATGGTGAGTGAGCACTGCGTGCAGTGGGTCGGCCGCGACCTGCCCGCCGCCGCGGCCGGCAAGTTCGGCAAGCTCGTGACCGACCTGCAGGCCGTCTTCCAGCGCAAGGACGTGCTGCGCGGCGCCGTCGAACGCGGCAGAGACCCGGAGGAGCGCGAGCAGGACGCGCTCAACCTCCCGCGCTCCGTGGTCGTCCCCATCCGCCAGCTGCTGTGGCAGTTCGTCGACTCGAGCTGGTCCGTCGTCGCTTACCGCGCGAGCCGCATGTTCGACGCCGTGCTCGGCCGTGATCCGAGCGATCCGCGTCCGCGGCTCGTGACGCGGCCGCAGCTCGAGCTCGCGCTCGGCGAGAGCGTGCAGCTCGACCAGATGCAATGGGACTTGCTGCACGCGCGGTTCGCCGACCCGGCGAGCGACCTGGTGGACGCCGAGCTCATGTTCGAGACGCTGAAGCCCCGCGTGCGCGCGGCGCCGGCGCTCCAGTACGAGCTCGTGCCCGTGCTGGACCCGGTCACGCAGGCCGTCGTGGGCGTGCACGTGCTGCTGCGGGCGGCGGCGTGAATGAGCTGTCGGCACTGGCAAGAGAGAGATCTTTGCGCACTGACTGACGTGGCGAGGTGGGGGGATGGGGTGATGCCCGCGCCGGCTGGCGGCCAGAGCCCGGACACTCCCCATCAGCTTATGCAGGACCCGAGGCCACGTGCAGTGCAGAGTCGACAGCTCGCCGCCGTCCCACGCCGCGATTGGAACGAAGGCACACACCGCTAGGGTTCCAAAGGCGGGGGCAGCCGAGCCACGCGGGGCCGCTGCTGCTCCTCCCGCGTTGGCTAATTGACCCGCGAGATGGCTGCTTTGCTCCCGCCACGCGCGTGAGCCCCAGAGCCGTCCCCCACCACCCACCACGGCGCACAGAGGCGCACAATGCGCGACTGGGAGCGGCAGTGGCACCCTTCGAAGCGACTTGGGAGGCGATGACATGGACTACGCCGCATCGTCGACACGAGCGGTCAGGATGTGTTGCACCGTCGCAACCTCCGCAACCCGATCGGCGCCGTCGGTACCTCCGAGCGTCCGATACTTCTACCGTTTGCAACGCCCTTTGAAACCGCATATTCCACCAAACCCTTTTCAAACCGATGCGTGTCATCATCCCACTGCCGCCTTTCCGAAAACACACCGACAGGGGAGCCGATCGAGTCGCCGAGCTCCTCATTC
The DNA here is from genome assembly GCA_003413675.1 of Phytopythium vexans. Taxonomy (NCBI): domain Eukaryota; phylum Oomycota; class Peronosporomycetes; order Pythiales; family Pythiaceae; genus Phytopythium; species Phytopythium vexans. The sequence continues at coordinate 467,268 of QLOC01000027.1, forward strand.
TCGAACGCGGCCGCCCGCGCATAAGCCCAAGCTCTCTCTCCTTCCCCACCAAGCCTCCCCCTCCCCCCCCATTACCGTCGAGACGATGGCGGACCCGGCGGCTCTGGTCGCTCCGCCCGACGGCGACCGCGCGGCCGGCAGCACGAATGCCAAGTACTACCTCAAGAACGGCCTGCTGTCCATGGTGTCCATCATGGCGGCCCACCAGCTCGCGGGCTGGCTGTCGGGCCGCGAGAACCCGGTGGCGTGCGAGCTGTACGTGAACGACAACTCGTGGGTCGGCTCCAAGCGGTACGAGTCGCTGCGGTTCTTCGACCCGAAGAAGACCCACCACGAGACCCAGTACGTGGCCATGCGCGACGGCGTCGACCTCGCCGTCGACACGTACCTGTCCGACTACCTCTGGGACCGGCAGCAGCAGGTGCCGACCGTCGTCTTCCCGACGCGCCACGGCCGCGGCTACCAGCTCGACTTCCCCTTCAACATCTTCACGCAGTACGAGAAGAAGTTTACCAACCCGCGCGTCAACGCCTACATCGCGCGGTTCATCACGAGCGGCTACGCGTGGGTCTCAGTGGACGTTCGTGGCACGGGTGCATCCGCGGGGGCCAAGCCCACGGGCGACTTTAGCGACCAGGAGGTGGCGGACGGGTACGACCTGGTCGAGTGGATCTCGCAGCAGCCGTGGTCGAACGGCAAGGTGGCCGTGTTCGGCCAGGGCGTGGACGGTACCGGCGCGCTGATGGTCGCGGCGAGCAAGCATCCGGCCGTGACGGCCGTGGCGCTCAACGGCGCGCCGGTGGACCTGTTCCGCGACGCCTTCTTCCCGGGCGGCGTGGCCAACGGCAAGCTGCTGCGCGAGTACGAGAGCTTCACGCACGCGACCGACTCGCAGCAGCGGTGGGGCGGCATCCCGACCTTCAAGGCGCGCATCATGCTCAACTACTTTGGCGGCAACGTCTACGCCGTGGACGACAACGCCGCGCAGCTCGCGCACTACGTGCACCAGCACCAGGCGAACGCCAACCTGACTCGCGCGTTCGACGGCGTCACGTTCCGCGACGACAAGCTCGCGGTCGACGTGCCGGATGTGACGTTCGCCGACATTGACGCCGTGCGCCACCTGAGCGACGTGGCGGCTTCTGGCGCGGCCGTGCTGGCTCTGGGAGGCTACTACGACCTCGGCGCGGCCTCGTCGGCCATCCTGCTGTACCAGTACCTGACGGGCACGCTGGACGAGGACACGGCGTCGCTGCTGCCTGCTCGTCCTGATAACGCGACGGACGCGGCGCTGCACCGGCTGACGCTCGGCCCGTGGAGCCACGCGGGCGTGGACAACGCCGACCCGTTCGCGACGTCCAAGCAAAAGTGCTTCTACCACCTGGACGAGGTGAGCCGCTTCCTGGACCACCACATGTACCCGAAGCGCGCCAAGCTGACGCAGCTGGACGAGGAGCTCCCAGTGCACTACTTCTCGATCGTGCACTCGCGCTGGAAGGCGAGCGCCGTGTGGCCGCCCGCGCACGTCGGCTCCGACGAGTTCTTCTTCGCCGGCAGCGGCGAGGAATCGCCGATGTGGACGGCCGAGCAGGGTGCGCCGCGCCTCGAGGGCCAGGTGGAGCTGGGCGTGGCCTCGGCGCCGACGCTCGACATCGTCTCGCGCTGGGACGGCCTCTCGCACTTGTTCGGACAGCGGCCGTTCTACTACCACGACCGCGCGCCGTTGGGCGAGCAGTTCGCGACGTTCCTAACGCCGGCGCTGCCGCTGATGGAGCTGACGGGCGAGGCCGAGCTGCGGCTCTTCTTCTCCGTCGATCGCCCGGACGTCAAGCTCGTCGCGTACCTTGAGGACGTCGACTACACGCCGCCGTTCCCGAACGAGAACAAGCGCCGCGGCGTCACGTACGTGACCGAGGCGCTGCTGAACCCGGTGCACACGCCTGTGCGACCCGGCTCGAGCGTCCACTCGTTCACCAAGCAGCATGCGCGCACGCTCGAGCCCGGCCAGGTGTACGAGGCCGTGCTGCGATTCGAGCCCATCTCGTACGTGATCAAGCACGACCACCAGCTGCGCGTGTCGGTGGGCGTGGTCGGCCCGCCGGACTTTGCCGGTCCGGGCGAGGCCGCGGCCGCCAAGCTCACGGTCCACTACGGTGGCCAATACCCGACGAAGCTGACGCTGCCGACGTACGCCGGCGTGCGCACCGAGGACGTGGTGCCGCCGGAGGAGAAGCCCGAGGAGCTGGCCGTGCCTGCCCAGGAGGAGGAGACGGCCGCCGCGCCGGCGTCGGGCGAGGAGAAGGACGAGTTCGCCGACGACAAGAAGGACGAGCTGTAGGTAGGAAGCGCTAGCTGCATTGCGGCATTTACAGGTCATACACGTAGTTGCACACACTGCGCCATGCTGTGTTGTGGTGTTTCTAGCCCTGCTTGGGCTTGGCGGTGGTAGCCGTCGCGCCGACGTACAGCGCCTTGAGCAGCAAGTAGCCGTAGCCGGCGGCGGTGGCGCCGGCGATCTGCAGCTGCCGGTCGGCGCCGAACTGCGTGGAGCCCCAGCCGCCGCTGTAGATGCCGAGCACCACGCTCACGCCTGGCAGAGCAAAGACCTCGTGAGTATGGTGAAGCCTTACGATAAGGTGAAGAAGAGCGGTCGTACCGCCGCCGATGAAAGCCAGAGTGCCGCCGATGCGGTGGCCAGGGTTCTTCCACTGCCAGCTCGTCTTCTTGCCGCCGAACGTGGTCGCCAGGCCCTGCGGTGGATTATCCAATACATCAATTAGCGATGATGGCAGTGCCAGTGGAGAGTACAGGAGCCGGTGGTGCTTACGCCGAGCGCGTTGAGGAAGGAGAAGGTGGCGGTGGCGGCGGCCGCCCACGAGTGGCGCGACGTGAGGTGCGGCTTGCCGTACTTCTCCTTGGTCAGGAAGATGGCCGCGCCGCCCGCGGAGAGCAGCAGCAGCGCCAGCGACTGCAGCGCGAAGTGGGCCTTGGTGAGCGCCACGCTGAGATCACAAGACACACCAGTCAGTCGAGAGTGAGTCCTCCACCATCGATGGATGACTTTGACATCTACTCACCGATACTGGTAGTCGGCCGACTGCTTGCGCTCGAGCATGACGAAGATGCCACTGCGGTATGGGAAGCAGTCACGCGTTAGTGAACGCTGTCAAAGTCCGACAGACAATCAATGCAGGTGCAGGAGCTCACAGGGGGAAGCAGATGAGGAAAGCCAGCGCGTTGGCCGCAGGATGGAGGGCGAACAGCGAGCCGTCGGCGACGCAGCGCTCCAGGATGGCGGCGCACGGCGCGAGCAGCAGCGCCGACAGCAGCAGCGCCTCGAGCGTGTGGACCATGGCGGCGTGTTCGAGCAGAGGCGGGCGGATCCGGTTGTGGCGACTGTGGAGTTCCGGCGGTCTCGCCACGACCTGATGCTCTCGAGAGTGGCATTGACAGGCAAGGAGTGGTGACCTGGCATTATTTTATGCTTGGTATATTTTATAGCAAGAGATATCAATAAGGTAAAACATTGATTACTATTCATCCAAGACAATGAAACAAGCAAGAGAAATAGAGAGAAAGAGGAGGTACGTCATCGCAGCTCGCCAGTGATGGCATCGCAGCAACGGCCGAGCGCTCTCCAGGAGGTGACGTGGGTCCGTTCGACTGGCTGGCCGGCACGCCAGCTTCAAGGCGATCCCACCTACTCGCTCTTCTTGTCGGGCGGAGCCGACTTTGGCTGGTTTTGAAGGAATAGCGACCTGCCGACGAGCGCCGCGTTGGCGGCGACGATGAGCACCGTGAGCTGGAACTGGCGGTCCACCGAGAACATGGCGACGCCCCAGCTGGCCGTGTGCAGTCCGTAAACTAGAGTGCCGACTGTCAAGACGGTTCACGTGAGTGGGGTTGGTGCTTGCTCAAGACCAGGAGCTACGCACCTCCGCCAATGTAGACGAGCACTCCAGTCATGACGTGGGTCTCGTCCTTCCACTGCCAGTTGGCCTTAGGACCCTCGTACGTCAGCAGCAGTCCCTGTGCAGTATACCGAGTCATCAGTACAAGCGAACATGTTGTATATGGCAGCGTACAGGTTTGCCACCTGGAAGATGTTGAGCAGGAAGAACATGGCCGTCGCGAGCGCGGCCCACGCGTGGGGGGAGTTTAGATGTCGCTCCCCTGCCGCCTTCTTGGTCCAGTAGACGGTAACCCCCGCGCAGCACACCAGCACAGCGGCTGCCACGTTCAGCGCGAGATGCAGCTTGGTCAGCCACACTCTGGAATAGGAGTCCCAACATTCGTTAGCAACACGCACAATCGCTCTGATCCCAATGATGGACCTGTGGCAGTACCTGGTAGCGTGGTCCGTGACGTCCTTGCGCAGCAGCATCACCAATAGCCCGCTGGATCACCGTCGGCACGGACAACCCAGTGTCATTGATGGCTCCAAACTGAGAACGACATGCAAGCGCTGACGGTACCCAGGAAGGCAAACGAGAAAGGCGAGCGCATTGGCAGCTGGGTGCAGCGCGAACAGCGAGCCGTCGGCCGCGCACCGCTCGAGGATGGCGGCGCACGGCACGAAGAAGAGCGCGGCCGTCACGGCCAGCTCGACGCGGCCCGGTGCCATTGCGGTGGTTGGGGAGTTGCAGGGAAATGCATGACAAGCATCTCAGTTAGGTTGGCCACACTATGTCCGAGATCAACTGCCACTACGCCAGGCTATTCTAGGTCTCAAGTTGAAGTCTGAGGCAATCAGGTAGTCAAACAATTGACTATCTGATAGTCAAGCGAGTTTTGACTACCTGCACGAACAGACACGATTTCGATACAAATCTGCGCATGACTAGATTTCAACGCTCGCTTCGCGAGCGCCGCTTATCAACAAGCTATGCCTAGTGCCTAAACCCTAGACTCTAGTCTACGGGCTAAAACCGTGTGAGCAGGTTCAAGTTACAAGAGAAACTCCCATAACCCCGGACTCACGCTTACTTTTCCTAAACTAAAAACTACTTTTCCTAACATAAAACCTACTTGACCTACGTTAAAAACTACTTGATCCTCGCTGCAAATATACCGGTCTTGGCCACCATTCAAGCAGTTCCGTTGTCACGTGCATGATGTTCAGTGAGGCGTTTACGTCACGATCCCAAAACATCTTGCAACCACTGGTTTTACAGTGCAAAACATTTCGAGATGTGATCTTGCCATTTCGAGCACCATTCACAATCTTGGGGAAGACGGCGTCTTGATTATCTTCGTGACAGTAATAGCATCGTTTGCTCGTCCGAAATTCGTCGATATACCGAACCGTAGCACGCTTCTCTAGCTCTTGCTTCAATCCCTTGACAGGTCCAGACGCGTGGCCTTTGATACCGCTACGATTGCTCCAGTCGCCGTAGCCCACAAAGACATCCGGATCTGGAATAGGCACAATGCGTTCCGCAACGTGACTTAGTGCTTTTGACCCGAAAACATGTGATTGGAAACGCCACTTTCGGAAAGGTTGAGTAGCGCAGAACTCGATGAGCCAGTTGATGTTCTTCCATATAAACTTCAAACGCTCCAGGTATCTTGTAAGAGAAGCCGTTTTAAAAGAGGGCACGGATTTAATCCGGAGTCCATAGTCGGGGTAGCGTTGCTTGATGCCTTCATGCCAAGCGCGAGTTTTGTTAAACCCGGCCAGATGACGGTACTCGCGAGTAGAGATTTGCTTGATAGTGTACTCGTCGCGAAGACTATTGCCACGCCTTCGTTCTCCCTTCGTTCGTCGAATGTGCTCTCTTTTCGTTATCGGTCCTTCCGTCAGGCGCTTCTTCAGTCGTCGCAGTCGCTTTTTTCTGCGTTTAGCTGCGAGCTTCTCCTTCCACTTGGCAGTACGCGTTCTGGCGACTCGTTTCTTTTTATGGAAACGATGTATTATACGCGGATGTTGTTCATCGTCCTCCTGAGTACGTTCGCTGGCAACAGTGCACAATACGCGCATGCCGGGATCGAGTCCGATGACTTTCGACGCAGAATAGCCGTGTGGGATCTTCGGGTCGAAATCTCTATCCGATAGAGCTGGTGGGTGTTCATCAACAAATACTCCGCGCTTCCTCACAATCGACACTTCGTATCCGTTGGTCGTGATGTAGTGGGCAAACCTCCATCTGGCAGTCTCAAATTTAGAGATATCAAAGTGCTTCCGCCAGACGTCGTCGCGATTGGACTGGAACTGCGTGTTTGTAGGCATAATCATTATCACATTGCCGTTCTCATCTAGCATCGCGTTGCCTTGGTCATCTGTCTTCTCCACCCAAAAGTCCTTGAACGGGTCCAGGTCAACTTGTTTGTCCTTCTTAAGCCGCCGATGAATTCGTTGCCACATCTGGTGAAGGATGGAAGAGTTGATCGGAATATGTGCAGGAACAAACGATGTCGACAGAGGCAGAAGGAAAAACACGCGGTTGTCCTTGTCTTCGGGAATCGCTTCGTAGCGATTCTCCATGAATACCAGCATATCCTGCAGCTTGACGATGAAGTGCGCTAAATCGTGTTCGATATTGACTTCCGTTGGCGCTATTTCCAACCACTCTCGAATCATCATCGCAACCTCACGCCTTGGTCCCCACTCTTGAAATGCTTCGCGAATAAGAATATGCACGAGGCTGGCAGTGGAGATATTGTGGCGTAGCTTCACATATCGAGCAAGTCGGCTGTAGAATTGCAAGACTATCATGTTGCGCATTCGTCTGCATCTGCTTGCTCATCGCCTCCTTAGAATGACTCCAGTTCACGACCACAGGACGTTGATACCCAAGTTGTAACTCGCGCTCTTGTCGAAAGAGTGCGATAGTCTCCATGAGAGCGGTATCTTCATTCGCAGATGGATTGAAATGGTCGATGCCAACACCAGAAATACACCGATTGAAGAAGTTGCGGTCAATGACTGGAAGTGGATAGCCGAAGTGCCTGTGGCGCTCCAAACTGCGCAACAGATGCAAGTTTGCCACGTGACAGGCCTCCATCTGGATCTGTCGCAACACGTGCACACTTCGTTCAATCTCGTCCTTTATAAGCTGTTGCTGTTGAAGGACTTCTTCGTCGACGGTTTGGCAGAAGAAAGTGGAGAGACGGCACTTGACCGCCGAAAATTCTTCATCGTCAGGCATCAGTTCATCAACCTTCGCAGTGGGGTGTTCAATGTCTTCATCTTCTTGCAGGGTACCCCGCGGGCCATGCGGCGGAATTGAGTGCGCTTGCTCGACGTCAAATATTGGCAGACACGGCCCAGGATCGTGATCGGGCCCCACCAATCGGGGACGCTTGGACGCCATGCAGGCAAACACTATCAGGACTCAAACAAGACCTGCAATCGCAAGCTTTACAGCGAAATATTCAGAGCCTGTTAATGCAATGCGAATAATCGACCAGTTTTTCACGCCAGTGGAAGATACCACATACCTTAATTCGTGGCTGTCCGGTTGGTTGCTTCAGTCTATCTCGCTCTGGCTGGCAGTATTCCTTGGATGCGTGTTCTGCGTCGTTGATGTGCTTGAGCTCTATGTCGCGAAATGAAAAATAAAAGGAATCTCGGCAGGGTCAAATGGCGAGTATACCCGAGGAAGTGGCGAGTATACCCGAGGAAGTGGCGAGTATACCCGAGGAAGTGGCGAGTATACCCGAGGAAGTGGCGAGTATACCCGAGGAAGTGGCGAGTATACCCGAAGAAGTGGCGAGTATACCCGAAGAAGTGGCGAGTATACCCGAAGAAGTGGCGAGTATACCCGAGGAAGTGGCGAGTATACCCGAAGAAGTGGCGAGTATACCCGAGGAAGTGGCGAGTATACCCGAAGAAGTGGCGAGTATACCCGAGGAAGTGGCGAGTATACCCGAAGAAGTGGCGAGTATACCCGAGGAAGTGGCGAGTATACCCGAAGAAGTGGCGAGTATACCCGAAGAAGTGGCGAGTATACCCGAGGATGCAATCAAAATCGAAGTCAGTTCACAAAAGACCAGGGACCTAAGATGGGTGGCACGTCACAAGCGACCATCGAGCAAAAGCTGTCCGCTGTGCAGGATTGGGAGAAGAACGGGTGGAATACCGTTGAAGCGGAGTCGAAGCTTGGCATTCCAAGATCGACACTTCGCGGGTGGCGCACTCAGTTCGACGCCAATAAGTTCGTCTCGGCGAACTTATTGGCGAAGCGTGTGAGTCGTCCCGGGAAGGCCCCACCCACGGTCGATTATGAACCCCCGCTGGTGGACATGATCCGCAGCGACTCTGTCAATATGTCTCGGAGTGATGTGATTGATTATTGCATGGACAAGATTCCCGGATTCAAGGACCGCGCGTACAAAGCTCGGCGTTCATGGCTCGACAGGTTCATCGCCCGCCACGATCTGAGTGAACATCTCACTCGCTATCAACGCGGTGAGTCGCGCAAAGCGACGATCGAGACGCGTGAGTCGAAACCGCCTGCCAAGAAGTTGAAGATTGGCGAGGCAACCACGCAAAATGACTCAATGGATCTCGCCGCGCCCAAGTTTGACTCCTCTGAAATAATTGACCTCATTGATTTGCTCGAGGCCGATGATGACGACGAAGATACTTTGATCCCACCGCAAGGCGATGACGAGGGCAGCAAGTCTGTGCGTGATACTCAAGCGGTTTGCTTTCAGCACAGCGCAAGTCACTACCGCCTCGTTCTTACCAAGAACGACTTGGAGACGCTGGAGCCGGAGACATGGCTGAACGATGTGGTGATATCGTTTTTCATCCGTGAACACATTCCTGCTTATGGACCGACATTCAACTTTGACGCTCAACTCTTCGCCACGCTTCTTCAAGCATTCAACACATCCAAGTCTATTGAGGGCATGTATCGAGCTACCCGCGGCATCACTGCTTCGTTTCTGTACGAGAAGTACAAGTACGTGATGGTGCCGATATGTATGCACGGCCATTGGAGCTTCGTCATTCTCCAGAACCCGGTCACGGCGTTCGACAACGTTAACCGCTACTTCTTTCATGTTGACTCACTGCTGATGCACGACACGAAGATAGTGCACAAGATTCTCGGAGGCTACTTCAATGCAGAGCAAGACATGAAATTCCCTGCGAAACCCGCGACCAAGTTCATCGTTCAGACGTACCAGACTTCGCCAAGGCAGACTAACGGCTTCGACTGCGGGGTGTTCGTCCTCTACTTCATGAAGAAGGTAAACGAGGTGCTCCATCGCGACGAGAACGTTTACCTTATCCAAGACATGAAGACCTTGGTCAAGGTGCCGCGCAAGCTTCGCTTCGACAGCGGTCGGTACAGGGCCGAGATAAAGTCTCTGCTCAGCTCAAGCGAGTAAGGATACATGCATATCATGCTGCTGTAGGTTACCGAGTACGCTCACGTAATTCGCTAACATTTGGCTTCGATCTGTTACTCATGCATATTTTCGTGGTTGCGGCCTTAATACGAACAACATGCCAGCGTACGGGAAGAACATCCTCAAGATAGGGATAGCGCCAAAGACAGAGAGATGCATGCATGTGATGAAATTAAACCGAAGGCGAGATGTTGGAAACACCAGCCGCTTCATGCGTTTAATACGTATATTATGTTTCAATTATGAGCCATCCATTGCATGAGCCCTTCCCTGCTCATACATGCACGCATCAGTGAAGTCAGCACACTTCTATTGATGAACCGAAGCTCAAGCCCACGATGCCCGTCTCCCGCCCTACGCGTAATCCCGTCGGCTCTTACAAGGAGTTCAAGACCATCTGCATCGCAATTGTCAAGGCCTTCAAGATCAGAGTCAGCGACGAGGGTATCAGGCATCTGCGACTCACCATGGCGCAGACGAAGACAAGCGCGGGTGCGGAAGAAGCTCTGCGCGTCATCTTCGCAGACCTCGCCTCGAAGGGCAAGCGCAAAGTTGGTCGGGATGACCTTGCGGAGTGGCTTGTTCCGTCGACGGGCGGTCGCGAAGAACCGGCGGAAGAAGACCTACGCGTCGATCCGGCGGCGTCGGCTACCGCTGTGCCCGGAGTTTACGGGGTGCGGCGCGTCCTCGACCGCTTTCGCAAGGATGGAGTGACTTACCTTCTCGTGGATTGGAAGCCCACGTGGGAACCGAGAGCGAACGTCTCGAACGAGCTTGTCGCGACGTTCCACAAAGAGCGCCGCGCTCTCGTGCGCCGGGTCTACATCGAGGACGAAGCAAAGGAGGACAACAGTCTTAACGATAAGGAGCAGTAGGAAGGCAAAGGGTTAACGGTTCAATTCAATAGACGTGTATTGAGATTGAGCAGCAAGCACAATAGCAACGCTAACAGTAATCCATCGAACACCAAGCTTAACTCCTTTCGGAACAGCAAGGATAACACGACATCATACACGCGAAGCTCACACACACACACACACACACAGTAGGAAGCTGACGGCTGGAATCGAACCAGCTCCTGCAGGCAAAGCCCGCCGCTCAACCAGCGAGCTCCGTCAGCAGAGGTAACAGGTAGAAGACTTGAGCAGTAGCCGACCAAAATGAAGAATGACGCTTTCACCCGCTTGTCGGGAGAGCTCCTGACCAACGAATGCGTGGTTGGTTATGATTAGACGAGCACGAGGGTGCGTCTCATCATTTGCGGTTTGATTAGATGAGCGTGGTGGTGCGTCTCATTATTGCTATTAGATGAGCACCTCAATTATTTTCTGTTTTGAAATAGCTCAAATAGTGCGCCCCACTCCTGGCGCCACGGTCTCATTTCTCAATTTGCGCCGAAGCGAGCACAGCTCTCCGGCTCGTTAAATGCATAAAACAGTTTTTTTTTTCTCGGCCCACAAGGCGTTTCAGACCATTTCGCGCGCCCTATGTTTGTTTGCCCTTTCAGTGAGATACGACATACAAATCCTAAAGAATCAAAATAACCCTACCCCTTCCCCTTCCCCTACCCCTTCCCCTACCCCTTCCCCTACCCCTTCCCCTACCCCTTCCCCTACCCCTTCCCCTACCCCTCTCCCTTTGGTACAGTAATAAGCAAAAACAAATACACAGTCAGACATAATAATTTGCTTTGAAAGAAGTTTGTTTTTCGGTTACGTGCCGATTATTTTGCAACAGATATCGTTATTTCCTCAGTTCGAATGATCTTACTAAGTCGACGAGTTAAGAGGAGTACCGTTGTCTGCGCAAAAAGTTTAAAGAAAGTCGTTTATTTAGCAATTTACTGTACTACAACATTTGACCTCGCTTTTGTATAGTGCATTTGAACGAGCGGCATGGCCGAGCCGCGATGGATGCACGAGCACGCCGACGAGAGGAAGAGCTGGCGGCGCCAGCCACGAGTGATAGCGTGCCGCGATGGACGCGCGAGCTGGCGGGGCCTCGCATGAGCTGACTCGCGGCTAGATAAGCTGGCGGTGGTCGGTGGTGGCGGGCATGAGCCGACCACGATTAGGACGAGGAAGTCTCGGTAGGCAAATGCTGGCGGCGGCGGCCACGTGCCGGCGGTGAGTACGAGCCAGCCGCAACGAGCGCGAGTTGGTGGCGACGGACGTGAGAAGGCGGCGGATGCCGCGAGCAAGCGGCAGCGGACACGCACAGGGGGCCACGAGCGAGCGCCAGCGGCGCGACGATCATTTGAAGACATCATGAGTGCGCCATCGTTCCCTGTTTGACTTCTGTGCTCGCAAACCGCCTTCGCAACAGCTCTGGCGTCCAAGGTTGCTCTACAATGGGCTGAACTGCATGTGGTTGCCAAGCGCCCTCTGCGCCACCTGGGCAGCGTCGCGGCCAGATTGTCAAGTCCAGCCGCTACGCCCCGGTCCTAGGACAATCGGTGACTGCATATGTATTTCTTGCGTGTAAATGATAGTATGACGGTTTGCTTGTGGCAACCGGACCGATCGGTGACCGGACGGACGGAGACAGACGGGCTACTGGACGTGCAGCGGTAAGTTGCTGGGGGGTTAGAAAAGTTGCTGCGCATGATTACTCTGGTGCTCGACAGCAGTAATACACTCTCGACCGACCGACGAGATCGCTGTCAACAACAACAATCGTCCATTCCATTCCTCAATTTGCCACCAAGTCCTCTCAACCAACAGCCTCAACCATGGCCACCACCTTCTCGAGCTTCGCAGTCGTCGGTGCCGGCGGCATCGGCCATGTCGTCGTCGACGAACTGCTCAAGAAGAGCCTCAAGGTAACCATCCTGACCCGCGATGACTCCAAGGCCGAGCTCCAGGCGTTCAAGACACGCGGCGCGACCATCGCTGCGGTCGACTACTCTGACCTGGAGTCGCTCAAGGCGGCGCTGACTGGCGTCGAGGCCGTGTATGTCGCCTATTGTGATAACCGAACTGTCGTCGCTGTATCGACTGACAACCAACTTGATGTCCAGGGTGTGCGCCGTCGGACCTGCAGCGCACACCGCGCAGCTGGACGTGGCGCGCGCGGCCAAGGCCGTCGGAGTGCAGTTGTTCGTCCCGACGGAGGTAGGAGGTCTGATGCTGGATTGCCACACTGCTGCTGGCTCTGCTAACTACGGTGATTGCATCTGGTGGTAGTACGGTCCGAACGTGAGGGGCGGCCTTCACGACCACAAGAAGGCGGTGCAGGACCTGCTAAAGGAGATTGACTTGCCGTCCGCGCTCTTCTTCACTGGCCTCTTCTACGAGTACGCCGGATAGTAAGTCACAGCTATCTCCCTCACTCTCGTTCAATCACATGTGCTAAAGTGTTGCGACGACAGCACTCTGCGCATCAACCCTGTCGAAGGATCGGCCGCGATCGTAGGAGACGGCAAGACCAAGCTCAGTCTCATCAAGCGCGACGAGGCCGGTCAATTCGTGGCTCACACCGTGTCCACGGCGTCCAAGGACGACCTCAAGTGGGCCACGATTCCATTCGAGGGCAACCGCATGACGCCGCTCGAGATCGTCGAGATCGCCGAGAAGAAGCTCGGCAAGAAGATCGACATCACGTTCATCGACTACGAGGAGACCAAGAAGAACTTCGCGACCGACGGCTGGGCGTTCCTCAACACCATGTTCGCGGACGGCCGCGGCGTAGCGGGAACGGAGGAGGAGGTTGCTGCCGCCAAGGCTAAGTACTTCCCGGAGTGGAACCCCACGACGTACGAGGCGTTCAACCAGTAGATTGGAGGAGTCTGGTGACTAAAGCTGTCAGTTGCGACAGCCAAAAATATCGAGAAATGACAGTCATAATTCGCCGATGCATTGACTAAGAGAGTTCATGGTCACGCGATCTGTCCTGCATGCCGTGAGTCTCCATGACGGACGTGAGCCACTCGAACTTGCCGCGCCTCAGCGGTGCGGGGTCGTCTTCTCCACTCCCATCGCCGGTGAAAGCTCCCAGTACCTTCCATATAGTTGTACGTTCTTGAGCTGCTGGGATCGAGAAGGGCTCTCACCTAACTATCCCTCCCGGCTGGTGGTGTTCACATTCGCCAGGACAGACATGCGCGCCATTCGAGCACCAACAGCACCGCGTTCAATCCGCAGCCGGTGTCTTCGCCTCGATATCTAGGGCGGATGAGCTGGGACAAGAGCGTGCTGGATATCCCGCCGATACCGTCCAATTGCTTCAAGCAGTCGGTCAAGTTCGAACTCCCGAAGGACTTTGTGGCAGCGCGAGGCGGCCTCACGCGCGCGCAGGCCATGGAAGAAGTCGAGCAGCTCCTCAGCACACAACTCCGTCAGCGATCAAAGGCCAACAACGCAGAGATCGATCCGTCGCCTACAAAACCTCGCATCAAATTCAAGTTTGCACCGCTCCAAGACGCCGAACTGCTGGCTGAGGCCGACGCTCTCGACACTGAACGAGAAGAACCGCCGCCCACCTTGGACTCTCCCTCCGAAGAAGCCGATGAAGACGAGGACTCCGACTCTGACACGGAAAGCGACCGGATCCAGCAACTGACGCAGCAAAAGTACTTTGGCGCAGACGCCAAGACCGACTACTACAAGACATACCAGGAACTCCACGGGAAGACTCACCTGTTTGTCGAGAAGCACTCGCCCAAGCGCCTGAGTTCATCGCGATCGTGCCCAACAACTCTTGAAACAATGCCGTCACCACTCAAGTCGCCATCACGACGGCGTCATATCCCACCGCTAGCATCTCTATCGACTGATGAGCGAACCGCACGATCTGATTATCCTGCTCAGTCTCCACGAGTGCAGTTCCTAGGATCGTGTCTCTCGAAAAGCAGACCAGCACTCGCACTCGTGCTGCGCAAGGAAAACTGTCTGTCGTTCGACTTCAGCCACCAAGGACTCGGCGACGATTTCATCATCGATTTTGCGGCGTGTCTGCCCGAGATCCCGCTCGTCGAGGCCATCAACGTGAGCGAGAACCGCCTGTCGGACCGCGCCGTCAACTGCCTCTTCCACGCGCTTGAGAACAAGCCGAACCTCGCCTATCTCAATATCTCTGGCAATGCCATCGGCGCTCAAAGCGCGCTCAGCCTGCGCAAGTACATTTCCTCCACGTTCTGCACGCTCAGGGAGCTCATACTGGACGACGCCGACGTCGACGATGTGGAGTGCGCACTCTTCATGATGGCCTTCGAGCGCAACAAGTCGGTCGAACACTTGTCCTTGCGCTCCAACATGATCGGCCAGCAAGCGAGCATCCATCCCACTTCTCCAAGCAAGGTGAAGCCCGCTACGCCGGCAGTTCAAACCAAAGGGGATCATCTTCCGACGGGAGGCGAGGCGATCGGCGCCATGCTCAACGTCAACTTGAACATCCACCGCCTAGATCTCTCGTGGAACGTCGTCAAATGCCACTGCTCCACACCCATCGCCAACGCGCTGCAATTAAACTACCATTTGCAAGAGCTGACGCTATCATACAACAGCATCGGCGACCTCGGCGCGCTCGTCTTCGGCCAGGCACTGCGAATCAACTCGACCTTGCAGAAGCTCCGCCTGGCGTACAATGGCATCGACAGCAAAGGTGCTTTCGGACTCGCGAGCGGTCTTGCTGCCAATACCGGGTTGCAGGAGCTGACGCTGGACGGCAATCCGATCGGACTCGACGCTGCTAAAGCTCTCATGCGGTCTTCGTGCTCGCGGCCGGGCAGTTCGCAAGCGGGACATGCGTTCTGTCGGCTGTCGCTCGTCGAATGCAACTTGACCGTCGCCAAACCTACCTCCACATCCGGAAAACCTCGACCTGGGGAACCAGAGAAGCTGTTGGTCTTCAATCCAAATTCGCCAGCCGGGAACTACAGCCTGAACCTCGCCGAACCGTACGAGAACATGATCGCGCACGAGGTATTCCGGATCGCGTCCACCAATGCCGAGTACCACTTCACCAAGCTCGAGTTCACCGCAACAGCGTCAACGTCCAGGTCGACAGTGGTCAAGCTAGAGCATGTCAAAGTCAAGGAGCAGCCAACAGAAGAGGTAGCAGTACCAGGAAAGCTGATAGCGTCCCGAAAGGCCAAAAGCGCGGTGAAACTGCTGTTCAAGAAAGTGGACGCAGACGGCTCGGGCTGCGTGGACCAGTCGGAGCTCGTGCAGGCCATGCGCGAGCACGGCATTACCATCTCGGATGGCGACTTGATGCGGCTGCTGAACGAGTACGACTACGACGGCAGCGGCTCGCTGCAGATCGAAGAGTTTTCGGACCTGTTCTTCCGCTGTGGGTTCTCCATGATCGACTCGGATCACTCAGGCAGTCTCGACAGGTTCGAGATTGCCAAGGTGCTGCATCTCATGGGCATTGATGATATCTCGGATCAGGAGATCATCCACATGATCGCACGGTACGACCTCAACAACAGCGGCGAGATCGACGAGCAGGAGTTCTTGGCATTCCTCAAGGTAGAGATCTTGGGTGAAGGGCCGAGCAGTGGTGGCATGGCGGACTCTGCACCATCGAAGCTCTCCGAGCGCTGGGTGATTCGGGAGTCTGCTAGCGGCACCGAGTGGAAGATTGGAAACGCTGGAACACTAGTGGTTAACCTCACTCACGACCCACCCGCCGAAGACGATGCCGCTTGGTCGCAGCAGCGCAGTCGGCTCGGACGTCGCATCTCGGACGCGTTCGTGACGAAGTTGATGTCGAACGTGCAGGGCATCGGTCCCAATGTGACGGAGCAGAGCGAGTTCCTTAACATCGTGCTTGAGGAGTCGGAGCTCTACTTCACATCGCAGCAAGCTCACGGTCTGCTCATCAAGCAAGGAGCGATGAAATCGCAACGCCGGAGACTCGAGGGGCTCAAGAGACTGCTACCGCAAGTCGCGACTCGCCAGGACGCCATCGCTCTCGTCAGTCAGGTTGTCGACCCGAAGATGCAGTGGCTCGAGCGGTTCGCGCTGCGATCCCGACTCGGTCGGTGGTTCCCCGTGCTCTTGGGCTCGCTCACGAACGCGTACAGCTTCAACCTCGGCTCTGCCAACGACCGCGCGGCGCTCAAACGGCTGGCACAGCTCGCGCAGGACGAGAAGATCTTCAGCAAGAACCGATCGGGACGCAAGGACACATCGCAGAACGGCGACTGGGAGAACTTCCGCAACGCTACCATCAACGGCAAGCCCGTGCTGCTGACGAGCACCTTCATCCTCAACTCGCTGCTCGGGCCGTCAGCACAGGCCGCCACTGCAATTGGCAGCAACGCGCAGGTGGTCGCCTTCCACTATGTGAGCACGCAGCGCCAGCCTCGCGGGACGCAGCCGCTGAGCAAGAGGCGGTTCGAGCAGCTGCATCGCGTGCTCGAGAGCCAGGAGCTAGGCGACGAGATCCGCGCGTTCGTGTCCAAAGTCTGGTCGTCCGACGCCACTGACCCTGACGCCGAGGAGTCTGCTCAATCTGTCGCCAAACAGCGAGCGCGGCTCCACTGGGACACCATTCGACGCTCCGTACTGCGTCGTGATACTGCAGCAGGGGCGGAGACGAACCCGCTCTTGCTGCAGCTCCAGAGCAGCCTCGAACAGATCAACCAGAAGCTTGCGCTGCTGGAGATGCTCGTCTCGGACCGTTGGCTGTCCAGCTTCCAAGCTCTCGAGCTCATCGCGACGTTCCCGAACGCGCTCGGGGCGCGGGCGAGAGCGGCGTGCACGCTCTTTGGTCGAGTAGTCGACGTGCAGAACTTCATGCAGGTCAAGGTGTTGCTCACGTCTGCTTGTGGTTGGACGACTTGTGACTGACCGTTGGCAACTCGTGACAGATCGTGAGCGTGCTGTCGCCGGACGACCAGAGCGAGTGCGTGCGGCGGCTCGGGTGGCTCAACATCTTCGACCCGCTGCAACCCGACCGACAGTATCCTCCGCTCGACCTGAGCGTGCGGGACGAGCGCGAACTCGTCCAGATCCTCGCGCAGCTCGCCGTCCACGACGGGGTACGTGTCGATCACTGCATCGAGGTTTGATTGTTGCAACCTTGGCTCATGCTGCTCTTTGTGTGTAGAACGCGCGGTGGCGAGCAGCGTCCTACCGTCCTGTCAACAGTAGCGCGCCAGGTCGCGAGGAGTCGCAGCGCGACGACGACAAGCTGCCGCCCGTAGCGTGGGGCAATCCGGACGCTGTCGGAGCCGAGGCGTTGCGCCACCACGGCATTGTCCGCCTGCGCTTCGACTCTCAGCCCGAGTCGGGAGATCTCGATTCAGACAGAGCCGAGCGACGCGACACCTTTCGTCGCGAGCTGCGCGCTCGCGTGCTGTGCGGCACCCGCCTCTTCCTGTAGCTGCAGACGAATGGCCATCGAGTCTAGCACCGCATCACTTCTTCTAGAACAGTCGATTACGTCAGTCATCGACGAGTGTCGCGCATCGCCGTAATCACAGGCACTCCCACAGCGACGGCGAGGGCCATTTGCAGTGCTCACCGCCCTCGATCTGCAGCTCGGCGCTCTCCACATCGCTAGTCGCTCGCGACCTCGACCATACTTGGGGGAAAGTCTGGCATTCGGGGTAATCGACATTTGATTGTCAGTTCAACTTCAACGCTTTCGACCCATAACTGACATATGAGCATGCGTAACCCAGCATCGTAACTTTGACGACCAACACTCTACAGTCGACGGCACCCCGAAGAAGAACGTCAACACACTCGGGAGCTGGCGACCGGGAAACGAACGCTGCTGCGATGGAGGACGCTGCGGACGCCGCGCTGGCGCCAGCATCGGCGGAGCACGAACGCCATGAGGTCCCCGTAGCAGCGGCGGATGGCGGGGATGAGCCGCGGTTCACGGTGCGGCTGAAGATGCTGGACGAGCAGACGTTCGAGGTATCGGCGACGCCTTCGATGTCCGTGACTGCTTTCCGTGCCGAGGTGGCGCTCGTGACGCAGATCCCTGCGCCTCGGCAGCGGCTCATCTACCGAGGTGGGTGGTCTTATACTTGCTTCGCGTGGAGGTGGAGGCTGAGGCTGGTTGGGTGAGTGCAGGCAAATTGATGAAAGACGGGGCGGCGCTGTCAACTTATGACGTGCAGGACGGCCACACGGTGCACTTGGTGGCCAAGCCGCCGACTGAGTCCAGAGCGGAAGCCAGAGAGGAGGTGAACGCCGCAGAGACGGCGACCGCTAGCTCTGGGATCCAGACGTCAGCGGCGTGGGAGCGCGGACGGGACCGGCTCCGGCAGCTGCTGAACTCGGTCGACGGCTCGGACCACGACAGCGACCGCGAGCGGGACGAACCGGTAGCGGCGGCTAGAGGCGAGCAGCAGTCGACAGCTGGACGCCGACTCACAGGCGACGCGCTCAACATCGCCGTGCTGCGCGAGGCGCTCTCCAACAATGGCAACGGCAGTGGCAATGGCGACAGCACGACTGGCCGGCCGACACAGCGGCTGCCGCGGTTCCGGTCGTTCTTCCAGGACCTGGGCCTCGAGGAGGAGTCGCCCGAGTCGATCGCCGCCGAGATGGGGCTCGCGCCGCCGTCACACGCGAACTCGTCGGGCAATTCGACCCAGACGAGTGCTGGAGCGGCAGCGCTGGACCTGGAGCACATTGCACAAGGTATCATGACGGTGCGTACCGTGCTGTCAACGGTCGCTGAGGCTCCAGCGGTGGATGTGCACAACGACTCATCTGGGTTGGACCTGGACGAAGATCTCCAGGCGGTGGGACAAACGGTCGGCCCCCAGACCCCGCCGTCGTCTCCCGGACGAGTGCGTCGTGGGCGGCGGCGGTTCTTTGTCGGACAGTGGATCGACGTCAAGGACACGGTGAACCAGTGGCTCGAGTGCACCGTCATGGACATCGCAGACGGCAAGGTGCTGGTGCACTATCATGGCTGGCCCACCCGGTGGGACGAGTGGCTCGACTTTGACTCGGACCGCATCGCAGCGTTCCGGACGCGCACGTTGCACACATTGAATCCTCGGCAGTTGTCGCCTGTGCCCACGACACGCGTGCAGAACGCTCCACGAGTTGGGAACAACGATGTTCGAGAGATGGTGGCGCAGTTGCGGGACTTGCTGCACGAGGTGATGCCGCACCTGAACCGGTTCGCAGACCTGTGCGAAGACGACGTTGATGACATCCCAGAAGAGCTCGAACACCCCACTACAGAGTCAATTGGTGCTGAAGATGGAAACCCAGCGCCGACAGGGTATGCATCGCTGTCAGGTCGCAATGGCGATCACGAAGCCGGTTGGGGACGTGCAGACCAATTGTCCGAGATGGCGCACTTGGTGGCGCCAGTGTTCGACCGGGTCGGGAGGATGCTGATCGACTCGGCGCATTGTTTGGACCCGCTGCTGCGCTCGGACCTCCAAGTATCATCCCAGCGTCAACAATACCGTCTCACGGCATTGCGTGGCCGTCGGTCGTCCTCCGGAGTCCAGCGACAGGCTGCTGCTGCGCGGATCCAGTCGATGGAGCTCCAGGATACCTCTTTGTCGATTCGCGATTTGATTGCGACGTCGCCCCGCAACCCGCGGGAGTCGGTCCAACCTCGACGGAGCATCGACGTTCACATCCACGCGATTGTGTCTCCTGCGTCGCTGTCCTCCTTCGCGGCGATGCGCAACGGCGGTCAAGGGAGCTCACGATCGACTGGTCGCCTTGAGAGGAACTCGCCAGCTATCGATCACGACGAGTTTGATGCAGCGTTTGGCATGCCGACTCTGCGACCAAGTCAGGGAGATGCTGGCGATGGTCGCGCTATTTTGAATGACGACGACAGTACCAGCAACGCCAGTAGCAACGCTGTGGACAGCGACCAGAGCCGCATTCCGCTGTTGGGGGCGTTTCGGCGAGACTCCGAGTCGGACACCCCGCAGCGGCGAAGGACGGTGGAGGAAAACCTGGACGAGTTCCTCGCCGATGACTTCTTTGGGTCTTCCTACGACCACGAGCACAACCACCAAGCCGGGCGAACCTCGCCGCAAGCGAGTCAGTACAGCTCCATCCCGTCGCCGATCTCGGACAACAGTTCCGTTCAGGCACACAACCCACGAAGTCTGATCCCCGAGGTCGCGGAAGCAGAGGAGCGGCACCAGATGCAGACGCGCGATCGAGATGTAGCTGCACGTGAGGACGAAGGGCGAGAGCTTGCGCGTGCACGTGCGGGTTCATCCTCTTCGTCTTCTTCGGGCGGCTTCCCGACGTTTTTGGACGTGATGCGACGAACGCTGAGCGGCGTGCGGGGCTTTAGTTTCTCGTCGAACAATCGCCGGTCAAGCAGCCTGTCGGCAGACGCACGACCGCCGGCGCACGGCGAATCGTCTGCTTCTTCGCGATCTGCTTCGTCGTCGTCCATGTCGTCCCTACCGCCGCTGTCGCCTCGACCTAACGAGCGACTGGGCGAAGACTCGGACGCTAGCGACTCCATCATCGAGGACTTGGATCAGTTGGATTGAATATTCCGGTTGATATGTCGGGTGAGAAAGAGTGATTCTATGTCAGCGTCAGTGCGCAACCCGACGAAGCAACGTGGTGCCGGTTGCGAGCAGTTGCTTTTTGAGCGCGCGAGGAGTCTGGACGGCGTGCGTGTGATTTATTGGATTTGCATGATCGACTGTCGAGGTATGTCTAAGCAGACTCGACCTTTTGAATGTACTTGACACACTATCGAGTGAACGAAGGCGTATATTCCACTACCAAAAGTTATGAGGCAGTTGAGAGAGCAAATGCTGTGCCTTAGTTGATGACGGCCTCGTACGGCGTGGGGTTCCACTCAGGGAAGTACTTAGCCTTCGCGGCAGCGACCTCCTCCTCAGTGCCGGGGACACCGTCGCCGTCAGCGAAGAGCGTGTTGAGGAAAGAGTTGAAGTCCGTCAGGTAGTTCTTCTTGTTCTCCTCGTAGTCCACGAACGTGATGTCGATCTTCTTGCCGAGCTTCTTCTCAGCGATCTCCACGATCTCGAGTGGCGTCTTGCGGTCTCCCTCGAACGGGATCTTGGCCCACTTGAGGTCGTCCTTGGAGGCGGTGGAGACGACGTGGGCGACGAACTTGCCGACATCGTCGCGCTTGGTGAGACTGAGCTTGGTCTTGCCGTCGCCAACGATGGTGACCTTTCCCTCGGTCCAGTTGTGGCCAAGCGTGCTGCAAACACGTCGTCATTAGTCATCGGTAATCGCACAGGGTATAATCAACCGATCGAGACGTACTAAGGCGCGAACTCGTAGAAGAGACCGGTGTAGAACACGGTGTAGGGGAGGTCGAGCCGCTTGAGCAGGTCCTGCACCACCTTCTTGCTCGAGTTAGGTCCCTCCGTGATGTAGACACCGTACTGCATCATCAATCATTGTTAGAGCATCAGTCGATCAAACCGCAGACGGAAACATTGAGCTCACCTCGGCCGGAACGAACAGCTGCACGCCCGCCTCCTTGGCGGCGTGCACGACCTCAACCTGGATGTCCATCGCATACGGGCTCACGGCGCTCACCCTGTCCAGCACCAATGTCAATCACGTGTCCATCCTCAAAGCTGTCAACACAAGCCGCACTCACACAGCCTCGACGCCCGTCAACGCCTTCTTCAGGGACTCGCGGTCATCGTAGTCAACCTTCGCCAGAACAGCGCCACGGCTCTTGAAATCCTGAAGATCCGCCTTCGTGTCGTCGCGGGTCAGGATCGTGACCTTGAGGTTCTTCTTGAGCAGCTCGTCTGCCACGACGCCGCCGACGCCGCCGGCGCCGAGGATCGCGTAGCTGGTGAAGGGGGCCGACATGGTGTGTGGAGAGTGGGGTGTTGGAGCTTGGAGCTTGGGGCTTGGGGCTTGGAGTGTGCTGACTACCGAGCAAATTGAATTGTGAGTGTTGCTTCGAGGCGGTGAGACCCTGGGCAGGGATGCGGGGTATTCGCTGTTGCTTGTTGAAGTGCACGGCGGTTGCGTCCTCACACCCGTAAATAGGTGGCTCCGTTCCCGTGAATACGAGTCGATGACGAGACTGAGGTTGTTAACATGTTCCGATTGGCTGTAAATATGTATTTTGGCGCTGATATCCTCTGAAATAGCCAGACGATTGGCTAGATAAGCTCGCCAACTGGTTTGCATTTCAACCAATGTTTCGCCTCCGTTTCGACACGTGAGGCATCGACGCAATCCGAGCTTAGCTCGCTTCGAACAGAGCAAAATGTGCCAGAGTTGCAATTGTTTGAGCATATACGTAATTATTATTTGCGCTGTGACGTGTGGAAAAGGGAACACTGTGTTTGCAAACCGTAAATAGGACAGGATGACGTGGTCAGCATCTGTCAAGGTTTGACGCTGATTGCGATCGTCAAGCAGAACGCTGCCTCCTAATGACCGAACATCCTGCATGGGTGGCTGCATGATTCGAGTGCTACAGTGAATGCTCTGTCATTGCATATGTGACACTGCATGCAAGCTATACAGCGCACTCGCTGTCGAGTCAGCCGACATCTACTGGAAGAAGGCCTCGTACGACGTCGGATTCCACTCGGGAAAGTACTTGGCCTTGGCAGTCGCGATCTCCTCGTCCGAGCCGGGGACGCCGCGGCCGTCCGCGAACCGCGTGCTGATGAACGAGCGGTGATCCGTCTCGTAGCCCTTCTTGTTCTCCTCGTAGTCCACGAACGTGATGTCGATCTTCTTGCCGAACTTATTCTCGGCGATCGCGATCAGCTCGAGCGCCGACTTGCGGTCTCCCTCGAACGGGATCTTGGCCCACTCGAGGTCTGCCTTGGGGGCCGTCGCGAGCGCGTGGGCTGCGAACCGGCCAATCTCGCTCCGCAACGTAAGGCTGAACTTGGCCTTGCCGTCGCCGACCACGTTGGCCTTGCCCTCGGCGTAGTTGTGCTGCAGGATGCTGTCGAAAGATGCACTCGTTAGCGAAGGATACTACACGATGGGTATCGCACAAATGACATACTCGGGGATGTACTCGAAGAAGAGGCCAGTGTAGAAGATCGTAAAGGGCAACTCGACCTCCTTGAGC
Organism: Phytopythium vexans; assembly: GCA_003413675.1. Lineage (NCBI taxonomy): Eukaryota > Oomycota > Peronosporomycetes > Pythiales > Pythiaceae > Phytopythium > Phytopythium vexans. Next base: position 490,629 of record QLOC01000027.1, read on the forward strand.
AAGGTCTCGACCGCCACCTTGTAGACGTGGCCGCCGTCGTTCGCCCGCAAGCCGAACTGCGCCAACGCCACAAACCGTTAGTGAGCTCGCCAATACAACTCAAATGCAGGTGACTTGTTACCTCGGCGGGGACGAACAGCTGCGCGCCGGCAGCCTTTGCCGCGTGCACCAGCGTATCCTGCTTGGGCACAGCGAATGGACCCACAGCGCTCACCCTGTTTACCTCTTGACTGTCAGATCACTCGTCCTCAACACGCTCAGCACCCACAGCAACACTTACACAGCCTCAATGCCCGCCAGAGCCTTTGTAACCACCTCGGTGTCATCATAGTCAACCTGGACGAGTGTAGCGCCGCGGTTCTTGAGAGCCTGCAGCTCAACCTTGGATTCGTCGCGCGTCAGTACGGTGACCTTGGCGTTGAAGTTGAGCAACTCGTCGGCGAGCGCGTGGCCGACGCCGCCGGCGCCGATGACGGCGTAGCTGGAGTAGGTGGTGGTTGTCATGGTCGCTTGAGCTGGTGAAGGTTTGGAAGTAGATTGAAAAGTGAGAGAAGTAGTCATCCGCTTGGCGATCATGGCGACCTCATCGAGGACTCTAGCGTCCAGGAGCTAGCAATGCATGCACAGGTCAATCCACGATGATCCTTTTGCTTTGGCACTCGGCAGCCTGGCGAAGGTTTGCTCCTGCTCAGCTAGGATGGTGAATACTGAAGGCGAGATTACTCTGAACTGAGGAAACAGCACTGATGTTGAAGCGCAAAAGCCCCGGCGCTTGTCACAGTTTACAGCATCATTTGTCAATTGATGTAGTAAGCCGCCAGCGGTGGGGATTATGTCGCTTGCGGCACCCGTTACGCGATCGGTGCCATCGCACCTGGTCAATCAAAGCGAGCCGCTTGAGCAATGTGTTTACGGGCAAACCTCGGACTGTTGCACAGCAATCGCCTCCGAACACGTTGTTGTCTCGGCCACCTCTACGGGATCACGATCGTCTCCTCGGTCTCTACTCCCATGCAGATAGTCAGTGTCTCCTGTCTCGAAAGCAGTTCGCAACCTCACCTCACTCATCTGCTGCCCATTGAATGCAAAGCGTCGAATGGAGGGAGTCTCGACTACTGTCATTGCCTAGCAACTCGAGGAAACACGGATCACATTTAACCTTCGAACGTCTCTGAAATGTATTCAAGGTTACAGCAAATCTCCTGCACGGCAACCACTGAGCAACGACAAGAAATCGCCTACTGGATGAAGGCCTCGTACGGCGTGGGGTTCCACTCAGGGAAGTACTTAGCCTTCGCGGCAGCGACCTCCTCCTCAGTGCCGGGGACACCGTCGCCGTCAGCGAAGAGCGTGTTGAGGAAAGAGTTGAAGTCCGTCAGGTAGTTCTTCTTGTTCTCCTCGTAGTCCACGAACGTGATGTCGATCTTCTTGCCGAGCTTCTTCTCAGCGATCTCCACGATCTCGAGTGGCGTCTTGCGGTCTCCCTCGAACGGGATCTTGGCCCACTTGAGGTCGTCCTTGGAGGCGGTGGAGACGACGTGGGCGACGAACTTGCCGACATCGTCGCGCTTGGTGAGACTGAGCTTGGTCTTGCCGTCGCCAACGATGGTGACCTTTCCCTCGGTCCAGTTGTGGCCAAGCGTGCTGCAAACACGTCGTCATTAGTCATCGGTAATCGCACAGGGTATAATCAACCGATCGAGACGTACTAAGGCGCGAACTCGTAGAAGAGACCGGTGTAGAACACGGTGTAGGGGAGGTCGAGCCGCTTGAGCAGGTCCTGCACCTCCTTCTTCTGTCCGTTCAGACCGTCGGTCACGTACACGCCGTACTGTTGCGGTAGGAACACAGCCACAGTCACTCCACATTGTCAGCATGATCGTCAACAATCAGCACCAACCACGACAATGCCACATACCTCGGCCGGGACAAACAGCTGCACACCCGCCTCCTTGGCCGCATGGACGACCTCGATCTGCGAGCCAAGCGCGAAGGGGCCGACAGCACTCACACTAAACAGCATTTCAGTCAATCAGTGACAGCTCTGCGACCCAGTATCTCGTGAGTACTTACACAGCCTCGACGCCCGTCAACGCCTTCTTCAGGGACTCGCGGTCATCGTAGTCAACCTTCGCCAGAACAGCGCCACGGCTCTTGAAATCCTGAAGATCCGCCTTCGTGTCGTCGCGGGTCAGGATCGTGACCTTGAGGTTCTTCTTGAGCAGCTCGTCTGCCACGACGCCGCCGACGCCGCCGGCGCCGAGGATCGCGTAGCTGGTGAAGGGGGCCGACATGGTGTGTGGAGAGTGGGGTGTTGGAGCTTGGAGCTTGGGGCTTGGAGCTTGGATGCGGTGAGCAAATTGAATTGTGGGGCTCATGCGCTGCGCCGTGTCAGCGGATCCGGGATCATGACACTGGATTGTGATGGTCGTTGAAGCGCGTGTCTTGACACGATGGATCCGTCCCTCACGTAAATAAAGGGTGAGTCCCGTAGAGAGCCCAGCGATGACGTCCGTGATGAACGGACGCCGGCGATTGGCCAGCTGGATGATTATGCATGATGATTGGCCAGATACCGCCTTGATTCGAAAAATCGTTTCGGCCAGTCACGTGTCGCGATTCGGTTCACGCGACCGGATAAAAAACGCACAGACGGGGCAGTCTACGCAATCCAACGCGAACACGTTATTTACGGTCGATCGACCTCGAATCAGGTCCATATCTAATCTCGTGATGTCTGTTCAACAATCCTCACAGCGCATGAACCCAATCATCAAAAATACCAGCGCTGCTCCTCGCGCTAACCATTGGATCAACACCACTCCAGGCCCGCCTCGTAGTATTCGCCACTCATGATATGCCAGCTGTGTCGACGAACACTACAGTACGGACAGTCAGGCTACATATCCAGACAGCAAAAATGTGAGACGATGAGGCCAATATGCGCAAGTCCTCCTTGCACAATTCTCCGCATTTCGATTCACCAAGCTGCCCGCATGCTGCCGGTTGCGCTCAGGAGGATACCAAAGCTTTCTCGAGGTCTCGACACACGGCGACCAGTTGGGTTCGTCGCGTTCGCATGACCCGCTATCGCCCACACATCGCCACAGGTGGTCGCAAATCTCAGCACGCCAATACTTCCGGTTCGTGCCTCGCGGGTTAGAATTTCCAGCAGCTCCACGACTGCCCCACGCACTCTCAACAGCAGCCACCGACCAGCTGGCGCCTCGTTCCTCACCCGCGACGATCATACCCAGGGACACCGGCTTCATCACCAGCACTGACGGAATGGCCAGTTCGAGGCAGCTGGAGCGGCCAAGCATTCGGTTGCGGACTCGTAGTCAACCCATTGCACTTTCTCGCCGCAAACTTGAAGCGGTTGGGACCGTGTTTTCGCCGTCCGCACCTGCACGAACTGGACACTGGTCGTTTGGCGCTCCCCCTGTCCATCTGCCGGCCATTGTCGGCACTGTCCGCGTAGCGAAACAGCCGAATCGAAGCCGGGTGGTGCGAGTCTGTGGACGACAGGCCAGCACCCACTCGACCGCCGTGAGTGCCCCTACGTTCGTGGCAGGCGATCTGTTGGCACGGAACATGGCGCTTTCCGCGTCTGGTTCACGGGAATGTTCTCGTTCCGAGGGTCTGCAGTGCTCTGCCACCGAAGGCAGCAACTCAGGATCGACACCTGGTCGAGCACCACACGACCATGCAGGCTGGGCTGTCGTTTCCCGCTCGAGAAGCTCCATACCTCACTGCCCACTTTGCAATTCGCCTTCGAGCGTTCGCACTCCACCAAAGTCCTCGATATTTTGATCCGGCCATGAAGCCGTCGGTTGCCATCGCGATGATCGGCGCTGCCGCCGTAGCGCACACGGCGGCCGCGTACGAAAAGTACCTGGACGAGATCCCGAACGGCGCCAACTTCAATCAGTCGCTCGGCCACAACGACGACCAGACGCTCAAGGAGTTTGCGACCGAGTTCCAGACCGCGGGTCTCACCTGGACGGCTGACTTCTGCCAAGCGACGTACCCCGGCTCGTTCGTCTCGAACGGCCAGGCGTTCGGCGACCCGTGCTGCACGTGGACCAAGGGCGACACGCCGCAGTTCACCGTTCAGTTCACGGACGACTTCCCGCTGCAGTCGACCGAGACTTGCCCTGGCTCGGAGACCAGCGCCGGGACTTCATCCGCCGGCTCGGTCGCCACCGACGCTCCGACGACCGGCGCACCAGTGCCTGCGACCTCGACGCCGTCGACGACGACGACTCCGTCTGTCACGGTGTCGCCTGGCAAGGGCGGCAGCACCCCCACGCCAACGACCGCCTCGCCAGAGGATACGCCCGAGCAGAATGAGAACTCGACGCCAGAGCCGAGCGGATCGTCGGACGATGGCGAGGTCGACGGCGGTTCAGACTACGACACTTCCGAGGAGGGATCGACCGATGAGGAAGAAGACAGCAGCAGCTCCGATGAGGCGTCCGGCAGCGCTCCTCGCGACTCGAGTGGTTCGTTCGTCGGTAGCGGCTCGGACATTGAGTACCCGAGCGAGGACGGCTCGACGGGCGAAGAAGGCTCGTTCTCGGGCAGTGACGTGACTGGCTCGAGGGACGTCGAGGTGCCGAGCGGCGACGGATCGGTCGAGTTCCCGAGCGAGAGCGCGTCGGGCGAGGACGAGGGCAGCGACGAGTTCCCGTGTGAGAGCGGCTCCGAGTCGGAGGGCGACGATGCCTCGACGGGTGACGAGGGTTCCTACACTGGCAGTGAAGTCGATGGGTCGGCCGACAGCTCCAGTGGTGTGCCGACCGGACCGACTGGGCCGGGTGACGAGGGTTCGAATGCTGGTAGCGAAGTCGATGGGTCGGAGGCCTCAGAGGCTGACAGCTCCACTGGCAGCAGCACGATCCCGACCCCGCCGAGCAGCTCGGGAGGTTCGAACGGCGGCCCCTCGCCGACCAAGCCGACGGGAAGCAACACGGGCGGCAACGGCGACACCAGCAGCCGCGAGGGATCAGGTGGCGAGGACGAGCCGTCGACACCCAGCGGCGGAGGCTGCAAGGTCCGCACGCGCCGCTTCCGACAGTAAGCGAGCGTGAGCGTTGAGTGTGTGAGTCGAGTAGAGACCACTCGGTCGTTGGATATCTGTTCCTGTACGAAAGCGTAGTGTTGCCACGTTGGAGCGAATACAAGCAGTTGAAACTCTTCATCTGAGCATTTCGAGGGTAATTTGTCGCGATAAACTAGGGGAGCGTGATGATCGGGCCAACGACGGCGTACTCCCACTCCAACACGAGCTGAAGCAGCTCCGAGGCACTCAGCTGCAGCTCGCCTCCGTTGCTGCCGTGCCAAGTCCCCGACCATGTCACCTTGCTCCTGTTGGCTTGTTTAGCACTGTTCGAGTCCTGACGCGAGCACGGAGCGATCTTCATCCTGTTCGAATACGCACAGGTTGGTGACGCTCAAGTCTTGCCAGCAACAATTCAAGGTGATGCTTACCATGTCGTGAAGTCAGCCCAGCAATCCTGAGTGGCCTCGGGGTGTTTCCCTGCTTTCGGAAGAGACCGCCATAGCACGACGCTGCTGTCGTCACTGACGACCCGATAGCACAGGCAAACGCTGCGCATGGTCCACTCGCGCGCCGCGTGCTCGACCAGCACGTGGACGATCGCGAGGTCGTCGCTCACGCGCTTGATCTCGTCGATGTGAGTCTTGATGGCTCCTCCGAGCATCGTGCGGCTCCACGGCTCGTCGCGTCCTACCGCCCACGCTCGTTCGACGACTTGCGCCGCGTTCACCTTGTCGAGCGCCTTGGCGAACCGGTAGGTCGTTCCGATGTGCTCCGACCCCCAGCCGAGCGTCAAGTAATCGTCTTCAGCGACCGGCGTCTTTGGATTGCAGTCTCCCAGCGAAGCGAGACTGCTGTACGCCTCCCGAACCATCCGCAGACATTCGTCGTCGCTCGGCAACACCCAACACGACTTGATCTCGCTGATCGTAAGGCTGGCGATCGAGCTCTAAGGCCACCAACACAAGAGTCAGCATGAACAACAAGGTGCTTGGGACAGCAAGAGACTCCCCCTACCATTGCGACCTCGACGCGGAGGTCGTCCGAGAGCGCGTGGAAGGCCAGCAGCTTGTCCTCGAGCTCGCACTTTTCCCACCGCAGCCGCTGCAGCTCGACGGCCGCGTCGCAGTACCGGTGGCGAAGGCTGGACGCGCGCGCGTCAGTCTGGTAGCCGGCCAGCGCGCGCTGCAGCTCGGCCTCGTGCGCGTCCAGCATCTCGCGCATGATGTGCAGCCACTCCTTGCGCCGACGGCGGCTGCGGCGCTGCGAGTCGCGGTCGCTCCACGAGGCCGAGAACCGCTTGCGCTGCTTGAGCGCCGCGAGCTGCGCGTCCGAGAGCACCATCGGCCGGCCGTCGCCGAGCGGAGACGCGGAAGGCGGCGCCATGACGAGCTTGAGGCGGATCGAATTGTGAGGAGCACGGCTCTCGAGCTGTGGCTCGGATAGCTCACCCACGCTAGGTGCAGTTGACGCGCTGCCACCGAACTGTGATGGGAGTTGACGGGGCGTTGAGACGCCATCTTTTCAATGGCGGCGCCGCTACGTTGAAGCCGATCACGCGCTACGTTGCCCCGCGAGCTGTGATGGTTACTGTGGAGGGGATCGGCCGAGATAGTCGTGCCACTCTGCGAGGTCTGTGATGTGCAAAGACCGCGATTGGAAATTCGGTCTCGGCTCTGTGATTGGCCCAACTGTCGCGTGTTTCGCGGAGCAAATTCGATGGTGTTCTTGATTCGTCTGGCGGAGCGCCGGACGCGCAGCTCGAGCATCGCGTCGTCGTGGCAGAGACCCATGGCCATCGACGCTTCCAGCAACTCGCAGCGGTCGGGAATGTCCCTGAGCCTAACGGCTTGAACCGATAGGTTGAATTCGAGCATTGCCTCGATGGTCAACCGCTCGTCGCGGATGACGAGCGATTGACTGCGCAGCTCGGTGATCGTCTCAATCTCGAGCGGCCGTTGACAGATTATGCTGGTCTGGCGGCAGCTCGTGTTGAAGGACGACTGGACCGGGAACACCAACTCATTCGTGTCCTCGACAGCGTGCAGCCGTAGCAGGTCTCGCTGCTTCAGACACTCGACAGTTTTCGAGGGGTTGACCATTGGTGAAGCGATGACAACGCAGCGCCACTACGACCGCATCATCACCAGAATAGATGAAGTCGTCGAAGTACAGACGGCTCGTCAGCTCTGAGATCGTCATTTTGAACTGACCATATAGCATCACTGTCCCGGACAGCTTTGGCGTGTTCAATAGCGACGAACAGCGTCATCACCTGCTGCTGCTTCTATTGCTACTCGCGGCCGCGTAATACGAACCGGAGCGCGAGCCGCTCGTAGATGATTACGAACGCGCCGAGAGCCACAAACGCCACATCCTGGCGCGAGAATTGGATTAGTAGCTCGGCATCGCTGCAGGGACGCATTCGACACGCCAAACACACCAAACACCAACGCCAGGCACAGGAAACATTCGGCTACAATACTTGACAACACGGCTGACCACCTACCCGGCGCGAGCACGCCGCCAACTGCCACTCTGCATGCATAAAATAACTGGGAACAGGGAGCGTAAATACTGTGGCACGCGGACGCACTCGTGACAGGCACAACCACCTGCCCCGCGAATACGGCCGCGTCCCTGGAGCGCAGGCGAGGCTCTCCACTGCTGTCCTCGCCTCGCACCCACCCGCGGCGCTCCTTGCCTCATAGTGTCAGCAGCGGGCCGACCACGAGGTTCTCCCAGCGCAGCGCCAGCACGAGCACCTCACGCATCCAGAACGCCGCGTCCGCCTTCGTCGCGTTCGACAGCGAGCCGCCGTACTCGACCTCGAAGCCCGGATGCGAGCCGCACTCTGGGTCCACCGTATCCGGCAACGTCGTGAACTTCCACCACACGAACGCCTTCGACCAGATCTGCAGGTTCGACGGCGCCGACTCGCTCAGCACCTTGCAGTCGTCGTCGTCCTCCGGGTTCATGTCGCGGATGCACACCAGGTGGCCGTCCGGCGTCTTGGTGCGGAACAACAGGTAGATCGTGTGGTGCACCCACCCGTCGATCGTGTGCGTGATCTTGCGGCGCACCACCACCACGTCGTTCGCGAACCGCTGAATGACCTCCACCTGCACGTCCAGCGAGTGACCAAAGTAGCGCGTCACTTGGTCCTGGACGGCACGCATCTCCCAGCTGCGCGCGGCAAGCTCCTCGCTGCACGTCTTGTGGAACATCTTGTGGAACAGGAAGTTCACGCGGTTGCCCACCAGCTTGCGCTTCTCGCGCCACCCGCAGATCTCCAGACCGCTTGAGATAAAGTCCTCGCTCGACGAGAACGCGTCGATCTCCAGGAACGAGTCGCGCATGAACCCGATGCACGCCGCCTCGTCCAGCGGACGGAACGACCGCGGCATCGCCAGCTCCGGCACGGGCTGGTTCGACGTCTCGCGCTGTAAAAAGCAGCCACCACCCAATCACATTCCGTCAGTCGGGACACGTTGAGACACGGCAGCGTACCCATCAAGCAGACCGCAACGTACGTGGTCGTACTCGAGCTGCAGCATCGAGTGGAAGAACCGGTGGTCGTCGATCGCCTTCTTCAGGTGGTAGTTGTGGTTGTTCAGCACGATCGACTCGAGGATCACCTCGGCCACGCGCTCCTCCGCCGGGCTCTTCATCCCAGGGTGGCTCTGCATCTGGTCGCAAAAGCCGCGGATCCGCTGCTCCAAGAGCTCCACATCCTCCTTCATCGACAGCATCGTGCGCTGCAAGATAAGTGGTGATGGTAGATATCAATATAACAGACATCCAACATATCAGTTAGATATACCATCATCATACCAGATATGTCACTCTTTCGAGACAAACACACATACCTCGCGCTTGTGACGACTGCGCCGCTCGTAGCTCCGCAGCCGCGCCTTCGCGGCCGATGGCGGCGCGCGCTTCGGCTTGGCGTCCTTCGGCTTCAGCGACGGCTTGCGGCCGCGACGCTTCTTCCCCGCGGCCACCTCCGCCGCCAGCGCGTTCAACCCACCGAACACCGGCGCGCCGATCGGGGCCAGCGCCGCCGTCGTCAGCAGGCCGTCCACCTGCAGCGCGGCCGGGTCCGCCTCGTCGTCGTCGTCCATCATGAGCATCATCATCGCGTCGGGCGAGTCCGACATCTCGCCCGCCACCACGTCGTCCAGCGGCAGCGGCTCCACCGGCGCGGGGCTCGCCGCGCCGTCCGCGGGCTTCGGCTTGGCATCCGCCGCGCGCTCCGCCTCCGACAGCAGGCACGCGCTCCAGAGCGAGCCGGCGTCGCTCTCGTTCGCAGCCTCCTCGTCCTCCAGTTCGGCCTCCGACAGCGTTGACGGGAGCATCAGGTCCAGCACGGCCGCGCCGGCGTCGTCCTCGAGCCGGAAGTGGCCGGAGAACTCGGCGCCGACGGCCTTCTCGTCCTTAACGTCCGCGGCGAGCGCCATGTCGGCGTCCACGGCGTCCAGCGCGAGCCCGAGGAACTCGTCTGGGTGCTGCGGCTCGGCGCCGCGCGACGGCAGCAAGTCGAGCATCGTGTGGAAGCGTCCAGGCGAGAAGGAGACAGCGGCGCTTCGCACGTTCTGAGCCTTACGGGCACGACTTCTCTATCTGTCTGGTTCTTTTCCTGCCGATGCCGGAGTGAGGGCCACAGCGGCGGGGCCGCCGGTGATTGAATGGAACAAGAGAGGGGCTGCCTCTTTTTCCGAGACTTCCAGAGTTCGAGGGGGAAAAGGGCACAGGGGTTTATGCCTGGGGAGTTCAGGTGGTTCCCCAAGTTCAAGTTCCGAAATGGACTGGTATTTTTGGAGAGGGGGGCGGGACGGAGGGGTGTGGTGGGGGTGACGGCCGCAACTTCTTTTTCTTTTTCTCCAGGGCTTTGAACTTCCAGGTGAGTTGAGTCGACATACAAATATAAAGTGAAACCACCTCCTGGAACTCGAGCCTCTCGCCGTTCAAACAATCCCGGTGCTTTCGCCCACTTGGCCGAACTCTGGCCCGCCCTGGAGTGGCATAAAGTTCCAGGACCGGCGGATTCCGTGTAACGTCGTGTGGTTACGGGACGGGGGCTTTCGGGATCCGTTGTGGCGCGAAGCGGAGGCGAGCGGAGCGACGAGGGCCGTCCGCGCCTTGTTCAAGCCCCGTCCTCCACACACGCACCAGCGGATGACATCGTCGTGTCAGCCAGCACCCTGTTTAGTGTACGGTACACCAGTAACTCTCCACTTCACACACGGGTGCGTTTCTAGAGCCCTCGATAGACTTCCACCGCCACCATTGCCGAGGCCGTCAGGTCTCCGCCTTCGGTGTCGCACTCGGTCAAGCGAGTGGCGCGCTCGCCGTAAGAGTGGCCACCTTGAACTTGCAACGTGAAGAACGGCAAGGAGCGGCTGCCTCCCTCTGTTAAATTGTTGCGTTTCCACGCGCAGTCCTCAAAAAAGTTCCAGCTGCCGCAATTCAAAGTTCCAGGTGTCACAATTGCCTGGTTGCGCATTGTAAGCCCATACAAATGAGGGGCACCCCCACCCGCACCATGCTCGCGAATTCGCGACCAGCTCGGCAGTAATCTCTCGCGGTCTGATCGAGAAGCAGCAGACGGCATAGCGGACGCTCTCGCCGTGTTCCGGTGTCGTCTGCCTGCGGCTCACGCGGGCGGCGCAGCTGGCGGCTGCTCGCACCGGCGCAGCTCGTCAAGGATCTGCAATTGTGCTAAACCGCGTTTTACTGATCCGCACAAAAGAAATGCATCGGCCACCAGTCACGCTGACGCATTTTAACAAGCGATGGCTGTGCGTTTATACGCGCGCCGTCCGTCCGTCAGTCGGTCGTTCACCACAGAGCCTCTGGACAAACGTAACCGAAATTCGAACGCGCAGTCAAAACAATGCGTCATTTTGGAGAATTGAGCTCGCGCTTTTTAGCGCCTCAAAGAGAGAGACAGACAGCTCATGGCCACCCACTTCGCAACGTAATGGTGACGCCACCGTTCCCCCCGCCGTCCAACACTGAGCGCGTTCAATCGACGCCCTCGAACAGACCTCTACGGCGCTCCCCTCAAACGACTGTACGCCTCCGTACCGTAGATGAAGAGTACCGTCACCCTGGAACGATCCAAGACCAATTTTCATGTTGGACCAACTCGCCATACACATCTTCAGCTCCTTCCCGGCAAAGTTCAGCCCTGCCGTCTTATTTCAGAGCTGAAGTGGCCTGCCTCTCGCCGCGCCGCCGGCATCCACACCCGAACGATGGCGCCGTCGCTGCGCCGCGTCCTTGCGCGGCTCGGTGTCGGCCGATCCCGGTGGCAGATCGCGCGCTCGACGCTGCTGCCGAGTCTGCAGACCGCTGCGGTGAGTTGAGTTGAGCTGGGTTGCTCCAAGTTGAAGGCGTCGATTCAACCCGAGCTTTGACAGTCGCAATCGCTTGCGGCCAGGTGCTAGCGGCCGCGTGTGGCTGGGAGGCGTGGGTTGAGCTGGCGGACCCTCCCCCGTGCCGCCAGGCGGTGGACTGGGCGACGGCGCTGCTGGTCGCACCCCAGCTGACGCTGCTGATATCCCTCGTCCTACAGTGCACCATCATGGTGCGTGGCGGCAGACAGTCGCCCGTAAGTCGCCCCATCCTGACGATCGAGCTTGAACTTTCAACAAGCCACGTCGGCCGGTCTCCTCTCTGCAATCACCGCGACGCCATACACCGGAGCATCCTGACGTGGCGCGACTGACTGACTACAGGCGTTGGTCTCCGCGGTGGTTGTCGGGCCGCTGCTCGCGGTTGGGACGCTCGTCTCGGGGTTCCGCCTCGGCGTCGGCCTCTGCTGCTGCTCGCGGCTGTTTTGGTGAGTCCGTCATCTCCTGCTGGCAGGTGGCGGCAGCTTCAACCCTGGCTCTTGTTGAACCCAGCTTGGATCGAAGCGCCGCGCCTGACACGGCGGCGTGTCGCGTCAGCTTCAGCAACTGGTGAAGAGCGCGGAGCTTCAACCTCCCCCCTCTCCGCGTTCAGCCATCGCTTGACGACTTTGCTCGCTCTGTGGACAGCTACGTGGCGCTCGTCCGCCGGGTTGTCCACTTCATCGCCACCGCCGGTTTGATTGCGCCAACAGTAAGGACGCCTCTGGGTTAATCGCTCTGCCGATCCTCGGTTGTCGACTCCTCTCATGTTCTCCACCAGACCGCGGCTGCCCTCGCGGCGCTGTCCAATTGCACGCTAGAGAAAGCCGGTGGCGACCTGACCCATCGCTTCCTCGCCAAGACCAGGCCGCGATCGCCAGTCGCTCGGCGCCGCCACGCAACCCAAGCAGAGACCGTGTCGCCTTGAAATGCCCGCGGTTCGAAGCTTGCTGGCTTCCGATGGATGTCCCAGCAATTGGACCAGACCATGCTCAGCGAACACCCCGACCGCAGGTTGAGAAAGCCACCGTCGACGCCAACGTGGACAGACTGTTATTGAAAACCACTGACCGAGCGAGTTCGAGTCGAGAGTAGCTGTGTGAGCTCTGGCGATCGCCTCAGGCAGCGACGGAATAGAACGATCATATCTTCACTGCGGGTCTCTATTGTATGCCACCAAAGTCTAAAGCTCCCCAGCCTCGGCGAGCGAGCGGAAGAGCGGCACGAGCTCTTCGGGAGGCACGAAAGTCTTCTCGAGCGTCGCGCGCGTCTGCACCTCGACCAGTCCTTCCTTGGCGAAGCGCTTGCCCACGACAACTCGGAACGGGTAGCCAAGCAGCTCCGATTCGGCGAGCTTGGAGCCGGGGCTCTCGCTCCAGCGGTCGTCGAGCACGACCTCGTCCCCAGCAAGTCCAGGAACACCCGACGAACCGAGGTCGTTGGCGATCGACTGGGCTGTCATCGCGATCGGGTCGTCGCCCTTCTTGTTGCCGATCGTCATGACGAGCACCTTGAACGGCGCGATGGCCGTGGGCCAGACGATGCCGTGCTGGTCGTGCGAGACTTCGACGGCCGCGGCCATGAGCCGAGTGACACCCATGCCGAAACACCCCATCTCCATCAACTGCTTGGCGCCGTGCGAGTCGGTGAACGTTGCGTTGAACGGTTTGGAGTACTTTTGGCCGAGGTAGAAGACGTGGCCGACCTCGATGCCTCGCTTGGCCTCCAGCTTGGCGTGTCCTGAGCAACGGGGACACACGTCGCCTTCTGCGGCCAGGCGAAAGTGGCCCCATTCAACCAGAAGAGAAGTCGTAGAGGCGGCAACTCGGACAGTGCTAGCAATTGGAGTCGCGTCGTCCTTGAGAGAGTCGTCGAGGAACACGGACAGATGCACAGCAGTCGCGTCCGACACGTCCAGATCTCGGAAATGCGACCTCGACAGCGGCACCAGCTCGTCGCCATCGAAGAACGGCTTGATGGCGAGCTCATTCACCTCGCGGTCGCTCCGAGCGAACACGAGTGCAACTTGCAGCGGTCCTGTCGTCTCGCCAGCCTCGACATCGTCCTGTGGCTTGTGCAGCACCTTGAGCGTCACGCCCGCTGATCCAGCGGACTCTTGCAGCTGCTCAATCGTCTTCCAGACGCCGACATCTCGCTCCGAGATCTGCTTCTCGACTTGAGCAAGCAGGTCAGCGATCTCTTTGTCGTCAAGGGAGACATTCGCTTGACTAGATCCGGTCAGCGGCGGCAGAACACCCTGAGCCTTCTCGACGTTGGCCGCGTAGCCACATTCGTCCGACGAGCACGAGAGCAGCGCGTCCTCTCCGATCGGTGCGAGCACGTGGAACTCGTGCGAGAGGTTGCCGCCGATGTTGCCCGAGTCGGCCTCTACCTTTGCGATCGGCAGTTTGAGCCGCGTGCGCAGGATGCGCTCGTAGGCGCCGACCACGTCCTCGTACGTCTGGAGCGCGCGGTCGAAGCTCATGTCGAACGAGTACATGTCCTTCATGACGAACTCTCTCGCTCGCAGCAGTCCGAAGCGCGGACGGATCTCGTCGCGGAACTTGCGGCCGATCTGGTACACGCGCAGCGACTGGCCAGGCGCCGCGGCGTAGTGCGCCGCCACGAGGCTCGTGATGCTCTCCTCGTGCGTCGGTCCGAGCGCGTACGTGTCTTCGCGGCGGTCGGCGAGCGTCATGAGCTCTGGGCCGCGCGTCTGCCAGCGGCCCGACTGCTGCCAGAGCTCGGCCGGAATGAGCACGGGAAGATCCAGCTTGTTGCCGTCGATGCGCCGCATCTCGTCGTCGATGATCGCCTCGAGCTTAGCAGCCACGCGCTTGCCCAGCGGAAGCAGCGCGTACACGCCGTGACCGCTCTTGCGCACGAACCCGCCGCGCAGCAGCAGCTGGTGGCTCGGCACGGCCGCGTCCGCCGGCGCCTGCTTCTCCGTCGGCGCCCACACCACCGACCGCCGCGTGAACGCGCCACCGGCAGCGGAGCTCAAGGCCGCAAAGCCCCGCGGCCCGCGGCGAACGAGACGGCGAGCTGCCGCATTCGCCCACATTGTGCTCGAACCTGCGGTTGACACGCAAAGTTGGTCAATTTGGAGGTGATATACCTGACGGCGCCAGGCAAAATCTTATCTTACGCCAAAAATACCATTCTGAGCCAAACCAACGCCCCAAAAGGAAAAAGGGTGTTTTAGGCGAAGTTGTTGCATGGCGAGTGAAAAGCGAGAAGTGAAAGGATGTGGCACGGCCCACATTTTAACCTTGAAGTTTATATGATCAAAGTGTACCCACCTGTAGGTACAGGATCACCTCTGTTAGGTTCGAATATCCAGCCTTGAGCTGTAATCGATATAGGTATAATACCCACACTATTGACCGCGATTAATATACAAGATTCGCAGTCAATACATTGTCTGGTCAATAGCTAATTGACCTTTTTTGGCCAATGGTCGGCGAGTGAAAACGGAGGGCAAAGTGGCGAGTGAAAGATAAAACTACAAAATGTTGGTGCTTTTATGTCGGACTGACTCGCATTTGGGTCTCACATTTGGGTATTCGGGCAGGCCACGCGGCAGCAGCGGGTGGCTAGCAGCAGCAGCTGGGTCCAGTCCTTCTTCCGCGTGCGACGGACGACGGCGGGCGACGGCCACCACGACATGGTGAGCGACGGCCACTACGCGAGCGGGCACAGCTGACAGCGAGCGGGCACAGGCGAGAGCGGGCACAGTAGCGGAATAGGCGGGCTCAGCACAGCAGCACAGCGCGGTCAATGGTGGTTGTCATGCGAGTTCTGTAGCTGCAGCAACTGAATTTCAGAATTCTTTTGTAGCAGCTGGAGTTCTGATGCGTGAATTTTGTCGACGTCTTCTGCGTGTCTGTCCTTGAGCTCAATTGTCTTGGCCATTAACTCGCTCTTTTGATTCACAAATTTGGCCTCAGCCAGCGATGTCATTACCTTTAGACTGGTGTCAGGGGCGACACGAGAAAACTCGTCGTTAAGCTGTCTGTAAATGTTTTTCAGCTGATCAGCATGGATTGGATTGTAAATCGCCAGTTCTTTGTAACCTCTGAACTTCAACTTCATACCACCGTTGTCGACCAAAGCTTTTAGTCGATCCTCTGCGGCCTTCAGTTGGCTACAGTGAACCAGCACAAACCAACAGAATGATATCGTTTGAGATAACTTGCCATACTGGTCCTTAATGCCTTCGAATCGAGTAGGAAAATTTCTCGTGAGTCCCAGCTTGCCAATTCGGTATGAGGCATAGTCATCTAGTGGATAGTCAGTCTGGTTCAGTGGTATGCTGACGCGTAAATCAGAGACAATGCCAAAGTCGACAAAATAGAGTCCACATAATGTCAGGTTGAGCACACAGCTCAGAGTACTTCTTGGTTCGCTTAGGAAAAAATTAGGATTCTCTGTGCTGATAATGCATGTTGTGCGAGAAACTGCACGCCGAATTTTTGTCTTCCCCCGGAGAATGCAAGAGCGTAACATAGTATCATTGTAGACATCCGTAGCTTGACGTAAACTGTCATAGTCGTTGCATTGAATGTCGGGTTTGCATTTCCTTGGTCATCAACAATACGTAAATCTAGGATCTCGCCTGCATTCTCGCCGCGCCGCATGACAACACGATGCACTAGATTACATGTCTTGATCATTGTAACGGGGCTCCGTTACATTTGTAGGTAGGTTTGCATTTGTAGGTAGGTTTTTACATTTGTAGGTATGTTTTACCTCCCCAGGCCAAAGGCCGCCTGGGTTCAGTCGTGTCAGTCAGTGATTGGCTGAAAGTGGTATCGCAGCACCCTTTCAACCAATCAGCGACGACATTACTTAACGGCCATTGGCTGGCCGGGCCCGCAAGGGCCAATCATCAATCAGAGTCGAATTTTCCCCCTAAAGCAGACCTGCCTCGAGCTTGCTCGAGGCTCTAAGTTTTCTCAAGGGCACCAACGTGTAAGCTACGTAACGGGCGCTCTAGGCCCGTTACAGTGTTCCTCCAAGTCGGAACCCAAGTCTTCCTCTACAGCGCAAGCGTGTGTGCCGTGTTATCGGGAACTGTGTGAACAGCGTCCTGTTACAACTAGCCTTGAACGCCTCCATGATTCACTCGATCTATTTTCCACTTGTGCCCTCCCGAGCGTTTTGCGCTGTGCTGCTGTGCTGAGCCCGCCTATTCCGCTACTGTGCCCGCTCTCGTCTGTGCCCGCTCGCTGTCAGCTGTGCCCGCTCGCGTAGTGGCCGTCGCTCACCATGTCGTGGTGGCCGTCGCCCGCCGTCGTCCGTCGCACGCGGAAGAAGGACTGGACCCAGCTGCTGCTGCTAGCCACCCGCTGCTGCCGCGTGGCCTGCCCGAATACCCAAATGTGAGACCCAAATGCGAGTCAGTCCGACATAAAAGCACCAACATTTTGTAGTTTTATCTTTCACTCGCCACTTTGCCCTCCGTTTTCACTCGCCGACCATTGGCCAAAAAAGGTCAATTAGCTATTGACCAGACAATGTATTGACTGCGAATCTTGTATATTAATCGCGGTCAATAGTGTGGGTATTATACCTATATCGATTACAGCTCAAGGCTGGATATTCGAACCTAACAGAGGTGATCCTGTACCTACAGGTGGGTACACTTTGATCATATAAACTTCAAGGTTAAAATGTGGGCCGTGCCACATCCTTTCACTTCTCGCTTTTCACTCGCCATGCAACAACTTCGCCTAAAACACCCTTTTTCCTTTTGGGGCGTTGGTTTGGCTCAGAATGGTATTTTTGGCGGGAACGATCCGGGCCATTGGCGCCACGAGTGTAGCAGTGCAGAACGCGACCATGGCCGAGCGGAGTGATGCAGCGTCGCCACCTCACGCCAGCAGCGCACAGGCGGGTCCTTCGACGGCGGCAGGGCGGACGCAGTCGCCGCCTCGCGCTGGCAGTCGCGGCAAGCAGCAGCATGGCCAGCAGCAGCAGCAGCAGCAGAATGGACGACAGCGATCGCACCGCCACCGCCGCCGCAAGGGGAAGGACGCGCAGCTCAAGCAGCCGCCGACGCGGGACATGCCGCGCGTGCTGTCCGAGCTGCTGAATGAACCCAAGCAGGCGTTGCTGCACCGCGTGGTGCGGCACATTGGCCCGAAGCACGCGTGGCAGCTGCTGCGCGAGACGCTGCGGCTCGAGCAGCAGGGCGGCCAGGCGGTGAACGCGGTGGGTAGCGGCACGCCGTCCAAGTTCTTGGTCGTGGACGAGCAGTCGCACGAGCTCAAGGCGCGGCGCCGCACGACCGGCGGCGTCTACCTCGCGCTGCTCAAGGAGCAGGTGCCGCGCGACACCTACCGCGCTATTTATGAGATCGAGGACAAGAAGAAGAAGGAGGCCAAGAAGCGCGGCCGCCAGCGCCAGCGCCAGCGGATGGACAACACGCTCGCGCAGCTCGGCTTCGACGACCTCACGCTCGCGCCGGACGACGGAGAGCGCTCAGGCGAGGCGGACGCGGCGGGGACTGGCGATGAGGCCATGGAAGATGGCGAAGTTAGTTGAGCACGGCACGACACGACATGAATGAAAGGGTAATGGTGAATTCCTCGATGATATGGCAGCATTAGGTGCTCGTCGTCCTCCATTGTAGGACTACACGCAGACACTGTACGCTTGTGGCGAGTGGGCCATCGCGATTGGAAGATGTGCTCTTGGACTAGAACCACCGAACACTTAGCTCGTCCAAATCTCGCGCAGAGCTGGAGACAATGCCTGCTTGCCTAAATGATCACTGTAGGTGTATTTAATCTACTGAATATCTTCAGGCCGATTGTCTAACTGATGGAGCATCCGCGTTCACTGGGTATGCTGTTCACTGGAGTTGAAGACACCAAGCAGCATTGTAACATCACCGTCCACACTCCGATGACATCTCTATCAGGCGTGCTTGGTTACTTGGCGGAGCGGTCGGTCGCGCGGCAATCGCCTTGAGTACACAGCGACTGTACTGGTACGCTCCGGTTGGAGCGTGGGGGACGTGCATGGTTCATCGAGCCATTGTCGGTGCTCAAGGCGTGAAGCAACCTGGTGCGGCCTGCACGGACGTGGAGGGAGCCGCACAACCGCCGAAATTCTAGCAGCAATGTCGGGTACGCGGTCGTACATGGCGTGAGGCTCGAGTTACGCTCTTCCAGCGTCGCGGACAAAGGCGGTGACGACCGCAACAAAGCGCGCGTGCTCGGCGTCGTGGAGCGTCTGCTCGCGCCGGATGCGGTCCGCGAAGCCTGTGAGCACGGACAGATGCTGGTCGATCACCTTGGGCGGTCCGCCGGCGCTCGCAGTGTGGTGTGACGCCGCCCACGACACGTGCACGAAGTACGGCGGACGCATGAACATCTCGAGGTACCGCGCGATGAACTTGCAGCCCTGGCAGTGGCTACCAGAGCCAACGCACGCGCGCACGGCGGCTTCGAGCTGCGCGACGCCGTCGGTCGGCGAGAACTGCACGTGGAAGCTTGGCAGCGACACCGGAGCTGGAGCAGCGAGTGACACGGGGACGATCCGGCGGGAGCAGAACATGGCAGTTGCAGCCGGCAGGCTCAAAGCTGAAGTGGAGAGGAGTCCGGTGTATTCCTAGCCGGCGCGTCTCTCGTTGCCAGTCGCACGCACGTCTCGGGGCGGTCGAATCAGCCGTCGCGCGCCGCGCAACACACCGGAAGCGACATGCGCGAGCGGCATCTCACCCGAGCGGGACCGCTGATTGGATGCACCGCATGGCCATTCCGCGCGGCGTGGCTTTACGCGTCAATCAAGTGGACCTCACGTGTGGTCCACTCCCGATCCATCAGTCAACCTGCAACACTGTCACGCAAGTCCAGCAGACTGCCGTGCCGCTCTCAACGCTCGAGTAGCACTCCACTGCATGAATGTCAAGCGCTCGACTGACGGAATCTCTGCCAACGCCGACTGATCAAGTTAATGCGGTCACCTATGAGCGTTGAGGACTGTCGACGCCGCTCGTGATCGGAAGTACCTGGTAACACATCCCTCGGTGACAGAACGCGGGATACAAGCGTCGACGCCGGAGTCGCCACCATTGCTAGTGACAACCTCCAGTACCTGGACAGTGACCAGCGACGGGCCTTCTTCCATGCTGCGTGGTGAGTCTGCATTCGCTCAGGCAACAGCAAATCGAAGAAGGTTCACGGACTGGGACGAGGTGGATGGCGGTCCGAGAGTTGGGCGTTCTCGTCCCAGATCGTTGCCGAGATCCGACGGTTGGAGCTGGTGTGTGTGTCCCCACTGCTCAATGTGGAAAGAAGTGAAGACCATGCAAGACCCAGCAGTGACCAAGGAGGATGAGATCGCTGACGGCGACTTCAAGCCGTTACCACCGACACCCGCTCCCGAACGACAGCGCACGGATATCAGGGCGACACTGTTCATGTACGGCGTAATGACCTTAGCGATCTTGTGTGCCCTCGGCGCCTTCGTGTTTGCCATGACAATGGTTATCCTGGCGTCGACTGCTCCAACCCAGCTGGACAAGTGGCGCATCGAGCTCAACGACAACTCGAGCAAGGTGGTGATACAGGGGACGGTCACGTCGCCAACTGGACAGTCGAGTCACTTCGCCGGTGAGATCTATGGTAACCAAAGTGGACCGCCCAGCGCGCTGGTCGCGGTGGCAGCCAACTCGAGTGAGCATCGGTTGCGTCGCTTTGAGTACGTCGCGATGCTCAACGGCTCGGCGTTCATGTGGAAGTCAGTGGTCGGCTACGACGGTGACGAGTATGTCGTCGGCCGCAAGTGCGTCGAGCGCGACCAAGTGCCGGTGGTGGCGACAACCATCGCCTGGTTATTCGGCGACCAGAAGACCATGCATTTGCCCTCGAAGGTGTCGGGGAACTTTGTACCCAACCTCAATGCGCGGCTACACGCCGCTGGTCTCTGGTTCGACTTGCGGCGGCTCGCTAGAGACTTCGCGTCGTTCACGGGGGACGGGAGCGCCTGGATTCTCGACGGCGACAACACGACAGTGCAGCTTCGACTCGTTAAGCGTGGATACTCTGGAGTCGCGCTCGTGCGGGAGTTGGTTGAGAGCGTGGAGACGTTCAAGTATTGTCCGAACCTGTTTCAGCGCGAAGAGAAGACGAAGAAACACCGAACGCGCCGTGTCGAGGAGACGAAGAACGAGGACTCTGTCCCGATGTCGCTGCGTCACTGGCTGGATCAACGCTTCGATCACCGACGATTACTGTCTGTCGATCCTGAAGCAGTCGTTGGAAACGTTCACGCCGCCAACATGATGGGTGATCTCCATGAACCCGAAAGGAACTCGACCGTGTGCGCGAACGGTGCCAAGAAGTGTCTGTTCGTCCACGGCATTGGCGTGAAGCAGGACGTGGGACTGGTCGACAACTTCACCGACTACTGGGGGGACGAGGTGCTGACTTCGCTGCCGTGTTGCGAGCAGCTCAAGTTCACGCGCTTTGACACAGACAATCGACCGTGGTACAGTCCGGAGCTCGCGCGCGCCACTTGCGACGCCGCGATCGCCGTCGCCACTAACAGGACCTTCCGCTTCTCGAACGGATCGATGACCATCGGTTCCGGCACGAGACAAGCAGCCCGAAAGCAGACGAAGAGACTTGACAACTTGATCATCATCTCGCATTCGTCGGGAGCGCTGAGCGTCGCCTCTGCACTGATGCAAAGCGGGTGCGCGTTGTCTCCGAACTCGTCCAAGTGGATCGCGATCCAGGGACCGATGCTGGGCTCACACACAGCCAACCAGGTGCTGAGCGACTGCGCCAAGCCCGCGTCCGCGTGGGACAGCGTGGTCAAGAAGGCGCTGACGGTGTTTGAGCTGTGTCCGTCCACGAACTCGACTCGCTCACTGGTGCTCAAGGGCTCGAACGTGTCGGATCCAAGTCTGGACGAGTTGTACACGCTTACGGCCGCCACCTTCCGAGCCAACGTGAACGCGAGTCTGTGTGGCGTCAGTCCCGAAGGAATCGCGTCAACCGCGTCCGCACAATATGTGGCGCTGGCCGAGCTCTCGCGCCACAACTCGACCGCGAACGACGGCGCCGTGACGTTCACGAGCTGCCGCGGGGGTCTGAACGCATCGCTCTACCGCTCGACGCCAAAGAGCGCGTTCTACCGAGCCGATCTCAACCACGAGGACGGCCGCCTCGTGTATGGCGATGGTCCGCGCGCTGCGCAGCAGCCTCTCCGCTGGCTGCAGGGCCAGATCGACTGAGCGTCCAAGAAGGAGACGAGGGGCTAGTGAGTGAGCTTATATGTTGTGAGACGGCACAGTGCGCAGCGTGTGCGAATGAATGTCAAATGCGTAGCCATGGCTACGTTTCGGTTTTGTTTTGAGAAAAATGGTGTTTTGATGCAAGTATCCGATAGCATCAAGATTCGTAACGGATATCCGACATTCTTAACCGTTTCCTGCCTCTTCCGCGCAGTCACAACAATGGGATTCCACTTCCCGCTGCCAGTCAAAAGCTAATGCGGTCGCCGCCGGGCTCCTCCTTGTCGCTCGCGGGTATCGGCGCGCCGTCCGCGGCCGCCGACTCGTTCGGCTCTTGGGCGACGCAGGCGCCGACGGCCCCCGCGTTTGTGTGTGTGGACTACGTCGTGCGCTCGCGGCCCGGGGTCGAAGCGTTGGACCACGCTGTGCATTTGATCAAGAGCTTCCTGGATGTGTCGCGCGTCTCGTCCGTCGCAGTGGCCGCTCGTTCGCGGTCGCTGGAGCTGCTGCGGCTCGCCGCATTCCGGGAGAAGCGCAAGCTCGCCGGGTGGTCCTCCGACCTCGTGCGCGCATACCGGCAGTTCCAGTTCGCGGCCGCTATGAACGTCCTGGCAGGACTCGGCAGCGTCGAGGGCATGATGTGGCTGCGGCAGGCGTACTACCCGAAGGGCCGGCTGCAAGGTGCCGAGCGTGCCGCGCTCTGGCACGGACAGCTGCACGTGCTCGAGTTCCTGCACACCGAGTGGCCGACCAAGGTGGAGGAGGACGCGACGGACGCGACGGACGCCATCGCTCGGGTGGCGGCTCAGGGCCGCATGGACATTGTGGAGTGGGTGGTGGAGTCCAAGGGTCCGTACGCCGTCGGCTGGGGTGCGATGGACGCCGCGGCGGCCGATGACCACATGGACATCGTGCTCTACCTCGACGGCATCGTCGGTAACCGGTGCACGCGACGCGGCCTCGAGCTCGCCGCGCGGAACGGGCATGTCAGCGTCGTCATCTGGCTGCACGAGAACCGGTACGAGCTGCGTCACTTCCGCATGCTCGAGAACGCTATCCGCGGCGGCCACCTTCCCGTGGTGCAGTACATCATGCAGAACGTGGCGCTCGCTGTCTCATGGGTTCAGGACTCCATGAAGGCGGCCGTGCGGTTCGGCCAAGTCCCAGTCCTCGAGTGGCTGCACGAGTTCACCGACCAAAAGATCGAGCTGCGATCTAGTTGGCTGTTCGACGTGGCGCGGGACGGACACCTCGGTGTGCTTCAGTGGCTCCACGATCGAGGCCATGATGTGCACTGCTCAGACGCGTTCGTGATCCGCGGGGCTGCTGCTGGCGGTCACCGCCACATCATCGAGTGGGTCTACGCCAACTATCGATCGACGCCCGGGCTCGGAGTGTCGCCAAGTCGCATCTGTGTCGACGGCGCTGCAACCAACAACCACCTGGCGCTGCTCAAGTGGCTGCACAGCAAGCACTACCACCTCTCGAGCGCTGCGATGGACGAGGCTGCTGCCAACGGACATCTTCAGATTGTCAAGTGGCTGCAGACCAATTGTCCTGACATTGGCGCGTCCAAGGCTGCCATGGACGCTGCTGCGGCGAATGGGTACCTCGAGATCGTCAAGTTCCTGCATCAAAAGCGCAAGGAAGGCTGCACCAAGGCCGCCATGGATGCGGCGGCGCTGAACGGCCACCTCGACATCGTCCGGTTCCTGCACAACAACCGAGGCGAGTACTGCTCCGCTCGTGCCGGCGAGTCTCTCCACCTGCCGGTACTCGAGTTCCTCCGCTTCAATCGGCGCCTGCGCGATCGCCTGCCAAGCAGCGTTGCGGCCGCCAAGCGCGGCGACCTCGATCTACTGCAGTGGATCCATCGCAACTACCGCAAGCAGTTCGATCTGGACGCTGTCGTGGTTGAGGCGCGCGCTGGCCCTCACTTTCACGTGCTGCGTTGGCTCGAGATCCTTCAAACCAAGCCTTCGCGCCGATGAGACTAGCTAGTCAAACGGTGTGGGCCGCTTCCCACACGCCACGTCGCTCGATCCAGACCAATGGCGGCGAGTTCCGCGTCATTTTCGCTCCAAGTTTCGAGTGTGATGATCGAGCGAGTTCTCCTGGCAGTGACGGTGATACCCGTGGTGATGGCGCTCCACCGCTCTGATGGCTTCTCAGAGCGCGATTCCAAGGCGCTGTCGGGTCTGCGGTCGTGGGTGGATCCGGCCACACCTGAAGATCGATGGACGTACGAGAGCGCTCGCAGCGATGGCCGCGTCTGGGAGCTGGTCATGAGCGACGAGTTCGACACGCCGGGTCGCGTGTTCCGTGCAGGTGAGGACCACGTGTGGACGTCGCTCGAGAAACCCGACGGTGTGAACGCGGCGCTCGAGGTGTACGCACACAACCAGACCACGACAAAATGCGACACCACCACGGGCGACTGCTACCTCGAGATCTGCGTCGAGGAGCGGCGCTCGGACTTGCGCGTCTGGAACGCCTTTGCAGACCCTCCCGGTCAGCAGAACATCACCTTTGTACGGTTTTGCCGTCCTGATGTGGTGGCTCTTGTTGGTGCTTGACTGACTTGGTGCTGACTCGAACCAGTTCTACCGATCGGCGATGCTCCAGTCGTGGAACAAGTTCTGCATCCAAGGCGGGCTCGTCGAGGTGCGCGCACAACTCCCCGGCGCCGTGTCGCCTGCCACCGACAATCCCGACTTGACTGCTGCTGTTGATGAAGACGAGGACGTCGACGCTCGACCTGTGCACGCGATGGCGTTCTATCCGACGTGGCCAGGCGTGTGGCTGCTCGGCAACCTCGGACGCGCCATCTTCAGCGCGTCGACCAACCGCATGTGGCCGTTCTCGTACAGCGAGTGCGACGAGAACGCCAAGACCAACCAGCGGATCAGCGCGTGCGACGCCGCGCCAGACTCGGGGATGAACCCTCATCAAGGTCGCGGCGCGCCTGAGATCGACCTGCTCGAGGGTGGAGGCACGGACATCTCGGCGTCGGTGCAGGTGGCGCCTGGGATGCCTCCTGAGTTTCGGGTCGTGCCACCCAACCCGACGATCGATCTGCGTATGGACTGCATGTACCAAGGCAACTGTGCGACGCCCGGTGCCAATACGCCAGGCATTCCGGCGAGCTACTACAGGCGGCGTGGACACAAATCGTGGTACCAGGGACTTCGGTACTCGGCCAACTACGCATGCCGACCCAACAAGAGCCTCGCCCAGCAGTATAAGCCCGTCCAAGCCGCGCTTGCCGCAGGTGTGGAGGCCAACGATTGTTCGCTGATGACGTGCCCTGCCTCTCGAGACCCGAACGGCGACCTGGGACTACTGGACTCGGCCCAGACGCAGAACGACAGGTGGGGGATTAACGCCGACGGCTCGTGCTTCGCTGTGCGCAACGCGTACGCCGGCTCGTTCGTGTGCAGCCCAGGGAACCCTCTGGCAGCGTGCAAGTCGACGTTGGCATCGCCGCCGAACGCCAGCGCGCCGGCCTTCGCGTATCAGATGGACGCCATCTCGGCCAACTGGGGAGTGCACGTTGGTGCGTACACGTCCTTCGTCGTCTACCAAGTCGAGTGGGATCCAGACCAGACTGCGGGCTACGTTCGGTGGCTGCTGGACGGTGAGCCGCTGTTTGAGATCCCCGCCGCCACGCTGACGAGTCCACCACAGGGCGGCAACGACGTCCCGAACAACCCGAAGAAGCGCATGATCGACGAGCCGCTCTACCTGATCGTCAATGTGGCTGTCTCGAGCTCTTGGGGTGCCCAACCTCCCAACCCAGGCCGCGAATGTCGCGGTGACGGCCAGGACCCAGTCGCGAACGCTATCTGCGCCGCCTTCCCCATGACGCTCAAGCTCGACTACGTCCGCGTGTACCAGGACGTGAGTCCGTCTTCCAAGATGGCGGTGGGCTGCGACCCGGTGTCACACCCGACGCGCCAGTGGATCGCCGACCACCTGGACGAGTACACCGATGAGAACAACCCGGTGGTGGCCGTCGCGGGCAAAGCGTTCTGCCGATTCGACGCCGACTGCACGCTCGCAGTCGTGAGCCATGCGGCTGTCACAACCGGTCGCTGTGTCGCTGGCCGCTGCCAGTGCAACGGACCATTTTGGTCTGGTCCTCGCTGTCTGCATGCTGCTCCGACCTCATCCGGGTTCGTGTGGCACTCGCACGGTCCGCCGCTGGCGCTGACGGCCGGCATCGCCGCGCTGCTGCTCGGCGTGAGCGTGGCGAGCGCGGTGGCAATCGGAGCGGGTCAGTCGGGTCGTCACCATGGTCCCAAGCCGCTCGACTCGCCGCTGGCGTCGCCGAGGATCGAGTCGCCAGCGCGAATGCCAGTGCTGATGCCTCCCCGAGCCGAGCGCGAGCGCGAGCCGGTGGATCCGATGCTGCAGCCGCTGCCCATGCCTCGGCCGGCCGTGGTGGCCATGAAGCACAACGCCTCGGTCCACTCTGCGCCGCGCCGCCGTCGTCCGCGCTCGAACCGCCGACCTTGACCACGTTGAAGTGTTGCTGTTATTGATGTTTGAATTTGAGATCGGTTTGAATTTACAATCACGTCGACTGATAGATGTAGACTACTCATCGAGCTGTACAAGTCAAGCGAAACTTCATGTTTGATTGATTTAGACCTAGCGCGTTGGGTTGGCCATGTCGCCTATCTAGACGCTCGGCTCCTTCGGCGTGGCCGGAAGCACGATCTTGTCCTTGATCATGCCCCACGGCGCCATCGTCACGAGCTCCTCGGACGCGGTCGGGTGGATGGCGACGATGTTGTCAAAGTCAGCCTTCGTCGCGCCGAGCTTGACCGCGACGCCGAAGCCCTGGATCATCTCGTCGGCACCCTCGCCAGCCACGTGGACACCCACGACCGTCTCCTGCGCGCCGACCGTCACGAGCTTCATGGCCGTCTTGCCCTTGTGGTCCGGGTCCGCCATCGCGTGCACCAGGTTCACGAACGTGCTCGTGTACACCTTGACGTTCTCGGCGCCGTACTTGGCGACCGCGTCGGGCTCCGTGTAACCGATCGTGCCGAGCGGCGGGTGGCTGAAGACGACCGTCGGGATCTGGTGGTAGTGCAGGCACGCGTCCGGCTCGCCGCCGAACAGGCGGTCCGAGAGGCGGCGGCCGGCGGCGATCGCCACGGGCGTGAGCTCCCAGCCGGTCGTCGTGGCGTCGCCGATCGCGTACACGCCCGCGGCGCTCGTGTTCTCCTGCGCGTCCACCTTGATGAAGCCCTTGTCGTCGAGGTCGACGCCGATGGCCTCGAGACCGAGGTCAGCCGTGCGCGGCTCGCGACCAATAGCGAACAGCACCGTGTCGAAGCCGCCGATCGTCTGCGTCGCGCCGTCCACCTCGGCCGTGATCTGCAGCTTGCCGTCCTCGAGCTTGTCGATGCGCGTGATGTGCGAGCGGCGCACGAACTGGACGCCGTTCTTCTCCATCTCGGCGTTCACCAGGTCGCGCACGATCGGGTCGAACGTACGCAGCACCTGGTCGTAGCGGCAGAACAGGAACGTCTCGCTCTGCAGCACGTTGAAGATGCCCGCGATCTCGACGGCGATGTAGCCGGCGCCAACGACCGCCACCTTGCGCGGCTGCTGCTCGAGCTTGAAGAAGCCGTCGCTGTCAATGGCATGCTCAATGCCCGGGATGGGCGGCAGCGTCGGCACGCCGCCCGGCGCCAGCAGCAGGTTCTTGCCAGTGTACACCTTGCCGTCCACCTCGAGCTGGTTGCGCGCCACGACGCGGGCCACGCCCTGCACCACGTCGATCTTGGCGTTGCCCAGGTTGCGCTCGTAGATGCCGTTGAGCCGCGCAATGTACGCGTCACGCTTCGTCTTCATGTTCAGCCAGTCAAAGTCGCCGAACTGGAACTTGCGCTCGCCCAGCGTCGTCACCGAGTAGTCGCCCGCGCGGTTCAGGTGCTCCACGTGCGCCGCCGCGTTGAACATGACCTTCTTCGGCACGCAGCCGTAGTTGACGCACGTGCCGCCGAGTCCGGCGCCGTCGTTGGCGCGGCCGCGCTCCACCAGCAGCACCTTGGCGCCGTGCGAGGCCGCGCGACGCGCCGAGGCCACGCCGCCGCTGCCGCCGCCCAGCACCACATAGTCGTACGTCGTCTCGGTGCTCATGGTCGCGCTAATATGGGGACAACTGCCGCGAAGCTTGGGGGAGGTTGCTTGGTGGCGAGCTGGAAGATTGGGAAATGACCGGCATGAGGTGTCAGGAGCGTGGGGGAACGAGTGTGCATTGGCGGAAAATGGGACTTCAAAAATCAGCCAATCGACGGGCTGGAGATGTCAGACATCACGGGGTTGGATTGGGGAGCACCGAAAATAACGCCTCGCTGAAGCGTTAGTTTGGGATTTTGGGTGGGACACGCGTGTTCACGTTGCAGGGCGGACATGAGTGCCACTTCACATCGCAGCGGCTCTGACCGCGTCAACAACTCGCGGGATTGCTGGGCTCGCAACAAGCGGCGCGCAGATCAGCAGTTTGCTAAACCGCGCTGGTGAGATCCATGCGCCGAGCATTTTCAGATTCGAATCGTTCGAGAAGGAAACGAAGTGTTTCCACCCGCCGGCTATTGCTAACCGTCGCACTATGGTAACCCAGAACAGCGAGCGCAATCTTCGCCATCTCCTCGCGCGGATAGCACTCGGCGAGGTGAGAAAAAAGCGCTTTGCTAAACGCAAACGGTTGGATCCTCACTCCTCATGTTTACGACGTCATTTCGGTAGTCTACGCCACAAATGGCTCCATCTCCGCCTGGATGAGGAGCCCAGCTCAGTCGTTGCCTTCACGCCTTCCACCACCGCACGCGGGATGCCGGCGCCGCCGCCTTGCCGACCGCCTGGTTGACGCCGACCGGCGCGACTTGCTGCCGCTGCGCGCGCTTCGGCCTGTCGGCCTGGGGTTCGATCTGGGGAGCCGCCCGATGGAGGATGGCCCACTGCAAGACGGCGCTGCGAATGCGACCGCCAGTCGTGTCCGCGCGGTGCTGGTGCCACCGCACCACCCAGTCGTTCTGCGACCGCGTGGCCTCCGCTGTCGCTCGGTGGATTTGCTCGTACGGCATGCAGACCCACTCCATCGCGTCTTGGGAGGTGCTGCCGAGCTGATTGCGCTGCTGTCTGCGAGTCTGCGAGTCTGCAAATGACGGACGGGAAGGGACGCCGCGTCGCTGCGGTCTCTTCTTCAGTTCAGAGATCCGGTGGTTTCAACCAGCGGCCTGTGAGATCCAGTGCGACTCGTCAGACCGCTGGTTCTGTCCAGAAGGTTAGCAGAGCTTCCCGTCGACCAAATGGCGTCATTAACAACTTCGATTGATTTAAGAGCCGTTAGTCCGTCCATTCGCCGGTCGCTTTTCTATTTACGGCGGTAAGGTGCGGTGTCAAGAGTCGTTTGAAACGGCCGAGTGAGGGTTCTGATATCTAGATGCTCCTTTGCAACGGATCCCGATCGCTTCATTCACCCTCGCTGCCAGGCTCGCCGCTCGCCGCCGAAGAAGGAGCTGTCGCCCGACGCGGAGCTCGAGCCCGACGGCGTCCACAGGTCATCGCCGTCCAGCAGCGAGCCAAGGTCCACGCCACCGCTGCTGCTCGTGCTGCGCTCCATCATTCGCCAGTCCGCGGACGTCATGCTGGACGTGGACAAGGACGTGTCCTCTGACTCTGTCTTGGCCTCGGCGTCGACTGCCTGCTGCTGCCGCGCGAGCTCCGCGGCGCTCAGCGCGTCCGCGCGCTCCACGCACGAGCGGCAGACGTGGACGTCAACCTTGCGGACGCGCAGCTCGCGGTCCACGGCGTGGAGCCGCACGGTCTGCGCGCACTTGGAGCACAGCGGCTTCTCGCAGCCAGAGCAGCGTCGGAGGAGCCGCGAGGACCGTCCGCAGTCGCCGCACTGCTGTGGACGGCTGTCTGCAACGACTGCTGCTACAGGGTCGGTCTGCTGGCGTCGCAGCCACCGCTCGCGCGCCACGAACCACGCCAGCTTCTTCTTGCGCGCCACGACGTGCAGCTCAAAGTAGCTGAGCAGCGCGTTCGCCGTGCCGTGGAGCGCGAGCGAGTTGAGCACGCGGCCGAACGAGTCGGCGTACGTTTTCACGAAGACGTCGACTCGATCCGGACCGCTCTGGCGGAACACCGAGCCGAGCACGATCTTGCCGCGCACGATGCCCGGCGCGGGCTCGAGTCCGGGAAGCTCCACGGACTGCATGAGATCGTAGCCCACGAGCTCGCCGGTCTCGCGCGTGAACGTCCCCGTGGCCGAGATGAAGACAAAGTCGCGCAGCTTGACGACGCTCTTGAGCATCGGCGCGGGCGAGAAGACGAACCACTTGAGTCCTAGGAAGCGGAACGGGTCCTCGGACGTCGGCCCGGCCAGCCGCGCCAGCACGGCGCCGTCGTCGACGCGCCGACCGATGTAGGCCGAGTTGAGCACGAAGGAGCGCAGGTCGGGCCACGCGAGCGCGAAGACGGCGTCGGCGACCGAGCCGGGCAGCCAGCCCGAGCCGACGATCACGTTGGGAGCTTGCCAGGCCGAGTCGGCGAGCCGCGGGTCGCTCGGGTCGTCCCGCACGAACGCCCGGCGCTTGGCGAACAGCGCCGCGTTGCTCTGCGCGCGCAGCGGCTTCCAGCGGCCGCCGTCCGCCATGTCCACCGCCAGGTCGCCCGCCTGGTCGCCCGAGAGCGAGCGCGCGTCACGGTCGGCGCTGAAGGCGTCAAAGTCGCGCAGTGTGCGGTCCAGCACCTGCGTCGCGAGGTCGGCGAAGCGCTGCCGGTCGGCGGTGGACAGCTCCAGGTCGCGGCCGCCGAGCGGCAGCAGCGGGTGGCCCGACGCCATCGCTCACACTTTATGTGTGCGTCTGTGTTGTCTGAGAGTGAGGTGTAGTACGCGAGTCGCCGTCTTCTTCGGCAGTCGGCAAAGACCACGGGATGGTGGATGGTCCGCCCGGTCTGATGGCGGCGCGGCGTCTCTGCGAAGACCGCAAGGCGGCGAGAACCAGGACGAGGTTGAAGCTGAGCGTCAAGCGAGAGAGCGAGCGTCTTGGGGGGGCTTGCAGACTGCGAGATGGTCTCGGTGGGATGCAGGCGGCGAGCGGGGGCGGCTGTAGGAAGCAGTGAGTCGAGCGCGCAGAACCCAGCGCGACTCACAAGTGATGAGCTTGGCGGAGGGCAGGCGAACAGCGACCGCTTTTGCTTCAACCTATCATACAGCCTCACGAGTCTGTCATCTTGTGATGGCACGTCAGGAGATACACTACCTGCTTCAACGCATCGGATTGCGTTACAGCATACTCATATTTTGCTGCTTGCCGTCCCACTGCTGATTGGAAGGGAAATGAGTCCACTGGGGCGGCCGGCACCGCACAGGCGCGACCAACAGGGGATCGACCCGAGCCTCAACGACCTGGAGCCATCCGGCACACAGCAGCGAGGCAGTCGTGTCCGGGTAGGAGGCGAACATAGGCTCAGGAGCAACATGGAGGAATAACTGGGGCTCTTACAGAGTTGGAGTTCGCTGCCGCGGTCGTTAGCACCTCCATCCACACGCCTCGCTGTCGGTGTTTTGGCTTGCGGACAGTGGTTGCGAGGCTCTGAGTCGGGCAAACCAGCTTCCGTGTGAGTGTGATGAGGTTGAAGCTCCGAGCCTCGACACAGAGTCCGGATAAGAGACACAGAATATACGTCTAGTACACGTTCGCGGATCGAGAGCATGGCCACCCATTGGTCGAAACAAGGCGAGACGGGGACAAGTTGAAGTTGTTTATCCGAAATGTGTATCCATTCCAGATGAAGCCATTTCATTATCAGACCGCAAATGCCATCGAGCCAATCACGGGTGCGGCTGCAGCTCGCATTTGACAATGCCATTGCTGTCTCATCCTCCTCCTGCGAGAACGCCGGCTCTGATACTGTACATAGTCGCGATGCTTTCGCAAACGCGGTGAGTGCTCGGCATGGGGTGTTTTGACAACCGAAAACATCACATCTGCGGCTGCAAGTAACGCCAGCTGGGAGTGAGGAGGCTCCTTCAAGCGCAGTGGAGTCAAGTCGCATGGCTGAAGTGACAAATCCTTGTTGAAGGGTTTCCGGAACAGGCGACGGCTGCTGGCAGTCACGATCAGCCAGGATGGGATCTCTTCGCTGTGTGATCCAGCTGCTCACTACACAAGCGCGCATACCCGCTCAATCAATGCTGGACCGCGAACGGAGGCACACCTACAACGCTCTTTGCTTGAACGTCATGGCGCTTGGATCAACCCGATCAGCAAGCACGAATCGAAGAGCTGGCTGGCTCCGGGCGATACGAGCCATGCTTCCCGGCGAGATTTGTCGTCAGGCATGACCCTGATATAATAAAAACGGGACGAAAATGACCACTCGGTTCAGCAAATGCAGTCAATCGTCATCGTTCATGAGACGGGGAAGGTCTGTGGGTGCTTTTTTCACTCGGTGAACTGGAGGGCAAGTGCGTTGTTGCATTTGCTACCGCGCGTCAATATTGATCGCATTTTCAACCCGCTTGGCGTCCACCAACTGAGCTCCCCACTGCGACCGATGATGCAGGCGACTCGAGCAGAGCGGCTCGAGGCGGTTGCATGGATGCACTCGGCAATTGCTCCGTCGGCCAACCCATTGGCACGAATCTCCCGCAATCACAGACATGTACTGAATTGCACAGCATGAGCGTACCAGTAGACGTGACGTCACCGTTGGATCAGAGTGCATCTATGGCCAGAGGGAGCCGCTGCGCCGTCCAGTTCTGGCGGAATCCGGCCGACGTTCGGCTTTCTTCAATGAAATTTCGTATCGAAGCAGTTGGCCCCGTGCCAATGACGTTGTTACGCTCGGTTCGATACTCGTCTCCAGCCGAACAGCAAGGGAGACGCTGCTCTATGGACCACGTGGAGGAACTGATGGCGAAGTGCTTCGGTAGGCATTATCCGGATAGAAGGGTGCGCATCATCGCAAGGTATACATAATTGCAGTAGATGTCCGGATGGATGGGTGCACAAGATACGTATACCCGTATATCTGCCAAGTTGAAGTGGAGTGTACCCACGCGCTTTGGTTTTGCTGGCCAGCCGCTTCCGGCGACCGAATGTAGCCGCGGCGCTGTATCCAGCGGCTGTGCATGGGGGGTTTGCTGATGGCCTGCGCCTTGCACCAAGAGCCAGGTAGTGTTCCGAGTGCCTCGTCATTCTCGAAAACGCCAGCAAGTGCGCACCCGCCTCCTTCCTTCCTCCCCCCTTCACCTTCGAGTCACCATGGCGCCGGCTGTGAACGAGCCCGTCGAGGGCGTGAGCTACCGCAAGAAGACGACCCGCTACAGCAAGAAGCTGGGCAAGTATGCCAAGAAGGCGGCCATCGACTCGGGCATCATCGTGCACGACCTGACCGAGCTGGCTGTGCCCGAGGGCGTCAAGAGCCTGGTGGCGACCGAGGGCCGCGACGAGGCCATCCGCGAGTGCCGGCGCAAGGTGGAGAAGATCTCCAAGGAGTGCCGCGCCGACAACATCAAGTACCGCGACCCGCACTTTGACTTGCGCCTCCAGCAGGACTATTGTCTCAATGGTCTCAAGCAGACGGGCGAGAACGTCGAAGGCGTGGCCACTCCCGCCACCGCCAAGCGCGTGGGCGACATCTACGACGACCCCAAGTTCATCGTGGACGGCATCGACGCGAACGACATCAAGCAGGGCTCGGCGGGCGACTGCTGGTTCCTCGCGGCCATCGCCACGATTGCCAACATGCCCTCGCTGCTCGACAACATTTGCGTCGCGCGCGACGAGAGTACGTTCACCACTGAGCGGGGGGATTGATGATGGTGGTGGTGGGGAGATACTGACTGTGGTGCTGTGGCGTTCTGACAGAGGTCGGCGTGTACGGGTTCATCTTCTTCCGTGACGGCGAGTGGGTGTCGGAGATCGTGGACGACCAGCTGTACATCTCGTATGGCCCGTACGTGGACGCGAGTCCTGCGGTCAAGAGCGCCTTCCCGACCGAGCAGCTCTACATCGAGGCCAAGCAGCGCGGCTCCAAGGCGCTGCACTTTGCGAGCTGCGCCGACTCGAACGAGACGTGGCTGCCACTGCTGGAGAAGGCGTTCGCCAAGGCTCACGGCGACTACACGGCGATCGAGGGCGGCTTCACGGGCGAGGGCGTCGAGGATCTCACTGGTGGCGTCACGACCGAGCTGCGGACCGAGGACATCCTGGACCGCGACGAGTTCTGGACCAACGATCTGCTCAAGGTGAACGACGAGCTGCTCTTCGCTGGCTCCATCCACGGCGTCGAGGCCGATGTCGTGAATGGCATCATGGCGCGCCACGCCTACTCGATCCTGCGCGCGGTCGAGATCGACGGCGAGCGGCTCGTGCAAGTTCGGTGAGTGACGAGAGCATTGGACATGTGTGGTTAATGGCGTAGACTGACGGTGATGTGCGTGATGAACAGCAACCCGTGGGGTCAGTCCGAGTGGACGGGACCGTGGAGCGATGGTTCCAAGGAATGGACGGCTGAGTGGCTGACGGCGCTCGACCACAAGTTCGGCGACGATGGCTCCTTCTGGATGACGTACGCCGACTTCCTGCGCACCTTCTCCAAGATCGACCGCACGCGCATCTTCTCATCCGAATGGACGATCGCGCAGGCGTGGACGCTGGCCGAGGCGCAGTGGCCCGCCGCCTTCTCGGACCGCGTGTTCCGCATCACGCTGACGGAGGCGAGTCCCGTGGTGATCGTGCTGCAGCAGGTCGACACGCGCTACTTCGTCGGTCTCGAGGGCCAGTACGACTTCGAACTGCACTTCCGCATCAAGCGCGCGGGCGAGAGCGAGTACGTCGCGCGCACCAGGAACATCTCGGGCATGTCGCGCTCGGTGACCAAGGAGCTCGAGCTCGAGGCTGGCACGTGGGACGTGTCGTTCCGTGTGGCGCGCATCAAGCGTCACGCTCCGCGCAGCGCGTACATCTCGGCGTTCCGGAAGGACCAGTCGGACAAGTTCATCCACATCGCTCGGAGCTTCGACTACGCGTTCGCCAAGGGCTTGGCGTACGCCGTGGAGGAGGAAGAGGTCGAGGAGGAAGAGGTCGAGGAGGTCGAGGAGGAGGCCGAGCCTGCCGGCGACGAGGACAAGGGTGTGGAGCAGGCTGAGGAGGAGGAGCAGCAGCAGGAGGAGCAGCCGCAGCAGCAGCAGCAGGAGGAGGAGGACCCGAGCGAGCAGGACACAGTCGCGGTGGTCGGCCTCCGCGTCCACGCGCTGGACCGCGACGTGCAGGTGCAGATTATCCAGCTGGAGGAGCCGGACACGACGCTCGACCCGGACGCCAGCTGCGTGCACAGCTTCCTCGAGAGCTCCGCCGACAAGAGCGGCTTCCTCTCGTCGCACATTGGCTCGTCCCGGAACCTGGCGTGAACTACGCCGGCCAGTGAAGAAGCCCCGAGCGCGCCGAGCTCCATGTTTGCGTGTGAAAGGTGTTGCTCGATTCAATAAAGCTAGTTTTCCCACAAAGCCTATGTTTAGTGAGGTTGATAACGACCCAGCCCAGTCGTCTCGATGGCGACTGTCCGTTGAGCTCGATCGTGATGACGGCGGCGCGGCGAGGCAACGCACGACCGCTGTCGGCCAAGCGGCGACCGCAAGAAGAGAGCGGGTCGTCGTCCGACTCGGTCGACACGCTCATCTCGCGGTTCCGAGCGAACGCGTCGGCCAGCCAGCAGCTCGATGATGGTGATGATAGTGACGACGATGAGTTCTCTCCGGTGGGGCTGTCCCCTGTCATGCCGCTGTCCCCGCCTCGTGGCATTCACAAGCCGACAGCCATCATCAACACAAAGCCTTCTAGTGTTCGGAGCCGGTCTCCGAGTGTTCGGAGTCGGCCGTCGAGCCCTCCAAGACCGCGAGTGACGCAGCAGATATCGCAGCGAGCGGGTCGGAAAGCGAACGCTCTTCGACTGCCGAGTTCGGACGAGGAGAGCATGTCGCCCATGCCCAAGCTCACTCACCAGCCGCGTACCAAGCCGTCGCTCATGCTGCGGCCAAAGCCCGTCAGTCTGCCCGCTCGAGGTCAGCCGATTCGGTCGATGAAAGTGAAGTCCCCAACGAAAATTCCGTCGCCCGCGCTGTCGTCTCCGATTGAGGATCTGGCGTCGCTGTCACCGCCATCCTCGCTCTCGGAGAGCATGGAGCCGACACCAGCGTTGTCCGGTGCGATGTCCATCGACGAGTTGATCGAGCAAGACCTGCAAGACCTTCACGAGCTCATCTCGACCGGACGAAAGCAAGAAACAACCAAAGCTGGGCGACAACGCTTTGATTCTAGGCGAGCAGTACCGGCAAGGTCATGGGCGAGCGGCGACCTGACGGCCGTGCTGCGGCAGAGCACTCGTTTCCGCTCAGACAAGGGAGGCATTCGATCACCGCGTCGTTTGTCGCCGTCGCACTCGTCCTTCAAACTCCGACTCGACATGCTGGCGACACCCGAGCGAGTTCCAAGCCCGGCACGAGCAAGAACCGAAGAAGCAGCGACTGTCGATGAGGACAGCGACGAGGACTCGTTCGTGAAAGAGCTCAAGGTGCTGCGGGCGAGCTACCGGGCAGAGAAGGACACAAAGCTCAAATCAAAGCCACCAGGCAAGCCAGAGGCAGCACAAATCGCCGCATCGCCACCGTCGCCTCCTGCCATCACCGAGGAAACGACGGCCAAGATCCGTGAGGCGTCCGCTGCCATCGATAAGGTGCTGCTGGTAGCCTTGCGGCCGTTCGAGACGAAGATCAAGGAGCAGGAGCTCGTCGAGGCTACGAAAGCAGCTGAGGCGGCCAAACTCGACCAGGAAAACCCGATCAAGCGCGCAGCCGGCGCCGACCTGCCGACCGCGAGCCAGAAGATCGTCGAGCAGCTGGAGCTCGCGTTCGGCGACATGACCGAGCGCAAGAACGCCGAACTCAAGGCGGAGACTGACGCGGTTGCAGCGGCGAAGCAGGCCGAGAAGGCGAAGAAGAAGGCTGATGGCGATGCAGCAGCGGCAGCTGAACGCGAGGCCAAGGAGAAGCAGGCGGAGGTGCTGCGGTTGCTGCCGTTGCAAGGCAAGCTGCTGTCGACATCAATGGACATTGACGAGGCTCTGATGCAGATGGAGGCTAGAGATCGCCAACGCGGCGCGGGGATAGCTACTCGAGGCACGCTCGACGCCATGGAGGCGCTGCGACGCGAGACGGAACGTCGCATGCAGCAGATCGAGGCGCGGGTGATGGGGTCACATGTGGCGGAGAAAGAGAGCTGGCAGTGGCAACCGCAACGTTCAGAATGGTTGCGTGAGAACTACGAACAAGTCGCACCAGCTTCAATCGAAGTGAACGAATCTGGACCTGATGGAGAACACGACGAGTCGAGCGACTTTCATGCCGTTGTGCAGCAAGATGTAATCGAAAAGCTGGAGCTGACGATTCTCAAGCTGCGCCACGTGCTCTCGATCGACGCCAAGGAGTCAGCGGAGGCAGCGGAGCTCAAGAAGGTGCAGGACAGTGCGAAGAGGATGGCTGTGCTCAAGAAGGAGGGCGACGACGCGAAGAAACAGCAGGAGCTGGATGACGCGGAGGCAGCGAGGCGGCGCGTCATGGGTCTCACATCGCTCGAGCAAGTGCACGACTGGATGGAGGCAGACACGCAGATGCAGGAGGAGCTCAGACGAGAGCGAGTCGGCGGTCGTCTGGCGCTTGGATTGCAGACCCGTGCTGCGAGCGACGCGGCGGGGCAGCCATCCGCGCTGGAGGCGCTGTGGATGGCCGAGTTCGACCACGCGCACGAGATGCGCAGCTTCGAGCAACTGGAGCGCGCAATGCAGGCGCGAGAGCCGGATCACGACGAACGAGAGCAAGCAGCAGTCTCTCAGGACTCTGATGACGATGAAGGGGAAGCAATGAACAACGCCACCAGGATCTCGATGCGAAGACCGCTGTATGCTCCATCGAACCAGAGCGAGGACGACCGTAGTAGCCACGGTTCACCGGACGGGCTGGACCTTGGAGATCCCTATGATTCACCGCCGCCGAGGAGGCGAAACAGAGACCAAGCAAACCCTCGAACTGGTCACAGATCGCGAGTGTGGGAGCCGTCACTGTCACCTCCCGCCGCTACCCGCAAGCCTGCTCGCTCCAAGCCGGAGCCACTCGGTCGCCGCCTCGCCGCGACGATCGAGGCCTTCCGGTGCGAGCGGCGCGCCAAGGCCAAGTGGATCAAGGCTGGTCGCTGATGCTTGAACATGGGGTTCACTTGATAGTGTAGCCATGTCGAGCTGACAGATACCGAGCACTGTTTTTGCTTGTTCAAGTAAATGAATCAACCTGAAACGTGATTCTGACTTCGTACCTTAGCGGGAGCTCAACCACCAAGAGTGATTGTCGTTGAATGCGATCGACTGACTGCTTGTCGCCAGGGTAAGCAAGCTTGTCGCGACCTTCTCCGCTCACCTGCCCACCTGCCTGCCTGCGTCACGATCCCCCACCTGCTTGCGCCGCTGCCCCGCCACGCCCATTAACGAAAGATGGCCGAGGACCAAGTCGCGTACCTGCGCTCGCTGCCGTCCGTGCGCGCCGGCTGCCACCGTGTGCTGGCGCTGGGGGACGCGCTCCCGAGCTTTGCCGTGGACGCCGCCAAGCTGCCGGCGCTCGCCGACTTTGTGCTGCGCGTGACGCGGGAGTCGTACCCTGACGGGAATGTCCCCTTCCACTCGCGGTGGGTTCCGCTTGCATCGGTTTGTGTGCGCGTTGGGGGGGAGGTCGCAGCTAACGACTCGAGTGCTGAGCTCAGATGGCGCCACTTTGAGACGGGAAACCCGCACCGCGTGGAGCAGGTGCGGTCTGTAGCGCAGGATCGATGGCTGGAGTCTGTGACTGACCGTGGTTGATGCTGTAGCTGACGGCCGGATGGACGTGCGACCCGCTCGAGAAGGCTCGGCGGCTGCTGGACTTGGCGCTCGTGAGTGTGCTGCTGGACGCCGGCGCGGGGCCGACGTGGCAGTTCAAGGAGCCCGGCACGGAGGACTTTTACAGCCGCAGCGAGGGTCTGGGCGTCGCGAGCTTCCACATGTTCGCGCAAGGCGGCTTCTCGTCGGATTCGAGCCAGAACCCGCATCGCGCTGACGCTGTTGCTCTGGCGAACCTGCCGGACGACGCGATCGCCTCGGCGTTCCAAGTGGTACGGAGTGTTTTCCCTTGCTGCAGTCGCTGTGATGTTGCTCAGGTTGCTCTGATGTTTAGAGCGATGCGAACCCGCTGGTCGGTTGCAGCGGGAGAACGGATCTCCTCAAGGTCAGTTCGGCAGGATCGACAGTGAGCTGATTGTCGTGTTTAGAACTGACGAGGGGTGTCGGACATCTAGCGCCTCGGTCGAAGCATCCAAAACTACCCAGAGTTCTTCGGCGGCAGTGACGGGAAGCCTGCACGTCCAGGTACTTGCGCTCGTTAGTTGGGACAGTGGCTAGATGCATGCAACCTGAGAGTCGTGGCATGTGCAGGCAACATGGTCGACTACCTCGTCAAGCACAAGAACGCGGACGGCGAGATCTCCATCACGGAGCTGTGGAAGGTCGTGATCTACGGTCTGCAGGACATTTGGCCGGAGGGACGCACGCGCATCGGTGGGAGCAACATGGGCGACGTCTGGGAACTCTCGTGAGGCTGCTAGTGGTTTTGTTGGGCATCGGATCGCGGACTGCTGACGATGTCTGCTTGGGGTTCCTTCAGGTATCTGTCGGAGGACGACAAGGGCGGCAAGTTCGTGAGCTTCCACAAGCTCTCGCAGTGGCTCACGTACTCGCTGATGGAGCCTCTTCAGGTGCGTTTGTGACAATGGACGATGGCAAATATGAGAGCTGAACTAACTGTGCTGACGAATGGCAGGACGCGGGGTTCAAGATCACGGACCTCAAGCTCATGACTGGTGCGTTTTCTGTTCTCTGCTTCTGTCTCCAGGCAGCCTTCTCAGCGATGGATTGTTCACCCAGGTTTGCCCGAGTACCGCAACGGAGGGTTGCTGGTCGACTTTGGCGTGCTGGTTCCCAAGGACCCGCGCATCCTCACGGACGCGCTCGAGCCGAGCTCCGAGGTGATCATCGAGTGGCGCGCGCTCACGGTCGCGCTGCTGGACAAGCTGCACGAGATCGTGCTGACGCGGCTGGGTGTCACGGCGGACGAGTTCCCGCTCGTCAAGGTGCGTATCATTCATACCTACAGTGTGTTGCTGCTGTGCTGGTGAATCCGTTGACTGACCGCGCGCTGCGAGCTGCAGATGCTCGAGGGCGGCAGCTGGAAGGCCGGCCGCGTCATCGCCAAGGAGAAGCGCGCGGGCGGTGGCCCGCCGATCTCGATCGCGAGCGACGGCACCGTGTTCTGATCGCGCACGAGTTCAAGTTGAAGTTGGCGGCGTCGCCACGTCCGCTCTCAACCCCGCTTTGACGGAGCCAAACGAGAACGACTAAGCGCTCGCAGTTCGAGCAATCAATACAAACTGCAAGTGTTTTGGACCCGACCCGTTTGCCGAGCGACTACCGGTATACCGGGATAATTACCCGGTATACCGATATCGAAAAGTGGCCGTTTCCCAAAGAAAGGCAACCCCAAAAGTAACCCCTGGCCGCCTTTCACCCCCTCCTCGACTGACCCACAAGCAAGCAAATCCCGCGGAGCGCCAGCAGCAGCCGCCGCGAGTGTCCGAGGTCGCGCCGAGCCCCCCGCCGTCCCCCGAGCCTCCAAGCCGCCCCGCCGGTCTCCAGTCCCGTGTGTGGCGTCTGTGTCGTCGCGTGTGCCGTGCCGTGTCGAGTGGCGTGCGTCTCCCCTCGCCAGCAACCCCCTTTCGTCGTCGTCCCCAGAGCGAGCGAGCCGCGTCATGGACCCCTCGCTGCACCCAGGCGTCGGAATGGACGTCGGCGGCGACGGCCACTATGAGAACGAGCCGTTCGCGGACAACGGTCCGGTCAAGCTCTTCGTCGGCCAGGTGCCGCGCTCCATGGAGGAGGACGACCTGCGTCCCGTGCTCGAGGCGTTCGGCCCGCTCGAGGACCTCGTCATCATCCGCGACAAGCTCACGGGTGCGCACCGCGGCTGCGCCTTCGCGTCCTTCTACTCGCGCGACGCCGCCGAGAAGGCGGTCGCCGAGCTGCACAACAAGGTCACGCTCCCACAGGTGCGGCGCCAGTCGAGAGAGGTGTTTTTATTTGTCAATGTGTCCGTTAGGTGTTCACTGCAGAATGTCTTTTGCTCTGCTCGACAGGCAATCAACCCGCTCCAGGTTCGCCCGGCCGAGGGCCAGGCAGGAGGTACCGTGGTGTTTATATTCCAGCATTGTCGTTGCTGTGGTGATGCTGACGGTTGACTTGTTGTGGTTGTGGCTGCAGCCTCCCAGGAGCACAAGCTCTTCATCGGCATGATCCCCAAGACGGCGGACGAGGCAGCCATCCGCTCGGTCTTTGAAGTCTACGGCGCCATCGAGGAGGTGTACATCCTGCGCCACCCGGGCACGGGCCAGAGCAAGGGCTGCGCGTTCCTCAAGTTCAAGGAGCGCAGCTCGGCGCTCGCGGCCATCGACGAGGTCAACGGTGCCGTCACCATGGACCGCGGCACGTCGCCGCTGGTCGTCAAATTCGCTGACAGCCGGAGGCAGCGCCTGCAGCGCGCGCGCAACCTGGCTGCCGCGGCCGCGAGCGCGTATTGGCAGCTCCCGCCCGGCTCGCTCCCGTTCCCGCAGCTCCAGCAGCTCCAGCAGCAGTACCTCCAGCAGATGCAGGCGTTCAGCGCCGCCGGACTCGGCAGCGGCACCAACTCTCCGAGCAACAGCGGACTGGGCGGCGTCCCTCAAGCTGGACCCGGCAGCCCCACCAACTCATTCATGTACTACAACCCGTACGCGTTCGCCGGCGCTGCCTACGGGTTCTCTGGCCTGCCCAACATCGGCTTCGACGCGCAGGCGGTTGCGAACATTGGACTGCAAGGCGTTTCTGGCAGCCCGAGTTCTCCCGATGCGGCCGCGGCGGCTGCCGTGTTGAGCGGCGTGGAGGCAGCGGCCAAGGCGTCGCGCACGACGACCCAGCTGGAAGGCCCCACCGGTGCCAACCTGTTCATCTACCACCTCCCGCATGACCTGACGGACGCCGATCTGGCGACTGCGTTCGCGCCGTTCGGCACGGTGATCAGCGCCAAGGTGTACATGGACAAGGTGACGGGCGAGAGCAAGGGCTTCGGCTTCGTGAGCTACGACAGCGCCGAGGCCGCCGACGCAGCGATCGCAAGCATGAACGGCTTCCAGATCGGCTCCAAGCGGCTCAAGGTCCAGCACAAGCGTGTGCACCAGCGTCCAGAGTACC
Organism: Phytopythium vexans; assembly: GCA_003413675.1. Lineage (NCBI taxonomy): Eukaryota > Oomycota > Peronosporomycetes > Pythiales > Pythiaceae > Phytopythium > Phytopythium vexans. Next base: position 532,732 of record QLOC01000027.1, read on the forward strand.
TCGGCAGCGGGTCGCAGGGCAGCCTGCACGACGACGACCTGTATCGCCAGGCAAGTCTCGAAGCGCTCCACCACCAGGCGGGCAGCGTGGACAGCAGCGACGAGGGCGGCCTCCACTCGCCTCACCTGGACGACACGAACGGCCTCGGCTCGTCTCGCGTGTCGGATCACGGCGCGTCGGCGCTCGAGGACGCCGTCCAGAAGCTCCGCATCGACGTGTAAGGCTGGCGCAGCCCGGAGGTCTGCGCGTCGAAGATGCGGTCGCGTGTGATTGTGTTTTTTTTTTCTGAAGTTGTTGCCCGTGGATCGTGGTGCGCCGCTGTGGATCGTGGTGTCTGGTTGCGCGAGCGGCGAGTTTTTCGTGCAATGTGCTGGCTGTGGGTGGGAGGCGTGTCGTCGCGGCGCGGCGGCCCTGAGGAGCGAGAGAGGAGGAGAGAGGAAGTCAAGAGAGCGATGGCTCGACGCCGTCCAGGAGAGCGAGGAATGCGAGGGAGCAGAGCGAGAGGAAGAGTCAGAGTCAGAGAGTGAGAGAGAGAGAGAGAGAGAAGAGGGACGCTGTCCGTGTTCCGAAGGCTCATTGTCTTGTATTAAACTCTGTGCATACCTGAGGCCTCCGTCTCGTGTCTAAGTCTGGCGCTCACGACGCTCACGACCACTTGGCGAGCAGGCCGAAGATGGCGTACCCGAGGATGAGCGCGGCCGTCTTCTGCCCGGCCTGCGGTCCGCCGGCGGCGGCGCCGTTGCGAGGGAACTCCTGCGGGATGACCTCCATGACGGCCACGTAGATGAACGTGCCTGAGGCGAGCGCGACGCACACGCCCGCCGCCGCCGAGTCGTCGGACGCGTCCGCCGTCACGGCCCACCCGACGATGATGCCGATGATACTCATGAAGGAGAAGACGACCATGTAGAGCACGACGCGCGGCGCCGGCAGGTGGCTCTGCACCAGTCCCGAGCCGAGCGCGAACGCGGCGAGACCCTTGTGCAGGATGATGGCGAGGAAGACGCCCCAGGCCGACTGCGTCTGCGCGCCGATGCCCAATCCCTCGAGCACCGAGTGGAACGAGAGCGCCACGAAGAGCACCATGGCGACGGCGAGCGAACCGCCGCTCTGGTCCCCTCCCGTGGCACTTCCTCCCAAGTGCGAGTGGCCCTGCGCCTCGCCGCCATCCTCATCCTCGTCCAGATCGTCCGCGTACGTCGTGGCGTCGCTCTCCTCGGCGCCGTGCAGCTCCAGGTCATCGTCGTCCTCGCGCTTGGCTAGCGTGTAGTTCCCGATCGCGCGGCGCGTCTTGCTGTGCGACGAGGAGTGGCTGTGCATTCGCGCGTGGGCCGCCTGCTCCAGCAGCAGCAGCGCCACGAAGCCGAGCGTGCAGAAGCTCTCGGCGTACGGGAACTCGTAGCGGCCGTCGTCGACCGTGGACCAGCGCTTGAGCCCGGCGTTCTCGATCGCCGAGTGCAGCAGGTGCAGGAAGCCGCCGGCGAGAAAGACGCCGCCCGAGAAGGCGTTCAGCACGCCCAGCAGCCGCCGCACGCCCGGCGAGCGGTGCTGCCGCGCCGCCAGCAGCGCCGGCACGAGGCCGCCGGCCAGGCCCACGAGCCAGATGCCCGCGATCGACACGAGCTTGAACACCGTCACGTCCTGCATGGCGCGGAGGATTTCCCCAGTCTGGCTTTGCTTGCGACGAGGGGCATTGCGAGCTGAGAATCTACCGGTAGATGCCGGTATCGTACCGTTCACACATACAGTTTGTATACCGGTTTGAGAGAGGAATGAGTCGAAGTATGGTATGGATGAGATGGCGACTGGAATCTGGTGACAGGCGACTAGCAATGTGAAATAATGGAGGGAGGCAGGTAGGGCCAAGGTTGTACCCACCAAGGCGCAATGGTCACGCAGGTCGGAGCCGCAGGAGGAGAGTTCTCACTCAAAAGTCCGTGACGTTTTGCTGTTTTTACTGTTTGAACGGAATGGCGCGGCTGTCGTGTGTTCGGCTCGCTGGTCGCGCTGTCCACTTTTGAAGTTGCGTGTGACCCACCTCATTTCGTGTGGGCCACCTGAACTAATCGAATCGAAAGTACTGCACCACGCCGTTTAATGGGAAGTATACAAACTCCAGCTGGACATCTTTTTCGCGCGATATCTCAGGTTTCAGCCGCTCCTTTTCTCCCAGCGCTCTCCTAGTCGATCCTTCATTGCGACAGAAGATGGAGCTTTATCTCATGTCGTGTCGTGTCCAGACGCAAGCGACAAACAGTGAGATGGCCCGTGAGCGCGGTCGCCCCGCCGCCTCACCCCCACCCCACACCGCCCGGGCTTTCCATTCTGTCGGGCTCTGTAACACATGGTGTGTCCACTCTCGAGCCGTAGCCACGTCGAGAGCGCGATTGAAAAAATGCACATGCGGCGTGTCCACTGTCCACAACTGTAAAACAGGTGCGGGCGGCCCACGCACAACCAGACGCCACCCAGTCGATTTGCGGCGAGCGCCGTCCGGATCCGGCGCGCACAGCGGGACGCGCGTTGGGCTCAACTCTTCTTCGCTCTGTCCCACAGTCGCCGCTGGTTCATTTGGCTCCACTGCTGTCCAGCCGCATTCGATTAGAGGAACGGAAGGAGCCGCGGCGGGTGTCGCAAGGACAGCATCGGCAGGCCGCCTGCTCGCGCCGATCGGGCGGGAGTGGCTGCAGGCCTGAGATACGATTGATCTGTTCGCCACCGTCGCCAAAGCCACGAGTGAGTGCCGCGCCGATCGTGCATCAAGTATCGCCGGCCTCGCTCATTGTGGGGCCAGTACACGGTCGCGCACGGTACATTGGCTGATTGTGTGGGTTATAGTCTGGAGAGCACAGTACTGGCGTGTCCACTCTCACGAATACATGCTCGTTTCGATATTGAGAGACACATACGTACCAACCATCGTGCAGTTCTCTCGTTCTTACAGATCGTTTGGGTAGCGCTGAGGCTATCATTTTGTTGGAGCGGAAAAGAAGGAACAGCAAAAGGAGCCCCTCAGCTGGCGTCCGGATAGCAAAATCCCAGCACAGCGTTGGTCTTCCGGGTGATAGCCGGGACGCGAGATATGTTCTGCTGTTCGTGAAGTGATAGGCCGCGCATAGCCGGGTGTCGGCGTGGCCACGCCCGGATAGAAAAAGATTAGAGCATTTCCGATCGTCCTCGGGTGCCGGCCGAGCCGAGCGTTAGACAGTCCAACGCTCTATCCCATACTGAGCGCAAGTGAGCGCTGCTCATGGCGATGAGCGATCGGGATCGCGATTTGGACACGACGCCACCCCCAATGAACCATGGCCCACCTCATCTCATACAGCAAAATTCCGCCTCGACACCACGAGTTCACTTCTCATTTTCGCCACAACCAAAAAAACAGAACACAAAGCTAAAGTGCCATGGACTCGAGCCTGACGATCCAGCTGCCGCCGCTGACGGCGTTCGCCACGCCGCGCCGAGGCCTGGCCCCGCTGGCGGCGCCGTCGCTCGACGCGTCCAAGATGGCGCTGTCGGCCCCCAAGTTCTCGCTCGCCTTCATCCTGGACGACGCGCGGCCGCTGAGCCCCGAGCCGGCCGCGAGCTGTGCCGCGTCGGCGGTGGTGAGCCGCCCGACCGCGACCAAGGAGCGCAAGCGGCGCCGCAAGATGACGCCGGCCGAGAAGCGCGAGGCGCGCTCGTGCTGCATCGAGGGCTGCACCAACTACACGATCGACCGCGGCCTCTGCTTCCGCCACGGCGGCGGCAAGGCGTGCTCGGTGGACGGCTGCTCGGCCAGCGCCAAGCATCGCGGGCTGTGCTGGAAGCACGGCGGCTCGACGCTGTGCACCGTGGCCGGCTGCTCGCGCGGCGCCAAGTCGCGCGGCCTGTGCTGGTCGCACGGCGGCGGCACCAAGTGCTCGGTCGAGTGGTGCCAGAAGACGACCATCTCCAAGGGTTTGTGCTGGACGCACGGCGGCGGCAAGCGCTGCGCGTTCGACGGCTGCAAGCGGCCGGCGTCGCAGAGCAAGCAGAACTTCTGCAGCAAGCACCAGCCCGCCAAGGCGCTGCTGCGTCTGAGCGCCGCGCCGAGCACGCCGCTCTTCGACCATTGAGTGATTGGCCGGCAATACCGAGCCGCTCTATTTACCATCATGGCTTTAACCATCGAGCATGCCGCTGTAACTATCAAACATTGAGGCGTTGCCATTTTTGATCTGAGTTTTTGGTGCATTTTGGTTGAGAGGAATGAGTTGGTGCCACTCCATCGCCCTTGAATCATGCCCTGGACGCCGCAAACGCCGCCTCAGCTGTCTTTGATGGCTGTGGGCTTGATTGGCGAAGGAAGCGATGAAGCCACTCGTGGGTGAAAGACGCCATCGCTGAAATGATATATGTCTGAGCCTGGCGAGACCGCCAAGTCAGTTGGCACTCTTTGCATCACTTCGCCGTCCAGTGCTTATCGAAATATCGAAATGGAATCCAGGACAAATCAAAATGGATCGTAAAAATTTCAGATCATCCATCTAGGTTCTGATATAGCTTCACTGGATTCAACCTATAATTAGTCGACCACAAAAGACCTCGCGCAATCACTTCGCTAACGTGGGACCGTTGGGAGCCGACCGCTAAATCCGTCACCGCACGAGCCCCGATTGGTGCAAGGAGGGAGAAACGACCGGACCAGTCGCCACGACAAGGACCCGAGCGGACAAGGACTCCAACTCAAGCCACGTCGCTGCTGCCGCTGCTACTACCTGCCACTACCTGCTGCCACTGCCGCTGCCACTGCCACTGCCACCGCCACTAGCTTGACGCCACCACCGCTGCGTGCCCGCCAAATGGGTGTGGCTACAACTTTGATGGGCGTGCTGTAAGCTACTGGTTGAGCTATTTTCGACAGGATGGAAGCATTCGTGCACCGTTGGAGCATCTCGTAATATGGATATTTCGCGGTGGTCGAAACATCACACCCCTTGGTTTGCACAGAGGTAAGAGCGAGGTCGGCTATCTTGTGAGTGATCCAACCACGGGTGAAGATCGATCTGCCATCGCGAGAGAGATGGCGGTTAACCACTAACGGGCTTTGTGTACAGCATGTTGATGACTATCAAGCGGCAAACGACAGGTAGATGTGCGACTTCGGCCAACACTTTCAATTTCGACAGTGGTGATCGAAATGGTAAGCTCGACAACGACGTTCTAACCGTGTTTCCCCTCTCGATGTACTCTATCCGACTCATGTTTCAAGGAGTGACAAGCGACTGATCTCTTGAGTGTTGACGGATCTGTGCTTTGTGTGACGTTGATGTGCCGTGTAGCAGGTGTATCCCTCCTCGCTTCGATTGAGGATCGAATAGCTAGCTACCAAGCTCGTCGAGACAATTGTGCTTCGCGACAGCATCCACGCCAAACCATTGACTCGACAATGTGCCGCGGAAGTGCATTCGACGCCCAGCAAATATCTAGAAATATCGGATTGGCAGCCATCACTGTCGGTGTCGCAGCTCGGTGATCCTGAGCGAACGACCATATCCTGGTAATGCTGGCACCGTGGTTGATGCGATCTTGGTTGCTTGCAAGGTGCGATAGGACAGAAGACTTCAATCACAAGTGTCCTCACATCACGGACACCGGCGAGAGCTTGAATCTCCCTTCAAAATTTTCAGCAGGTGAGTTCAACTTTGAAATATCCGCACCTCATTTGTACGAAGAAAGATACTTACTCAGCTGTTTGTCGTGGTAGACTGTGTCGTGTCCAGGTCGGTAGGACGGACCGCGGACAGATATCGTGACTACAAGGCGAGGATCCCTGTGCAACTTGCACCGCAATCTGAATGGCAGTCGAGTCAACTGACAGTGTTCGAACAGTGTTCCTGTTATCCACCCAGAGTGTTACGCTGTGCTGCTCGATTTACTCAAAGGTAACAACACGAACTGGTGTGATGTTGCAGATGAGTCGCCGGCCACCTCCACAGACGCGATCAGAACGAGTAGGTTGTGGGCGGCTGCGTCTCCTTGAAGTGCATCGAGCACAAGTTGGCTGTGCGCTCGTACGCGGGTTTGCCGCAGCCCTCGATGGAGCACCGCTTGCCTCCGCCGTGAGCCCAGCAGCGGCCGTTCGAGACCGCTGCCGTGTCGCACTCGGCGACTCGACACTTGGTGCCGCCGCCGTGAGCCCAACACAAACCGCGAGCCTTGGCCTTACGCGTGCACTTGGCCACCGTGCACTCGACATAGCCGCCTAAACACCCCCGCAGCAACCCCACGAGTGGAGAGTGGGTTAGTGTATTCCGTGTTCATCGAACAATTCGAAGTACCGGTAAGCTCCACTACCGTGTTTGCAGCAGAGACCCCAGTGCTTGGCAGTCGTGGTGCAGCCATCGCGAGAGCATTGCTTGCCTCCCTGGACTCCAAGTGAAGCGTTAACTACTGCTGTTGCTAGTACACCATCGAGTCAAATGGGTCGCACTCCGTGTCGGCAGCAGAGACCCTTCTTCACAATGTAGTTGGCGCAGCCCTCGACCTTGCACGTCCGCTTCTTGCGCTTCTCGTTCTTCAACTTGGACGGTGTAGCCGGCCTGCGGCTTCCGGTCGCGTCCAGACTCGACATCACGGCTTGAGCACCCACAGAGGGGTCGGCTAGGATGAACGGGAGCTCGGGTCTGGTGGCTGGCAGGTCCTGGCCCCGTCCTTGAGGCGCTGCGTCGGTCTTCATGAGCCTAACCGACTGGCGAAGTAGCCCCTTCTCTCGATTTGAACAAATGTAAAAACTGCCGAATTATTGGTAAAAATCGGCCAAAATTTGGCGTGACCACCTCGGACCTCGACGATCCACTGTTTCGCCATCTCGCAGAAGCCCTCCGATGATGCAGTAGTGAATATTATATCGCTGAAGTTGTCCACATGAATGTGGTGATCACTAGCGGGCAACGCTCGCTGAGTTGGCGTATCTGCTGCCAGACAACTCGCATTCAACCTGGCTTGAGTTCTCGCTTGCACGAACAGCCACCGCTAGCATTCTGCTTCACTGACTGATGCCGATCCTTGGGATGTGTCAACGGTATTGATGCGCGGTAGAATGTTACCTCTGGACATTGACTCGGCCCGATTCTGCGTCGATCTGACCTGGAGAATTGAATTGTACGCACACTGATTCGTCGATTTAGTTCGGATGGAGTCGTTGAAGTCGAGTTGTCTCAAGCAGTGCCACTGGGCAGGATTGAACTCGAATTTGATAGACTGGTCTCACTGCGAAACGCTGCACACATCTGATGCCATGAGCGTGTCCGAATCGCCTGTGTCGTGGCTCGACCTTGAGAGCCAGCTTTATGGTTTGGAGTCCAACAATCCACCTTTGCATGTATCGAGCTGCATCGGTTCTGCGCTTGCTGTTGTCGCCGTTGAAAGCCGATGGCAAACTCCTTGCAGTGTCAACCTATCGAGCAAATCCCCAATCAGGTAACTTGATCGTAGTCCGCAACTCAGTGATCCGTTTCAACTGGAATTGTTCCTGATGAGCGCATTTGGTTCATTCCACTGCAGGTTAGACGACCGCTTGGTTGTTCAGTGGTGATCTCCCTGATCGTCTGCCGACGAGGTTCAACTGTTGATTTACTCCTCTCACACGACCCAGATCGGTCATAGCGGGTGCGGAACACTCGTCTACACCAGACAGTTCGCGATCTTGTATCAACGCGCAGCAACACAGTCACGTTTCCCTCGCTCCGGCTCCGGATCGCTCTCTCGTACTCACAATAGGTCGAGTTGTCACAGCACGAAGCTGTTGCGTTGCTCATTCAGCAGCCATCAGATCAAAGCTGCGGTGAGAGAGATCCAATACCAACACGGAAACTTCGAGCGCTAGAAACCAAAGTGAATACAAAGATCAGCGAAGACGGACAGATCAATTAGCCAAGTAAACACTATTGCTGTTTCTGCCGCCACTCACCAAATTGTTTCGATGCAACACGAGCAATGGTGGAACTTCATCAGCGAGTATCCAAAGCGTCCAACCCTCGGAAGATCTTCACCCCTCAGTTCGCCAGGTTATAATCCATCTCGAGCATTGTCCACCACAACCAATCTTAGTCTTCTTACCTGTGGCAGCAGACGTATTCATTACAGCTCTCGCTCTCTCTTGTTCCGGCAGAGTGTAATCATTCCAGTTCAGGATGCCACCGTAGCGTCGACTAGACGATGTTGCTGATATCGCTCGTCGACTGGCAGATTATCGGTATGCTCCACCACACCGGCTCGCTCACGCATCTACAGTGAATACGATCGGCACAATGTTAACTCGTGCGATGATGACAGCAGTTTCCAGTCGCTGTCTCGTCGCGCATGATCCAGTACGCACCAAGCAACTTTTCACTTGTCATCGAGATGTGCTCGGCTTGTCGTCCAGCTACGTTGGTTGAAGGGCCATCCTGAGGTCTTGGTCGAGTGGGGCAGCCGCAAGCTCGCTGGCGCGCCGTGGCACGCATTGGTGGCGCACAGACTAGCTGTCTTTGTGTTTGCTCGTGCTCTCCCGAATCGAAACGCTGCGGCTTCCTGGTTGCTCCAGTTATAGCAAGCTATCTTTACATAGCGTCGTTGGTGTATGGGACGGATATGAAAGCGCAAGAAGGCATTACAGTTCTGTGGCAACAGCTCTGCAACGGATGTGGGTTGTGGCAGCAATACAAGGACACACAAGCAGCACCGTTACCATCCCAATTTCGTATTGTGCGTCATCGTGAGATCAACCTTCTAGCTTTCAACTAGTATCCACCAAGATGAATAACCAATAATAGCTACCAACTGAATGCAACTCTATTTGGATCGGCGCGTCGCCATCCCCAGCGCGGTGCGAAGAGTTTGCTCGATATTCATCGGGCATCTGCCTCGTTGTGCCCTGCACCAGTCCACGGCGTATCCGCACCAAGCAGTTATCGGTCGTGACTGGCTGCACCTGTCCATCCGACAGAGAAGCATACAAACCACTCGAAGCTGTGCGTTGCATTAGGTTGTAATTACTGAGGCGCCAAACAAGTCAATGAGCGCCATACCATCGAGAGCGCAACATATCACGGAGATCCAAATATGCCGATGCTTGCACACTTAGCACGTTCCCAGTGCCAGTGCCATGTCGAGCAAACTCCCCAACACCGAGCAATAGTTGGAGTTGGATCGATGATGTTTCGCAGCTGACATCAATCTCCCTCGGCACAAGATGTGGACATCGAGATCGTAGACACAGCTCCATGAGATAGACGCGAGCGAAGTTCGCACAAGTCAATTGGTTTGTCGACGTATTTCGCACCACTCGCAGATCTGCCGAGCCATTCACCTTGAAGTGCCCCCAGCACAGCTTCAGCAAACCCAACCAGATCTCGTACGACAAAGCCGAATCATGAGCTCAAACACCGCCAGGAGATCTTTAGCAATCATCCCAGTTCCGTGATGTCGCTCGCTCGATCGGTCGCACGGAGTTTTGCCAACACTGGCCGGTCGACGACTGACTCTTTGCGCCTGATCCAGTCGATCCAAGACAGTCTTCGGGCTAGTCGTTCACCATGGCGTCGTCCAACGCATGCACGGCAGGACCAACGGTGATTTCCCGTCAACAAGTCGACAATCACTCGCCGCATAACGCATCACGACTCAGATCGGTCATAGCAGGTGCAAGATCGCGTTTGACTTTTGACGGTCGACACTGCGATATTTCGTCCAACAGCCATGCAGCAGATCAACTTCTGGAGGGATGTCCTTGAGCACGGTGCGAAACGCGATGTCGAAACTAGCTTCGTTCAATCAGGAGAATGACAAATGATCAGATCGAAAGCGGAGTGCCAACCGATAGCGCTGTGCTGCTTCAATGCACGCACGAACCTCTTTCCGCTGGCGTTGCTGAGTTGATATGCCTGTGTCGCCACTAGATCGTCGCTGTCGTTGCAACAAGCGGTCGATTTCAGCAAAATACAGCGTTGGTCGCTCGCTGGATCCACCCTGGCCTGAGTTCTGTGAGCATTTACTGTCCGGGTTTTGAATCGATGCGTTGTGAATCTCTGCAGTGAAGAAGCCGTGATGTTAGCGAGCAATTCCGACTACCCCCAAACTGCAACGAGGCTCACAGCATGCATTTTGCTGACAGAGATCCCGCTCACCTCTTTGTTGGATCGATAACTGGGTCCGACATCAGGTCACCATCTTCATTGCGATGTTTTGGTCCTTCAGCGCAGTGTGTCGAGTGTGCCGATCTCGCTTTGGATACTTGTCGTCGCGACGGAGATCCGCCACCGAGCAGTCGGCTCCAGGCTCGGTGAGTTATCGTCGTTGTCTCGTGAATCGCTCAGTGTACATCGCCCGTCGCGTCCGTCTCGCAACCCTACCGAGCATGTTAACTCGTGCTGCAGCCAGCGCTTACCTGTTGCCTTGCGATCGCATCACGCGTAGCGATGCCCTCCCCTCCCGTTGCTGCTAGTGATCCAAACCGCCGACGTCATGCGCTTCGCGTCTTGGACTCTCGAGGGCGGCAGCCGTAAAGGGCTTGCGGTCCGTGACTCGCCAGCAGAGCGCCGTAATCCGCTTCTGACAGTGGTTCCGACGCACTCAGCCAACACGATCCCCAGTGCAACGATCTGTGATTCTGATAGCAACTCATATCATTTATGGATTATACGAGGCATTTTGGATCTAAGCTGAAGTTTGTAGTCACAAAGGGCGTGGACAAATGCACTGCGACGGGCATTGTTGTGTCCCACCGTGAGAGCGACATGCGCAAGCTAGGTCACCTTTTAGGCACGCGACCAGTTGTAGGAACATGCGTCTGAGACACTGGTTGCTGTTTCGATACGCGGTGCAGTAACAGCACAGGGGATGGCTTCGCAGTCGCGAGACCGCCAACCAGGAGCACATGTTTCGCAACATCGAGAACACTGGTATTGTCGCAGCATTTTCGCGGTCTCTGGGTCTCGCCGAACACGCCGAACGCTCAGAAGCGGTAGACGACCTCGTGAGCCTCCTTGTAGTGGAGCGGACACATGTTGTCAGTGCGCTCGTAGCCCGGCCTGACGCAGCCGTCGACCGAACAGCGCTTGCCGCCGCCGTGTGCCCAGCACAGCCCGATCGAGACGGCCACCTTGGTGCAGCCGACAACTCGACACTTGGTGCCGCCGCCGTGCGACCAGCAGAGCCCGCGTGCCTTCGCCTTGCGCACGCAGTTGACCACTTTGCATCGCACCGAGCCGCCTGTGCGGTTTAATGAACACACGTCACATATTGCGCTAGACAATGAGCGTCCACCTCTGGTGAGTCAGTGAACTGAGCGACCCCTACCGTGCTTCCAGCATAACCCGTAGTGTTTGGCGCTGGCATTGCAGCCCTCGTGGGTGCACTTCTTCCCACCCTACCGACATATCAATTCAAGTGTTAAGCCAAGCTGCTGGACGGACCGACAACTACTCAGCGTACCCCGTGGCGACAGCACACGCCCTTGTGCACGATGTAGTTGCCGCAGCCCTCGACTTTGCACATGCGCTTCCTCTTCTTCTCCTCCCGCGACAGTCTGCGTGGCTCGGGCTTTGATTTGGGCTTTGGCTCAGGCTTCGGCTCAGGCTTCGGCTCAGTCTTCGGCGCGCAGGCGGCCATGGCCACCGCCCTGGCCGCTCTGGCAGCCGCCCTCGTGACTCGCGGCTGGTCGTTCAGGATGAACGGCAGCTCCAGCTTGAACACTACATCGTCGTCGGGCTCCATCCCATCGATCCAACCGCCAGCAGCCCCAGACCCGCCCTCCCTCTTTCGTGATTGTGGCCAAAGGCCCTTTGTGCTGCTGGCTCAGGCGACTATGCGTGCAAAAGAGACACGATTGGTCAAAATTGGGACACCCGGAGTCGACCTTGAAGCGCACCTTGAAGCCTTCCAGCACGCTAAAAAACGCGCTCGAGCAGTGGGCTCGGCGCCAGCAGAGTGTCTCTGCAGCTAGAACATGCGAAGTACCAGTATGAACTCAGGTGAGGACGGCAGCGGGGTGGAATGGAGCCAAAGTTAAGTGTTTAGTAGCAGTGAATGTTCCTTCCTCCGGATACTTCTTTCGACTAACCCGCCTCTTTGCTTCCTGGACTGTAATGTCGCTGTTCGCTCCGCCGTCTTGTCGGTCGGAACATCCATGAGCAAACCGGCACCACGAGCGAGGCGTGGAGGCTTTCGGTGCCCGATTTTTCGAGATACGTCGGCACGATAGCGGTACCTTTGGACACGCGTTGTGTCCTCATCGACGAGATACTCGGCGGATAGCTCTGCGTTCATGTTTGGCAGCCCCCTGCACCATACACCAGAATGCCATAGCTGTCGGCAGCAGCGCATGGTGGCATGATAATCAACTAGCCTAGCGGTGTCCGGCTGGGTGCCGCAAGGAGTTATACCGTACCAGTCGGGATAGCCGCACGGTTCAGGGCGTTGCAGGTCGTGGCGAAGTGTCTTCGTTCTCGCCGGCGGATGGCGCGCTGGATTCTCCGGTTGAAACTGGCGCTCAATCGCGTTTTCGACTCTCGGCGGGGAGAACCCGCAAATAGCCCAGGAGCCACCTGTGCGGAGCGTAACGTTCCTCGCGGCGCGCAACAGAACGCAACGTCAGCATGCCACGAAACCAAAGCGGCGCCACGTTTCTATGCGCGTTGACCCCATCTCCTGAAGCTGCAACTGAACCGTATCACATGCGCGCCACCTGCGACAACACTCACACCGAGTGTGGCTATGACGCCACCAGCAACAGCTCGACCACGCGAAGCGGAAGCACAGCCACCTGTTGCTTTGATGGCTAATCTTACTGCTCATCGAGCGTTGGAGGAGCCTGGAAGTTTTGCGTCGCGGTCTGTGATTCTCGGTGGGTTCGAATAAAAGCAAATGATTTTTTGAAGGTTATAATGTTTATCGCTTGAAGTGGTCAGCGCACATTGAAGCTGGTTGCATAGCGATGCGGAAATTTCAGTCTTTGTGGAACCGTTTTGACGTTTGCAGACATATCGACGTTTGCAGACATAGGAAGAGACCCTCGAGATCTTCACACTTCCAACACCTCGTGGCCATCCTTGAGCTGCGCGTAGTGGCGCTTGCAGTAGTGGTGCGTGCGCTCGTAGGCGGCGCGCTGGCAGCCGTCGTACAGGCACCGCTTGCCGCCGCCGTGAGCCCAGCACGAGCCGTTCGAGACAGCCACTTTGGTGCACGCTTCGTGGGAGCACCTAGTCCCGCCGCCGTGTGCCCAGCAGAGCGTGCGCGACTTACCGCGGCGGTTGCACCCGTCGACCGAGCACTTGACCGAACCGCCTGGAATCCATCTGTGTTAGTCTTTAAGCTCAAAGCATGGAATCGATGTTCCAGCTCACCGCGGCGCCAGCATCGACCGTTCTTCTTGGCACTCGATTGGCAGCCGTCCGTCGAGCACGTGCGTCCACCCTGGCAACACACAACACAGTCAGATATGAAGGCATGGAGATCAACATTCACGATTGCATGTAGTACCCCGTGGCGGAAACACAGTCCTCGGTTGATAATGTACTTGCCGCAGCCCTCGACTCTGCACTCCCTCCCTCGTCGCTTGTCGTTGGTCGTCGTCGCGACGCTGGCGCGCTGCCGCGTGGTGAAACAGGCAACAGTCACCACCTTGGCGTCGATGAGCTCAGGTTCGCGCTGCTCCATCGCGTCAAAGTCGGCAGTGCTCAGGATGAAAGCCAGCGACGTTTTGGAGATGGTGCAGCACCCGACGCACTCTTCAGACGAGCTCGAGTCGGACGCGATGCCGTCGGTGTCTTCCATGTCAGATGCGGGGCAGACGTTGGGTTGACAAGGGTGGAACATCTTGAAGTCGATCAAGAGGACGTCCGCCGACTGTTCCTAAGAGCGCAAATCTCGAAGTGAGCGCGAAGCCTGGGTGGCACCGCGTAAACTCCGGCCGGGACACAAGACGAAACGACGGCGAAGCGTCCTTCAAGGCCGTGGGAGGCGACGGTGTCGCCAGACATAGTAGCAGCTAAGTTCAGCCGTCTAGGTTTCGCAGAACGTTCAGCGATGGAATCACTGGGCGACGACAGCCTGCGCACAAGAAAGCCGTGAAGGGGGGCGGATCTTGCCAAAGACGCGCGACAAATAGCGTGCAGTTTACCGGCCCGATTGCCCCCCTGGAAATAGGTATCGGTTATCTCTCTGGACAGAAATCCTCCACCTGAGACGGCCATCGACCCATCGTCGCTGAAGTGGGAGATACCAAATCACGACTGGCGCCAGTCCACTTAACACGTTTTGTGCAAAAATTTGAAAGTTCAACCGATTGGACCCGACGCTCCGCTCGTCGTTGGGTGTTTGAATCTAATCTACCCGGATGGACCCTTGATTAAAAAAATGCAGCACCATCTCACCGTTGCCAAGCAAAGGCTCCTGGCGCAAGCGCATGTGTTCAGCCACAGTTTGCTTGCCACCCTCATCTGTATTGTCCCACTTCGAACTCGCTGCACTCACGGACACGAGTGCGGTTCACCACTTCTATCAGAACATTTCAAAACCGAAACAGTTTCGGATGCAATCGGCAGCACAATTTTGCGTGCGATTCCAGATGCGGCGTCCGCCGGTTCGACAATTGACGGCGACAGATCCGTTGCTGCATCTGCGAGTCCATCGACGCCACCCTCAATGCCAATAGAAGTGAAGCCAAGCGCGAGTATTCCAACGGATACTCTGGTTTCCGAACAGTACAAGGATCGAGGCCTTTCTCCCCAAATCGGACGGTGAAGATACTATCTAATTTTAGCAGTAGTTTCGTTGTGGATGCCACGTGGCCCACACGAAAGCCTGGCGCTGCAGTCCTCTCTTCCTTCTCGTCGCACAGGGACCAGCTTCATCATGCCCTCGCGTCTGGGATGGCAGAGGTGAGAGTCAAGCAGCGATCGATATCGCCTCACTCGGCTTGGTGGTGTCCATGAGAAGTTGTCATCTGAAGCTGAAGTTTGAGGAGTCGCGTTTAGAAGCGACTATTTGACACACATCTGAGGAGAGTGTCAGACTTCGGTGGATGTCAAGTCGTGCCAGGTAAGCGCGCGAGAAATATTGACAAACGGATCGGGCAGCATGCCATACAAGGGTCTCACATCTCGGGCATGTCTCCGTGCTCGGACTAACCGCACTCCACGTTGATATGTGCAACATTTCAAGGGATATGGACTCGCCAGTAGCTCTGTTGGCAGCAAATGGGCGAGACACTTGCGTTGGAGTGCGGAGTATTGGGTAATCGAGCTTGCTTGACCTCGAATCTCCTTCCTCCCGACATGTGGCAATAAGCGGTAAGCTCGGAGGCAATCTGCTAGCTGGGATTCTGGTGTGAGTGTCATCAGCGATGTCTCACGAGATCATTTTTGACGAGATTATACAAAACAGGTCCTGACACACTTTCGAGCCCGTCCAGATTATCCTGCCGCGCTTGGATCTGTCGAATTTACAACCTTCCCGTGATGTAGCTGCTCAGATCGAGATCATTTATGCCGAACAGATGCAAAGGCAAGGAGAATTGTTGTATGAACTCCGTGCGTTTGTTGGCTCTCCCATTGTCTAAATGCACAGAATCTTGACAAAGCGATCGTGCTACCAGTGCTCCAAAGCGTTTGCCATCGCCAACACTTGTTTCCTCTACCATGGCATCTTAGCGCTGCTGGCGTTTGCATCATTTGAAGAATGTATCCACGTTGATGTTGAAGTATGTTCCGGTGGTTCGTCCATCCCGGCTTCAACACTACCTGAAAATCCGATTTCGGTGTCTTGATATTATGTAGCTGCAGCTGTGCGATTTCGAAGCAAGAGGCAATAGTGTTGCCCTCGCATATGTTCTTGACCTCGGATTGTTCCAGTTGAAGTCTCTCAATTTCTTATCGCCATGGTGAGACTTCACAATCTTAGTCCAGCGAGCTAGCGATTACTCGATATGATATTACCTCAAAGCATCAACTTCGAGTCCATAACACTTGATGCTGGACAAATGGTTAGCCTTGCGTCGGTCAATGGTCAGCTACGCCCAACCAGCAACAACCCTGCAACAACTTCGGAATCCGATGAAAGGACAGATGCAACAAAGTGCGCCGATGTGTTTGCTGTTTTTGGGTTTATACGTTTATTGAGATTGGACGAACAGCACACGTATCGTGTCCACTGCAAATATCGGTATCGCATTGAGATAACGTCCGTCGAGAGAACGTCGAACCGAGCAATTACTCTCCGATGCTGGAATACCTTTACAAATGACAGTTTGGATTGATGGCGTTGAACACAACAACTAGGCCAAACTGACACCACCGCAATTCCTGCTGATATCGTCGCGCAAATCGCCTTGTCCTGCCAGCTCTGCCGCGCTTGCCCAACTGGTTTCGGACCAATGGCGCCAACGATGTATCGGATCTCAGTTCTTGTCCCGGTGATAAACTCCGAAGCACAGAAGGCGAATTCAAACATGATGTGAGAAATTCACGGTGTCTCACGGGTAGTTCAGATCTTACCGTCGGTCATTCGCTCGCTTGTTCGGCAGTGAGCTGGGGTTGCAGACCATGTGCTCAGTGTCGTGGTTGCCCCCAGAACGGTAGACTTGGAGGACCTCGCAGCACTTCAAAACGAACACTGTAGTCTCAACCAGCGTCCTCAATCGATAGGCTCTTGCTCCAGATAGCACAGACACCATCGACACACCCTAGATCTCTTGTAGCTGCAAGAATCGCGAATCGATGTGTTCCAGTAGCGTCTCGAACCACCACGGCTCGGCCATTTCGCCACGCCACGGTTTCACAGCGTCATTGTCTCGAACCTCCACGGAGCTGCCATTTCGCCGCGTCACGGATCCACAGCGTCATTGTCTTGAAACATCACGGCTTAACCATTTGGCTGCATTGCGGATCCACAGCACACCTCAGCTGACCACGATATGCACCAGCATCCCAGATAAACCAGTCGTAGACGCAGCTGCAGGCTCCGATTATTCTCCGCAAAGCTGGCGCAGCCTTCACGTTCACGCCTTGTCCCTCCATGCTTGTCGATGCTGCGTGTCTATATCGGTCTCGACCCCATCGCTCGAGCAGCCCTGCACAGCACACCAACAGGACCGCCAAGTAGCAATTGCAATCTCCAATTGTCATGCTGTGTCCACCCGAGGCCGACAGCATCATCGACAACTTGTCCACCCACCTGGTGCTGTGTGGGATGGCGCCGCATCCCCACAGACAGGCCACTCCACCCCACGCACTGTAATGCCGCCATGGTAACTGCTGCGCTCATCAAGCGCCGGTGCTGGCGACGATGCCGTTTCCAGAATCCTTGCTTGGCCGAATCGACGCCTTGCTCGAGGGTCGAGAGAACGAGAGAGACCGAGTGTCGCAACCTTGGTCAGACACAGTCAGATGAGGTCAGGCACGGCTACTAACACACATTGCTCACATCATATCGTGACAGAAAGAGAGTATCGTGCAAAGGTTTCACGCGCACATGTTGTCGGCTGCTGCTAAGACATCGCAGTGTGCCAAGGCGTTCCCGCCAAGACTCAGTCCAAGAGGGTATACCTATCTACAGTTGCAAATTGTATGGAATGTACTCCAGTAATAATGAACCCCAACCACCAGTATTCATTGTAGCAGTTTTTAGGCTGTGAGCGCATCTTCTTCGGCACGAATTCGTTCAAGTTCGCCGTGTGTGGCCCACGTGCCTGCCGCGATTCCCATTGCTGACTCAGGACTCAGACTCGCTCCTTTGGTTGTTCGCGCTCGATACGTCGTAGATACGCTCCGTTCGCTCATTTCGTCATTTGCCAAGCGGAGTGCGCAGCTGGACGGAATGCGGATGTGGGGTAAGAGTGACAAAACGATTAGCGTCGTCCTCTACTATGGGCGAATCGTGGATTCTGATGGACGTTCGCTGTAGCTTGCCAGCCAATCGTGGTTCTGTTTGATTTGACCGCCGTCACTGGGTTCTGGTCTCGAGGATCGGTAAGGCTATGCGGGTGAACGACAGTTTCGAGCATGCTGCGACGTCGGCGTTCAAGACCCAGACTTCGCAGCGAACTATTCTAGCCAGCGACCCGTTTCTACCTCGAAAACTTCGTTCGCTTCCTCCAGTATGCGAAACTCTGCTGCCTTGTCGCAAATGAGGTTGAGTGGCGCCACTGCGGTGGAAAGATGAGAGCTCTCACAGCGACAAGACCTCGACGAGACGTCGCTGGCCAAGACGAAGACCCACTGCAGCGCGTTGAACCACACCGCTGTCGCAAGTATCGACGACGTTCGTGTGGCGTTGCATTGCTCGACTGCAAAACCGAAGGACCTCGTTGTCAGCGCTTCGGTGGTACTGAGCTCGTTGAGGTGCGGAGTTGAATTGGCGGGAGACACCTAGTGCCTGGCAGTGCTGGTTCTTCAGTTGGGATATCGTCGCAATACCTGCGCCGATATATAGTGTGCACGGCGCCACAGCGTGGGGTCGCTGCTGTCGTGCATGCGTTGTGTAATGATTAGTCGAGGATGCACGATTCAATGCGAGTTCGTCTGCCATGAACAACACCTAAATTTCGATTGACAGCATCGATAGCGATTGATTTATGAGCTGCTCGCTCGTGCAACTCCCTCGACAATCAACATCGCGACTCGAATTCGAATATGGTTCTTTCGCGACCTGTGGAGTACGGCTCTGAGGCATCCTGTCGGGAGTCAGCCGAGATGATCTTGCTTGTGCTGAGTGAGCTTGCATTTGTTTGTAGGCTAGCTGTAAAGTGGTGGTTGATATTTGATCTCCGCCGTGCTACCAGTTGATGTACATTATTAGGATGTGGCGCAGACCTTTCAGTGAGTATGCACTTCAGTTTTCGTTTTCTCGATGCTTAAGGGTATCTGGCTCGCTCCACAGTCCGACTCTGTTGCCAATGTGCTGCCACTCGTTGGCTTTGTTGGTGCAAGGTCTTGTTGTCGCATTAGGCTCCTTTAGGGCCAGTGCGATCGCACATGAATTCTTTGAACCAACTACACCCAAGGTGACCTGACCTGCATTAAGCGTCCGCCCAATGGCAGTGGTCCACAGCTCCGAGACGTGCCAGAGGAACGATATGCGGTGTCCGCGATGATAAATGAATCAACTTTGACTGAATGCCTCGATGGTTGATGTTAGGAAAGGGTACTCTGTACGGCACCACATCCCTGAACTCTTTTTCGTCGCTTGACGATGCTATAGCGACGAGCCCCATTGGGACGTGCGGGAGACAAGCACGACACACATACCTGTTACTTGAGCTCAATGCTTGAGCGAAGATCAACAGGACAAAGGCATTTCTGCCTTGATACTTGCTGTGTGCGGACAGTTAGAAGTTGGCACTCGCGAACAGGTGGTCATATAGCGACGTTTGAAGGATGCCATACGCGACCGCACCACCATGCTGGGTCTTGTAGCGCAAAGAACTGTCTGCTTCTGCTGACCTGCGTTTTGATCGTTTGGGGATCTGACCGACAGCCATAATCTGGTTTGGTCAATGTGGATCAAAATAGTACGCAGTTCACTCATGTCCGTCTGAGGAATATTCCTCGCAATTGACGGTTCTCGTCCAGTTGACCGAAGCTGGGCGGGCTCAGATTTGCAAGGCGAGATACTACAGGATCAAGTCAGCACTCAAACGTTAGACATGCGTTTACAACCGCGGTCATCGCTGTGGTAGGAGATCAGACGCGGGGAGATAGAAGTCCAGACTCACAAAGGAACGATCAAGTTTGTTGACATTGAGCTCATAGGAACTTGGTTGAACTGCACGTAATCGCGAAGCTATGCTCGTCTCGCGATTCATGAAACAAGTGGAAAAGCAGTTAGCCAACCTCATCGATGTGGACAGTTAGTGAAAAGCCACGAACAAGAGAGGGCAATTCCAACTGCTTTGCCGCGTTGGGTCGTGAAACGCAGATCGTATACAACAGCACTCAAGTTCGAGCTGCCTGGTTGAGGTCTGGACAAGACATTGCTTCTCGTTCCACAACTTCGGTATGTGTATTGCTTTGTGTTTTCTCGGTGTGATACGGACGCTTCATGATTTCACTTGGATCAATCCCAAGCTTGGTATCAACCTGATCAAAATCGTGAGTTGTTTGCTGGTGCTCCATCGAATTTGAGCTGACAGTCCTGCTGCGGCTTCTATGGTTTACTCATTGCAACGTTGTTGGACTCACGACTTCACATTTCCCGTGTTGCAAGCCCAACAGGTTGTTTGAATCTTGAAATTGAGCAAATGCTCGATCGAAATGGCACACAATGCCACTGGATGTGACAATCGATCGGAAGGATAGTGACGGGAACCAGATGCAGCTCGTTGCTTGCCGAAGTTTTCCATTGACGTTTCAGGCTCGGTATATTCAAACGATCGAGCAGGAACGATCATCTTTTGCCTCTTGACATCATCTGTGGACATTCAACTCCGATTTTTGCTTCTCGAATGCTACGAGGCTGCTAAACTTGCTCGCTACGCTGCTCGCCCTTTAAAGTCCACCATTTAACAAGACTACACAGACTATTCGAGTTTACTGTCGCGTATCGATCCTGGTGCAGTGAGTCAAACCCCTTACCTCATGGTCGAACATACAATTGGTCATCCATTCGGCGCTGCGAGCGATGTCCAATACTCCTTAGCCACATGTCCATGCCCATTTCATTCGCCCCGCTTGAACTATCCGCGCAGGTTCCTCACACGAGTAGCTTGATCTTGACAATCGTGATTCGCATCTTGTGAATCGAATTCTCGCACATGCGCAGACGAACCACCGCAATCTCGTCGATCACGCGCAGACGCCTCACCAGTTGTCGTGGGGTTTCACAGCACTCGGCGATCAACAGATCCCTCGTCTCAGTGTGTCGGACAAATTTGACGATATTCGTTGCGAGGATCGTCGAGAATGGCGCGCCGCGGTCGTCGATGCCATCCGTCCTTGGCAGCAAGTTGAGGATACTCGGGATCTTGTCTGTCGCTTCATCTTGAATGAAGCCATCACGACACGATCACGCTGACGGCGCCGTTGGTAGTGCGTGTTTTCGTGCCCAAAACACTCAGCGGCCTTCATCCAGGTATATCGCTGCTCCTGGGCTTCTCAATGGTAGCACCAATGCAACCCGTGATGGTCTTGATCTGCCACTCGTTGCTCGTTTCTGCTTGATCCTCAGCGTGCTCTCGACTGGACGGTCGTCTCGCAGCGCAGAACTGTCCTCCACTCGTGCACCGATCCGCAGCTTTGTCGACAAACGATCGCACCGCAGCCCAAACACATCAGAAAACTGCCATTCGAACGCAGCGACGTCAACAAATAGTGCGTGTCCTTTCATGCAGATAACCACCTCATGCTCTGCTGGATTGCGCCATTATTCCGGCCGCTCTGACATTTGTGGCCCTGCTCCTCAAGAAGCATCGCGTCCCCCGGCCACGTGTCGACTTGTGGCGTCGACGGCGCTCACGGCGGCAGGGTGGAAGTGTGGGCTCTGCAAAGGCGGACTGAGTGGCGATCTTCGACCGGGTTCAGCTACAAAAATGGTCCTGCATGTGAGTGCCAAAACAGGACCATATAGACATGTTTTAGCTCGGAAGGATCCAAATTTAGAGCACGTTTCGACAGAGCTCCAAGCGAGCTATGCGATGGTCCACTCTGTCGGCGTGTGCATAGCAGCGCAGCGTTGGACTACCACCTCTACCCGTTTCAGAAGGATATCAAGTCCATGGAGGTGAGAATCAATATCGGAAGAATGCTGAAACACCCAACTTCAACGGAAACTATGGGGTTTCCAAGGCTTTGGCGTAAGAACAGGTCGGTGATGCTTGATACAACGGCTTTAACCGTCGCCACACGCCAGAAACATGCGCAGGCATGCCATGAATTCATAGTCCGGAGCCGGTGGAGGCGACGACGATGCACCACCACCACCCGCCGACTCGGGCTCACTCCTCGTTCTGTCGTCCGCGTGACTCGATCGACGCCATGGCTCGCGATGTTCGTCCAAGCGTCTTCCTCGGCATTTTCCGGTGATATCGAGTTTCCTGGACCCTCAAGCTGCTCACGGTCGGTGCCCATTCTTTGCGTGCGTGTCATTTGACGAGGAACTGAAGTTGACGATGTTGGTCGATTTGGCAGTGCAATATGATGCGGCGACAGCGGCTCCTCGCGCTAAGAATGCACATGTGAGCATTTGTTATCGTCTATTCTGGAACGCCGCGGGTGCTGGTCACCAGATTGACGTCTGCATCGCTTCGTAGGGCCGGCCGATCGACGCACAGTGGGATGGGGAGTTGATTCCGTTGGCCGAAATGGTATTGCTGCCTGCCTTGACAAACAGTTGCTGCGCGGTTTGCGTTCGACGCAGGTAATTCCTGCACGGTGTGGTTCGCACTTGATATATGGTGGTTGCGAAGTCTAATACGACGTGTTGGACCGTTATAGACAATTGCCAAGGCCATATCTCCCGATTGCTGTCGAATTTCGATTGACAACTGCAGTCGTGGCGAAGTCGCAGCTGCCGTTGGCATTGATTCCGTTACCAAGCCAGTTTTCAATGCTGCTAACGCACTTACGACCATCACAAGCCAACACTGAAGCGATGATGAGTGTTTACGGTCGCACGGTCAGCTGTAAGACGAGTCATCAAGCTCCCATCGCTCCGTTATCCTACTCAGTTGGGTGTTCGACCGCGTTCGACAAAGTTGAACTCGCCAACTCGGCAGTATGAGGTGCTGTACGCTCTGTTCGTCATCGTGAGTGCATCGAGGTGACTTGGTTGTTCGTTAACTTTGTTTGCGTGCTATTGCTAGCGTTCGTGATCAAGATACAGTGCTGTCAGGCAAAAATAAAGGCAGAACTGCGGACAGTGAGTCGAAAACTCAACTCAATGGCAATCAGATATGCTCGGTCGATCGTGTTCGTCGTCTGTGCTTTGAGTCGGGGACAGGAAAACGAGGGATCCTTCATACACATTGTCGTCGCCAAAACAAGGACTCGTGAGGACGTCTGTGGGCTGGGCGTCGAACACTGGAAAATCGTATCGGCCCTGACCCCACCAATCGCCTGTCAGCTTGTGGAAATATATAAAGTATCTTAACCGGCTAGCACGACATTGTGTCTAGCAAGGCGTTCATGTGCACCCGCGCCGCCTGGATATCTCACAGCTTACACCTCGAGCACCTCGTTTCCGTCTTTGAGCTGGTGATAGTGGCGGTTGCAGTAGTTGTGCGTGCGCTCGTACGCCGCCCTGCGGCAGCCAGGGTATGCGCAGCGCTTGCCGCCGCCGTGGGCCCAGCACGAGCCGTTCGACACGGCCACCTTGTTGCACTCGTCGTTCGAGCACTTGGTGCCGCCGCCGTGGGCCCAGCACAGGCCGCGCGACTTGCCGCGGCGCATGCAGCCGTCGACCGAGCACTTGACCGACCCGCCTGATCCACAACAGGTCAGTTGGACATTTTGAGTTTCGGATGCCTACAGCGAGCGAGTGACGCACCATGGCGCCAGCAGCGGCCGGCACCCTTGGCGCTCGACTGGCAGCCCTCGGCCGAGCATTTCTTGCCGCCCTGCAGGCGACACAGCCAACCAACATTAGAACATTTTATGCGGCGGACTGTTGGTTTCGGTCCGGCAGACCCACCCCGTGGCGGAAGCACAGGCCGCGGTTGATGATGTAGTTGTCGCAGCCGTCGACTTTGCACTCGCGGCCGCGCCGCTTGCTGTCGCCGGCACTGGCGTTGACGCGGGGGTTGCGGCCGCGGGCGGCGGCCCTCGGTGGACTGGGGCTGGCGTCGGCGAGCCAGGCCGTGGTGAGCGGGAGCGACGTGGCGGCCGAGGCGGCGGCCGCCAGCGAGAGGAAGTCGGTCGAGACGCGCACCACGTCCGGCGCGCGCAGCGTCTCGGCCGCGGCGGCCTCGCTCTCGACGGCGTTCATGATGAAGTTGAGCGACGACTTGACGCGCGGGCGGAGCTGGAGCGAGGTCGAGTCGTCCATTGCGGTCGGCAGAAGGACTGGGCGGGCTGCGGAAGAACTGGGCGGGCTGCGGACGCGCTGGGCGGCCGGCCGATGACTCGCGGCTCGATGTTCGCGCGGGCGACGTGTGGGTGGAGACAACACGACGAGACTCGGAGGACCGGCGCTGCAGAGGGGACGTCGATAGAAAAATGATCCGGGGCGGCGGCGCGGCGGCGGCGCCACTCGCTGACGTCGACTGCCAAATTGGATATAAACGGGGAAGAGGTTGTTGGGCGTCCGCGTACGTACACCGGAGCACGGGCGTGGCGTTATACCAGAGCGAGTATGTCGAGGCCGAGCGAGGAGCGCGCGCGCGCGAGCGCACCCATCGGCTGCACCGGGTGAGTGAGTCCAGTGCCGGAGCCGTTGGGTTGCCAGCGGCCGGTGAGCAACGCCTGCGGCCGCCAACCCGCGAGACCCAAACAAAGAAACGGAGGTTGTGCACAGCGGCGCGTCGGCGCTCGTTAAACGCCAAGCGGCGGCCGACGCAGCTCGCGCCCGCGCAGACCGCCCGCGTGTTCTCGAACAGCGCGCAGGCGATCCGTTTCGCAGGCCATATACTCATGGCAGTGGTGGGTGGGTTGGTGGCGGCGTCTGTTTAAAAGCGGCGAGAGCTCCGCCCGTGTAGGCCGACTGGTTGGCGCCACTGCGACGGCGCGAGGCGCACATAGCACGTCACTTCAACTTGAATTTTACAGATCCGTTTTTGAAAGATTTTTCTTTAGCGGACTCACTGGCGGTTTGTATGGTGTGGGACTGTGAATTTCCGGAAACGGAACCGTCATAATGCAACGGCGTTCTGCACGGGCCGGTGGGTGGTCAGCGGTGACCACGACCAGCGCCTGAACGGCCCGGAAGGCCGCCGGCCACTTTGAAATCCGTGGCTGCCGCCGCGCTGAACCGGCGCGGCCGTTGGTCGTCTCGAGCGATGGGCTTCCACGACGCCAAAGGCCCGCGGCACTCGATCGAGGCGAGGAAGGCGGCCGTCGCTCCGACGGCGCTCGAAGCAGAGACTGCGGCCGGGGATTGTCCAGCGACCGACGACAAGGCGGCGAAGATAAGCCACTGCGGTTGGCTGAAGATCCGGAGAGCCGGCGGCCACTGCTGGTCAAGTTACCGGCGAATATGCGGCGGTGACGGTGGCTGCCGTGCGTGCTGTTCTATGCAGAGGCGTCGCCAGCTGTCGCAGCGTTTTGACTGCATTGTCCACAGCCCATCCGCGCTATCCGGTATCCTGGTGAGCTCATGTAAAGGACGCCGCGGGAAGCGTTAATCGACCGCAGAGTGGTCCGCGCAGAAGTTCAACAGTTCAACTGGTGCCTCGACGCGCGAATCACGAGTAAACACAGCGGCGGCGGCAGTGGTGGTTTTCATCAAAATTATAGCATTAAACAAGGGTGGGGGAGGGGAGGGGAGGCTGGTGGCGAGGACATCACACGTCGAGCGTGACGTTGCCGTCCTTGAGCTCCTCGTAGTGGCCGTTGCAGTAGTTGTGCGTGCGCTCGTACGCGGCCTTTCGGCAGCCCGCGAACGCGCAGCGCTTGCCGCCGCCGTGGGCCCAGCAGAAGCCGTTCGACACGGCCACCTTGCCGCAGCTCTCGTTCGAGCACTTGGTGCCGCCGCCGTGAGCCCAGCACAGGCCGCGCGACTTGCTGCGGCTGCCGCAGCCCTGGACAGTGCACCGGAGCGAGCCGCCTGCGAGACACCCACGCGGTCAGAGGCGAGCTCGTCGAGACAGGAGAGACAAGAGCAGAGCGAGTTCTTACCGTGTCGCCAGCACAGCCCGCCGTTCTTGGCGCTCGACTGGCAGCCCTCGGCCGAGCACTTCTTGCCGCCCTGCAGTCCACAACCACCGCCATCAGTCACAACCGATCCATCAACCGATCAATAGATTTAGATCCCGTTCAGACGTACCCCGTGACGAAAACACAGGCCTCGGTTGATGATATAGTTATCGCAACCGTCCACTTTGCACTCGCGGCCCCTTCGCTTGTCGTCGCTGCGTCCGTTGCGGCCGCGCGAGACCCTCGGCGGACTGCCGCTCGACGCCGAGCGCCACGAAGGCGACAGCGGCAGCGGCAGCGCGTTCGCCGCCTCGGCGGCCAGGTCGATGAAGTTGGTGGGGGTGACGACCACGTCCGGCGCGCGCATGGTCTGCGCGGCGACGACGTCGCTATCCACCTTGTTCATGATGAAGTCGAGCGACGCCTTGGCGCTCGCCGGCCGGTAGTCGCAGTCGAGGCGCGCGCTGAGCATGATGGTGCTGGCCGAGTGGTTCATAAGCTCAAGTGGTGGCCACGCGATCGATTGGGTTGTGCGGCGGCCTCAGCTCGTCCCATCCGCGGCGCGACACTGCGGGCGGAGAAGCCTGGGCGACCCGGCGCGTATGCAGGGGACGGGCAGCGACTGCCAAAGAGCAGCTCGCTGGCGGGCGGTCCGAGAAAAAGGCCACCGCCCGGTCTGTGATTGTGCTCACCGCTCATTTGCTGCGCTATGTCACAGGCTCCGGACGAGCCGTTCGTGAAGTTTGAACCCTGTGCGAGCCCAGCCGAGCCCTCCGTCCCACTAGAAGTGGGTGCTGCGTGAGTGCCTCACACCTCGAGCTCGCTTCAAGCAGCTGTGGTCACGGTGACGGCGGCCACGAGGCCTTTCCATCGAAATGGACGGCTGCGAGGCGAGTCGAGTACTCGAACCTGATCGCATGGGGTGGCATGCTGGAACTGCGGGTGAGCTGATTGCGGTCCTGGATGGACGGACGGAGATCCAGACGGCACGATCCAATTCGAGCGGAATGTCGCTGAGCAGCGGTGATGCGTGCACGAGTGAGTCCACACTATAGCCCCTTGCCTGTCCTACGGCCGCGGCAAATCTTAATCGCATGCGCGCGGGGCTTCCGTGGCATTGAGTGACAGATCTGTAGTTTCTAGCCTCCCCATCGATACCACCAAACACTCGAACCCGCTCAGATCTGGGATGTTTGGGTTCCTGAGTTCTTGTCTCTTGTGTTCTGGTCCCCCACTTCAACCGCAGCGTCTGTAATGGCTCAACACAACGGGACCAAAGTGCAGCACCACAAGTTGCTGACCAGACTCGGGCCGATGATAGCCGCTGGCCGTGGACAGCCGGCCGGACGAGCGGCTCGGTTGTGGGTTCCGACGGGGAGCCAGATGATTGTTCACCGAGCGCTGCAGCAGCGTAATCTGCGCCGCCACGGCGCTCTAGCCCGGACCAGCCCGGCACGCGCGCTCGGGGACCTGCGCATTGATGGCCACGGCCGCACGATCGCACGACCACACCGCCGCCGCGAGCTAACGGCCGAGCTCTCTGTTCGCGGTGGGACGAACGTCGGACTCGCCACGCCGCCGCGCCGCCCGGCCCATGCCCGCCATCCACTGAATCGTCCAGCCTGTCGCGTATGCGGCTTCCTTGAACCGGACGACAGCAAATCGCGCGTGTTGCTCCCTCGCCGTGCCAACCACGATGTGCAATTCAAGCTCAGTCGGGTCAGACGCGCCGACTGAGTTTGAATTTTGAAAGTTGAACTTTCGCTGTTCAGCAGCTCGGCGCGGCGGCATCCGCGGATGATCTCGGCCAGAGACCGGCGCGCCACAAACACGGCCGCCTTGCCGCCGCGATGTGCCATCCACGTGGTGCGGAGGAAAGGCTCAGCGCGTCATGGCTCGTCATCGGCGGCCACGTCCGGTGGCAGAGTCATCCAGAGTCATCAGCAGCGCAAGCAGACCGCAAACAGGTTGAGCCGGACCAGACCAGAACCGAGCGGACCAGAAGGCGATTTGTCCACTGGAAAAATGTCCAGGGCGTTCGCGGGCCAGTACGCAATTGAAGTTGCAGGGCCTTTTAGGGCTCGTCACGCGACGCGACAACGATTGTGCTAACGCGCGCAAGCGTGGTGCGAGTCCCTAGCCCTTACTCGAGTGATAAAATCGCACCCCTTTTCCCCCATCCGCGTGCTGAAATCCAGTCAAAAGAAACCGCCGCTGGCCGTGTTGGGGGGCGGCGCTCGTGTCCCACGTTTTCCTACCGAAAAATCAGCCTACAGTACTCTGTCTACTGTACACTGTACCGAACCGATGCCATACAATCTGCAAGTCAAGCGACCGAACCCTGATTTATTGCCACCCGTCGAACCTCCTTCCCCCCCCCACTCGAGCACCTCGAAGTGGAAACCCTAGGCGGTTTCACAGCGGACGGATCGCTCGGCAGCCAACCCACATTCCTGCCTGCACTCGCCCCGCGTTCTCTCGTTCTCTCTGTCGATTACTCGGCGTCCACCATAATCCGCGCGTCGCCCGCCCGGCGGTGCCACTGTAGTTGCGCTCCCCGACCGCCAACCCACCAACGGTCAAATCCGCAGCGCACAGATCCCCGTCCCGCCCTCGCCCCGCCCTCGCTACCGAAAGGGAAGAGAAAAACAGAACCATCATTTTCCTCGTTTCCTCATTCGACCCGCCAGCTGGCGGGTCGCTAACCCGACCCCGCGTAGCCCGCAGTGTTTACTGCAGCCAACGAAATCGCCTCCGTTTCGTTGATCAGGCTGTTCGAAACTGTTTTAAACACCTCCCTTCTCCAGTTGTTCCCCATAGAACTCCTTCAGGCCAGCTCTTTCCAGTCGAGCGCAACGGGTCAACTGCGCTGGCCGGTCATTCGCCGATTCGCCTTCTGCCGTCCGCCGTCAAAGCCCTCGAGTTCGAGTCGCATGGACTTCCGCCCGATGGACCTCCGCCCGATGGACCCGTCGCCGCTGGCGCCGCTCGTGCACGCCGCCATGGCCTCGCCGCGCTTCTCGCCGCCCGTGCGGCCGCTGCGGCTGCCGTCGCTGGCGCCGTCGCTGCCCAAGCTGCCGCTCATGATCCACGCCGTGTCGGGCGGCCTCGCGTCCCATGTGGCGCCGGCCGCGCCGGTCTCGGCCGTGCTCACGCCGCCGGTGACGCAGACGACGCCGCTGCTGCTCGCGGACGCCGACAGTCCGAGCCAGCGCAACCAGGGAGCGCTGTCCTTCATCCTCAACCCGTCGCTCGCGGACGCCTCGGCTGTGGCGGCCCAGTCGCTGACGCGGCCGCTGTCGGCGCTGCCGCTGCGCGAGTCCCCCGCGCCGGCCAAGAAGAAGCGCAAGACGCGGATCTGCAAGGCCGAGGGGTGCGAGAAGTACGTGGTGGACCGCGGGCTGTGCATCCGCCACGGCGGTGGCAAGCGCTGCTCGGTCGAGGGCTGCAACTGCCGCGCGCAGAACCGCGGGCTGTGCTGGAAGCACGGTGGCTACACGCAGTGCACGGTCGAGGGCTGCACGAAGCGCGCCAAATCGCGCGGCATCTGCTGGTCGCACGGCGGCGGCACGCGCTGCAAGCACCCGAGCTGCACCAAGATCGCTGTCTCGCACGGGCTCTGCTGGGCCCACGGCGGCGGCAAGCGCTGCCTCGTCGACTCGTGCCAGAAGCCCGCGTACGAGCGCAACGGCAACCTCTGCGCCGAGCACTGCCACGCCGCCCCGCCGCTCGCGCACCGGCCCGTCGTCATGTGAGCTGTTACACTATCAAAAATCCAATACCATACCCACATTCTTCCTCCTATTGTATAGCACAGTTAACGCGGTGCTGGCTCCCCATCCCGCCCAGCACGGGCGTCATCACGGCGGAGGCCCAGGTGGTTTGGCAGATTCGCTGACGGCTGCCGAGGGGATTTGCACCCGTCGAGCGACTGCGGACGCCGCCAGGTTCACGTTCTGGTGGCATCCTCTCGCCGTCGGATGACGCTCGCGTTATATACCAGCGATGCCCATACAGATATCCCAGATGCAGGACGCAAGTGGCGAGAAGAGCGGCATGAAGACTGTCGCACTTCGCTTCGCAGTCGACGAAGCTGCCCGCACGCTTCGTCGACTTCATCAGTCGCCACGGCCATTCAGTCGCTGACTGGGTGGGTGGGGGTGTCACGGTGGGTTGGGGCCGTATGTGCAATCGCGGCGCGCGATTGGCTGAAAAGCGGACGGCTTCAGAGTTTTCGCCAACGATCGGCGCCCATCCTTGAAGAGCGCGCAACTGTCGAAAAAGAAAGGGCTGGCGCAAAATGGGGGGAGGCAGTGACGATCGTCTCGACTGCCGTAAATAACGTCGTTATATATGGATAATCAAGCAATTATGGATTGTCGAGCTGCAATAGTCCGAGTTGTCCGATCTGGGAACAGAACTGAACCCGTGCGACTCGACGTTCGCTCGGAATGGAGACATTTGGGGTAGTTTACACCCAGAATAGCTTTCATTGCGTCTTGAGTTCGAGCAAGGAGTGAAGCCATAGCTTCACGCGCTTTCGACGTATTGACGCGTTGAGGGTATGGCTGCGCGCTGACAGCAGCGAGGGCGACTCACATCCTCTGTCCTTGTCGCACGCGTCCGTCCAATGCAGCCGCTCTCAGCTCTCGACATTTGTCACTCATCCGCTCCATCCTGCATAAACCGCGCGCAATTCGCTCCTGGTCATCTTTCCAAATTTTACCGACAACGTCTCGTAATCTTCTCCGTAACTTACCGTGCCGCTTCCTGTATCAGCAGGAAGCAGCAGTTCAATCATCCCAAGCACCTAAAGCTCCCGTCGTCGTCCTCCTCAAGCCCCCCTCGACCCGCCATGGGCTTCTGCGGCGAGTGCGGCTCCTTCCTGGCCGCGGACCTGCAGGCCGCGTTCTGCCCCGAGTGCGGTGCGTCCCCCTGCGTCCCCCTCCTTATTCCTACCATCCTAAGTTCCTAACCAGAGTGTCCTCCCCCTCTGCATTCTTAGGCTCGCCCCTCGCCTCGCGTCCTCCGTCCACCTCGTCCGCCTCGAGCGGCGACGTTCACGCCGCGCGCGCCGCCCGCGCGGACGCCGAGCGCAGCGCCGAAGCCGCGCGGGCGCAGGCCGAGGCTGCGCGCGGCGACGCCGAGGCCGCCATCCACGCGCTCGAGGCGCAGCAGCGCGCGCAGGCCGAGGCCGCGGCCGCCCGCGAGGACGCGGCGCTGGCGGCCCGCGCGGACTTGGAGCGCGCCGAGATGGGCCGCGCGCGTGAGGAAGCCGCGCGCCGCCGCGAGGCCGCCGAGGCGCAGGCCGCCGCCGCCCGGGAGCGCGCCGAGGCCGCGCGCGCGTCCGCGGCGTCCGCCATCTCGGAGTTTGAGGCGCAGCAGCGCGCCGCGGCCGAGCGCGAGGCGCAGCGCCAGAACGAGCAGCTCGAGCGGCAGCGCGCGGACGTGCTGCGCGCTGCGGAGGAGGCGCGCGCGCGCCGCGAGGCCGCCGAAGCGCAGGCCGCGGCCGCCAGAGCGCGCGCGGAGCAGCTCAAGCTGGCGGCCGCCGCGGCGCAGCAGGAGCTCGAGCGGCAGGAGAAGCAGCGCAGAGCCCGCGACGCCGCGCGCGAGGAGCAGCGCCGGCTGCGCGAGGAGGCCGAGCGCCGCGAGGCCAACCGCCGCCAGGCCGAGGAGAGCGCGCGCCGCGCGTTCGAGGACAAGAAGGAGGCCGAGCGGCTGCGGCTCGAGGCGCTGCGGCTCTCGTCCGTCAGCAGCAGCAGCGCCAGCAGCGCTGGAGCAGCAGCGAGAGCAGCAGCGGGAGCAGCGGACGAGTGCGCGAGCTGCCGCGCGGCGCTGAAACCGGCGCAGAAGTTCTGCCTGCAGTGCGGCACCAAGCGCGCGGGCCCTGGCGCTACTCCCGTTGCGGCTGCGGCTGCTGCTCCCGTCCGCGCGGCCTCGAGCGCGTCGGTGACGGCGGCGGCGCCTTCGGACTGCGCCAACTGCCGCGCGCCGCTCAAGGCGGGGCAAAAGTTCTGTCTGCACTGCGGCACCAAGGTCGCCGCTGCTGCTCCAGCCCCCGCTGCTTCAGCCCCGGCCCCCGCGCGCTCGCTGTCGTCATCCTCGTCCTTCGGCTCCGAGGCGTCGCTCTCGTCCTCCTTCTCGTCCTCCGTCTCGGCGCCTGCGACGTGCGCTAGCTGCGCGCAGCCGCTCAAGCCCACGCAGAAGTTCTGTCTCCACTGCGGCACCAAGGTCCCCACCGCTGCTGCTCCGGCTGCTGCTCCATCGCCTCCCGCTTATTCGCCGCCCGCGGGGGGCTACGCGTCCGTGGCGCTGCCGGCGCCGATCCCGACCGCGGGCTCCTTCTCGTCGGCGCTGCCGGCCACCAAGACGTGCGCGTCCTGCGGCGCCGAGTGCAAGTTCGCGGCCAAGTTCTGCGTCGGCTGCGGCTTCAACTTCGCCAAGGCGGACGAGGACGAGGTGGCGCGCAACGTGGCGGCGGCCCGCGAGCGAGAGCAGCGCGGCCGCCAGCGCGAGCTGCAGCAGCGCTCGCAGGCGTCGGCCATCGCGGCGCAGGCCGCGCAGTCCTTCCAGCAGCAGCCGCCGCCGTCCTGGTAGAGTATGTGTGTGTGGACAGCAGCGGACGTGTGGCTTCCGTCCCGCGCGAGAATACAGCGGTTCGCGGCCGCGCTACGCCTCGCGCGAGGCGTCCGGCAGGTTTTGATCCTCTTGTTGTTGGTCCTCTTGTTGTTGGTCCTCTTGTTGTTGTTGGTCCCACTGCTGCTGCTGCTGGGGCTCGCGCTCGAGCTGCGTGAGGAAGATCTTGTAGTTGATGTCGTACTCGGTGTCCACCGGCGCGCCGTCGTCCTGCGCGCCGTCCTCGTAGTAGTAGTCCGCCCACGGGTCCTCGGCAGCGCCACCCTCGCCGCCCTCGCCCTGGTCGTAGTAGTAGTAATTGTTGTAGTAGTCCTGATCCCCCGCTGCTGCTGCGGCCTGGTCGTTGCCTGGCTCGGCAGTCCACTCCTCGACCTGGTTGCTCGCCACGGACCAGCGCGAGAGCTTGCTCGGCGCCGGCGGCCCGCCCGACGGCCACTCGTCCGCCTGGTTGCCGCCCTCGGGGGTGTCCACGTCCGCGGGGGTCGTCCACGTCGCCTCGCCCGTCTTGACGTTGTAGTAGTAGGCGGCGCCGACGTTCTCGTCCCAGTACTCGACCCACTCGGGAGTCTCGCTCGAGTGTCCACCAGCGTCCGCCAGAGTGTCCTCCGAGCCGTCCGCCGCGCCAGATGGCCGCTCCCACGACGATTCGCCAGTCGCCACGTTGAAGTAGTACACCAGGCCGCTCGCCTCGTCCAGCAGCTCGACCCACGCGTCGCGGTCCACGACCACGAGCTGCGAGAGCCGCCGCTTGGCGCGGCTGTACCGGAACGCGCGCTGGATGCGCACGATCGCACGCTTCTCGACGCGCCGCCGCTTGAGCTCGCGCCGGCTCAGGAACTGCCGCGCGCGGCTCTGCACAGCGAGCCGACGACGAGACGTTGGCGCGATCAGCCGGCGTCGAACCATCCGCTGGATACGAGCAGCACTCGCGATCTCTCGCTGGACAGCGGCCGCGCGCCGACCCTCTCTGGCCCTTCGAGCGCGCGCCAGACGCCGCGTCTGCAGCTCCTGACGGGCCGCCACCGCTCGCCACCGCGTCTGGATGGACGTGGCGGCACAGCGCTGCCTCTCGACCAGCGATTGCGCCTCCTGCTGAAGCCGCCTGAGCTCCGCCAAGCGTACGCGCTCGTCCCGCGCCTCTGCAAGCCGTTTGCGTTTGAGCTTGGCGGCGGTGACGCGCCACTGGGTCTGGATCCGCGTGGCGCCGACGCATCGGCGGACTCGAAGCGCGCGCCGACGACCGATAAACCCACGAGCGACGCGTTGCAGCACTGCTGCGGCTGCGAGACACTCTCGCTCCCGCTTCTCGTGTCGGAGAACAGCAGCGACGTGTCGAGCTTGACGGCCGCGAGCCACTCGCTGCAGCGCGATCGCTGCATCGCGCTCCTCTCGGAGCCTGGCGCCGACTCTGCGTGCGAGTCGCCCCCGCGCCAGGCGCTGGATCTGCACGGCGCTCCTCAGCTCGCTCTGTCGCTTGTGGCGCTCGCGCCGACCGCAGAAGCCGCGGAAGATCCGCTGGATGGCGACGGAGGCCTCGCGCTCGCGCTGCCGGCGCTGGAGCTGCGCCGCTCTGGTGGCTCGCGCGATCGCTCGGCGCTGGTGAGAGCGCACCATGCACTGGATGCTCGTGGCAGCAGTCGATTGTTTGACGGACCGCAGTGTGTGGAGCGTGTCTCGCTGGCGGAACCGGCGGAAGTGGCTCTGGATGGCGAGCGCCGCGCGCGTCCTCTGCGCGACGAGCTCCACCGCCAGCCGCTCGTGGCTCTCCGTCGCTCGCCGCTCGTGCGCGAGTGCGTCGCAGCCGCGGCACAGCGAGCTGCAGGCGCAGCTGCCACACACGACGCGGACGGCGTTGCGGTTGCAGAGTGCGCAGAGTCCGAACGCTGCAGCCAGGCGGCGCTGGCGGCGGCGGAACGCGCGCTGCAGCGGCGCCGCGTGCGGCCTCAGAGCGCGCACGACGCCCACATCCATGGTCGCGAGCTCGTCCGTGCCGTAGTCCACCGCGCAGGCGCGGCATAGCTCGAGCTGCAGCGCGAAGAGGAAGACGGCGGCCGGCTGGTCTCCGCAGCCGGCGCACGGGCCACGGCGCCGCAGCTCCACGCGCCTCGCCCACTCGCGGCGCGCATTGTGTCGACGCACCATGCACTGCAGCTTGGTCGCGGCGCGGTGGGCTCGTGCGCGGTCGCGGCGCACGACGTACGCTCTTTGAGCGACAGACCGCCTGAACGCCGCCTGGATGCGGGTCGCGGCGCGGTCGCGTCTCGCGGCGGTGACCAGGAGGTTGAGGCCACGCAGGAACCGCCTGGAGCGCCACGCGCGCTGGATGCGGGCGGCCGCGCGGCTGCGAGCGCGAGCGACGCGCAGGTCGTGAACTCGCAGGCGTGCTGCGCGACCGCGCGCCACTCGCTGTATGGCTCGAGCGGCACTGTCGGCTCGAGAGTGGGCCACAAGCCGCAGGAAGCGGCGACGCAGGAGTTGGCGGTGAGCCCAGCGCTGCAGCCGCGCGGCCGCCGCCGTCTCGGAGGCGAGCGCCAGCGCCGCCCAGCCGAACTTGCGCGCCAGGTAGTTGCGGTACGCGCCACGGATGGCCGCGGCGCGGTGCGCCTTGTCGGCGGCGTCGGTCGTCACGAGGCGGAGCCTGCGCTGCAGCAGCAGCCCGAGGCCGCGCTGGATGGCGCGCGCCGCGGCCTCGCGCCGCTCGTGCTTGCATCGGAGCTCGCGCGCGGTCTGCGCGCTCCTGCGGCCCGCGTGGCCGCGCCACAGCCGCTGGACGCGCGTGGCTGCCTCAGTCTCGAGTTGAAGCTGCCGCCTGTGGCGAGCGTCCACCCGCGCGAGACGTCCGCGGATGACGCTCTGGAGGACGACTGCGGCTCGGCAGCGCCGCCGCTGCGCGCAGATCCCCGAAGCCGCGCGTCTGCCGACGTGTCCGCGCCACGCGGCCTGGATGCGGCGCGCGTGCAGCCACCTGGTGATGGCCGCCAGCGCGCGGAGCAGCTCGCGCCGCCGCCTGCGCTGCCGCACGCTGCGCTGGATGGTCGCGGCCGCGCGGACCTCGCGGCGTGCGCGGACCCTACGCCGCACGGCCAGCACGACGCGCGCGGCCCTGAAGAACCTGCAGATCCTCTTTGCCGCTCGCTGCCGCCGCTCGACCGCGGCAGTCGCTCGACCGAAGCGGCCGCGCGCCACGCGCTGGATCTCGACCGCCGCCGCGAAGAACTCGGCGCCGCGCTGCTGTTCCGGTAGCTCTCGCGACCAGCACGGCCAGTAGGCGGCCAGCAGCGGCCGCACAAGCGCCAATGTGACGATGCGTAGCGCCGCGCGCCGCTCGCGCTGTCTTCGGTGGTGCTCGAGCCGCCGGCGCAGCGCCTGCTCCATCTTGCGCGCGTCGAACGCCGCCCGCTTGGCCGTGGTCGTAGTCGCCACTGCGCCGAGCGAGACGCGCTCGAGCACGCGGAAGCGCACGCCGGCGGCGCCGCGCGCGCGGAAGCTCGCCGCCAGCGCGCCGTGCGGGTGCTCGCCGCGCTCGAGGTCGCGCAGCGCCTGGGCCGCCGCGTTGCGCAGGTCCCACGTCGTGCCCAGGAAGACGTGGCCGCGCGCCTCGAGCGCGTACACACCTGCGTTGACGCCGCGCGCGTCGCCGTCGCCGTCGCCATCGGCCAGAGCGTCCTCCGATGTCGCGTGAGGACCCTCGAGGCTCACGCTCGTCCACTGGTTGGACGCCGGCGGCCGCTTCCGGCGCTTGGAAGGCGCGGGCTCGCCCTGCGTGAGCGCCGGCACGCGCACGACCCGCTTGGGCGTCGGCGGCCGCTTGCTGCGCCTCGGTGGCGCGCAAGCAGCTCGTAGTGGGGCGACATCCGCCCCGAGCGTCGGCATGGCGGCATGGCCCTAATGCGGCGCCATTATGTGGGGCTAATAATACACAGACGACTCGACATAAACGAATGGGGATTTGTGTCGAATGATTTGTGTCGTCATTGGGGTCGCGTGGCAAGCGCTGCTCTAATCTGCCGTCGCCATCTCCATCTTACGCGCTGGCCTTGTCGGCCTCGGCCTCTGCTTCCGTCTCCGCTTCTCCTTCCTCGCCGTTGTCCTGCAGCACGTGGTAGTACTCGGGGTTGGCGTCCACGCAGTCGCGCAGCGCGATGGTCTCCTTGCCGCAGTGCTCGATGAAGTCGAGCCCGTCCTTCTTGCAGCGGTCGAGGCAGCTCTCCCAGGCCGAGAACTCGGCGCCGCACGGGCCGGCCTTCATGAACTTGCAGAAGCCGCACTCGGCCTTGGCGGCCGCGCACGACTCGCTCTCGGCGTCGTAGGCCGTCGACAGGCACACGACGCCGCGCAGCTCGAGCGCCGCGTCCTCCTGCGTCGCCGGCTCCACGCGCGCCGAGGACGCCGGGAACGGGTTGAACAGCGGCAGCAACGACGAGTCGAACGCCGGCAGCTCGCCCTCCCACGCCGCGCTCTGCGGCTCGCTGCCCTCCGCCGCGAGGAACTGCAGTCGTCCGGCGGCGCGCAGCCGCTCCAGCAGCACGCTCGTCTGGCCGGCGTTGGCCCCCGCGAGCCCGTCCGCCGCCGCCAGCGTCACGTGCGGCACCTGCGCCTTGTTCACGTCAATGTCCAGCTCGATGGGGTCGCCGCCGTCCGTAGTGACGGCCACGAGCACCGCCTGCGACCGCGCGTCCTCGACGTAGCCCTTGACGGTCAGCGCGGCCGCCTGGCCCAGCAGCGGAGCGAACGCCTGCTTCTCCTGCTCGGTCGGGTGGAACTTGAGCACCACGAACAGCTCGCCCTGCTTGGACACAGTGGCCGGGAAGCGCGCCGCCAGCCGCGCGGCCGACGCGCGGTCCACGAACACGCCGACGAACTCGGCGGGCTCGGCGGTCGGCGCGCTCGCATCGGGTTTCTCGGGGGACTGGGCGGCCGCCTCCTCCTGCAGGGATGGAGAGGACGAAGAGGAGGCCAAGGCAGCACCAGCCAGCGCCAGCGCGGGGCTGCACGCGGCCAGCGAGCGCCGCGCGCGGCGGAACATGAACGTCGCCATGAGGATCTGCTACTGCTGCTGATGCGTTCCAGCGGTTGGCAAAGTGGTGGGTGATGATGGCCGAGCGAGTGAATGGGGTGGACCACCGTAAAGTTGGGTTGTGGCTACCGGGAAGTCAAGATGATGTGAACAGCATGCATTCTGAGATGCTGGCGTAATCGTTGCTGATCGGAACAGTGTGCCTGTTATGCGAACTACCGAAACATGCGAACATGGTGTGCGCCACGCTAGATTACACAGCAAATCCTTCGCGAAGAAGAAGATGATGAACTGCAGAGCTGTGCGAGCGTACGTGTCCTATCAAGATCCGTGCAGTCACCGAGGTTTCTTCCCGCCCTTCTTTCCAGTGGCGCACCTTGTCTCATCTGATCGCCCACGCTAAACCGGGACCCAACCTAGGTTAACCTTCATACTATATTCATCGAGAAGAACCTAACTTAGCGTTCCGCTGCGACTTGTGCGCTGGCGCACCCATCGCAGCGCCTTCGCGCGCTTTTTCTCGCTTCTCTCCTGAATTCCTCGGCGGCTTCTCTTGCGACGTCAGGCGCGCGGGTCGCTCGGTCAACGGGAAGTAAGTTGGGGAGCCAGAGCAGCTCGCGGCGTCCCGCCGGCCACGTCGGCCACTCTGCCATTCCCCAGCGACGACAGTACCCAGCTAACGAGCGAGAGAGCGAGTGAAGCGAGACGATATGGGAACCTTCAAGGCCCACGACAACTACGAGAGGACTGACGACGACGGCGGCGTGGCTGCGCGCGTGTGGCACTTTGTGCAGCGGCAGCTGAGGCTGCGGCCGCGCGCCGCGTCCTGCCCCAATGAAGCCGAGGCGCGCGGCCACACGGTGATGCCGACGCCCGCGCGACCGCGGAGCCAGTCGATGAACGCGCCGAGCGAGCGCGTCAGCTGCAGCGCGTGGAGCCGCGTGGCGATGCTGCGCGAGGTGGAGGCGACCCACGCTGGCGCCAAGGAGGAGGAGGAGGACCGCGTGGAGGTATGCGGCAGCCAGCGCCGCCGCGTGCAGCGCAAGTGCGCCAACTGCGGCCAGCTCTTCTTCCGCGCGCTGCGCGAGGCGAGCGCCTTCTGCGGCCGCGACTGCCAGAGCTCGTTCGAGTACCTGCAGCTCGTGCAGGGCGTCGTGGACAGCGCCGAGCTCGCGACCGCAGAAGGCTGCGACCGCCACAACGTCGACGACCGACGGCTAGACGACCAGTGGGCGTGGGGCGAGCAGGAGCGCCCCGAGCCGCGCGGCGTCGCCATCGTCGCGGCGGCCAAGTGGCAGGCCGCATTCTGCTGAGGCCGCTCCGAGTATTTAAGGCGATGACGATAGCGACGACGGCGGCGGCGACGGCGCCAGCTGTGTAGTACAAGTACCAAGTATACATTAACAGCCCAAAATCCACTCGACTGCATACCTCTTCTGCTTCATCATTGTTCGCTTGATCGCTTGTCCGTCGCGATCAGGTCGAGGTGGACTCGAAGTGCAGGCAGTCGTCGCGCAGCGAGATGGCCGTCGGCTCCTGCGGCCGCAGCGCCGCGCTCTCCTCGCGCGCGAGGTCATCGCACGTGGTGAAGTGGTGCGCGATCGAGATGAGCTCGGCGTCGAAGCTGTGGCAGAAGATGCGCGCGGACGTGTTGCCGCCGATGCCCGCGAGCGCGCGGCCCTTGAGCGGCCCCAGCACGAAGATGCTCTCGTCCGCGAGTACCTCGGCGCCGGAGCTCACGCCGCCGAGTACCACGAGCGACCGCCCCCGCGCATAGATCTGCTGGCCCGAGCGCACCGACTGCGTGATGACCAGCGGCGGCGTCTCGGCGCTATCTGCGGCCTGTTCTTCAGTCAACTCGACTGTCTGGTCCGCCTCCGCCGAAGCCTCAGCGGTTGGTGCGGCAGTAGGAGAAGGTGAAGACGGAGGTGAAGACGGAGGAGTCGGCGGAGACTCCGGCTCGACCACGGTCACCTGCTGCGTCAGCGACAGCCGCGTGCTGATGAAGTACGGCAGTTGCAGCTTGGCGGCGAGCTGCTTGACGTCGTCGCTGGCGTTCGTGACCCCC
Source organism: Phytopythium vexans (assembly GCA_003413675.1). Lineage (NCBI taxonomy): Eukaryota > Oomycota > Peronosporomycetes > Pythiales > Pythiaceae > Phytopythium > Phytopythium vexans. The sequence goes on from QLOC01000027.1 coordinate 572,240, forward strand.
ACGGGGAGGTACCCGGCGGTCTGTTGACAGATGACGGACGGACCAGCTCGTCAGGTTATCTGGTCTGGTAGTGAAGCCACAATCCAAACGAAGCCGAACGCACCTGGAGGTACTCGATCTCGGCGCGCAGCTCGCTCCGCTTGATGGACTGCGAGTGCGGCGAGCCTGCGACGATGCATTAATCCATTAGAACCATATCACAATAGACTCCCCATTGGAGTCCACAACCATGTCCATACCATCGCTCGAGACGAGCTGGAGGTCGAGCACGACGGGCGTGCGCCTCGCCGCGGCCTGACCGTTCCGCGCCTGCTGCAGCTGCGCCTCGTCCCCGCGCCGAGCGGCGTCCACGCGCGCGCGCGACAGCCGCAGCGTCTGCAGCAGGTACGAGCGGCCGTCGAGCTCGAGCGGCGCCGTGAACGCGCGGCGGCCGGCCACGACGTCGTCCCAGCGACGCGCGGCCTGCTGCGAGAAGGCGCGCGGCCGCGGGCACAACACCACCGTCACGCGCCGCATCGGCGGGCAGAGGGCGATCGATCGAGCGGACGAACGGCGGCGGCGGCGGCGGCCGGGAAGAGCGCGAGGTTCAACTCGCCTCGGAGCTTGGCGCTGTGGCTGTGCTCGCTGCAAAGGTGCGACGCGCGGTATCCGATCCTCTTGGCAAAGTGCGAATAGGCGTGGACCACATGAAATACTATTTACGGCACACTAGCGGTGTTTACGGACAACTCGACCTCGTTGAAGTCGCTCGCTAGACCTGGCGCCACGTGCCGTAGTCCCCCACGTCTCGCGGGCCGAAGCTCATGCGGTTGAAGCGCCGCAGCGCCGGCTCGCGGTACAAGTCGCTCGAGTCGGCGCCGACGCCGCCCAGCGCCGGCAGGTCCGAGAAGAACGGGAACTCTGGCACCACCACGAGCGGCGAGCTCTCCCCGCGACTCGGCGGTTTGGCGGTTGCAGTGGACTTGGATGCGTCACCACCACCCGTGCTCAGATCGCTCAGCGACAGCTCCTTGTCGCCGCCCTCGCTCACCGTCGACTTGACGCTGCCTGCCGTCGGCGGCGTGTCCTTCGACCCCGACTTGCTCGCCTCGGTGTCGCGCTCCGCGAGCAACGGCTGCAACTCGCCGTCCTCGTCCTCCGGCTGCGCGACCGACGTGCGTTTGTCCGCCGCCTTGTCCTTCGCCTGCGACAGCAACTGCTGCTGCTGCTGGTCTAGATAGCTGTAGCTGCCACCGCGAAGAATCTGACCCGAGGCGATCTCCTTGTCTTGGATGTACGCCCACAGCGCGATGATGTACGTCGCCATGAGCAGCACCAGCACGCTCGAGTACTGCGCGCTCGTGCCGCGGATGAGGAAGAAGCCGCTCATACCGGCCTGGTACAGCAGCAGACTCACCATGGTCGCGTGCGTCGCCGTGCGCGCGATGCTGCCTCGGCCCTTGATCCGCCGACGCACGTGGATGAGCGAGTACTTGTCGACGGCGTGCTGCATACCGAAATACAGCGCGCCGATCGGCAGGATGAGCGGCACGACGGTGCTGAACATGAGCACGACGGTGAGCGTGCTGATCTGCATGGCGGTCTGCGTTCCCGTGAAGAACGGCCAGGCTTCGACGGCCTGGACGTTCTCGCGGGGAGTCACAGCGCGCGGCTTCTCCCACGAGAACTTGAACAGCTCGCTCGTGCGAAGCAGAATCACCGCTGTGCCGAGGAAGCAGCGCTGCAGCACGTAGTCGACGTAGAAGATACCCGTGTTGCGCAGGAAGAGTGAGCCGAGCATGTCGAGCACCTCGCCTTCGTTCTCGAGGTACAGCAGCACCGCGTCGATCGACACGAACGCGAGGCTCGGCAGAAAGATGGTGTTAAACATGAGGTAGATGGTGGCGGAACGCAGCACCATGCGCTCTTTGGCCGAGTCGGTCGAGATGGGCTGGATCCGACCGGCATGGTGCAGCACGTTCAGCAGCACGCCGTTGATCATCACGAGGATCAGCGTCGGAATGTAGTTGGTCATCATGCGCGCCATCTGGGGAGAGAACTGCTGCACCCACTGGTTCAGGCGCCACACAAAGTCCGACAGCGACTGGGCCGCGTTCGTCGAGTACGAGTTGCTGCTCGAGATGGCCGACGTCACCGCCACGGGAGACGTGAACAGCAGCAGCAGCGTCAGGATGGCCGCGTTCACGAGCAGCACCACGATCGTGCGCTTGGCGAACGGGAACGACACGCTCTGCCAGTCAATGTCATCGGGCTCTGGCGCCGCCGACATGTGCCACCGCGTCAGTCCCAGCTCGCGCACGTACTTGACCAGCTTGTGCTGCGTGTGCTCCGGGAACCGCGCGAGGATCGACGTGATCGACTGGTTCTGCACACGGCGCACAAACCGCGCACGCATGCGTGGCGACTTGAAGATGACGAACGCGCGACCAGCACCGCGGTTCTCCCTCAGGATGCGCGACAGACACGCCGTCTCGCTATCGCGCAGCATCTCGATCTTCTGCTTCAGCTCGTGCTCCGTCTCCTCGTACGGCGGCGCGCGCCAGCAGCACAGCTTCTTGAGCACGAGCGACGGCGACGGGAACTGCATGCTGCCGGGGAGGATGCGCAGCGTGAGCGGGATCTTCTCGCCAGCCATCTCGCGCTCGTGCAGGATCCGCGCTCGCTCCAGCTTGGTCACTTCGTCTCGGCGCCGGCGCTGCAGCGAATGGAACTCGCCCAGGTTGTAGACCATGGCCACGTCCTCGACGTAGCCGGGGAAGACCTCGTCCATCAGGTACAGCATGCGGTCTTCCCGCAGCGTCTTGGGGATGCCGCGGTCGATGAAGAGCGACCTGTGGCTGATCGGCGACGGCTGCATGCCGAACAAGTGCTCGCGCGTCGACGGCGGAGGCGCCAACGACTCGATCGTCGAGACAGACGACATCTGCGACTGCAGGAGCGAGTGCGAGGTCGCTTGCAGCTCGATAGTGTCGCCCGCATCGCTCTTGGCACCGTTCGTGCCGTTCGTGCCGTTCGTGCCGTTGGTGGCCGTGGCTAGAGCAGAGTCCGTCGTCTCAGCCGCATGCTGCTCCGCGGGCCTTGTTTGCTTCGTCGAGTGGTGCGAGAGCGGCCGTGGGATGCGCGAGAGCTTGTGCAGATGGTAGTAGAAGATGCCGAACGCCAGCGTAAAGACGTAGCACGAGCCGACGGGGATCCACAAGTACGGCGACTGGTTCGGGATGACGCGGATGGTGGCGTGCGCGAACGACCACCAGTGCGCCTCGATGCTGGCGGCGTCCTCACCACTCGAGCCGGCAGCGGAGGCGGCGGTGTCAGCAACTGCCGCATCGGTCTCAGCCAGCGCGAGCGGCGCGACGGTCGTCTCGCTGCTGATGACCGCCGTGGCGTACTCGGCGACGACGCCGATGCCGAGGTAGAGCGGCAGCAGCACGAGCGCCGCGACGACCGAGAGCGCCGCCAGCAGCTTGAACGCGTAGAGCTCGTAGAGCAGGTAGAAGGTGCCCTCGGGGCCGAGCACAGCCTCCACCTCAGTGTCGCGGATCGGCGTGCGCCAGAGCAGCTCGGCCCACTTGGCCACCGAGAAGTGCGCGGCCGCGTCGGCGCGCGCCGAGCGGATCGACGTGGTCGCGAACCGGAAGAGGCTGAAGCGCGTGCTGCGAGCCCACGCGTGGAAGACAAGCAGCGCGACGAGGAAGACGACCGTGTTGAAGCCGAGCACGAGCCCCATGCCCTGCCACCCCATGGCCGCATCCTTGGCCACCGTCGCATTGTAGTCCACGTGCCAGATATCGCCCGGCGCGCGCGCAGCGGCCTGCGGCGCCATGTCGAGCGTGGGGGGGAGGGAGGACGTCGGCTAGTGGCGAGGCGGCCTGTCCTGATTTCTGTGGCAGGCCACTGGTTTGTCAATCAAAAATCGGCGCAAGGGAAAGGAAATGCGGCGAGGATGTGTGTGCGTGGGAATAGTCCGTTCGATAGGTTTTGCGATGCGGTAACTGCGTCATCCATATAGTAAGCCGAGTAGTCTGTTGTCCAGGGTCATCTGTTTACGGGGATCCGAGGACGGAACAGCAGGAAGAATCGAGCAGACAGGTTCACAGGTTCAGTGCAACCCATCGAAAACGACCAAACCAGTTATGGCGCACCAATAATTGAATAGATTCGTGCATCCACGGCAACACGAACAGCTTTACACCTGCCTTTGTTGCCTGCCTGCCTGCCTGCCTGCTTGCCTGTATGCCTGCTCCACCCCTTACAGCACCTTCTTGTTGAGCGCGCGCGCGGTCTGGTGGATCACCTGGTCGATGATGCCGATGACCGTGAAGACACCTCCGATGATCGCGCAGGCAGACGTGACGAAGTGGTAAAAAGGCACCGAGTCCTCCGAGATGCGCACCGACATGGGAGACAGGTCGTACCGGAACATCACCGACGGCAGATCGTCCGTCTCGAGGTACTCGTTCGAGTGGGCCGTGTACTTGTACACGTCCACGGACGACTCGTCGCGCTGCACGTACGAGTTTGTCACCACCTTGATGTAGTGCACGTACGTGTGGTTCTTGTAGTACGACGTGAACTCCTGGCCGTCCAGCCGGTGCGTGTATAGCTGCGTCTGCTCCGTCTGCGGGATCTTGGCCAGCTCGCCGCGCGACAGCGGCTCGCCGAACCAGAGCTCGTTCACCGTGTGCGACGCGTTCACCAGCGACGAGTCCATCGAGTACGCCGGGTTCGCCAGGTGCACGTGGAAGTTGCCCGGCACGCGCTTCACGTACAGGTAGCCGTAGAGGCGGCAGCCCTCGGGACCCACGGCGCGCGCGATGGCCTTGCCCTGCTGCTGGGCCTCCTTCTGGTCCTGCTCGTGCAGCTGCTTCTTGCGAGCCTCCACCGCGTCCACCTCGCCCGCGAAGAGCTGCTTGAACTTCTCCGTGAACGCCTCGACCGTGCGGTCGCCAAAGTACATCTCCACGGGCGACACGTCGCCGTCCTTGTAGAACAGGATGCTCGGGTACGCGCGGATGAACTGCTTCATGCACAGCTGCGGGTGCGCCTGGCAGTCGACCGACGCCACGCGCATGCGCTGGCCGTAGTGGAGTGTGGGTAGCGTCTTGGCCACGCGCGTCCACACGGGCTCCAGCCGCTTGCACCAGATGCACCACGGCGCGTAAAAGTCGACGGCCACGTAGTGGTGCTGCTTCAGGAACGACTCAAAGTTGGTGTCGTCCAGGATCGTGACCACCGCGTCCGACTCGGGAAGATCACCGTAGTCGTCGTCGTTCGCGTACACGGGCTGGAACTGCTCCTCGCTCGCGAGACCGACGTGGCGGCCCTTGCCGTCCAGGCGGATCTTGTAGATGTTCTTGGTCATGTTGTGCTTGCGCGTGCCCGTCTGGTCCGACACGTCGATGCTCGCGAACTCGCACGGCAGGTCGGGCACCGTGATGTTGAAGTTGATGCGCATCGTCTGGTCCAGACCCTCGTCCATGACGATGTCGTACTTGTACTCGACCGTCAGGTACGAGTTGAACTCGAGCACGAACAGCACGAACATGATGAAGATGCCCGCGATCGACAGGCTCACGCCGGGGAGCGTGCTGACCGTCAGGTCCTGAACAGCAAGCAAGTCGCCAGTCCGTCAGGATCATTTCCCCATTTTTGTCGCCTGTCCACCGACTGCCATCAACATCCGAGCGCGTCTCACTCACCTCGGGGATCTTCTTGTAGAAGTCCCATTTCTTGAGCACGTCCATGGCCCCCATCGCTGCTAGATGTAGTCCCGCGGGTGGCGAGCTCTGACCGCCGCGCTGTGTCCGCCGCTCAAGTCCGAGAAAGACCGAGAGAGACCGAGAGATACCGAGAGAATAACCGCCCGACTCGCAGCCAAGTCGCCCCGCTTCCGCTCCTCGCGCTTCGCTTTCCACACTACGTGGCACCCGCTGGCTCGCGGCGCCTCCCCTCCCAAATCTGATGATCGGTTTGTGAAGGGTATCTTGATGACGTCATCGGATTGGACAAAAAATCACAGAATCAGCCAATGAGCCGACGGAGATCGTCCATTGAAGCGACGTGGCCGAAGAGGCGCGAGATCCGGTACAACTTCCACTACAAATAGCATGAAAATGCGACTCGGCTCGACGGCTGCCACGCTCGACTCGACCCGACCATGCAAGCAAGCGAGCGCTGTCGGCGCCTGCCTGCCTCTACGAGACGAAGCCTAGGTCCATCGCCGCCTTGTCGGCCTGGCTGCAGATGTCCGGGTCACCGCTCAGGTTGCGCACGCTTGTCAGCTTCTCCGGGTCCTTCAGCTTGATCGCCAGCTGCAGCGCGTCGCCGTACATCTCGAGGTGCACGAGCGTCTCGAACTTCTCGTCCACCGACGTGATGCGCGCCGTGTACGCCTCGGCCTGCTGCTTCTCGCCCTGCTCCAGGCACGCGATCGCGAACGCCTTGAAGCCACACGGCGGGTTCTTCTTCTCCTGCGAAAACTTCTGCAGCGCGTCCCACTGCCGCGTCTCGGCCAGAGCCTTGATCTTGACGCGGTAGAACCGCTTGTCCGGCACCTTGAACTTCTTGGAGAACGCGGCGGCCAACGGCAGCAGCTTCGGCTCGTACTTGCTGTCCATCAGCATGATCTTGATCGTGTTGGACACCGACATGCCCACGAACTGCCGCTTCTTCACGTTCTCGGGCTTCTCCTCCAGCTTCTTCTGCTCGTTCACCAGCTCGATCTGCTCCTCCGCGAGCTTGGCACTCACTGGCATCTTGGCGTTCGTGAACTTCGTCACGGCCTCCTTCAGCGCCGTGGCCTTCTCTTCCACGTCCGACGACTTCAGCGACAGCAGCATATCGTTTTCGGCGCTCGTCACGTCATTCCACAGCACCGGCTGCCGCGAACTCTTGGTCGCCTTGTAGTACAGCAGCATGAGGTTGACGGCCTCGCTGTACATCGGGTCTCGGTTCAGCACGTACTGGAACTCCTCCATGGACGGCAACGTGCGCTCCAGATGGAACAGCGTCATGTACACCAGGTCTGTGTTGTTCGACTCGAGCGACTTGCGCAGCGCCAGCTCGAACTCGCCCATCGAGAGCAACAGCGGGACTTGGTCCGTCGCGTTCTCTTCCAGATCCAGGAACATGGTCGCCAGTCGACGGCGGTTGACGCGCTCGGCGCAGCTCGCAATGTCAGCGTACGATACGAGCGTCGCGTTCTTAAGCTTCTTGCGGATCAGCGCCACGAGCTCCTCGTCCGCCACGTCCTTCGCGGACTTGACCTTCTCGCACGCCCAGTGCACCAGCACGCGGTCCGTCGTAATCTTGAGGTACTCGCAAAATTTGAGCGCGAGGAAGTGGTGACGCATGGCCACGAGCCGACTGATGACCACTTCAGGCGACAGCCGATCAAACTGGTTCACCGTGAGTGGGAACCCGATTGTCTGCTGGCGCAGCGCGTTCAGCACGCGGATCTTGCGGCACATCTCGACAAATAGCTCGGCGTCCAGAGAGCTGCCACCGGTCACGGCGTTGCCACTCGCAGCCGACGAGTCCATCGCCGAGTCGACGAAGCATTTTCCGTACGAGGCAGCGCGCAGCAGCGTCGTCTGCGACGCGTAGTCGAACTCGCTCCCCGCAGCCTCGATACAGTCCTTGATCGCATCCTCCAACGTGTTCTGCGTGATGATGAAGCGAATGTGCTCGTCCGCCTTGGCGTCGCCAGAGTCGTACGCGTCGAGAGCCTGGAAAAGCATCGCAGCGGGGGCGGTGGACCCGACACCCTTGATGTTCTCCACGCAGGTCGGCACGCGGATCACAATGTCGTGCGCGGAGGAAGAGTACACGCGGCAGCAATCGATCTCCTGACACAGGATGATGCTCTCCGAGTAGGGAAAGCGCAACCAGGAGCCATAGGGACCGACCATAATGAGTCCGGCGTTGGGCCAGTACAGGAGGATTGAGTCCTCGCCGCACCAGCACATGCTCAAGGGACTCGACTTGCTCTGTGTGTCGAACGACAGGATCTTCTTGTCCATCATGGTGTTGAGCACCGTGAGGATGCCGTCCTGCGAGAAGATGGCCATGAAGAGACCGTTGGGAGCGATAGCCACAGCCGAGATCGGAGCCTTCACCGACTCCTGCAGCTGCATATCCTGCACGCCACCTTCCTTGCTCACGATCACGAGCGAGCGGTCCGACGTGCCCAGAAACACCTCCGGGTAGATGGACTTGAGGAAGCGCGGCTCGAGCACCGCCATGCACGTGGGCGGGTTGCTCTCCGTGAGCCCGCAGTCTGGAAGCAGCGACACCTTGGGACGCACCGAGTCAACGTCGAGCACCTGGATGAGCGCGATCTTCTCCGACAGCGCGACGATGCCGCCGCCCCACGACTCGAACGTCACGATCTTGTCCTTGGACGTCGGCGGCAGGATGGCGAAGCGCGTCTCGACTTCGCCCGTCGTGCTGAACGTGACGCACGTGCCGTTCTCGAACACGCACAGCAAGCGCAGCTCCTCCGTCCAGCTCATCTTGATGAGCGCGTTGGCCACCTTCCCCTTGTCGTCCTTCTCGTCGTACTTGGCCCACGGCACCTCGCACAGCTTCTTGCCGCACGCATTGAACATGAGCAGCGACCGCGACAGCGAGCGGCCCGCGTCCACCTTGATGAGCTTCTTGGGGTCGCGCAACAGCGCCACGGGGCCGCCGAACGGCGCCGCCACCGCGATGAAGTCGCGCAGGTCGCCCACCTCCTCCTTCCACTCCATGTCGTACACCGTCCATTTCTGGTACTGCACCTTGCCGAGCGTGTGCCACTCGGTCTCCATCCTGCTCGGATTGGGGCGGCCGCCTTGCCGGCGTCGATGATTTCCCCTCAGTCAAAAAGACCTCTTTCTCGAGCCAGAGTGATGCTCATCATGATCGGTACGCATAATTCGAATCTTAGGAGTGACAATATTGAATATGGAATATCCCGTTATTGTATCTCGCACATGGATACACTCAAAGTGTATCCATCCATCCACCTTGTAGCTCTCAATCCACTAGCGCAGCGGAGTGAAGTAGTGGCGGCGCTTGGGCGAGCCGGAGCCCTCCTCCACCTGCTGCTCGGCGGCCGCGCGGTCGTCGGCTGGCAGATTGACGGGAAGCACGCGCACGAAGCCGCGGCGGGAGCTGAGGAAGCGCTCGCTCTCGAGCAGCACGCCGTGAGCGAGGTGCTGCATCGTCCACAGGAACTGCTCGCTGTGGACCGTGCGCTCGAGCGGCGCACCGCGGCCGTAGCGCACGAGGTCCTTGGCTCGGATCGGGACGTCCAGTAGCTCTTCAAGCGGCAAGCGTGTGTACCCCGCGTACGGCGACATGGTCGTGCTGGACGCCGACCCGCGCTTGAGGATGGGAGTCGTGCCGTCATCGCTGGTGTCCCCATCGTCACTCGCAGGAGTTCCGCACACCACCATTGAGCTTCGCTTGACCGGCGTGACAATCACGCCTCGGACTGCCAGAACCACTCCGAACAGCGTGACGGATAGGCACAGGACGAACAGCAACGGCGAGTACAGTTGACAGAGCGAAGTGTTGAAGCCGCCGTCGAGGCTGAACGAGTTGCTCAGCGCTTGGAGGTCCGCGAACGCCTCCGCGTCGACAAGCCGCTGCTTCTCGAGCTGGAGCTTCTCGGTGCGAACGGACAGGAAACGCCGGCGCGACAAGTAGCACACGCTCGCTACGATCCCGGCGATCTCCCAGCTTGGGATGAAGACCTTCTTCGCGAGGTAGTACGCGCGGCGCTCGTCCATCGAGACGAACAGGTCCCAAACGCCATGGAGCGCGATCAGAGCCAGCGACCACACGCGGATCAACGTCAAGCTGGCGTGGAGCTTTCCCGCTGCCGAGCTCGCGACATCGAGCACGACCGAGTTGGGGAGGATGAGCAGCCATGACAAGGTCGAAGCACACACGATGAGGAGAACAACAGGCGTGCTGCGGATCAGCGGACACCCGAAGAAGGAGATCCGGTTCAGACGAGCACCAACCGTGTCTGGCTCTGCAGCTGTCGACCAGTGCGGCGACGTCACGAGCAGTCTGCACAGCTCCAGAGAGCTCCACGCGTGAACGACCATCAAGGCGACGTCCATCGCCACCATGCCGATGTACAGCATGCCCGAGATGCTGAGGCTGATGGCAGCATGGGTCTCAACCACCAGCGACGACCGATCGCTGCCGTCTTGGCGTCCACGCACAGTGTACGACGTGCGCGCATTCTGGCGCACACTGAAGCGCATGCCGAGGAAGTCGACGTCGTCGGTCGTCAGCCACGTCTTGTCGGCTTGGAGAGCCGCGAATGCTGTGGTGAAGTGGCCAACAAAGGCGCCGAGGTGGACGCTCGGACTAGCACAACCGAAGATCCGAGGCGAACTATTCGACACGGAGCGGCCAGAGTCGTCAGCCGTTGGTAACTCAAAGCCGCTCACACACACTGCGTTCGAGAGCGGCATGCTCTTGCTGACGGTCTCTAGCAGCTCCAGCACCTCGACTTCGGCGGAGGACATGGGCTCCGCGACTGCGTCTGCGCCAATGCGCGGGGCCGGGAGGTTGTAGCGGCGAAGGAACTCGGTCACGAGGTCGTCGTGGCACACTGGCGGTCGACGGTAGGTGTGCAGGAGGCGGCACGCGGCCCACGCCATGGCGTCGACGCGCACGTCGCTGGTGAGGACAAGCGACGGGATCAGCTCCCCGGTGGTGTTGAGCTCGCCGCCAATGACGCAGTTGGTCGCGAGCGCCTGCTGGAAGTAGCCGCCGCTGAACGCCTGCAGCGACTCGCACTTGTCGAGGAACGAGCTCCATGCAGATATACTACCAGTTGACGCGGGCGAGCGGGCTGCGCTGTCGCTGAGCACGGCGGTGAACTCGGCCGGGAAGAGGAAGCGGTCGTCCGGACCGAGCCACCGCACCTTGTACCAGACGTCGCGGGCGTCCAGCACCACCAGCAGCGCGAGCACGCAGATGTCGACGAGCGCGCGCAGTTTCCAGGCCATGGGTCGGCAGGGAGGGAAGATCGCAAACAGGCGCGACCTCTGGTCGGGCGAACGACAAATTGCATTTTGAGAATACAGGTGCGAGCTGTCAACTGCGAGCATACCAATAGAGTCCACACACAGAGATGAAAGAGGAGAATGAAAGCGCAACACCTAGATGTTGGCGCTCGAGCCGCCGTGCTGGCCCGTGACGAGGAAGTCGAGCAGCTTCTTCATCGTCTCGGACTGCTCCTCGCTCACGCGCGTCTGGCGCTCGATCAGCGCGGCCTGCTTCTCCAGTAGATCGAGGATGCGGTCGCTCTTGGCGGCCTCGGTCGACGGGTCGAGGTGCGGGCTGCCGGTCGCGAGCATGCCGAGGTGGGCGGACGCGTACAGATGCGGCTGGTAGAGCTGCTGCTGCTGCGATTGCACCGACAGCGGCAGCGATATCTGAGCCTGTTGGTGCGACTGCTGCTGCGACTGCTGCTTCTGGGTGTTCGCGTCCGACTCGAGCTTCTCCTCGACCAGCACGCCCGTCGAGAGGCTGAAGCGCCGGCAAAAGTTGTAGTACCAGCCGTTGGAGGCCTGGAAGTCGCCCAGATTGTACTTGGGCACGAGCAGCTTCGCCTTCTCCTTGACGAGCGACGGCGGCACCGGCACCTTGCGCGCCTTGAGCCCGCGCACCCACTCGAACAGCTCCTTCTCGAACGGCACGCTCACCGAGTGCGACCCGCGCTTGCGCTCGTCGCGCGAGCCGGCGCTGCCGTACCGGTAGCGCGCCTTGACCTCGGCGCCTTTGGCCTTGAGCTTCTGGATGGCCGCGCGCGTGATGCCGTAGCGCCGCGCGATGTCGGCGTTCGACACGCCCGCGCCCTTGTCAAACAGCTCCAGGATTTCCAGCCGCTCGCGGTCCGTGAGCCGCTTGCCGGCGCCGCGGCCCTTCTTGGGCTTGGCCTCGGCAGGCGGCGCCAGTCCTCTCACATCCGTGGTCGCTACAGGCGCAACGGGAGGCAAAGAGGAGGCGACGCCGTCCCCCGCGGGAGCGACCGGCGTCAGGTCGACGTCAGAGGCGGCGGTGGCGGGCTCCACGGGCGGCGACGGCGGCGGCAGCGCGTCCTGGAAAGCGGCATCCTCCGGGACGGTCGCGGCCGCATTAGCTGGCAGGGGAGTCGCCATCGCTGCGAGCGTCGATGGGGCTGGCTAATTATCCGCATCTGGTTAAGTTGACAGAGGTATACTTGGCGGAGGCTTGGTATACCCATGGGTATACCCTTCTTCCATTGTCAACCGTCTGCTTTTACGAGTGCATCACGGTACTGCTGCCGATGGCAAGACGAGCGCGGCGTGTCTCTCTCGACTGTACAGTACGCTCGAACCGGCCAAGCTGAACACGGCGACAGCCGCGGGGCTCGTCATCCGATGCGCTCTCGGACCCGACGAGCGAGCGAGAGCTCACACGGTGCTGCGCAGTCAGTCAGGCGGTCCGTCGCGGCGGTCATCCCATGATGTGGCAACGGCAGTGTGGGTCGCCGCCCGCCAGTCGAGCCGTGATGGCTTTTTGTCGCATCGGCTCCTCCGATTACCGTGGGACGCACCGTGGGAGGTACCGTGGGACGTCGTGTGAGTGCGACGGGAGCAGGTGAGCGCGGAGAAAAATGGCCAGTCGCCACCGGTTCTCGGCGGGTTCCAGCCGCCGCGGAACAAGACGGCGTGCGACAATCGCAGCGCTGGCAAGCCGCGTTCAGGGACGGCCCAGCCACGGAAACGCCCGCGCGAGCGAGTATATAAGGCGAGAGAACGGAGCGAGCGGCGGTGCGAGTGGGTGGCGCTCGCCAGCGCGGGCGAGCCATTCCGAGGCTTCTGGAACATGGGACCGTTCGCGAGGTTGAAGTCGGCTGGAGAACGAACCTCTTAAAACGTATAACCCGTCAGGTTCGACTGGTGACGAAATGCGTTTTGGTGCGCGATCGGGCGTCAAACGCCCTCCGGAACCGCGTGGACATTTGATAGTCGCTGCGACAAAAACCGGCAGTCGCACCATCGCGAGCGACCGGCCGCCTCCCCCCCAATTGGCAACCCCTTTCGCCGTCCGGCCGCACCCATCGCCCGGCGGACAATCCAATTCTCCACAGTCGGTTCCGCCGGCTCCACTACCAAAACCAAGAAGCCCCGCGCTCTCGCCCGACTGCCGCCGCCGTCTGCGGGCCGTTGGACTCGCGGGGGCGGCCGCACCCAACCGCCCGCACGTCCAGAGCGTCCCACTGCGTGCAGCACCGGCGGGCGAGGGGCGCCGCCGCCGTTTACCGGCCAGCCAATCACCGGCCGCGTTGGCGCTGGGTTCGGCTCCTTTTTCTATAACGCACCTACCGTGCCGTACCGTACGGCGGGACGGGCCACCGCTTCGACAATCTGGGCCGCCCAGCTACCGATATTCCTTCAGCCATGCCAACATACAGTGAATGCCGATACTTAAGGTCTTCAATGTCGACCAGCGTCTGTAGTGATGCATGGCCTAATGCCCTGCGAGTCGTAGGCAGGCGAGTGGTGAATGCATTGGCAGGGCGAGTGTCTGGGCATGATGAGGGTTGAGAGTATGGGGAGAGCGCGACTGGCGACTGGTTCGGCTTGCCAGTCGCCTGGCGGCGGAGGGGATGCGCCGTGGCACGCACTGTTTACTCGAAACGGAGGAGCAGAGTGACGTGCGTGGACGATGACAACCAAAGTCTCCGCAGCATTCGCGCGATGACGGGACGTGGCAGCATAGAGCGCTGCCGAGTGGATTCTTCTTACGGTGATTATGACTGGGGGGAGGAGGGGGGGAAGGGCGGGGCTGATGGCTCGACCCGAGCGTTCATATGGCGCCTTCATGGCCGTGCGAACGCTGGCGGCGGCAGCGGGGACGACTCCCGCTGGCTCCACGCGAAGTGGTCCGAGCAAAAGTTGTTGGTGCGCTCCGACGCGGGCTTGCGGCAGCCGTCGACCATGCAGCGCTTGCCTGTGGGGAGTCACGAGGGGGGAGGGATGGCAGCAGAGCATCATCATCATTGTGTCAGTACGGCTGGACCATTGGCTCTGGCGGCTCGGGGAGGAGGGGGGAGACGCACCTCCGCCGTGGGCCCAGCAGCGGCCGAGCGAGACGGCGATCTTGGTGCAGCCCTCGGTCTTGCAGCGCGTGCCGCCGCCGTGCGACCAGCAGATGCCGCGCGACTTGGCGCGCTTGGCGCAGCCGTCCACCTTGCAGATCGTGTACCCGCCTAGCGAAAACGACCCGCCACACGCGACGTGAGCCCCCGCCCGCAGAGCACAGCGCCAGTCGACCGCGGGACGCACCGTGCTTCCAGCAGAGCCCGCGGTTCTGCGCGCGGCAGTTGCAACCCTCCACGTTGCAGCGCTTGCCCCCCTGCCCAGTCCGACAGATCGTCAGGTCATTTGCACATTGGTAGCACATCCTAATGGCATCATTGGCTCACCCCGTGGCGGATGCAGAGCCCGTGGTCCACGACGTACTTGTCGCACCCGGGCTCCTTGCAGATACGCGCCTTGCGCTTCTTCTTGCGCTTGGGCGGCGCCTCGTCCGGGCCGCCGGGCGTCGTGAGCGCGGGCAGCCGCACCTCGAGGCCCACGGCCGGCGCCAGCAGCTCGCGCTTGACCTCGTCCTCGGCCTCGTCGCCGGCCGCGCGCGCCGCGTCGCCGAGGATGAAGCCGATGGACCCCTTCGGTGCCTCGGGCGTCGTCGGGGACGCCCCCAGCGGCTGCAGCCGCGCCGTCACCGTCGTCGAGGCCGGCGGAGGCAGCGGTAGCGCGCGGCGGTCGGCTGGCGGCTCGCGCCGCGGCTCCAGCGGCTTGGAGAACAGGTCCTGGAACGAGATGGTCCTCATGGCTCGCTCAATGTATCAATGCCTTAATAGCGTCGCGGCTCGGGGCCGGCGGGGCTCAGGGCGGCGAGAGCGAGAGTGGGCTCCGCTGCGTCCGGCCGCTGAGTGAGCCGCTGGCTCGTCCGTCACACGGAATGGGTTTACAACCGCCTCGCCCGGCCGAGCGCATACATTGAGGCGGTTGCCGCTTGAGGGGGGCCGGCCTGGCGAGGGCTAGGGCCCCGCCCCGCCAACCAACCCAACTCAAACGTCCGGCCTTTCTCGGCAGCAACGCCCGCCCGAACACTGCATTCGCCGAAACGACCGCCTGCTCGCCGCGCCGGCCTGCGACGGCCCGCGCCGGATTTCAGCGCGCGGCCGGCCCGAACCAGCGACCGCCGGCCCGAACCAGTGGCGACCAGTGGCTGCGGCGAGCGGATGCGGGTGGTAATTGGTGCCAGCCGCCGCTCGTCACCGCGTAGCCGCGTACCGCAGGCGGCGGTCGCTGAGAGGGAGCAGCTCCGTCTCCAGAGGCGGATCGGCGACCTGGCGACGGAGGACGCGGGCGGGCGAGTGTGGCAGTGGCGAAATGGATCTCGGTGTTCAGACCTCTGCCGTGGCGACCAGACGACTAGGCAGCTCGGAGGTGGAGGAGAGTGCTCGTCCTGTCCTGGTACTGCCAATGCTGGCCTCTACACTACCAGTTATGCACTTCCTTCTAGCTGCTAGTCCGTCGATGCTGGGTTAGATCGACAGAGGTGTCCACACTGCGACAGCTTGCTCTTGTTGTCCCAATAATATGTTCCCTACGTTCACTGCAGTCGAGGGGAATGTCATCGCGTGCAGCGCGTTTGTGATCCACTACCGCCGGGAGGTGACACTCGTCAGCATGGTGTGGTCGCGCTACCAAAGACGTACCAGCTCCTGCTGCATGTCATGGGCAAAACGCTTGACCCGATTAAGGTCCACGCCACGACCCTGCTGCTCACCACTTGATATTTCATCGAGCTCGCCTCCTGCGTCTGTTTGAGGACATGAACCTTTGCAGTAGTCTCACGGTCACTGCCACGACCTGGAAATAAGTCATGATAACCTCAAATCGGGGAGCCATCCATGGTCAACACTGGAGCGGTTCCATGACCTGCTTGTTGAATGCAGACTTGCACATGAAGCCATGTCGCAACCGAATCGAATTCGCCAACTGTCGGCAACGCGAGCTCGGGATCACAGTGTCCAAGGCTTGCATCGACGAATTACCCATTTCCTTCAACTTGTTTGCCCTCAGGAACACGATGCCGGGACGCGAGAGTTGGAGTGGAAACGTCTATGCAGAGAACAAGTTGAAGTGTTTGTGTCTGAAGCGTCGGAAACGTGCGTGATGCTGAGTTCGGTCGACTCAGAAGAGGATCGTTCGGCACTTGTCACCATTTTGCGAGCCAAGCTGCGCAACAGTGATGGGAAGTACACGGATAAACAGCTCGCGATGCTGCAAAAAAACCACGATGATATTGTATCAAAATCCCTCGAAGATGTACACCTTGCGACTACGCCAGAGTGGTTCATTCCGTGGTTCGAGCTGGAGGTGAATGAGATGGCGACGCTCGGAGAGGGTGGATTTGGAAGTGTCATCAAGGCGAAGTGGCTGGACTCGGAGGTCGTCGTCAAGAAACTCGAGATAGCTGGCAAGGACGCAGCAAATGACAACAAGAAGCGCGAGATGCGACAGATGTTCGAACGCGAGGTGGACATTTGATTCGGTCTGAGTCACCCACATGCGGTGCGACTATTTGGCGCGTGTCACGTTGGACGACCATTCTTCGTGTGTGAGCTAGCGCCGAATGGGACGTTGGACGAATATTTGCGTCATCACCCGGACGAGTTGTGGTCGAAACTTCGCGAGGCTGCGCTGGGTGTTCAGTATTTGCACGCGCGTGGGATTGTTCATGGCGATCTGAAAGGCAACAACATCGTGATCGGGAGCGACGGAAAGGCGAAGGTGACTGATTTTGGACTGAGTGGCGTGTTCGGCGATGACTCAACAGAAATGGTGGTGAGTGGTGCGTGGCACTGGGTGGCTCCGGAGTGTCTCCTGAAGCAGAAGCCGACATTTGCGTCTGACATCTATTCGTTGGGGATGTGCATTATTGAAACGCTGCGAGTGACAAACGGTGACGAATACAATCTGCCTTGGAGAGATTTGCCAAATGCGGCAGTCAAATTTCACGTGACGCGGAGGCAGGCGATGCCTCCACGTCCCCAAAACTGCTCGGATGAGGCATGGACATTGATCAAGCGTATGTGCAAGAACGCTCCGGTCGATCGTATGTTAATCATGACGGTGGTGGACGAGCTTGAGAAGCTTGCGAGTCGACGCGGGAATCCCATTGGAGAAACAGACCAAATCGTCAGCGATAATGGCAAGATGCAACTGTCGTCATCCTCTGTGGCCAATGCACTCGCCGAGATGAAGAACTGGATTAGAAAATGTGACACGAACCAGGATTGGGAGAGGGGTGTTCTCACAAAGATCTATGTGCTCCTGTGGGACCGCCTTGAGCATGTGGCGACTCAATTGCTCTCTGAAGGCACCGTCATCAACAAATCGTCAATCAGCGACATTAATTCCCTTGTTGAATACTCACAGATTCGAACGCGGGCAGTTCTTGGCAACACCGGAGTCATTTCTTTGATCAAGTTTACTGAACTAGCACTGGGTGGATATGCGCTGCATCGTCGTTTGGACAAGTTCATAGCAGCTCATTCTGTTCCAGTGGACTCAATCCCTCCTCACGACTGGACACCAGCGTGGAGCACGTTCGCGGGAATGAGCGAATGCCTAACTCCAGTTTGCAGCGTGAACGAAACGAGTGGCGACGGCAGAGGTATGGCCGCGTCAACAGACTTGGTCGCAACATCATGAGGGAAATGTCCGAATCTCAGTTGCTAGAGCATCACGCATGGTGGTGATAACGTTACACGACTGGTTGTGCTGTTGCAAGGCTAAAACAGTGAAGGTCAATTGGTAAAGTTGATCATTGGCGCACGTGGATAGGAGAGCCCGAATGTGGATGGAGAATCCATGGCCGCACCGGCGATTCTGAGGGATTTACGGAATGGAAGTCGAGGGTGGCAGATATTTCCGAGGTACAGTAAGACCGGATGCAAATTGAGCGTTGAGCTTCCCTCCACAGCTGGTAGCACGGCTGACAGTGCTTGTCATGGCCAACAATGGTCATGCGTACTCATCACTCCGCATTTCGCCACGGTGCTGACACCCGCTACCGACTCGGCCACGATAAGACGTCTGTTCGATCAAATCCGCTGCCACTGTCCCCCAATCTCCTCTGTCCATGACCACTGTACGACGTCAGACCGCTGACTGGGCCGCAATGGTGCGCCTATGCGTCAAGGGTGGACATGCCAAAGAAAACTGCTTCAAGGCCAGCCAAGAGGCCACAAGATCGCCGCCAACATTTCACGGCATATGCCTAAGCTGATTTGTCTCGCGGCGTTCCATGCCAGAGGATGCTGACGGTCAGCGGATCCAGTCTGCGGCTATTCGACTGACACTCTGAGAGGAGACGCCAACTTTGAGGTTCATGCGTGCTGGCCCATCAGGTCAAGCTACGTTTTAGACCAAATCAACATGATAACAACTTCGTGAGTGCACCTTCGAGGGACAGCTCATCGATTGTATTGAATGTGGCTCACTTTGCCTACGCGTAATAGACGCAAATTGCTTGGTCCTCGACTTCCTGCTCTTACCACACCGTCAAGCGCACCAACTTGTTCCCCTCGCCAGCTGGCTCGCGTCGCGCCAGCGCCTTGACACTCTCACTATAGAGGCATGTGAGGATACCCGTACTGCACCCAATCAACCATGGCGCGTAGTCAACTGCCGCTGTCCCGAAGATGGATTGCACGCCCGGAACATACACTACGATCACAACGATCAAGATTTCGATCGTAGCGCCGAACATGGTGACCGAGTTCTTGAATATGCCGTGCTTGGTCGCGGAGGTGCGGCGCGTCTTGCACATCCAAATGTGGAAGAACTGGCACACAACCAACGCGATATACCACGACGCGCACGCTTGCGCAACCAGATGGGTCTGCTGCGCGCTGTCGAAGCAGTCGCCGTCCTCGTTGCAGAACGACTCAGCATCGGATAACCAGTAGTCTTCGGCACTCATGAATAGATCCGCGAACGACACCCCATGTCTCCAGAAAACGATGCCATACGCAATCAGACACCCCCCAGCGTTCAACATGCCCGCAACAACATAGGCGTAGACCAGTAGCGACACCGACATGAGGCAGTCCTTGTTTAGGTTTCGCGGTGGTCGTCGCATGATGTCGTTCTCGGCGTGCTCGTACGCTAGAGAGATCGCAGGACCAAGCTCCGTACCGAGGTCAATGCTCAGAATCTGCAGCGACGTCATGCCCGCCGGCATTCCGAGCGCCAAGTTGATTGCAACCGGCATGATCTCGGGCCACAAATGCGTTAGCGTGTACGCGATCGTCTTTTTCAGGTTGTCGAAGATCACGCGACCTTGCTCGACCCCACGAACGATCGACGAGAAATTGTCGTCCATCAGGATGATATCAGCTGCTTGACGCGCCACATCACTGCCGTTCAGTCCCATGGCCACGCCGACGTCCGCTTGCTTGAGCGCAGGTGCATCGTTCACACCATCACCAGTCACACCAACGCACTCGCCCAATTCCTGGCTTGCTTGCACAATCTGAAGCTTGTGCTGAGGAGTAGCTCGCGCAAACACAACCGTCTTCATCCGCAAGATTGTCTTGAACACGTCATCGGAAATATGGTCGATTACACTGCAGTGAACGACTGCAGCATTTTGTGCATCTAAATTGGACTGTAAGTTCATTTCACCCGCCGATGCAGGCGACAACAGTTCCATCACACTGTCGTCGCCATCAAGTAGACCAATCTCCGCCGCTATTGCCCGCGCCGTTGCAGGGTGATCACCCGTAACCATAAACACTTTGATGCCTGCGTCTTTGCATTTCGCAATCGCTTCTGGTACGTCGTCGCGTGGGGGGTCCATAATGGCAATCATACCAACGAAGCACAAGTTGTCCGACGGGAAGTTGTTCTCTTCTGTTGAGAAATCCGCAACTCGAGATTCAAAACGACGAGTTGCCATCGCAAGCACACGCCTCCCCTTGCTCCCAAACAGCTCGTATGCGTCTGAGAACTCGCTCATAAACGCGTTTGTCATCGGGATTTCGTCGCCAGCGGCACTCAGGAAAGTGCTGCAGCGACTAATGATCACTTCGGGTGCACCCTTCATAAACATGTCGAATCTGCCGTGCAACCGTTCCTCTCGCGGTGCCGGAACGATCACTAGTTGCCACTTGTTCATCGAGTTGAACGGAATCTCGAAGATGACAGGATATTCTCGGCGCGCAACATCAGTCGAGTGGTGTAAGTCAGCGAAGCGAAGAAGCGCGATGTCTGATGGGTTACCGGAGTATCGACGTTTCCCAGTGAAACTGTGCCGGAAGTGAGTCGACACGGCTCCATGGTGACTGAGTCGTTCGAGTCCAGCCATTTTTTCGTCCTCTGGGTCCTCCGACTCATGAGCTCCCAGAACAGTTACAGGAGACACAGAGTCCGACGAAGCACGGTTGCAAAGCGCAGCCCCTCGAAATAGCAACGCTTTTGGAGTGCAACCAACCAAGTAGTCCGTCTTGTCATCCAACTCGATCACGAGGTGGTCACCGGAATGCTGAGCGGAGAATTCCTGACCAGCCCACGTGTCCGTCACGGTCATGACGTTCTTAGTCAGTGTGCCGGTCTTGTCGGTAGCGATAAGCGAGATAGAACCCATCGTTTCTACGCAGTCGAGGCGCTTGACAAACACGTTACGAGCAGCCATGCGACTCGCTGTAATCGTCAGCAGCGACGTTACAGTGGCGGGTAAACCTTGGGGTACGTTCGCAACAATTATCACCAGGAAGCCGTTCACGAAAGTCGAGATCACGTCGTCGCCTCCCTTTCGAACGACGCCGATGACAAACAGAATACCACCCATCGCGATGGCGAGTACACTGATGAAGCGTACGAACGACTTGACCTCGCGTTGCATGTTCGTCTCCCTTGTCGTCGTGGATGTCGCGAGCTCGGCAATCCGCCCAATGACCGTCTGGTCTCCGATGCTTAGCACGAGACCCAAAGCCGATCCATCAAAGCACAAGGAACCATTAAACACAACGTTCTTGCACTCCAGATGAGCCACCGACTCGCTCTGCGCGTCGGATGTGACTGTGATGAGGTCAGACTCACCAGTGAGCGACGAATTCTCCACTTTGAGGTTGTTGCACATCAAGATCCGCAAGTCCGCCGGCACCTTGTCACCGTTGCTCACCCACACCAAGTCTCCGACGACCAGCTCCTCCGCTGGAATCGTTTGGCTCACGCCGTCGCGCACCACCGTGCACTGTTGCGGCAGCATGCTCCTGAACGATTCCATCACCTTGCTCGTCGACCGCGCTTGGAGAAACGTGATAGTGCACGTGACGACCACGATACCAAACAGAACGAGAGACAGGTAGAGGTTGAGCATCACCGACATGTCGAAGAAGTACGAGATGAGACTCAGGAGCCCGGCAACAGTCAGCAGGATCATGAACATGTCGAGAAATTGCTGCAGGAACAGCACATAGCTGGGGACGGTCTTGGGCGGCGACAGACGGTTGAACCCGCAGACTTGGCGTGCTGCTTCGACGCTCGCGGACGAGAGGCCTTGGCTCAGCTCGAGGTTCGCGGGAAGGATCCGGCTGCAAGGTGCGCGTGTTGTCAATTGGTCGACTTCGACGTAGGCTTGCCAGTAGCGCTCGCTCTCAGTGTCATAGACACTCCCGTCGCCCGCTCGGGGGGTCAGTGGCATGACCACGAATTCGCTGTGCTTGAAATCCGTCATGGCGTCGGCTCTGGGTTGTTGCGGTGGCGAGGGTGGCGCTGGGGTGGAGGCTCTCTCGTTGTTCTTGGTCGGTCGAGCGCAAATCGAAAAGTGAGCGCCGCAACAACGTTTGTTAGCATCGGCACGGGCGCTCCATGGACGACCGAGGATTAGCGGATGGCGCCTAGGTGGTAGGAGCGAGTGGGCCGCTCGCCCTCAGTCGCCAGCAGCAGCGTCTGCGAGTGCGGAGCGGCGTACGGCGCTGTACAGTTCTCTCGACGTCAGTATGGGCATGTCGTACGGCGCTGCACGCTGACGGGTGGTTTCGCCTGGCCAGATTCCTCGCGCCAGCGGTGGTGGAGATGGCGGGTGGTTTTCCCCGCCCGAAAGCAATAATCACCCCAAGGTCGCGGGTGGTATTCCCCTCCTCGCATCGAGGCGCGAGGAGTAGATGGCTCCGAGTGTGTCTTGTACTCGTGGTGCCCTGCGCCGAGCATACACACTTGAGGCATGGCCAGCGACGATGAGGGCTGACGAGGGACGATGGAGCGGCTGCAGCGCTGCCCGTGCGGTGATTAGCAAGTTGATGCTCGCTCATGATATCTGAACCCGTCTGGCTCGGATGATGTGATTACAAACTCAGGTTGTGTAAACATCACGATTTCGCCTCTGATACCGGGAGGTCATCCCTCCTAGCGGCCGGTCAGGAGGAATGACTTGCCTGCGTTTTATTGTAGGGGAGGAGACGGAGATGGGCGAGGGTCCAGGTATCGCCCTGCTCGGCCTTTCTTGTCGCAACGCCCACCCAAATACTAGATTCGCAGAAACGACCGCCCGCTCGTCTCGACGGTCCCCCAACGCCCTCAGCCGCCTGTGACGGCCCGCGACGGATTTCAGTGCGTGGTCGGTCCGAACCAGTGGTGGTTGGTGGCTGCGGTGGCGCCGGACACCGCTCGCCAGCATGGCGTGGTCACGCTGCCACAGACGTCCCAGCTCCTGCTTCACGGCGTTGGCGAAGCGCACGACTCGGCAATGATCGCGCCGCAATTTGTAATATCACCACTTGATACTTCATCGAGCCCGTTTCCTGTGTTTGCTCGAGGACCCGGACCTTTGCAATAGTCTCACGGTCACTGTCTACGCCGTCACTCGCTTCGGCGCAGTCGGTGCACACCAGTACAGACGACAGGTTGTCGAACAGAACCATTCATACACTAAAAGAGACGACCATGATTGATTCATGCACCTACCGCTCGTTCTCGTTACGCAGAGCTCTCGCGTAGTCAATTCTCTTCGCCTCGGTTGCATGGACGACCTAGCCACCCACCGATTGCACACCCCGCTTGAGTCGATCAAACACGAACGCTTCCTGCAACATATGATGCGGAACCTGTGAGCGATCCGTGGATGAGGCAACGCCGTTTGCCGAGACAGCGCAGGCTATCTCCCATACCAGCACCACGAGATGATGTATAACAAGTTTGCTATTGGAACTGCGCATTCACAGGCGAGTGAGATCAGTAGTTCAGCTCGAGTGAGCAGTGCTTCACGGAGTATAAACAAAACGTGTTTGATCCAGCGAATGCCGCATTCGCAGTGCAGCTGCTGCGCCTCAAGGTTTCAGCTGTCGCCAGGAAACTCGGTCACCAGGAGTGCCACTACGACGACGCTGTGTGGGGCGAGAAATCGTTTTGCGGCCATGGGGACTATGTTTCAGCTCAGGTTCCCGCAGGACGACCACATGCAAGCCAAACTGCCGGCCACGGTTGGCATATGTCTGTACGAGGCACCTCCATGTATCGCCATCTCAGGCATTAGGCTCAGCGTCAAGCGAGTGGACGAGATCTTCCTCAAGAACAAAGCCTTCCAGTGGTCTGGTCATGTGGGTGTCGCCAAGCGACGCGAGATCTTCGGCCAGAACCTTCTCGACAAGGCACTCATGAAGACGCGGACCTGATTCCGCAAGCGCGAGCTGACGATCACATGATATGCCTGATGCAATAGCTGACCGAGACCGGAAGCAATGCACGCGAGCTCGAGAAACAACAGCGATGTGAATTTCACCTCACGACTCGGTGCAATCGTTTCTGCTGGTTCTCTCCAAACTTAAATTCGAGGTGACTGTCGAAGCACAAAGATCGAGCAGGTTCATTCCCAGCGGACCGCACGTTGCCGCACGTTGCCGCACGTTGCAGCTGCAGGTAGAGAGAAGATACTCGGGATGAATACGAATATCTCCCCATGCAGCAGGAGAGGATAGGTTGTCTCGACTGGGTGTGGCGTGTGCAGCGTAAACTGCAATCAAACTATCAGCCAATTTTAAGCACCTTGGTGGCGGAGTGTCTAATGAAAATGCGTGACCGCCTGGGCGATGGCGGCGAGTTGGATGATTTGCACAAGGACCACTGTATCGCTGTCGTTCTGGCCAATCCGATATCGGGAAATCATGGTGTACCCATAGAACTTGGTACACTCCATGAAGCTGATCAGTGGGGAGTTTGTGATTAGCTGTCAATTGGCGCGGATCGCGGCGGGCGGGCGATTAACTCTGAGAAGATGGAGCTACTGGAGGCAGCGAGCGAGGGCGATGCGTTGCGGGCGGAGCAGCTGTTGAGCTCAAGTGCGAGTGTTGATGCCACAGACGATCAGGGTCGGACGCCTCTCACACGGGCTGCCAGCGGCGGCCATTTGGACATGGTGTGTGCTCTCATGGAACACGGAGCATATGTGGATGCTCGCGGCAGTGATGGTTCGACGCCGCTGATGCGGGCTGCCGAAAACGGCCATTTGAACATGGCGCGATTTCTCGTGGAACACGGAGCAGCCGTCGATGCAAGCGACAGTTTCGGTTGGACGCCGCTGATGCAGGCTGCCAGTGGCGGTCACTTGGACATGATGCGATTTCTCATGGAACACGGAGCGGCAGTGAACGCAAGCGATAATTATGGTCAGACTCTGCTCACACAGAGTGCTAGCGGCGGTCAATTGGACGTCGTGCAATTTCTCGTGGAACAAGGAGCAGCCATCGATGCGAGCAATTTTGACGGTTGGACGATGCTGATGCAGGCTGCCAGTGGCGGCCATTTCGACATGGTACAATTTCTCGTGGATCACGGAGTGGCTGTCGACGCAAGCGACAATTATGGTCAGAGTCCTCTGATGCGTGCTGCCGAAAACGGTCACTTGAGCGTGGTGCGATTTCTCGTGGAACACGGAGCAGCTGTTGATGCAAGCGACATTTACGGTTGTACGCCGCTCATTTGTGCTGCCAGTGATGGCTACATGGATGTGGTAAGATCTCTTGTGGAATACGGAGCAGCCCTCGATGCAATGAATAGTGATGGTTCGACGCCGCTGTTGCGAGCTGCCATTGGTGGCCATTTGGACGTGGTGCAGTTTCTTGTGGAACACGGAGCGACCGTGGATGCAAGCAACAATGACGAAACGACTCCTCTGATGCAAGCTGCCGAAAACGGCCGCTTGGACATGATGCAACTTCTCGTGGAACACGGAGCAGCCGTCGATGCAATCAATAGAGACGGTCAGACGCTACTCACGCAAGGTGCCAGTGGCGGCCAATTGGACGTGGTGCGATTCCTCGTGGGACTCGGAGCTGCCGTCGACGCAAGCGACAATTACGGTTGGACGCCGCTGATGCAGGCTGCTGGTGGTGGTCACTTGGATGTGGTACGATTTCTCGTGGAACACGGTGCAGCTGTCGATGCAAGCGACAGTTATAGCTGGACGCCTCTGATACGGGCTGCCAATGATGGTCATTTCGACGTGGCGCGCTTTCTTGTGGAGCACGGAGCGGTCGTTGATGCACGTAACAAATATGGTCAAACTCCTCTGATACGGGCTGCTGAAAACGGTCACTTGAGCATGGTGCAATTACTCGTGGAACACGGAGCATCCGTCGATGAACGCGACAATTACGGTCAGACTCTGCTCAGCCAGAGTGCCAGTGGTGGTCATTTGGACGTGATGCAATTTCTTGTAGAACACGGAGCAGCTGTCGATGCAAGTGACAATTACGGTTGGACGCCGCTGATGCAGGCTGCCAGTGGGGGTCACTTCAACCTGATGCAATTTCTCGTGGAACATGGAGCTGCTGTCGATGCAAGTGACAATGACGGTGATACGCCGCTGCTGCAAGCAGCAAGTGGTGGTAAAATAGACATCGTGCGATTCCTCGTGGAACATGGAGCAGCCGTCGATGCGGTCAACAGTGACGGTCGGACGCCGCTCATTTGTGCTGCCAATGATGGCCATTTCGACGTGGTGCGCTTTCTTGTTGAACATGGAGCGGCCGTCGATGCAATCAATAGTGACGGAGGAATGCTACTTATTATCGCTGCTATTGGTGACCACTTGGACATGGTGCGATTTCTCGTGGAACACGGGGCAGTCGTCGATGCAAGCGACAATGACGGCCAGACGCCGCTCATTTTTGCTGCGCGTTGCGGTCACTTGGACGTAGTGCAATTTCTCGTTGAACACGGAGCAGTCGTCGATACTAGCGACAAACACGGAGAGACGCCGCTCACATTAGGTGCCAGTAGCGGCAACTTGGACGTGGTACGATTTCTCGTGGACCATGGAGCAGTGGTGGATTCATTCAATTGTGGCTGTCAGATGCCGCTCACGCAGGCTGTCATTGGCGGTCACTTAGATGTAGCGCGATTCCTCGTGGAAAACGGAGCAGATGTCGATGCTCGCGACAATTACAGTTGGACGCCGCTGATGCGAGCAGCCAGTGGCGGCCACTTGGACATTGTGCGAATTCTCGTGGAACACGGAGCAGCCGTCGATGCAATCAATAGTGACGGTCGGACGCCACTTATTTGTGCTGCCAATGATGGCCATTTCGACGTGGTGCGCTTTCTCGTTGAACACGGTGCGGTCGTCGATGCAAGCAACACTTACGGTCAGACTTCTCTAATGCGAGCAGCCGAAAACGGCCACTTGGATGTAGTGCGTTTTCTCGTGAAATACGGAGCAGCCGTCAATGCAATCAACAGTGATGGTTGGACATCACTGATGCTGTCTGCCGAAAACGGCCATTTGGACATGGTGCGATTCCTTGTGAAACACGGAGCGAACCCCAACACGATGTCTACCACCGGTGATACTGCTCTTTCAAGCGCTACCACGTTCGGTCGCCAAGAAGTTGTCCAATTCCTGCTTCCACTCGTTCGATACCAAGATCAAAGGACCCAGACGGAGCACCTTGACGAACATGAAGGGAGATCTTCCAGTATACCATCCAGCTGGCTGATTCCACCGTTCGAACTCGAGGTCGAACCATACATCGATGCTGGGAATATTGGTGGAGACTTTCGCGGCAAGTGGCTAGACGCCGATGTAGTCGTCAAACTGTTTGTTAACGACACCACCAGCGCTACATTCGTTGACGAGGTGCGTTTGTGGTATCAGTTGCGACACCCGAATATCCTTAAGGTGTACGGGGTCTGCAACTCCTTTCACCACGTTTTTGTTTGCGAATACGCAAGCAAAGGATCACTTCCCGAGTATCTCAAGTCGTGTGATGCTGAACATCAAACTCCGTGGAAATTCTTGTACGAGGCAGCGCTGGGGTTGGAGTATCTTCACGAGCGCAAGATCATTCATGGCAATCTTCGTGGGAACAACATTTTGATTGGGAACGATGGGTTGGCCAAATTGTCGGGGTTCAGATTAAGTGCGTCAACACTAGAGGGAAGATGGTATACATCCGGCATGCTGGTGCGTTGGGCGGCTCCTGAGAGTTTGAGGGGCGAAAAAGTTTCGTTCGCATCGGATGTGTACTCGTTGGGCATGTGCATCATTGAGGCAGTGACGGGAAAGGTCCCGTATGACATGGAGAAGGAGTGGAATGTGCCATTCATGAAGAATTCTGTCGCGAACAGCAACATAATGTTTCGACAAGTCTGCTCAACGTCGCAGCAGCAGAATTTGTTGATAGCAATGTGCCAGATTGATCCCCATGAGCGACTCCAGATGCCAGCAGTCGTGAACAAGCTCGAGCTGTTTGCCGAGATGGAAGCTGGAAAACGTGCGCAGCTCACTGCTCAGCCAAAACCAGAGCCACTCGTGAGTTTTGATGCTTTCGACGATACTATTCACGGGAAGACGATCTCTATGTGGGTCGAGATGAAAACACTTGTCGCGCAGAGTGAAAACGACCTCTATAACCAAATGTGGCACGAGCTGGAGTTGATTTACGATACTCTGAAAACGGAGAGCCATCCGTGGTCAACAATGCAGCGTTTCCATGACATACTTATCGAATGTCAAATTACCCTCGATACCTTGTCGCAGCATAATCGAATTTGGCGACTATCGTCAACAAAAGCTAGGAACCACAGCGTCCAGGGGTTGCGTCGACGCATGAGCCATCTGCACCAGCTTATTCGCCCCCAGGATCAAGATGCCGAGAAGCGAGAGATAGAGTGGAAATGTCTTTGTAGAGAACAAATTGAGATATTTGTGTCTGAGGCATCGGAAGCATGTGTGATGCTGAGTTCGGTCGACTCGGAGGAGGATCGTTCGGCGCTTGTCGCCGTTTTGAGAGCCGAGCTGCGCAACACCGAGAAGAAGTACACGGATAAACAGCTCGCGGTGCTGCAGAAGACATACGATGAGATTGTGTCCAACTCTCTCGAAGATTCACGAGTTGCGACTACACCAGAGTGGTTCATTCCGTGGTTCGAGCTGGAAATGAATGAGATGAAGACGCTAGGAGAGGGTGGATTCGGGAGTGTCATCAAGGCGAAGTGGCTCGACTCGGAGGTCGTCGTCAAGAAACTCGAGATGGACCCCAAAGATGCAGCAAATGACAACAAGAAGCGCGAGATGCGAAAGATGTTCGAGCGCGAGGTGGACATTTGGTTCGGTCTGAGTCACCCACACGTGGTGCGACTATTTGGTGCGTGTCACGTTGGACGACCATTCTTCGTGTGTGAACTGGCTCCAAACGGGACATTAGACAAATACTTGCGTCATCATCCGGACGAGTTGTGGTCGAAACTTCGCGAGGCTGCGCTGGGTGTTCAGTATTTGCACGCGCGTGGGATTGTTCATGGCGATCTGAAAGGCAACAACATCGTGATCGGGAGCGACGGAAAGGCGAAGGTGACTGATTTTGGACTGAGTGGCGTGTTCGGCGATGACTCAACAGAAATGGTGGTGAGTGGTGCGTGGCACTGGGTGGCTCCGGAGTGTCTCCTGAAGCAGAAGCCGACATTTGCGTCTGACATCTATTCGTTGGGGATGTGCATTATTGAAACGCTGCGAGTGACAAACGGTGACGAATACAATCTGCCTTGGAGAGATTTGCCAAATGCGGCAGTCAAATTTCACGTGACGCGGAGGCAGGCGATGCCTCCACGTCCCCAAAACTGCTCGGATGAGGCATGGACATTGATCAAGCGTATGTGCAAGAACGCTCCGGCCGATCGTATGTTAATCATGACGGTGGTGGACGAGCTTGAGAAGCTTGCGAGTCGACGCGGGAATCCCATTGGAGAAACAGACCAAATCGTCAGCGATAATGGCAAGATGCAACTGTCGTCATCCTCTGTGGCCAATGCACTCGCCGAGATGAAGAACTGGATTAGAAAATGTGACACGAACCAGGATTGGGAGAGGGGTGTTCTCACAAAGATCTATGTGCTCCTGTGGGACCGCCTTGAGCAAGTGGCGACTCATTTGCTCTCCGACAGTGAAGGCACCGTCATCAACAAATCGTCAATCAGCGACTTCAGTTCCCTTGTTGGATATTCACAGATTCGAACGCGGACAGCGCTCGGCAACACCGGAGTCATTTCTTTGATCAAGTTTACTGAACTAGCACTGGGTGGATATGCGCTGCATCGTCGTTTGGACAAGTTCATGGCTGCTCATGCGGTTCCAAAGGAATCGAACTCTCTCCACGACTGGACGTTAGCGTGGAGCACATTCGTGGGAGCGAGCAACAATCCAACTCCAATTAGCAGCGATGTTGACTGTAGCGCGAACGAAGAGGCTGATGACGGCACAAGAATTGCATTAACCACGGAGGTGGCCTCAGCATCATGAGGGGTGTAAGAATCTCAGATGTCACGGACAATCATCAAGGTTCGTTCTGTTCACGCTTACACAATCTGTTATCCGAATGCATTGTCGTTTAGAGGACTCAACAACGGTAGTATCGTGCTCTAGTCGGTTGCATCGGCCCAATACGCGCTCGAACAGAGATACATCAATAAAGTCAGATATTTGATCTCGAATGAGCTTAAGACCACTAATATTCTTGACGAATTCTTCGAGGAGTACGTCAATGATGCCAAACAGCACCAATCCATCGGCCAGAACCTTCTCGACAAGGCATCCATGGAGACGCGGACCTGATTCCGCAAGCGCGAGCTGACGATCACATGATATGCCTGATGCAATAGCTGACCGAGACCGGAAGCAATGCACGCGAGCTCGAGAAACAACAGCGATGTGAATTTCACCTCACGACTCGGTGCAATCGTTTCTGCTGGTTCTCTCCAAACTTAAATTCGAGGCGACCGTCGAAGCACGAAGATCGAGCAGGGTCGTTCCCAGCAGACCGCACCTTGCCGCTTGTTGCAGCTGCAGATAGACAGAAGATACTCGAGATGGATGCGAATGTCTCCCGTGCAGCAGAAGAAGAGGATAGGTTGTCTCGACTGGGTGTGGCGTGTGCAGCGTAAACTGCAATCAAACTATCAGCCAATTTTAAGCACCTTGGTGGCGGAGTGTCTAATGAAAATGCGTGACCGCCTGGGCGATGGCGGCGAGTTGGATGATTTGCACAAGGACCACTGTATCGCTGTCGTTCTGGCCAATCCGATATCGGGAAATCATGGTGTACCCAACAACCCTGGTGCATTCTATGAAGCAGATAAGTGGGGAGTTTGTGATTAGCGGTCAATTGGCGCGGATCGCGGCGGGCGGGCGATTAACACTGAGAAGATGGAGCTACTGGAGGCAGCGAACGATGGAAATATAGTGCGAACTGAACAGTTGTTGAGCGCGGGTGTAAGTGTTGATGTCACGGATAATAAGGGTCGGACAGCACTCGCACGTGCTTCCTACGGCGGCCATTTGGATGTGGTGCGCGTTCTTGTGGAACACGGAGCATATGTGGATGCTCGCGATAGTGACGATGGGACGCCGCTCATGCAGGCTACTCGTGACGGTCATTTGGATGTGGTGCGGTTTCTCGTGGAACATGGAGCAGATGTGGATGCTAGCACTAAGCAAGGTCGGACGGTGCTCATGTGGGCTATGCGTGGAGGTCACTTGGACGTGGTTAGCTTTCTCGTGGAACACGGAGCGGCCGTCAATGTTAGCAGTAATAACGGATTGACTCCGCTGAAGTTGGCTGCCCATGGCGGCCGCTTGGATGCGGTGCAATTTCTCGTGGAAAACGGAGCGGCTGTCGATGCTTGTAAAAGTGACGGTTCGACGGCGCTCCTGTGGGCTGTGCGTGCCGGCCACTTGAACGTGGTGCAATATCTTGTGGAAAAAGGAGCGAACGTAAATGTTCATGACAACAGCGGAGTGACACCGCTCATGAAAGCTGGCGAAATAGGCGACTCGAACATGTTTCAATTTCTCGTGGAAAACGGAGCGGTCGTGGATGTTGGCGAGAGTGACGGTTCGATGCCTCTTATGCTGGCTGTGCGTGGTGGTTGCTTGGACGTGGTGCAATTCTTCGTGGAAAATGGGGCGGCCGTGGATGCTCGCAACACAGACAATTGGACGCCTCTCATGTGGGCTGCCAGAGATGGTCACTTGGACACGGTGCAATATCTCTTGGGACACGGTGCAGTCGTGAATGCTCATGACAGTTTCGGTCGGACACCCCTTAAGTGGGCTGCCAGTGGCGGCCACTTCGACATGGTGCGCTATCTCGTGGAACACGGGGCGGTCGTGGATGTTAGCGAAAGTGATGGTTCGACGCCGATAATGGAAGCTGCCGTTAAAGGCCACTTGGACGTGGTGCGATTTCTTGTGGAAAACGGAGCAGCCGTGGATGCTAGTGACAACTTCGGTTGGACCCCGCTGATGCGAGCTGCAGAAAGTGGCAGCTTGGACGTGGTGCACTATCTCGTAGAACAAGGAGCAGTCATAAATGCTCATGAAAATGATGGAGTGACGCTGCTCATGCCAGCTGTGCGTGGCGGCCACTTGGACGTGGTACAATTTCTCGTGGAAAACGGAGCGGTTGTGGATGCTAGCAATACTGATGGTTCAACGCCGCTCATGGAAGCTGCCGTCAAAGGCCGCTTGGACATGGTGCAATATCTCGTGGAACACGGAGCAGCCGTTGATGTTCGTGACGAGAACGGTTGGACGCCGCTGATGCGAGCTGCTGGTAATGGCTGCTTGAATGTGGTGCAATATCTCGTGGAACACGGAGCGACCGTCGATGCTAGAAAAAGTGACGGTTCGACGCCTCTTATGCTGGCTGTGCGTGGCGACCACTTGGACGTGATGCAATATCTCGTGGATCACGGAGCGAACGTACATGCTCATGACAAGAACGGAGTGACACCACTCATGGTATCTGCCATTAAAGGCCGCATGCACTCGGTGCATTTTTTCGTGAAGAATAGGGCGGCAGTGGATACTCGCAACAGAGATGGAGAGGCGATGCATATGCGGGCTATTAGTGATGGTCACTAGGACGTGGTGCGAGTTCTAGTAGAACACGGAGCAACAGTGGATATTTTTGATAAATGCGGATATACTCCTCTCATACTGGCTGCCCGTCAAGGCCACTTGGCCATAGTAAACTTTCTCGTGAAACACGGAGCGAACCCCAATTTCAAGTCGATGACTGGCGACACTGATCTCTCAAGCGCTGCCACGTTCGGTCGCCAAGAAGTTG
This sequence comes from Phytopythium vexans, assembly GCA_003413675.1. Taxonomy (NCBI): domain Eukaryota; phylum Oomycota; class Peronosporomycetes; order Pythiales; family Pythiaceae; genus Phytopythium; species Phytopythium vexans. The sequence goes on from QLOC01000027.1 coordinate 604,923, forward strand.
TCCAATTCCTGCTTCCACTCGTTCGATATCAACATCAGAGAACTCAGACGGAACACCTTGATAAACTCGTGGAACAGCAAGCCAATATCCCTATTAGCTGGCTGATTCCACCGTTCGAACTCGAGGTTGAACCATTCATCGATGCTATGAATATTGGTGGAGACTTTCGCGGCAAGTGGTTAGACGCCGACGTGGTCGTCAAGCTGTTTGTTCATGCACCACCCATTCATCGTTTTTGACGAAGGACGTTTGTGGCGGAAGTTGTCAGTACTTGCTTCAAATCTGGTGTGGATGCGGAATGACTGGCACAGTGTACCAGTGTGGGTTCACTCAGACACCTGAAATGAATTACCAGCAGTGAGCAACCAGTTTGGGTTCATTCGGAGATCGAGCGGAGCAATCATTTCTCGCTTTCAATCTTCACCAACACCAGCACCAGCACCAGCAGAGCGCCGTCCTTTGCTAAGGCAGCGAGGATGCGGGGGGACATGCTGACGAGCGTGCGGGCGTTGAACCTGCCGTTTCCGGAGCAGGTGCAGGCACTGGTGTCGGAGCTGCTGGATTGCTCTGGAGCCATGTGTTCGGACAAAGCGGCGAGGTGCGGCTGGGTGCACTGGTTCGCGCGGACGCAGTCTACTGGAGTGTGCGCGTGTCACGCTCGCAACGGCGTTGAAGTGATGGACCAAGCGGCCGCGAACGGTCACCTGGGCTTGGTGCAGTGGCTTCACGCGAACCGCAGCGAGGGTTGTACGACGGAGGCGATGGATATGGCAGCAGCAAACGGACACCTGGATGTGGTGGAGTGGCTGCACAAGAATCGCTCAGAGGGTTGTACAATAGGAGCGATGAATGAGGCCGCAGCAAACGGATATTTGAAGGTGGTGGGGTGGCTGCAAACGAATCGCTCGGAGGGGTGCACGACGAGTGCGATGGATGAAGCCGCAGCTGAAGGGTACTTGGCAATGGTACTGTGGCTGCACGTGAACCGCAGTGAGGGCTGCACGACATCTGCGATGGACTTGGCCGCAGCTAACGGACATCTGGATATTGTGGAATGGCTGAACGTGAGCCGCTCGGAGGGTTGCACGAAGAATGCGATGAACTGGGCCGCCGAGTCGGGTCATCTCGCTGTGGTGCAGTGGCTGGATGCAAACCGAAGCGAAGGCTGCACGACGTATGCGATGGACCGGGCCGCTCAACGGGGTCATCTTGCCGTGGTGCAGTGGCTCCACGCGAACCGCAAAGAGGGCTGCACGACGGAGGCGATGGGACTGGCCGCAAAATACCGCCATCTGGATGTGGTGCAGTGGCTTCACTCGAACCGCTCGGAGGGCTGTTCGACGAATGCAATGGACCGAGCAGCTAAGAGCGGCCACCTCGCTGTGGTGCAGTGGCTGCACACGAACCGTGGCGAGGGTTGCACCACGGAAGCGATGGACTGGGCTGCAGCTAACGGACACCTTGCTGTGGTGGAGTGGCTTCACGCACATCGCTCGGAGGGCTGTACGACGAGAGCGATGGATTTGGCCGCGAAATTTGGACATCTGGCTGTGGTGGAGTGGCTGCACGCGAACCGCTCGGAGGGATGTACGACGGATGCGATGGACCGAGCTGCGGCGAGGGGTCATTTGGAGGTGGTGCAGTGGTTGCACGCAAACCGCAGCGAGGGCAGTACGACAGAAGCGATGGACTTGGCTGCAGGAAACGGACATCTGGCTATTGTGGAGTGGCTGCATTGGAACCGCGGCGAGGTCTGCACGACCAGAGGGAAGGATTTGGCCTCTGCGAGGGGTCGCCAGGCTGTGGTGGAGTGGCTTCGGGCAAACCGCTTGTAGAGCTGCACGACGAGCGTGAAATATCACCCATGCAATAGGAGGAGTGGGTGTGATTGACTGGATGCATGTAGCGAGTTGAATGATGTGTAAAAGTATCATGTAGTGTGGACACGGTTATAACATCGACGGCACCTAATGCTAAGTTATAATAGTCAATTCACCCAATTGGTAAACGAGGTTGGTTTTGAACTATGCTTGCCACCACGATTGTCACCTCATCACCACTTACTGCTATCTGCTGTTGGTGGTAACACCGGATCGGAAGAAAATGTGAACATGCATAGATTGTAAACCTAAAAGCACTCGTTGTATTGCATAGAATATCAGGCCGTACTAGCTCAGACAAGTGTTCCACTGCGTAGATATATCCTGACTGACCCAACACGCGTCAAAATGAACTCACACATAGCCCATATATCTGTTCAGACATACCGAGTCGAGGCGTAGTTGGGATGCTTCTGTGAAGTTGTGAATACGGGAAATGGCAAGCGCGTCTTCTTCGGCCGTAGCAAGACTGAGATTTCCGTGTTGGGACGATACTTTCGTGGCGATTTAACTTCGCAACAAATGCATGAGGTGGCGAAGGTTACAAGAATGAAATACACAACGCATTGAGTCCGAATAGGTCAAAGCAGTCGATCATTTCGCCATCATGCACGTTACGCAATCCAGTACACTGGAGAACCGGACGATCGAACATGATTGTGGCCTGTGACAAGGTGCATTGGTCAGGTTGGTACATGGTCGCGGTGGCAATTCGAACTTGAGGTCCGACCATCTCACCGCGAAAAAGCACCGCGACGTTGTATTGTGAAGTTCAATGCACCAGTGCATGCGTGCATCAGGGAACAAATTGGTAGATCGTCCCAAAATTGTTAAGGTGCATCTTTTAACGTCCGAAATTGACACTAGTAATACTGATGTACTTATTACGCCGCGCCTAAATCTCACAACATCCTGCGTGGCTCTAACTTATTAGCGCATGTCCCACCTCCACGAGAATACGAATTGAGAGCTATCGAAGCCTGTCGTCTTTGTCAGTGGCCAACGCTGACAAAACTAATGTGCCGCTCGCCTTCTCGACACTTAAACAGACGCAATCTCCAATGTCTGCGCACAAGTCCATTAACGCGACGAGAACTTCATATCTGGAAACTTGATATCCCAGCTCTTCCAACAATGCAGCCTTGCGACCACAAGTACTAAATGCTGCTCTTCAATTTTCTCTTTGTCAAGAAAATGATATATAGTGCGGAGATCCTGTTGAAATTCATTTGAATGAGGGTAGCAACCTGCCTTAACAACACCTTTGTCAATGTACATCTTGCTACATTTGTGAACATGGAGCTTATCGCGCACTGAACTCATCGTGTATTACAACACACTCACACTCGCACAGTCTGATCGGTCTGTAATAGCAGATCAGTCTGCTCGATGGCGTCGTTGCCGCTCACCTTGTCTACCCATCTATGGAGCACTCGACGCAACACATCAACAACGAACGGAACGTTCCCCGCCTCACATCTTCTTCTTGCGCAAGGTGCACTTGCTGGAAGCGTCAGAACTGGTGGTGGGTTCGGATATCGGAGTACTGGCCGCAGCCACGGGGGTCGTAGTCGATGCAGTGGTGGTCGGAAGCAATGCCTCAAAGCCGATGGTGCCGGAGCTGGTAGTCGTTGAGGCCGAAGACGCCGATGAGCTGTCTGTCAGAGGCCAGGTTCAACCAAAAAGTACTGTACATCGCTTCAGACCAGTTGTTTGGATTGCCGCCGCCTGTGTACCCGGACCACACTCTCTTCAACAGAGCCTCGCACGTGTGGGCGAGTGACTTGACTTACACCGATCATTTGCAGGCGTTCTGATATCTGATTGGGCTAGATATGTCTAGCCCAGGTTGGTGATTGGCTAGTTTTAGGAATATCCACATCTGATTGGTCGAGGGGCCAACTTCAACTGGTTGAAGCTAGAAGCAGGGCAAGCGAGGGCAAATTTAAACAGGCTGGGTGAACCTAGGTGCATTCAGGATATTTTGTGAAAACGACCCTCGCTCTCTACCCAGCTTCGAGCTGTTGCTTGACTGGAACAGTCCTCTGTCTGACAGATCAGGCTCCAGGTCACCATTCCTGTAGCGTGCCATTCTTCATTTGCCAAGATGGCAGGCAAACGGCGCAAGACCGGCTCATCCCCGAAGCGCAACACGCGTCGGCGTCTTGACTCGCTCGCTACGGACGATGTAGCCGCAGGCTCGCCCTCGACGCACGACGTCACAGCCGCAGACACATCAGCGGCGCTACCGACGATTGCCGCTGACGGGAGTCCACTCATCCATCCAGCACAGTGGTTTAGCCACCAAGTCGCGGCTGATCTCTGGCTGCCTGAGAGGAATGACCTGCAGACAGTGGCGAAACATTGTCACCGTCGCCACAAGAGGATCAAGCGAGTCAAACATCGACGGAGACGTCGAGCACCACGTCGACATACGAAGCGTGAGGCAACTGAGGAACGACCTCGCGTCCCCGAGTCCCAGCGTATCATCGAGCCTCTTCTGACTTCATGGACAGACGTCACAAACTTCTGCGACGTTGAGAGGCTGACGCCATGGCGCACGGACGCAATGTCGGCATCGGCAGCGGAGGAGCGACATGTGCCCGAACGCCTGCGTGTTGTCGGCGGTCTGGGCAATGACAGCAACCGCTCCTCCAACAAGAGGTCGATGTTGAGAAGTCAGAAGCGCAAACAAGCCATCAACAGCGTCTGGAAGTTTCGCTTATACCCCACTACGTCTCAGCGGCTCAAGCTGGATCAAATGTTTGCGACGAACCGCGCGGTGTATAACAAGCTGGTCGCCCGTTCGAGGGACGACTGTGTGAGCCTTGGGTCACCGGCTAACGTGGACGCCAACGAGAAGATGACGCTGGATCTGTTGAGAGAGAGATATCGGCCTATTGCGGATAAAGGCATGATGTCGACGTACTTCCGTAACAAGAGAGCGAGACAGCGTCACCTTCAGGTGAATTCCAAGGTTTACGATTCGGCTTATCGTGATTTCCTCAAGGCCGTAAATTCGTCACGGCAGGCGTTCTTTGCAAGGACTAAGAACAATGAGAGCACCACCTACCCAGTCCTCAAGTTCAAGAGCAGGCTGGCTAGGTCCGACAGCATTGAGATTGGTTCCGATTCGATCAGAGTCGTTCACGGAGGCAAGTCCGTGCGCTTCTTTCCGACATTCTTTGGGTTTGATGACGATGAGGGCATTGCAGTTCGGGAGCCGCTTCCAAATCTCGTGCACTCAATTCGTCTGCAACGACTGAGAGAGGGGAAGTTTTACATCGCGATCCCCCGCTTAGGGCATTTCCGTGTACCCCAGGCCGATCGCATCTGCGCGATCGACCCAGGAGTCCGAAACTTCGCCACGATCTACGACCCTGGCGGTCGGATATTCAGCGTCAAGGACACCCACAATGTTCTCAAGCGACGTTTCGACATCATCCGCACCATGCAGTCCGAGCTCGATCTGATGGACAACTCGTGCAAGGATATGCACAAGAAGACCTGCAAGAAGACCTGCAAGAAGACCAGGCTCCGACAACGCAAGAAGGCCAAGATGGCCAAGGCGGGTAAGATCATGGACTCTGCGGTGAACGAGGCTGAGACTCATAACACCGAGGCGAAGGACACAGAGGCGGAGGACAACGAGTCGAAGGGCCGTGAGGCTAATGATCGTAAGGCCCAGTACCCTCGAAAGTCCAAGGAACATCGTCAGCGCTATTGCCTTAGGAGGACGATTCGGTACATCAATCGTCGAGTGACGCGGATGGTGAACGATGTGCATCATAAACTCTCGAGCTGGCTGGCGACGAATTATAGCCAAGTGGTCTTGCCCTCGTTCCAGACCTCCAAGATGGTCCGGAAGTCCGAGCAGTATTCGGACGCTGACGGCGCGCCTGCGACCCCATCAGACGAGGTCGCGCAAGTGGCTGCTGTCGGCAGAGGCAGAGGACGCAAGCGCGCGATCTGCAAGTCGACAACGCGAACGATGTTGGCGCAAGCGCACTACCGGTTCAGAATGCTGCTGAAGTGCAAGATGAAGCGTGCCGGCGGACGCCTGATCGAGTGCACGGAGGAGTACACGTCCAAGACGTGCTCCAAATGCGGGGAGATCAAGGACAACCTCCGAGGCTGCACCATCTACTCCTGTTCGCACTGCAGATTCGTGTACGACCGCGACATGAGCGCTGCCAAGAACATCCTGCATATGAACATGCAGATGCTTTGCTAGCACGAGCTCTAGTCGAGTTCTATCGGTGAAGCCTTCATCGAGGAGTCCTGTCAGCACTGCTGTGCGCTACAGGCCCAAGAGTATCCCCCAGGGGAAGCTCCTTAGGCGTGATGCTCGCAACCATGTTTGTCGAGACGGAGCAGGCCATCGAGTTTTACCAGCACCGCGACGCGACCTACAGCTTTCTGAGCAACTTCTGCCCCTGCACGTTCACGAACGAGGACGATCCGCAGTTCTGCTCGTGCGAGCAGTGCTTCATGAAGTAGAAGCAGGAGCTGTTTGATCCAGAAAAAGAGGTTGGTTGAGGCAGCGCTGCGGGATTCCTTCTGGGCAATGGACGCATCGTTTAGGGCGTTGCTGAGTTCCTCCGAGAGAACGAAGACATCCGGCGCTCAGGTGAAGTTGGAATCGCAACGCAGAGTGAGTGTTCATGTCAGAACCTTCTAGGGAAGGCGTTAATGGAGACGCGGAGCTGACTCTGAGATAGTGAACGCGAGTACGAGCAGGGTGATGTTGAAGCAGCAAGCAGCAACCCAAAGTCATGATTGCGTCTCAAATAGTTAGACTAGTGAGATCCGATCGAGACGGCAACTTCTGTGCGATGTTAAGAAACCCTGCGCGAGTTTCCCGGACATTGAGACTGGAAGCAATTCACGCAACCTCGAGAACCACCAGTGATCTGCGTATCGTCTCCCGAGTTTGGGTGTACGGGCAGACCACGTATAAGTTGTGCCACTTCAACGATGAATTGGTCGTCCGAATGATCATGAAGAACGTGCAAGAGGGCTATATGGGTCTGGAGCTGCCGGTGTGCACGGACGCCGTGGCATCAGCTATCGTGGAGCGGTACAGCAAGGGCATCTCGTTCGCTGTAGTCGTGACGCTTCTGCCAGGTTCCTTCGATGCCGATCACGTTGCTCTCGTTGATGTGCTCGGGATATCTCCGATTTTGGCGTATTATTTGGACACGCAACAGCTCACGATGGGTGTCAATGTGAACAACGAAGCGGCCATTTTAGCCGAAGTGACGCATGCTGCAGCGTCGTTCTTCACGTCTGACTTCTTGGTGAACACTGTGGGAATGCACTTGGTGTCGACGATGCACTTGGCGCCATTTTGGAACTGCGCGATCAAGCACACGACGATGGACAAGACCATCACCGTAGCCGACGTGGATGCCGCCGCAATCAAGCAATGTGGAAATGATGTTGCGATGATCATCCCGACTTTTGCTGTGAACCTGATGTTCCTCTTCCAGAAGGACGAGCGCGACTATACCAAGCTCGACAACACCACCACGTACACGCTGGGTCGTCGGCGCGAATCGAGCAGTGGGTATGTTCCGCTGGCCATTCCTGAGATGCTCACCGACTCCACTCTATTGTCGATGGACGGCACTGGTTGGTCGAAATCTCACGTCACAGTCGCGTCGACTACGACATCTCAGCCGCCAACGACACCTTACGGCTACCTGTATACTCCAGATTGTCGCAGCACTGTCGACTCGGTGATGCAGCAGAGTGGCCGCAATGTGCAAAAGTACCAGGCGTACATGGGCGATGGACTCGGCAATTGCGCATTCCGAGACTCGCAAGAAACAGATTTACAAACGCTGTGTCGACTGTTCATGACGGAAGAAGAAGTGCTCATCCAGAATCTCAATGGCAACATCTTCACCCTCCCGACCTGCGCGTCTCTGATCACCGCCAATACCAGTGCGGCAGTCCAGGTTCAGGAGCAAGAGAATCTGCGGCAGATCAAATGGTTCATGATCGACACGACGATGCTCGCTCGACAGATTCGCATTCAAGACAACACGAGTCGGCAGATTCGCACCTTCCTATTGATTCTCAATCTGACTGGCGCCTCGTACTATGCTTTCGAGTACATTTTCATTCTCAAGAGCGTGTGGATGTTCATCCGCAACAGTGTGTATCACCCTGCCAAGGAGGAGCAGTCGCGACTTGGGAGCCTGGATTCGTTCAAAGATGAGGCGAATCGACTCGTTCGAGTCAGAATCTTTGAGTTGCTGCAATGCGATCCTGCGGACGGGGCTCTGGGACACCCTGGCACAATGGTATTGATGTACCTCGGCGCGATCGGCGTGCTCAGCAACATCTTCTCGCTGGGCTGCACGGCCCAGCTCTCGACCGCAGCCGGCAGTATCGTGATCTACTGCATGCCATCCATCGCTGTAAACAGCTTCAACCTCATCTTCCCGACGCTCAGCAGCAGCTACTGGGTGATCCGCGTGACGCTACAGACGCGATCGCTTGCGACGCGTCTTGGACATGCTGATCGGAACGAGTTCGTCTGGTTTTGGTAGATCAACGCCATGGTAGTGCTGGTGGCAAGACGAACAAGAGTACGAGCGGAGACACCAACGCCGACGAGCTACACGACCCGTGAGCGACTGCGGTAAGATTGTGACTATACAGTACTGGGTAATCTGTATATTGGTACTGCATGGACAACAAGCGCAAGCCTGGTAACGTCAGCGCACCTGCCTTCTTAGAACTTTATTGCGTACTCGGCAAGCTCGAGACGACCTTCTAACATCATCAACGGCGGCGAGTGCGGCTGGTATTCGAAACCCATGAACTCGTAGAAGCCCCGTGACGGGAAATTGTCGCTGATTGTTTCCAGGTACAAGCGAGAGAACCCGTGGTCGCGAGCCCAGTCCAACAGCCGCGTCATGAGTGCGCGTCCAATGCCGAGCCGGTGGTGGTCGACGCTTACAAACACGCTGCGCACCTCTCCTGTGGTCTCAACCTTGCGCTCCAACCCTATGATTCCGGCAATGCGCTCGCTGTCGCTTCCGCTGGGATCCGACGCGACGGCGACCCAGAAGTTACCTCCCGCCGCAATGTAGGTGCCGGGGATGTCCGCCATATCTGTACGCAGCCGCTTGTCGACGTACTCGCGCCAAGGTGCATGTAACTCGCTCGCTGGGTCGGTGTGAAACGTCTGCATCACGACATGAAAGAGCTTCGCGACCGCCGGGTGATCATCCGGCATGAACTGGCGAACGGTAATGACGGGCTTGGCTTTTGGCTTGATAACGGCGGTGGTCTCCATGTCGGGGGCAATGCTTGGCGAGTTTGTTTGGTTCATTTGCCCAGTAGATGTCGGAACCAACAGTGAATGGCCTAGTCCATTGTCTTCGACGTGCGGCACTTGTCACAGTACTGTGCTGCACAGTACACCTGCCGAGGATCATCCAATGGGATTCCGTGTCAAATCAACACGAGAGGCTCATCTAAACGTATTCCTCATCTAATCGAATTTCTCAGCAAATCAACAGCGCAGTAATCACCGTCCTAAATTATGTTTTGGCCAAACCAATCGGTTTGTGAGGCCGAAAATGAAAATTTCCATCGCTTGCTCTGGGGGCGTGCTGCTACAGTGCAGCACTAAGATCGGATGTATTCGCGGCTCCTCCGTGCTAGTGAGCAGCTCGGAGGTTGCCCGGTTGTGGCGTGGGGGGTTAAACGGCTACGAGAGCGATCGAGTTCGCGAATGCAGCTCTCGAACACGAGGGGCTGCGGCGATTATGCCTAGAATGAGTGGTCTACGGGCTCTATCGTGCAAAGGAATCGAACTCACCATCCTTGACTCCTATCCTGGCGGCGATCGGGTCGCACAGGGAAGGAACTCCGAGCACGCTCTGGAAAAATCACTTTCTTCAGGATCACTCCCTCTGAAAGTACCCAATTTCACGTTATCTACGACGAACGATTGTCTGAGGGGTACAGCGCTGGTTGGTGCTTTGTGGGCTCGACAGTAGCCGAGATCCCGCTCACAATGGTGGCTTCGCTTTTGTTTACTGCGACCTTCTACCCATTAATGGGCTTCCCCGGTTGGGGCACTGTCGCTCTGTTCTGGCTGAACCTGTGGCTGTTTAGACTGCAGCAGGCGCACGTTGGTCAACTGTTTGCATACGTAATGTCCAGTCGAGAGGTCGATGTCGCCGCGGGGCTCCCGTTCGACAACACCCTCTTCATCTTCACGAGCTACACTCCTCCGTACGCGATGCTGCCAGACGGGTACAAATGGCCGTACCATATCAACCCAATCCAGTTCGCCTTGTCGGCAGCAGAAGCGCTTGTGTTTGCGGGCTACTCGACTAAGCCTGAATTCGACCAAATCCTCGGCGCATTCTCTGACTTCAGGTCAGAGTTGGGATATCAACCCATGCGTGATGCACCAGTGTCGATCGCCATCGTCACGGTCAAGGAGTACCCCGAGCAGACGTGTTGGATGCAGTAGGACGACATTGCATTTGATTTTGGCTTCACGGCAGCGTTCATTGTCGTTTTCAGAGTGCCAGCGTTGCTGGGCATGCGATATATTCTGTACCAGAAGTGGTGAGCTAGAATCTGTCTTGGACGCCATTCGTCTAAATAGTTCGAAATCTGAATTGACTCAGTTTGATGAATGAATAGCCTATTTGATAATGTCAAAGTACGCACTCCAACTCTACGATTGTTTTTGGACTGCGCGATTTTTGGTCATTACAATCTTGTAAATTTCATGCAACGACTGACCACGTTAGCGAGAATGACCGACCGAATGTATACCAATGCTAATGCAATTTGCCTCACAATCAGTTCAATTGATACTATCGATACAGCCGCCAGACTTGAGATGCTGATGCCGTATGTTGTTCGCGCTCGTCACCAAATCTGCTGAATCGAATACATACAAATGTGTACTTGTCGACTCTTGTGGCCCGCCGATCACAGATTGCTGGAAGTGTCCTGCACGATTAAAATCTCGCATGTCACGGTGGAACGCGGAGGAATATTCTTTCCTGTCAATGGGATCTTGATCTCGATTGGGCTCGAAGTGCTGCTGTCCATGCCAACATGATCCTTGAGTTGTATCTCTCCATAGCCGAGCACCTTGCCGCTGTGCCAACAGCATTACCATATACCAAGGTTAGCGAACAATGATCCAATCAATCTACTTGATACACCAACCCAAACGAACCTCAAAAACTTTCTGAGGTGATGAGGCCGCTTCAAAAAGACCTTCACCGTACTCTCTCGCAGCATTGTGATCGACGACACATCTGCCAATTCCTTGTATGGGGATGACCAGGCGATACTTGTTCCCGTGTTCGCTACTTTCTCGGTTTTGCCGATACCCGCACATCTCAACCGATGAGCGATCTCCCACTTGCAGTAGAGCTTCTTTTGACACTTTGTATAAACCTCCCACTCTAGCGTAGTCACGCGAATAGAGATTGTTGCGGAGTTTGCCGTGGTGCAAGACAGTGGAGTCATAGAGGTCTCAGACGGGCGACATCGAGTGAGGTGACCTCTCATGCCATCAAGCTCATCCGGATGCACCCACACATAACACCCTTCATTGGAGGCCGTGCAGCACAAGTTGGATAACTCACCGACCTTCATGTCGTCAAAAGATGGGTCATGGATCTTCAACAATTCACGCAGAAAGGTAATCCGCGACTGCACAGACATTCCAAACTTCGTCGCCGACTTCACTTCACCTCGGCTCAAACCTGCCTTATCCAGTATCGATTTGACTGCCTGCGTGCGATCCAACAATTTTCGTGATGCTACGATGCAAATCGAAATAAATTGTTAATGTTCAGCATCAGCAATACACAAACCATAATACAGTGACCAAACAATTATACAGTACCAGATAGCGTCATCTCCACGGCAGTTCTGGCGACGTTGTTTGGAATCAGCGAGGAGATGACCGAGAGTACCGAAACACCATTCTACTCACCAGCAATGGTTAGTATCGCACCAGCGTACTTGACCAAAAACTCAAACGGTAAAATATTCACCTGAATGAGATCGATGTGGCGCATGACAAAGTCGTTCGGGACAGCAATCCGCAGTGGGTTGTGATAGCACACACCTGACAGATCGCTGTGTATGCGAAGCTCAATATTCGGTGCCTCAGCTTCACTCGAATACGAGAGCGTCCACAGTGCTGGCATTTGGCGAGGTTCGCCGCTGACTACGAGCTGCTTCAACACGCCCAGGCGATGGTCTAACTGAAGTGTGATCTTCTGCGTTCGAAGTTCGTCAAGCATCCCCGGTTTTTCCCACGCGCGCTGGATAAACCAGCCGAAATCAAGTGGTAACCATGGCATCTCGGATCGCAGTTGCTCCATTTCGCGGCGATCATCCATGAGATTGCTCACCTCATTGCGATTGCCTTTGGAATGTACGATGTACCTCTTGAGCTTTCCCTGCTTGGTTGACTTTAGTCCAGGGTACATGAGCAGAACCTCCTCCATCGCCATAACGAAATCTCGCATCTCCGCCCAAGCAATCTCGGTTGTCGTCGCAGCCACTTCGATCATGATATCGTCACAATACTCTGTGCTTCTGTCCGCAACAAAATTGATGATGGCACCGAACTCGCCTCGAACGAAACATTCGAAGTATGTCGCTCCGACTGTGCGAACTGCATTTTGTCGGTAGCTTCGCACCACGAAATTAACGTACGCTGCATCGGATATGTCGACGGGTAACGAGTACTGCCACTTTGCAATGACCATCCCATTGACGTCGTTTCGGGTCAGTAATGATCGGTACTTTTCCAATGACTTTACATCGTTTTGAGCCGCTTCTCTCGTCTTCCAGTACGTCGGCACGATCATATCGACTTCATTGAGTTCCTTCACATTGCTTGCTGGGTATGCCAAATTGAAATGCTGTAGCAAATGCTTGAACAAATGGACCATCCTGCCATCTACGTCCTCCAATGCTTTCCACCATGAGAATGTCATGAGTAGCGAGTGATGCAGAGTGCCGTCGCGACGAAGCGCTTCGTACGAATCGCCAGTCTTCTTTTCGTAATTGTGATTGACGACCTCGCGAACAAGCTCGAGCATAAGTTTCGGATCGAGAATAATCAACTCATACCGGTTCGTGTTTACGTCCTCGTACCACAAGATATCTCCCAGCTTGTGCAGAACTCGAAGAATCTCTCGACACTCGCGTGCGTCTTCCAAATCTGGAACATCGCACTTTAGCTTTGAGTACAACTCTTTGAAGGGCATTATCACTTGCTCCACTCGTTCTTCTGGTGTTGCATTCTCAGAGGCTCGTTTGATCTTGAATATCTGTGTGAGAACTTGAGAGTATGTCGCCGGCATCATAAAGCTGATGTTTGGTTTGGCGATGATCGCTTGTTCGATGGATTTTCGCGCTTGGGCGATGGACTCGACTCGACCAGCACTAGTAGTCACCATATTGTTCGATCTAAACTCAGCATCCAGTGCGCTCTTTACCTCGGCTGTCACCACATCTTTGTCAAGGTTGTCCACAAATGAGTTCATTCGACAGTTCATGTCAGCAGAAATGATCTTCAATTGGGCTTCCGATACGAGATCGACTTTTGTCCCGATCACCTTGAACTGAGCACTTGGCTGTCGAAACAGGATCAGCCGCACCCAGCGCAGCACGTTCTCTTCAAAGAAGCGTTGCATAGTGGCTTCTTTCTCTGTCTTCGTACACTTACGCATTTTCTCTTCCTCAAGCTTCGCGGCGTACACGCTCAAATCGACACAGATAAGATACAATGTGCGCTCCGAATAGAACAGTGCGTGCGTGACCTGGTAAACGTCTTGGCCTGCGAAGTCCCAGAAAGTGATATCATGCCGTTTCACCTTCGTCGAAGTCTCATCATTGCTGGTCTCATCAAAAGTGAATGGAAACAGGTCAATGCCGATCGTTCTGTCTTCAATATCCATCAACGACGGCTCGTTCAATGTCATCGACTTGACAAGGCTTGTCTTACCCCACGTGCTTGGACCGATGATACAGACCTTGGACCTATAGACGAGCTGATCTGAACGAGTCTTCTCCAAATCATCAAGAAACGTTCTGACCGCGTCTTCCCCGCCTTCAATGACTTCGGTTGGAATCTCTGTCAAAGGTTCATCATGCTCATGGCATTGATACCAGTGGTGCGCACATTCCAATAGCCCCATTTGACGCTGTCCCAGCGACGATTGGTCATCCGAAGGCAGCAAGTTCGGCTTTGATCCTCCGGAGCACAGCAGTCGTATAACAGCAACTTTTTTGCTCAAATCCTCTTTCGAAACTGAACAGATCGTGCAGCAGAGTGGACTGTGTTTGTCCTGTACACACGCATTCACACCCTTAAGAGACAAATACCGACAAATTCAACTCAAAAATCAGCGCTGACTAACCTCATCAAGAGCATCAATGTCGGCGTCTCGATCCAACAGCAGCGATACCGCATCCGTATTCCCAGATCTTGCTGCGACATGGAGTGCGGTCTTGCCATCCTACATTACCGAATTCGACAAGGAAACCACATAACCACACGCACATATGTGTCAGACACACACCACCACGATAACACACAAACCTACAGCACCACCATAACAACCCATGCTGTCGCAGTCAATACATACCTGATCTACAGTATTCACGTCGGCGCCTCGATCCAACAATAGCGATAGCACATTCGTCCTGCCAGATCTTGCCGTCAAATGGAGCGCAGTCTTGCCACGCTGCATTGCCCCCTTCAAAACAAATTAGCACAACCACACACATAGGTGTCAGATGCATCCAATCACGACACCATACAACCAACAGCACCGCCGCAAGAGCCCAAATTGTCGCAGTCAACACATACCTGATCTACAGCATTCACGTCGGCACCTCGATCCAACAGCAACGACAGCACATTCGTCCTGCCTGATCTTGCTGCGACATGGAGTGCGGTCTCGCCATCCTACATTATCGAATTCGAAAAAAGAGCAGCAATGACACATATAGGTGTCAGATACGTCCAACCACGATAACACACAAACCTATAACACCACCACAACAGCTCACAAGCCGTCTTCGACTAAACGTACCTTGGTTACAACATTCACGTCGGCACCTCGATCCAGCAACAACGATACCACATCTGTCCTGCCGTGTTCTGCAGCGACACGGAATGCGGTCTTGCCATCCTACATTATCGAATTCGACAAGGGAAACCACATAACCACACACACATATGTGTCAGACACACCACCACGATAACACACAAAACTACAACACCACCACAGCAACCCATGCTGTCACAGACAACACGTACATTGGCTACAGCATTCATGTCGGCGCCTCGATCCAACAACAACGATACTACATCCGTATTCCCAGATCTTGCCGCGACATGGAGCACGGTCCTTCCGCGCTGCGTTAATGAAATCGACAAGAGAACCACAAAACCACACGCACATATGTGTCAGACACACACCACCACGATAACATACAACCTACAGCACCGCCGCAGGAGCCCAAATTGTCGCAGTCAATACATACCTGATCTACAGCATTCACGTCGGCACCTCGATCCAACAACAACGATACCACATCCGTATTGTCGTGTTCTGCCGCAACATGGAGCGCAGCCTTGCCACGTTGCATTATCCCCTTCAAAAAGAATGCAACATGAGCACAGATCAATGTCAGACATTCACTACCACGATAACACACAAACCTATAACACCACCACAACAATCCATGCTATCGCAGCCAATGTATACCTGATCTACAGCATTCACGTCGGCACCCCGATCCAACAACAACGATACCACATCTGTCCTGCCGTGTTCTGCAGCGACATGGAGTACGGTCTTGCCATCCTACATTATCGAATTCGACAAGAGAACCACATAACCGCACGCATATATGTCAGACACACACCACCACGATAACACACAAAACTACAACACCATCACAGCAGCCCATGCTGTCGCAGACAACACGTACATTGGCTACAGCATTCATGTCGGCGCCTCGATCCAACAACAACGATACCACATCCGTATTCCCAGATCTTGCCGCGACATGGAGCACGGCCCTACCGCGCTGCATTATCGCATTCGACAAGAGATCACCATAACCACAGACCAGGGTCAAACAGGTCCCACCACAATGACACAGTTACAGCTCCGCCCTAGCAGTTTACACCGCGCACCTCGTCTCTTGCATCGATATCGGCGCCACACTCGACCTGCGCCGTGATCTCTTCAACAGCTTCTTCGTCATGCGCGCACCACATCGTCTTCAGCTGGTCCTATTCTCCCCACAGTCAGTGATGAGGTGCACGAGAAGGCAGATGACAATTGCTTAGCATAATAAGTTACTCACCAGAGGAATGGTCGTGATCTGTTTCTTCTCGATATGCTCTAGGAGCGTAGACACACCTCTTGTTATAGCCTCCTGACAATCACATCGTTGCAATACCGCCACCGTCCCGTGAGGCCTGTCTTCGACCTTTACGACTAAGTACGAGTGTACATACAGTTTCCTCGATCGAAATCTCTCGTTCATGAAGCCTCCGGAGTTTTTTTTCCACCTCGCCGTCCAAGATTGCGTGCATCGCGAGCACCTCGTCCTGTGTGCCGTTACAGAAAACGCAGGAATGTGAGCGGGTAAACCTCTTTTCCCCCCTACCAATCGTTTTCCCATACTTCGCCCGCCATGACTGCTCACTTGTGTCAGCGACCCCCAATCGAAAACTGGTGCCTCAAGTGATCACTCTCCAGCACGGAGGTTCCTGGAGGCGGTTTCTGGCTACATATCTCGTGAGCTTTGGAGGAACAGAAGGCCCTTCGAATTATGTTCCTCATCCAGCATGCATCTCCAAAGGATGGAATTCCTCTGGACATTCACCCTTGTGCTCAGAATAGTGGCGGCTAGCGCGGCTGCTGATAGAACTAAGGCAAGGCAAATGAAATCGAAGAATTTCACAACCATAACGCCTCAGGTTCGAGATCATGTTCGTCATGAGATGGGCCGCCGTGAAGCTGCTTCACATGAATCATTCGTGTTTGATGCCAAGGTACAATTGCCGAATGAGTTCAGAGACGCTGCTCTGTGAACAATTCTCGACTACCCTTGTTTGCTTCCTTCGTTGGTTCGCCGGCTATTGCGATCTTTTCTTCCGTCACGTCCTGGACACAGGCGTATCGCAGTCGCAGTGTCCCAGCCATATGGATTTGTACAGTGCAAGCAGGTAAGCGACAAGCTAGCTGGCCTACATCGCGACATCTGACATATCAAGCCGCTCTACCGAGTTGTTGAGCGCTGTATGTGATATACCATGTCGCTAATAGGATACTCTAGCGTGTGCGGGTCGCTTCAAATCATAAAGCACTGTGAGAGATCGAGTTCTATCTTTCAAACTGCATGAACAACCGCAACTCTTAATGTAGTGACGAACAGGGGGATCGCGAGCGTCAAGTGGCGGGGATGATTGTCGGCTTGAGTTAACTTGCGACATGCAGAATTCGGTTCTACTTTAGAAGGATAAGCTTGAATGTTGGCAAGGAAGCTCTTTGTGGAACCATAGATCCCAAAAGTGGTCAGCGCGAGGAGCATTGCGGACCAGCCTGTTTGCACGATCACGAACATGCTCAGCTTGATACCAATAGCGTAGGCATAATGCTCAAAGGTCAATTTTCCCAGGTGGGTTAGATGTTGGGTTTAGATTCCCTGGACAGCGGAGGACGTGATACAATTGCCAACCTGTGCCAGGCACTCACCTGCACTGACCCGCTGTCCTCAAGATTTCAATACAATTTCCAAGTCAAACCCACCATTGTCCACCAACACCCCAATCTCATAAATCTATCTTTCGCCAAGCCGATCCGCCATTGAGGCAGGAAATGAAATATTACCGAGTCGAATTGATGACCAAAAAACGATCGCTATTCAATTTGCATAACTATACAGTTTAAACTTATAATTTACAGTTATATAGACATCAATTTGTAATTTCGCAAAAAAATAGAGTCATTATTGAATATTTCACGATATCTTCTCTCATTCGGCCAAAGTCCTCCAACCTCAAATCGACTGAAGGATCTTTACCGGACTGAAATTCGTTGGCCAATCAGCCGAGAGTAAAGCTCATCCATTGAAAATTGGAACAGCACGGTAGATGGGTAGATTTTAAAACATGGATTTGGCCAAAATGGCGTCAATGCCATCAGGGTTTTAGTGGAGTGTATCCTGAAAAAACTAGCCAGCAGATTTTGCTCAAAATTTGCAGGGAGGTGTAATTAACTATATCAGACACCATGGCGAAGTTAATTTTTCATAAAAAGGGCAGAACCTTTCGAATTAATTGAAAACGCGTGCAGCATCCCGCACCTGACAGTCGACCTTTTTATGTACATATTCGGATAGCGCGTGATCGACTTAGTGGGGGTAGGGCACATTAGGGTTTAGTGGAGTGTATCCTGAAAAAACTAGCCAGAAGATGCTGCTCAAAATTTGCAGGGAGGTGTAATTAACCATATCAGACATCATGGCGAAGTTAATTTTTCATAAAAAGGGCAGAACCTTTCGAAATAATTGAAAACGCGTACAGCATTCCCCACCTGACAATCGACCTTTTTATGTACATATTCGGATAGCGCGTGATCGAATTAGTGGGGGTAGGGCACATTAGTGGAGTGTATCCTGAAAAAACTAGCCAGCAGATGCTGCTCAAAATTTGCAGGGAGGTGTAATTAACCATATCAGACATCATGGCGAAGTTAATTTTTCATAAAAAGGGCAGAACCTTTCGAAATAATTGAAAACGCGTACAGCATCCCCCACCTAACAATCGACCTTTTTATGTACATATTCGGATAGCGCGTGATCGACTTAGTGGGGGTAGGTCACATTAGATTTCTTGTATCTTTTCTGCGCGCTGCGATAGAGGACAATTTATAATCAATACTTTATCCAAGCCAAAACTAACATGCATATAATCAAGGGAAGACAGTATATATAGATATACGAGAAACGATTATTATTGGAGTCAGATGACGGATACACAGGACCGTCCACTATACGGATAGATACTGTACTACAGGTACCAGACGGCTGGTACACAGGACGGTCCACTATACGGAGAGATACGGTACTACACATACATTCAGACGATTATGACACTTTTGACGTGGTGCGACGTAATTGGACAGAAATTGGTGATAAAGAAACGTAGCTGATGACATCATTGGGTTCAAAATATGACGTGGAGGCCCCAGCAGCCAGTGAATCTCTCTCACTTTTCGATTTACCTCATCGATCCCAGACCTCGACTCGCTCCGCTCACGATGTCTTCGTTCCCGCAAGGCTTCAGCGACAGCGACAGCGACGGCACCGGCTTCCATGTCAAGGTCGACCCGGACAATGACAGCAACTCCTACTACGGGGGCGGCGACAGCGCCAGTGACGTGGACATGACGGCGGCGCTCGAGACCGAGACGGAGACCGAGGACGTGACGGCGGCTTACGAGTCCGAGACCGAGACCGAAGATGTGGCGACGGTGTACGAGTCCGAGACTGAGACCGAGGACGTTATGATGCTCGACGCGACGCCGCCTGCCTCACCGCCTGGTTTGCTGAATACCTCGCCGACTGCCTCGTCGACTGCCTCTCCGACTGCCGCACCACTTGCTGAGCCCGAGGACATCGACATGCCACACGACCAGCTGTCAACTGCCCCAGACGAGAGTGGCGTGGCATCTGCATCCCGCACGTTCAGCGTCAATGAGCTCGATGTCGACTACACGAAGATCGTGGGGCCGCCGGCTTTGCTTCCGTTTCTGACGAAGCTCAACTTCACCGTTGGGACGCTCCTGCGCAACGAAGACGACCTGCTGTTGGTTGCCTACAGACCCGGCTACGTGTACGTCGACAAGGACTTCAAGGATGCCATCATCGTGGAGCTGATCAAGCACTTCGGATACAACCTAGCTCCGAGTGGCGATAGTCGCGTGTTGCTCCGTTCACTGAGACGCCGTATCAGCAGCCATGACCTCATGGCTATCTTCGTCACGATCGGCGTTCGCACCGTCACCTACGTCGACTACGCGATGAAGGGCAAGCTCACAGGCTATTCGTGGGTTGACGATATCCCGCGAGAATGGCAATGCAAGATCGTTCTCGATGTTGGCGCGGTTGAACCAGCCGTTGAAGGTCAGATGCGACTGGTCCGCATGGACGGCCGTGTATCTGGCTGCCGCTCGCAACTTTTTCCGCTCTTCGTCCCGCTCCAAGCGCCTCCCCACTACGGATCGCTTCAGCTGGTCTCCAGGCGCGATGACAATGATATCCTGAAGGCGCTTATCTACCAGCGAACGACTCACGTCTTCAAGGCTGCTGTGATGTCCGACATGCCACCGAGGCCCGCCAAGATGCATACTCTCCATCGTGCCAAGGATTATTTCCGGCGCATTCTTGATGCCTATCGTTCGTCTGAGGCGACTATCGGCGACACACGCACAGAGATTCGTTTGGAGGTCGCGCGTTTCGGCGACATTCCGCGGCAGTTCAGCGTTCTGTACACAAAGATTTGGCGTGAGCTTGATGTGCTCGAAGTTCTGATCGACGATCTGCTCAAGATGATGGAGACGACACTGCAGTGGGCGATTGACGAGCGAGTCTTTACAGGTCGGTCCAGCGACAGTGTCCCTAGCATCAAATGGTTCAAGTATGGGCTGTGCCTAAATGCATTTGGCATCGCCAATTTCTACACCCGTCAGAACGTCCAGGACAGTGAAGCTCTTCGACAGCTTATTGAGCGAGTTCGACAAGTCGATCCAACCAACGGCGAAGTTACAATCGACTCCGACGAGGAACAGAAGGAAGGCGACACTGCTGAGGTCAACGACGATGGACATGAGCTGCCCCGTGACGACGACACAGCTGAGCAGCAACCTCGACTTACTGGAGACGCACTGTACGAAGACATCAGGGCTGACTTGAAGATGACACCGGCGGGTCAGGTGAACAGACGTCGCGTGCAGCGACAGACTCTCGTCTAGGGTTTAGGGGACCTAAACACGGCACGACAACTATACTTTAGTCAAGTCAAACGGGTGCTCGACCTTGCAGACACCGTGTCGTGCCGATTTTAATACAAATTTCAAGATAAAGTGCACCGTGTCGTGCCACCGCGCAATGTCGTGCCACTTTTGACTTGGATTCACTATGTGAGAGCACCTTACCATTAACTATCGAAATTCGACCCATACAAAAGATAGTACATATGACAAGCGACAGGCTATGACGAGAGGCGCGATGTACCTTGGCCAAGGTTTGGCATAAAATGGACAATCAAGCGCTAATGAAGCGTTTGTATACTATATGTAAACCAAGTCAAAACGACTTTTGCGAATTATCGAGTGAAACTTGGGGGTCCTATGTAATTTTTGATGGCCAATCGAATGGCAGTAGTCCGACTATGTGCAACTCTCTTGAATTTTGTATACTATACTGAAGCTAGTACTAACTGAAAACTACTCCGATTTGTATGAAAACTTGGGATCCTATGTAATTTTGTATGGCCAATCGAATGGCAGTGGTCCGACTATGTGAATATCACTTGAATTCATTATACTATATTAAAACTAGTACGAACACAATACTGCATCTTTTCATCTGAAAACTTGGGATCCTATGTAATTTTGTATGGAGAATTCAACTATAGTGGTCCTACTATGTGTTCACCACTTGTATTCACTATACTATACTATATATAATACTAATTCAATATTAAAATATTTTGTATGAAAACTTGGGATACTATGTAATTTCATACGGGGATTTCACTGGTGATGGTCCCACATACTGGATATCACTTGCCTTTACTGTAGTATACTTAAACCAACACCAATACAATACCAACCCATTATCTAAGTGAGCTTTGGCTCCCATGTAATTTAAAAGGATGACTTTCAATTCCTAACTAGTAGCTATGTCTCATACACTTCATGCCAGTTGAGAGACAACAATATTGAATGTAACAAAGCTGATGAATGAAAACATGTAAAGTGATTAATGGAGGTCCTTAGTTCACAGCTATTCTGCTACCTCTAAGCCTCGTGCAGTCCTACTGATTCCTACTTGATATATGTATATGAAGTCGCGAGTTAGATCGCCGTGTCGTGAGTGGCGTTGTAACTTGCCACGAACTCGATCAGCTCCTCGTCTGTGAGTTCTCCAACGAACGCGGCGCTGGCTTCGTCTTCAACTTGGTCGTCATCCTGAGCCTCCACTCCTTGGTCCTCGACTTCCACTGAGTCGTCCTCTGTCTTCTCTTCTTCGATTTCAATGCGGACTTCTTCGCGATGGATCTGCTGGTCAGCGCTACAGATCGGGAGGATATCGGTCATCTCGTGCATAGAGTGCATCGTGGTGATCGCTCGCTGGATCGAGTCGTCAGCGCGGTACTCAGACTGCTGCATCTGGAAGCTGTGGCACATCTGTCGGGACAGTTCGTACAGCTGCTTCAGATCGAGCTTGTCCTTGGCGAAGTTGACGAAGATGCTTCGACAGTCCCTGATCGTGACGTCAATGCCGAACTCTTCGTTCGTCATGGCTTCGAAGTGGCGCGTCAGGTATGGGTCGGGCTTCCCATTCGGCTTGATGAAGAGACTCTTGTTCGTCAGAGTGCAGAAGTCGGAGCGCACCTCCAGGTACAGGGTTTAGGGGACCTAAACACGGCACGACAACTATACTTTAGGGTTTAGGGGACCTAAACACGGCACGACAACTATACTTTAGTCAAGTCAAAGGGTTTAGGGTTTAGGGTTTAGGGTTTAGGGTTTAGGGCCCCTAAACAGTGGGTGACATCATACTAAAATCAAGTCAAACCGGAGCACCACTTCCGGTTCTCCATGTCTTCCACCTTTTGACTTGAAGTTTGTATGAAAGTGCTCCATGTCATCCATGTCGCCACCTTAATATATAGAAATTTGTATCGAGGTGCTCCGACCCAACTTTTGTGTTCTAGATGTTATTAAATCAAGCTGAAACATTGCATGTGTATAATGCTAGGCATGCTGATGGTGGTGTGTAAACAGTACGTCAATATACGAACTCTACCAAAAGATATTAACTAACCTTGTTTTCAATGTCTTCCAAGCTTTATCTTGAAATTTGTATCAAGGTGCTCCGACTTAAGTATTGAGTCAAAACCAATTCAGATGAAGTTTAAACATTGCACGTACATCATCGTAAGCATGATGATAGTTGTAAATGACAAACAATGGGAGATATTGCAGTGACATTCATGAAACAGTAAACGCTATTTGAATCAATTACATTTTGGCGTGTACAATCCAATCATGCATGTTTCCACACTACCAAAAAGAGTGATATGAAATGCGAGGTGTGTGAGTGAATTTGTGTGATGTGGATTGATTTGAATTGGGACAGTTAGTAAGGATTTGGAGTCTCAAATGTGTGAAGATGGAGTAAGTCATGACAGTTTTTGTTGAATTTTGGAGTCACCATAAAAGTTTGACGCGGTGTTGTTTGTGCAAAAGGTGTGTGTTTGTATGTGATAAGTGCGTGTGTGTGAAGTGTTCTCGCAGCGAGGCTTTGAGACAAGAGAATTTTTGCTATGTAAGGTGGTGTTTGGGGTGGTGTTTGGGGTGGTAGGCGAGTGAGGTGGGGTTTAGCTGAATGATAATGTATATGTGAAAAGACGTGAATTATGAGTTGATGATGTGATGCGAGCATGTTCGTTCTCGGTCTATAAGTGAATTTGTGTGATGTGGATTGATTTGAATTGGGACAGTTAGTAAGGATTTGGAGTCTCAAATGTGTGAAGATGGAGTAAGTCATGACAGTTTTTGTTGAATTTTGGAGTCACCATAAAAGTTTGACGCGGTGTTGTTTGTGCAAAAGGTGTGTGTTTGTATGTGATAAGTGCGTGTGTGTGAAGTGTTCTCGCAGCGAGGCTTTGAGACAAGAGAATTTTTGCTATGTAAGGTGGTGTTTGGGGTGGTGTTTGGGGTGGTAGGCGAGTGAGGTGGGGTTTAGCTGAATGATAATGTATATGTGAAAAGACGTGAATTATGAGTTGATGATGTGATGCGAGCATGTTCGTTCTCGGTCTATAAGTGAATTTGTGTGATGTGGATTGATTTGAATTGGGACAGTTAGTAAGGATTTGGAGTCTCAAATGTGTGAAGATGGAGTAAGTCATGACAGTTTTTGTTGAATTTTGGAGTCACCATAAAAGTTTGACGCGGTGTTGTTTGTGCAAAAGGTGTGTGTTTGTATGTGATAAGTGCGTGTGTGTGAAGTGTTCTCGCAGCGAGGCTTTGAGACAAGAGAATTTTTGCTATGTAAGGTGGTGTTTGGGGTGGTGTTTGGGGTGGTAGGCGAGTGAGGTGGGGTTTAGCTGAATGATAATGTATATGTGAAAAGACGTGAATTATGAGTTGATGATGTGATGCGAGCATGTTCGTTGTCGGTCTATAAGTGAATTTGTGTGATGTGGATTGATTTGAATTGGGACAGTTAGTAAGGATTTGGAGTCTCAAATGTGTGAAGATGGAGTAAGTCATGACAGTTTTTGTTGAATTTTGGAGTCACCATAAAAGTTTGACGCGGTGTTGTTTGTGCAAAAGGTGTGTGTTTGTATGTGATAAGTGCGTGTGTGTGAAGTGTTCTCGCAGCGAGGCTTTGAGACAAGAGAATTTTTGCTATGTAAGGTGGTGTTTGGGGTGGTGTTTGGGGTGGTAGGCGAGTGAGGTGGGGTTTAGCTGAATGATAATGTATATGTGAAAAGACGTGAATTATGAGTTGATGATGTGATGCGAGCATGTTCGTTGTCGGTCTATAAGTGAATTTGTGTGATGTGGATTGATTTGAATTGGGACAGTTAGTAAGGATTTGGAGTCTCAAATGTGTGAAGATGGAGTAAGTCATGACAGTTTTTGTTGAATTTTGGAGTCACCATAAAAGTTTGACGCGGTGTTGTTTGTGCAAAAGGTGTGTGTTTGTATGTGATAAGTGCGTGTGTGTGAAGTGTTCTCGCAGCGAGGCTTTGAGACAAGAGAATTTTTGCTATGTAAGGTGGTGTTTGGGGTGGTGTTTGGGGTGGTAGGCGAGTGAGGTGGGGTTTAGCTGAATGATAATGTATATGTGAAAAGACGTGAATTATGAGTTGATGATGTGATGCGAGCATGTTCGTTCTCGGTCTATAAGTGAATTTGTGTGATGTGGATTGATTTGAATTGGGACAGTTAGTAAGGATTTGGAGTCTCAAATGTGTGAAGATGGAGTAAGTCATGACAGTTTTTGTTGAATTTTGGAGTCACCATAAAAGTTTGACGCGGTGTTGTTTGTGCAAAAGGTGTGTGTTTGTATGTGATAAGTGCGTGTGTGTGAAGTGTTCTCGCAGCGAGGCTTTGAGACAAGAGAATTTTTGCTATGTAAGGTGGTGTTTGGGGTGGTGTTTGGGGTGGTAGGCGAGTGAGGTGGGGTTTAGCTGAATGATAATGTATATGTGAAAAGACGTGAATTATGAGTTGATGATGTGATGCGAGCATGTTCGTTGTCGGTCTATAAGTGAATTTGTGTGATGTGGATTGATTTGAATTGGGACAGTTAGTAAGGATTTGGAGTCTCAAATGTGTGAAGATGGAGTAAGTCATGACAGTTTTTGTTGAATTTTGGAGTCACCATAAAAGTTTGACGCGGTGTTGTTTGTGCAAAAGGTGTGTGTTTGTATGTGATAAGTGCGTGTGTGTGAAGTGTTCTCGCAGCGAGGCTTTGAGACAAGAGAATTTTTGCTATGTAAGGTGGTGTTTGGGGTGGTGTTTGGGGTGGTAGGCGAGTGAGGTGGGGTTTAGCTGAATGATAATGTATATGTGAAAAGACGTGAATTATGAGTTGATGATGTGATGCGAGCATGTTCGTTCTCGGTCTATAAGTGAATTTGTGTGATGTGGATTGATTTGAATTGGGACAGTTAGTAAGGATTTGGAGTCTCAAATGTGTGAAGATGGAGTAAGTCATGACAGTTTTTGTTGAATTTTGGAGTCACCATAAAAGTTTGACGCGGTGTTGTTTGTGCAAAAGGTGTGTGTTTGTATGTGATAAGTGCGTGTGTGTGAAGTGTTCTCGCAGCGAGGCTTTGAGACAAGAGAATTTTTGCTATGTAAGGTGGTGTTTGGGGTGGTGTTTGGGGTGGTAGGCGAGTGAGGTGGGGTTTAGCTGAATGATAATGTATATGTGAAAAGACGTGAATTATGAGTTGATGATGTGATGCGAGCATGTTCGTTGTCGGTCTATAAGTGAATTTGTGTGATGTGGATTGATTTGAATTGGGACAGTTAGTAAGGATTTGGAGTCTCAAATGTGTGAAGATGGAGTAAGTCATGACAGTTTTTGTTGAATTTTGGAGTCACCATAAAAGTTTGACGCGGTGTTGTTTGTGCAAAAGGTGTGTGTTTGTATGTGATAAGTGCGTGTGTGTGAAGTGTTCTCGCAGCGAGGCTTTGAGACAAGAGAATTTTTGCTATGTAAGGTGGTGTTTGGGGTGGTGTTTGGGGTGGTAGGCGAGTGAGGTGGGGTTTAGCTGAATGATAATGTATATGTGAAAAGACGTGAATTATGAGTTGATGATGTGATGCGAGCATGTTCGTTGTCGGTCTATAAGTGAATTTGTGTGATGTGGATTGATTTGAATTGGGACAGTTAGTAAGGATTTGGAGTCTCAAATGTGTGAAGATGGAGTAAGTCATGACAGTTTTTGTTGAATTTTGGAGTCACCATAAAAGTTTGACGCGGTGTTGTTTGTGCAAAAGGTGTGTGTTTGTATGTGATAAGTGCGTGTGTGTGAAGTGTTCTCGCAGCGAGGCTTTGAGACAAGAGAATTTTTGCTATGTAAGGTGGTGTTTGGGGTGGTGTTTGGGGTGGTAGGCGAGTGAGGTGGGGTTTAGCTGAATGATAATGTATATGTGAAAAGACGTGAATTATGAGTTGATGATGTGATGCGAGCATGTTCGTTGTCGGTCTATAAGTGAATTTGTGTGATGTGGATTGATTTGAATTGGGACAGTTAGTAAGGATTTGGAGTCTCAAATGTGTGAAGATGGAGTAAGTCATGACAGTTTTTGTTGAATTTTGGAGTCACCATAAAAGTTTGACGCGGTGTTGTTTGTGCAAAAGGTGTGTGTTTGTATGTGATAAGTGCGTGTGTGTGAAGTGTTCTCGCAGCGAGGCTTTGAGACAAGAGAATTTTTGCTATGTAAGGTGGTGTTTGGGGTGGTGTTTGGGGTGGTAGGCGAGTGAGGTGGGGTTTAGCTGAATGATAATGTATATGTGAAAAGACGTGAATTATGAGTTGATGATGTGATGCGAGCATGTTCGTTGTCGGTCTATAAGTGAATTTGTGTGATGTGGATTGATTTGAATTGGACAGTTAGTAAGGATTTGGAGTCTCAAATGTGTGAAGATGGAGTAAGTCATGACAGTTTTTGTTGAATTTTGGAGTCACCATAAAAGTTTGACGCGGTGTTGTTTGTGCAAAAGGTGTGTGTTTGTATGTGATAAGTGCGTGTGTGTGAAGTGTTCTCGCAGCGAGGCTTTGAGACAAGAGAATTTTTGCTATGTAAGGTGGTGTTTGGGGTGGTGTTTGGGGTGGTAGGCGAGTGAGGTGGGGTTTAGCTGAATGATAATGTATATGTGAAAAGACGTGAATTATGAGTTGATGATGTGATGCGAGCATGTTCGTTGTCGGTCTATAAGTGAATTTGTGTGATGTGGATTTAGGGTTTAGGGTCCCCTAAACGAGCACCTCCCTATACTTTAATCAAGTCACGTGCCAGCCCCCGGCCGCATTGACAAAGAGGTGCAGATTTCAATACAAATTCCAAGTCAAATATGGCAAGAGGTGCAGCCGCGACCAAGAGGTGCAGATTTGACTTGGAGTTTGTATCGAAATGTGGCAGTGCCTATTGAGACCGCTTTACTGGCCCGAGCCACTACTCAGGTCGATCACGGTATTTCACCCCAGCAAGGTTTAGCATAGAATGGACAATGATGCACTCACAGGACTACATTATACTATACACAAATCAAGTCAAAACGTCTGTTTCGATTCATGACATGAAAACTTGGGGTCCTATGTAACTTTGTATGGGGAACATGATGCAAGTGGTCCCACAGTTTGGTATTCACTTCCCTTGAGTATACTATAGTGAAACTAATACAAACTCAATATTACACCGTTTTGTATGAAAACTTGGGATCCTATGTAATTTTGTATGGGGAATTTGATACAAGTGGTTCCACACTTTCATATCCACTTCCCTTGACTATACTATAGTGAAACCAACATTAACTCAATATTACACCGTTTTGTATGAAAACTTGGGTTCCTATGTAATTTTGTATGGCGAACACGATGCAAGTGGTCCCACAGTGTGGTATTCACTTCCCTTGAGTATACTATAGTGAAATTAATAAACACTCAATAATACACCGTTTTGTATGAAAACTTGGAAACTTGGACTCCTAGGAAATTTCGCATGGAGAATTCAGCAATGATGCTCTCACATCATAAATTCAGCTTTCTTTCACTATGCCATACTTATATTGATATTACCACAAAGTCAAATGTTTCATTTGAGTACTTTAGGTTCTACAATGCTTTTCTAGCTTATTACAAAGCATCTAGTCTCACATATGTCTACTAAGTACCATTTTATAATAGATATGATGTGTGAACTGGTCAATACCATAATTCATCGTTCAAAGCATACACGATTGTGTTCGGCCAGCAAAATACTGACTCTATTTAGTTTTTAGTTTTCTGCTTTTTCTATCTTTTCTTGATTTTCTGAACATGCATGGGAAGTACTTGGACGATATGCATTCAGAGACGCTACGAAATGCAGTGCAAGCTGTGTTTGACTGTCATCATCACAACTCTGGGGCTGGAAGAGAGCTTCGTTCGATCACCTTCTAGTCCAATTCGCGGATAGCCTCCGATTCGGCCAATGCCGCCGCGTATCCAGCATCGTCGCCAAATTCTGGAAACTCATCCGTTGCCATGGTCGACTGTTCCTGGATCAAATTCGCGTCGTCTTCATTGTCCAAATTTTCCACATCTTGCGCATCCATTAGAATGTGGGGAAGAGCGGCAGAAGACTCGATGGCATCTGAATTTTGGAGCGTCGCAATTTTGGCAATCGTCTCTGCGTTGGCAAGTCGTTGATCCGTAGTGGAACTGCGGGTAAACTTGTTGTGAGTCGTAAAGGAGTGATACATCAGGCGTGACAGCTCATACATATCCTTCAATCGGACATGTGTTCGTGCGCATACGTGATGTAGAGGCTTCGGCAGTCACGAATTGTCACGTGTTTGTTGAAGCGGTGTGAACGAGTTGCTCGAAACGACTGGTCAAATACTTGTCGGGACAACCGCGAAGGTCGAGAAAGACTCGCTGCTCGTTCTCCAACGAAGGGTTTTCGTAGCCTTGCACTGGTAACGCAAGAGCGCTTGGCGCAGAATCTTGAACTTTGTGAAAAGTTTGACGAAGCGCTTGGGGTTTAGGGTTTAGGGGTCCTAAACAGGGGTCCTCCGGCATACTTAAGTCAAGTCAAGCTGCCATGCAAGGCCGCATTGACTGGAGGACCACTTTTGACTTGATGTTTGTATCGAATTATGGCAAGAGGACCACAAGGAGCTTTGGCCAGAGGAGGACCACTTTTGACTTGGAGTTTGTATCGAAATGTGGCAAGCATGCTGAGACCGCTTTACTGGCCCGGGCCACTACTCAGGTTGATCCGGTACTTCATCCCAGCAAGGTTTAGCATAGAATGGACAATGGCACGTTCACCTGACTACAGTATACCATACCAAACAAAGTCAAAACGTCACTTTCGATTCATGACATGAAAACTTGGGGTCCTATGTAACTTTGTATGGGGAACATGATGCAAGTGGTCCCACAGTTTGGTATTCATTCCCTTGAGTATACTATAGTGAAA